>OZ026520.1:60648652-61263652 GCA_964019695.1 Loripinus fragilis | reverse complement strand
TCAAGGCATTAGGCCTTGTGGTATCAAACAAGAAGATTTTTTTCACGTTTCCCTATATTAGCCTATGTTAAACCTGTGACCCAACAGGGGTGGGCCCATTTTTTTGCCCCCAGGGGTATAAAATGAACAAACTTGGTAGAGGGCCACAAGATGATGATACATACCAAATACTAAGACTCTAGGGCTTGTGGTTTCAGGCAAGAAGATTTTTTCATGTTTTCCCTATAGTATTAGCCTATGTAAAACATGTGACCCCTGGGGTGGAGCCATGTTGGGCCCCAGGGATATAATTAAACAAACTTGTTAGAGGTCTACTAGGTGATGCTACTTACCAAATATCAAGGCTCTAGGTCTTGTGGTTTTAGACTAGAAGATTTTTTACCATTTTCCCTTTAAAAGCCTATGTAAAATATTTGACCCCAGGAGCGGGGCCATTTTTTGGTCCCAGGGGTATAATCTGAACAAACTTTTAGAGGATAGACATACATATCAAATATCAAAGCTCTAGGCCTTGTGGTTTCAGATAAGAAAACACTGCCTAGCTAGCTTTCTGTTTTTTGTTTGTTTATTGTTATTTCAGCAGTTGATAATGTCACCCAATAAAATATTTTTGAATCATTGCCATTTGTACAAAACCGATAACACCAACCGTCCCAAACTGCACACAGCTGTTAGTTTTTTTTGCTTACGAGATAAATTAACGAGGATGATTTTATTAAAATATTTTCTCAATAACAGAGGGACATTACTGTGTATAGATCTGCGTGTAAGAGTTGAGTGAGACGTTTGTCGGCGGTCGATCATACAGAAAGGCTAGTTACAGTTATCTGGTTATAGAGTCTGACATTGTATAGGATAATAATTCAATAATATAGAACGAAAATAATATACTGGTACATATCGATAGCGACTGCTAGGCGGTGTTGTCGAGATTATGTGTTCGAGACTCACTTGGGGCGAAATCTTTTAGCATCTATCAGCAGTGTTGATTTACTTTATCTGTCTGTATTTATCTTCCTTGTAAATATGTATCATTTTCAGATCCTGTGTCACTTTTAATACTTTAACTGATTTCACTTTAATATGCAAACCAATTGAAAATAACTAAATGCATGACATCTACTGTCCTGCCAACCAAGAGTGACAGTGACGTCATGTTTTGTTTACAAAGTTATCAGGGGCTTATTATCGATAGATCACTTGTGTATTAATCCTATCCACAGGATAGGATGCACACGTGATCTATCGATTCGCGTTAGCTCAAGTGGAGTGTACAAAGTAATGTTTTACTTAGTAATTGTAAACAAAATATTACGTCACTGTCACTCTTGGCTGGCACGACATGTACTACATTAGTCGTCACCAATGTCAGTGCTACTTGAACAACATGTTTTGGACTGCCTCGGTAGTGCAATAGGTTTTGCCGAAGTCGTGAGTTTGAATCCCACGTGGGGAAACTTTTTTCAGCATTTTTTTTTAATTCGGAGCTGTTCACTATCAGCTATTACTGAATTTACAATTGGTCTCGAAATTTCTACGCTATTTGGAAAATATAAATCGTGATAAAATCACTGTTTGTTTTTAAATGAGAGTACTAGGGGAAATATAGGTGTTAGTACAGCTACTCAAAACCATGCCTTTTATTGCCAACCTTTGTTCGAAATTAGAAGAATTATTGAGTTATTGGTGTTTTTGTAAATGAACAAGCTCGTCTGGCGCTATTTAGCTGTTATTCGGTCATTTCAGGAACAGTAACCCTTAAATTGTTTTTCATGAACAGTTACGAACGTACTGGTGCACTGACTATACCGCTTTGATGAACGCTGGGTACTAGAGTAGGGCGCGTATTAATATTGCTCCAGTTACTAAAAATAGCACAGCAGCGTAGGTTCTGCGACACACTAAAATTGCAGGGATGGACTCATGGGATGGTCTCTGGGTCGGACTAGGCCATAACATATTTATTGGTGGTACAGGTATTTCCCTAACAGAGTTTTATCATGTCTGAGCAGTATTTCCATGATATATCTGTTTCAGGATGTTTGTGTGAAATGGTATTCCTTCGTCACACTTCTTTTTGCCCATTTAAGTCGAATGGAATTTCCCACAAGGTTTTTCTGTATGTATGACTGCTGAAATTGTAATACATGTATGATCATAAAGCCATAGCTTTAATAAAATTGTTATTTATAAGCTAAGCATTTTCTACTGTCATGGTATATCTTTAATTCTACACTATACTCATAGGGCCAACTGCATGACGAAAGTTTATTTTAGTCTCGACTAAGGCCTAACACGGTGCTTGCTAGCCTCCAGTTTAAATCTGGTTAGCATAACGAAAGGTGACCTTGAGTTTAACTATCCCCAGTCTAACTATCAGAGGGTAATTTATCCTTGAGGTTAAATTATTCCAGAAATGTTAGTCTAAGAGTAGGACAAAATAGAAGGTTATTTTCTTTAATGCACCGATTTTTGTCATGACAATTCCAGCCTGACACGTTTTGTATTATATCAACTGGACGAGATCATTTCCAATTATAGGGATGTACGGTGATTTTTTATTCACATAATAATAAGTCATGAGGCATATCAAATTCAAGGACACGAAGTGCATAGTAACATGGTATTAAATATGTGCTGCCATATTCAAGAGTTTCATAACAAATCACCTTATCCTTTTGCTTAAACTACCCCACTGGCAGGTTTAAATTTCTCGAAGTTTTTGGATAATTTAAACTCAAGGTTAGCCAAAACTGGTTTTATGCAATCCATCGGTTTAAAGGCTTAACCTGAGACTTGTTAAACTTGCTTCATGCAATCGACGGCCAGTAACCTGGAGTTTAAGCTTAACGTTAACCTGAGACTTGTTAAACCTGACTTTATGCAATCGACACCTGTTAACCTCAAGGTTATCTTTAAACTTTTGTCATGCAATCGGCCCGTACAGTGCAGTTCACGGAATTGCACAAACCACGTGCCGTAATTTAAACAATCTGCACAGACTATAAGGTTGGCCATAACTTGCTTATAACCTATGAAGTATTCTAACAGACCCCTGATTAAGGTCTTGACTCGTATAAATAAGGTCAAGACTGGACACCAGTCTGCCTGGTTCTGCTGGAGGATCATAACAGATAATCTATTGCCTGTTCATAAATGGTTTTCACACTCGTTATTTAAATTGAAGTTTTAGAATCTGCAAGCATCAAGCCACAAATATTGAGAAACATTTTACATTAAACGTTCCAGCTCGGTAAAATACTTTTTGATTTACACCCTGTGGTAAAAAAAGAAATTAGTCCGTTCAGTTTAAAAGATGACCCGAGAAAGTTACAAATGCGTTTAAAAGAGTATCAACAGGTTTATACAGGTGGGTCAAAAGACATACAGATTTGTTGTGCTGTCATATCAGACAACCAGGGCGATATGTAACGTATCTGTCTATATGGTTCATCTTTTTTCACTGCTGAAGCAGAAGCAACGAATCTAGCTCCATTTTTTAAAACAAGAGGACCAAGTGACACTGAATCGCTCATCTGAGTTATGTTGCTTCCTGTATAGATACATGTATCTATACATGGCGTCAAAAGTTAAGCACCACCTTAATTTTTGCTGAAATCATTTTCAAACTACCGTTAAGAAATTGTATTGTACATGAAAAATCTTTACCTGTTGTGAAACTCTGCATAAATATTTAAATGTAAATTTAAAAATCATGTGATATTTGGAATGTGTTACAAAACTATGAATTTTTGCGACTTATCAAAACTTCTCGCTATCGCCCTAAACAGTTAAAGAAGTAATCCCAAACATCTAGAAAACAATTTTGTGCCTTTTTCACACAAAACTTGCAAAATTTGTTCATGTACACAAAGTTGCAATGAAAATATGTTTACCCCTATGTGCTTTTTGTTGAGCTCTTCATCAATTACTTTGGCAAAATAGCATGATTGTTTCACTATCTTCTCTCTATATAATGCATTTATCTTTATATATAAGGTTTATTTACATCACATATTCTTTCTCTGAAAACAAATAGCTACGAAGTAAGTGGTGCTTAACTTTCGACTCTGCGTATATTTGAAATTAGAAACACCCCCTTGTGACATGTTTTTGACATATCAAATCACTGAAGTTTTTTTTGTAGAAGATCGCCAAGAGAACATTTCTGCCAAATTATTTTAAATTCTGATGAGTGAGTTCAGAAGAGAAGATATTTATAGAGGATCTTACATGAGTGCTCATGTTTTATTGAATTTATTAAACGAGTTGGGGAAAAGAGATAAAATGCGAGGCTTGCCGAGCATTTTATCTCTTTTTCGCAACGAGTTTAATAAATTCAATAATACAAGAGCACGAATTTTAGATTCTATTTATCATATGACAAATACTTTGAAATCTGATTTCTGGCGTAAAAACGTTATAATTTTGTCATTATGTACGCAACGTTGCTATGGACGTCATAACGTTTCCCGTAAATCTATAAACCACTAGTGGTTTATCGATTTTATTGCATGGCGTTATTTCACTCCCAGACGCGACGTCATTATGATAGTAATGTTTATCTCACAGCGATGATTTTAAAATGCGTAGACGCTCGGCACCTTTTCCTTGGCACTAGACTTACAATTTCTAGTTATTAATGCGTACTCGCTTTGTACTTTGTCCCCGCTCCTGGTCTTACAGTTTTTGATCAATAATGCGTATATGCTTGGTACCTTGTCCCCGCTACTTGTCTTGCGGTTTCTGGTTATTAATGCATAAACTCTTGGTAACTTGTCCCCGCTACTAGCCTTACAGTTTCTGAACGTTAGGTACATTGCCGCCGCCTCTAGTCCATGCGCGAATCCATTAATTTCGTTAGGGGTGATACAGGCCCAAATGACAGAAAAAAGTTCTGACACCCCCCCCCCCCCCCCCCTGAAGCCCCCCCCCTCTGGATCCACGCATGTTACTTGTTTGTTTGTTTTGATGTTAACGTCCCAGTCAACAGCAATGGTCATGTCGGGACGGTCAGTTCACCTAATCACACTTTATTCCTGGGCAAGCTAGTCCAAGCGGTTAGCCATACTTTCGCTTGTAATTGACAACAACCCTTCTTGAATCAGCGGAATTGAGGAGAATGGCCGTATAATTTATTTCATGATCAATCTTCACGAAAGTATGGGACCGGGCCGGCACTCACAGTTTCTGGTGATTAATGCGTAAACGCTTGGTACCTTGTCCCCACAACTAGCCTTGCGGTTTCTGGTTATTAATGTATACACTATTAGTACCTTGTCCCAGCTTCTAGCCTTACAGTTTCTGGCCATTAATGTGTACACGATTGGTACCTTGTCTTCGCTACTAGTCTAACAGTTTCTGGCCAGTAATGTGTACACGATTGGTACCTTGTCCCCGCAACTAGCCTTGCGGTTTCTGGTTATTAATGTATACACTATTAGTACCTTGTCCCAGCTTCTAGCCTTACAGTTTCTGGCCATTAATGTGTACACGATTGGTACCTTGTCTTCGCTACTAGTCTAACAGTTTCTGGCCAGTAATGTGTACACGATTGGTACCTTGTCCCCGCTACTAGTCTGACAGTTTCTGGCCAGTAATGTGTACACGATTGGTACCTTGTCGCCGCTACTAGTCTTACAGTTTCTGGTGATTAATGTGTACACGATTGGTACCTTGTCCACGCTACTAGTCTAACAGTTTCTGGTTTATTAATGTGTACATGATTGGTACCTTGTCCCCGCTACTAGTCTTACAGTTTCTGGTTTATTAATGTGTACACGATTGGTACCTTGTCGCCGCTACTAGTCTAACAGTTTCTGGCCAGTAATGTGTACACGATTGGTACCTTGTCCCCGCTACTAGTCTGACAGTTTCTGGCCAGTAATGTGTACACGATTGGTACCTTGTCCCCGCTACTAGTCTAACAGTTTCTGGCCAATAATGTGTACACGATTGGTACCTTGTCCCCGCTACTAGTCTTACAGTTTCTGGTGATTAATGTGTAAACGATTGATACCTTGTCGCCGCTACTAGTCTTACAGTTTCTGGTGATTAATGTGTACACGATTGGTACCTTGTCGCCGCTACTAGTCTAACAGTTTCTGGTTTATTAATGTGTACACGATTGGTACCTTGTCGCCGCTACTAGTCTAACAGTTTCTGGCCAGTAATGTGTACACGATTGGTACCTTGTCCCCGCTACTAGTCTTACAGTTTCTGGTGATTAATGTGTAAACGATTGGTACCTTGTCGCCGCTACTAGTCTTACAGTTTCTGGTTTATTAATGTGTACACGATTGGTACCTTGTCGCCGCTACTAGTCTTACAGTTTCTGGTTTATTAATGTGTACACGATTGGTACCTTGTCGCCGCTACTAGTCTAACAGTTTCTGGCCAGTAATGTGTACACGATTGGTACCTTGTCCCCGCTACTAGTCTTACAGTTTCTGGTGATTAATGTGTACACGATTGGTACCTTGTTCCCGCTACTAGTCTAACAGTTTCTGGCCAATAATGTGTACACGATTGGTACCTTGTCCCCGCTACTAGTCTTACAGTTTCTGGTGATTAATGTGTAAACGATTGGTACCTTGTCGCCGCTACTAGTCTTACAGTTTCTGGTGATTAATGTGTAAACGATTGGTACCTTGTCGCCGCTACTAGTCTTACAGTTTCTGGTGATTAATGTGTACACGATTGGTACCTTGTCCCCGCAACTAGTCTTACAGTTTCTGGTGATTAATGTGTACATGATTAGTACCTTGTCCCCGCTACTAGTCTTACAGTTTCTGGTTTATTAATGTGTACACGATTGGTACCTTGTCGCCGCTACTAGTCTAACAGTTTCTGGCCAGTAATGTGTACACGATTGGTACCTTGTCTTCGCTACTAGTCTTACAGTTTCTGGTTTATTTATGTGTACACGATTGGTACCTTGTCCCCGCTACTAGTCTTACAGTTTCTGGTGATTAATGTGTACACGATTGGTACCTTGTTCCCGCTACTAGTCTAACAGTTTCTGGCCAGTAATGTGTACACGATTGGTACCTTGTCCCCGCTACTAGTCTTACAGTTTCTGGTGATTAATGTGTAAACGATTGGTACCTTGTCGCCGCTACTAGTCTTACAGTTTCTGGTGATTAATGTGTAAACGATTGGTACCTTGTCGCCGCTACTAGTCTTACAGTTTCTGGTTTATTAATTTGTACACGATTGGTACCTTGTCGCCGCTACTAGTCTTACAGTTTCTGGTGATTAATGTGTACACGATTGGTACCTTGTCCCCGCTACTAGTCTAACAGTTTCTGGCCAGTAATGTGTACACGATTGGTACCTTGTCTTCGCTACTAGTCTAACAGTTTCTGGCCAGTAATGTGTACACGATTGGTACCTTGTCCCCGCTACTAGTCTGACAGTTTCTGGCCAATAATGTGTACACGATTGGTACCTTGTCGCCGCTACTAGTCTGACAGTTTCTGGCCAGTAATGTGTACACGATTGGTACCTTGTCCCCGCTACTAGTCTGACAGTTTCTGGCCAGTAATGTGTACACGATTGGTACCTTGTCCCCGCTACTAGTCTGACAGTTTCTGGCCAGTAATGTGTACACGATTGGTACCTTGTCCCCGCTACTAGTCTGACAGTTTCTGGCCAGTAATGTGTACACGATTGGTACCTTGTCCCCGCTACTAGTCTGACAGTTTCTGGCCAGTAATGTGTACACGATTGGTACCTTGTCCCCGCTACTAGTCTTACAGTTTCTGGTGATTAATGTGTACACGATTGGTACCTTGTTCCCGCTACTAGTCTAACAGTTTCTGGCCAATAATGTGTACACGATTGGTACCTTGTCCCCGCTACTAGTCTTACAGTTTCTGGTGATTAATGTGTAAACGATTGGTACCTTGTCGCCGCTACTAGTCTTACAGTTTCTGGTGATTAATGTGTAAACGATTGGTACCTTGTCGCCGCTACTAGTCTTACAGTTTCTGGTGATTAATGTGTACACGATTGGTACCTTGTCCCCGCTACTAGTCTTACAGTTTCTGGTGATTAATGTGTAAACGATTGGTACCTTGTCCCCGCAACTAGTCTTACAGTTTCTGGTGATTAATGTGTACATGATTGGTACCTTGTCCCCGCTACTAGTCTTACAGTTTCTGGTGATTAATGTGTACACGATTGGTACCTTGTCCCCGCAACTAGTCTTACAGTTTTTTTTGATTAATGTGTACATGATTGGTACCTTGTCCCCGCTACTAGTCTTACAGTTTCTGGTTTATTAATGTGTACATGATTGGTACCTTGTCCCCGCTACTAGTCTTACAGTTTCTGGTTTATTAATGTGTACACGATTGGTACCTTGTCGCCGCTACTAGTCTAACAGTTTCTGGCCAGTAATGTGTACACGATTGGTACCTTGTCTTCGCTACTAGTCTAACAGTTTCTGGCCAGTAATGTGTACACGATTGGTACCTTGTCCCCGCTACTAGTCTGACAGTTTCTGGCCAATAATGTGTACACGATTGGTACCTTGTCCCCGCTACTAGTCTGACAGTTTCTGGCCAGTAATGTGTACACGATTGGTACCTTGTCCCCGCTACTAGTCTGACAGTTTCTGGCCAGTAATGTGTACACGATTGGTACCTTGTCCCCGCTACTAGTCTGACAGTTTCTGGCCAGTAATGTGTACACGATTGGTACCTTGTCCCCGCTACTAGTCTGACAGTTTCTGGCCAGTAATGTGTACACGATTGGTACCTTGTCCCCGCTACTAGTCTAACAGTTTCTGGTGATTAATGTGTAAACGATTGGTACCTTGTCGCCGCTACTAGTCTTACAGTTTCTGGTGATTAATGTGTACATGATTGGTACCTTGTTCCCGCTACTAGTCTTACAGTTTCTGGTGATTAATGTGTACACGATTGGTACCTTGTTCCCGCTACTAGTCTAACAGTTTCTGGCCAATAATGTGTACACGATTGGTACCTTGTCCCCGCTACTAGTCTTACAGTTTCTGGTGATTAATGTGTAAACGATTGGTACCTTGTCGCCGCTACTAGTCTTACAGTTTCTGGTGATTAATGTGTACATGATTGGTACCTTGTCCCCGCTACTAGTCTTACAGTTTCTGGTCATTAATGTGTACATGATTGGTACCTTGTTCCCGCTACTAGCCTTGCGGTTTCTGGTTATTAATGTGTACACGTTTGGTACCTTGTCCCCGCAACTAGCCTTGCGGTTTCTGGCCACTAATGTGTACACGATTGGTACCTTGTTCCCGCTACTAGCCTTGCGGTTTCTGGTTATTAATGTGTACACGTTTGGTACCTTGTCCCCGCAACTAGCCTTGCGGTTTCTGGCCACTAATGTGTACACGATTGGTACCTTGTCCCCGCTACTAGCCTTGCGGTTTCTGGTTATTAATGTATACACTATTAGTACCTTGTCCCGGCTTCTAGTCTTACAGTTTCTGGTCATTAATGGGTTAACGCTGTACGCTTCCAGGTTTAGCCTGACCCGCGTTTTTGCCGATTATTTTTCCAATGATGATTGTTATTGAAAAAAAACACACATTAAGAAATGAATTTAGATACATACCGCGTAATTACTTTTACACTAAAATATGAATGTTATAATATATAGGCTTGGCTTAGATGAATCTTAATTTACATTGTTTGCTCCTATACTTATATATCAAATAATGTCAGCAAAAATATGCCGCAGACGACTTCAACAGACGGTATTTTGATGATTTTTGCAGGCGCTTTAGGGTTAAGCGACCCAGCTATTTTTTTTCTGGACTCAGTACATACACGCGTAGTATAGAGAGACTCTTTTATGTAAGAAATGGCACTATCCCGATGATAACAAGTGCATACGCAAGAATAATCGATTTCTCGAAGAGATTTTAGAGATATGGAGCTTTGGAATCGTTGTTGGCGCAAATCGATAATCTTGCTGTGACACGGCCAGACCAAATACAAATACTATTCTGTATGTAGTCAGCGGGCATGTAGACCATTGGAATATACTTATGGTTTGTTATTAACGTTTGTCGTCTTTAATGTTCAGTCTACGTCGATGGCTTTACGATAGATATATGAATCCTGGATTGATTTTATTTATTGGAAAATACTACAGATTCTATAATGTAGCAGGAATTAGAGTACTACTGGTGTTCTAAAATCAATAAGGCTCATACAAAAGAATGTATAAGCCTTCATTTAGTGGTTTGATGTGTGACATTCTCTATGCAATTATTGGGTATGATTCTAACGCAAAGTCGTGTGTTTGTACGGCGTGATTGGACATGCTTTTGACAGCAAAGTAGAAACAAACCAACCAACAGAATGCTAAGGAGTTTGCACTCTGTAACGCTATCGCAAGTTGAAACAATAATTAATACATTGAACTGTGAAGATTCGCATTAGACCGCACACCCATGTAGTCTAGCCACTTTCTTTGCTCTTCACTTATATGTAATGCAACCCTTTAGCTTCATCGGCTCGCTGTTACTGGATACAATCGATTTCTGGAGGTTCAGGTCAATGTAGACAAACATAATCTTATGAATTTTGAAACGACAAATTTTGTTATTCTAGATTGGAGATTTGCGGATGCCTTTAGGTGATACATGTTGGCATGACGTTTTCTGTCAGCCATGGTATGGATTTTATTCTGTTCTGTGGGATTTCATGATAACCTATCTAATTAATATCTTACTCACAGTTTTATTTCCATCAAGTTATTATTTGGAATTATTTCATCACTGTACAAAAACGCTTACTATGGGAAATGAGGGTAGTCTGCCATCTGACGGATCAACAAGTCCAGTATCGGACTGGCAGTCTCTGTATTCGTACGGCTCTAGGGCTGGAAGGAGATCATCACTAGGCTCTGCCCGTATTCCCTCACCTATGGAGCCACCAGAGCCGGACCTGAGTCACCTGACGACAGATGAGATAGCACAGATTAGGTCGGTGATAGGGCGGGCCAAGGAGATGAAGGATGAGGAAAATAAGAGAATAAGGTAAGTCAACATCACAAAATCACACCGGGTAGGCGACTATCGAAAACGTTAAAACCATCGACGAGCGTAGATCATAAATCGTTACAAACAGAGTTGTCGCCCTGGCATCTCGTAGCGTATTTTCACACCCGATGGGCGACAATCGAAAACGATCTCAACAATCGATGAACATAGATCAAAAATCGTTAGAAACAGAGTTTTCGATTGCCATTTATCGCCCTGGCGACAAATTGCAATCGAAAACACTAATTCTAGCTACCATTTTTGATTTACGTTCATCGATTGTTAAGAGCATTTTTGATTGTCGCCTATCCGGTGTGAAAATGCGCCAGAACACCAACAATGTGGCTGTGCATCACGAGTAGACTCAGATCAGAGTCTTCGCAGTCTGCATGAAGAAAGCTAGTCCTTAGTTAGTGTACAGCGAAGAATCTGATCCGACTGGGCGGACATCCAGACTGATCTAAATCATCGCTCTGCTAACAATAATTTTGATGGCTTTTGTCATGGCATGGTTCAAATAATTATCTGTGTGGACAAAATAATTATCCGTGTGGACGAAGTAATAGTCCTTGTTAACGAAAAAGGTATCCGTGTGGAAGAAACATTATGATTCCAAACAATACTAATCAAATGATTGACGGGGGTGGGTTGGGAAAGCTGGCTGGTATTATTCATGGATGTTGGGATTTACTTATGTACTTAAGGAACGGTCAGTGTAAAGACACACTATCAGGTTTATAAACATGTTAGGCTAGTCCAGAACATTTCTTGAAATAGTCTAACCCAAAGGTTAATAACATATCTCTCTCTCTCTCTCTCTCTCTCTCTCTCTCTCTCTCTCTCTCTCTCTCTCTCTCTGTATCTCTCACTCTCTGTCTGTCTGTCTCTCACTCTCTTCTGTCTGTCTGTCCGTCTGTCCGTCTGTCTGTCTGTCTCTCTCTCTCTCTCTCTCTCTCTCTCTCTCTCTCTCTCTAAGAGCCGGACTAATACATTGTTGACACAGACAGCAGGTTTTATGAAGCAGGTTTTACCTGTTGCATTTCGTTTGCTGCGGTATTCAGTTGTATGTACTGTTGAGTCCTTATCCTTGTTTATCTCCTTTTTATATCTTTATTTGTATGAAGTTGTAGATGGTGCGAATCCAACATAACATCTATGTGTATTGATCCACATCAGAATTAAGGTTGAGGTTGGTACAGTTAAACATGTTTAATCCCGCTGACCGTTCCAAGGTGGTGCTTCTTTTGCGGATCATTTTCGTTAATTATATTTCGTAAATCATATGTCTTGATCCACTTTCAGAACTATTGGGTGAGTTTGGTACCGTTAAACATGTTGAGCCCTCCAGTGGGATATATAACTGACCGTTCTAAGGCGATGCTTCTTTTATGGATGCTTTCCCATATGGTGTCCCGGATCAGGTGTGGTACTTGAATGTATCGATACCTGATCTTTGCCTGCCTCTTTACTTTGGAAAGATGATCGAACATCAGAAAACCGTAAAACAACGACCAAGAAAACACCACAACAGTTATAATGGAAGTAGTTATACATAAAGTAATATAAATATTGAACCTGGCACATGGCTCCTAATATTACGTCAAAAGCAATAGGAATAGCATTCCTCCTAATATCACGTGAAAAATAGAAATATTGATCCTAGTAGTATGTGTAAAACAATAGTTATATTGATCTTGACGTATATTACATTTAAAGCAATTGGAATGTTGATATTGGCATATTGTTCCAAATATTACGTGTAAAGCAATAACATTGATGTTGACATATTGCTCTATATATTAAATCTAAGACAATATTAATATTAATCCTGGCATACTGCGACTAATATTACGAAACAAAACAATAGGAGTATTGATCTTGTCTTATTGCACCTAATATTGCGTGAAAAATAATGGCAATACTTATCCTTACATACTGCTGCTATTATTACGTGAAAACTATAGGAAAATCGATACTAGCATATTGCTCCTAATAGTATGTGAAAAACAATATGAATATTGATCCTGGAATATTGCTCCTAATAATAAATGTTAAGCCATTGGAATATTTGATTTGGCATATTGCACCTAATATAACGTATAATACAATAGGAATATTGATCATATCATTTTGCTCCTAATACATGTATTAGTGTAAAGCAAAAAATGATCTTGGAATATTGCTTCTAATAATACGCGTTAATCAAAATGAATATTGATTCTGGCATATTGCTCCAAGTATTTCATGTAAAGCAAAAATAATATTGATTCTGGCATATTGCTCCTAATATAACGTGTAAAGCAAAATCAAGATAGATTCTGGCCTATTGCTCCTAGTAGTATGTGTAAAACAATATTAATATTGATCTTGACGTATATTACATTTAACGCAATAGGAATGTTGATATTGGCATATTGTTCCAAATATTACGTGTAAAGCAATATGAGCATTGATGTTGGCATATTGCTCCATATATTAAATGTAAGACAATATTGATATTGATCCTATCATACTGCTCCTAATATCACGTAAAAACAATAGGAATATTGATCATGTCATGTTGCTCCTAATATTACAATAGAAATATTTCTCTTGGCATACTGCTCCTAATATTACGTGAATACAATAGGAAAATCGATACTAGTATATTGCTCCTAATAGTATGTGTAAAACAATATGAATATTGATCCTGGAATATTGCTCCTGATATTACATGTTAAGCTTTTGGGATATTGGATTTGACATATTGCTCCTAATATAACTTATAATACAATAAGACTATTTATCATAGCACATTGCTCCTAATATAGCGTGTAAAGCAAAATGAATATTTATTTTGGAATATTGCTCCTAAAATGGCGTGTAAAGCAAAACAAATAATTATTCTGGAATATCGCTCCTACTATGACGTGAAAATAAAAATGAATATTGATTCTGGCATATTGCTCCAAGCATTTCGTGTAAAGCATAATGAATATTGATTCTGGTATATTGCTCCGTACATTATGTGTAAAACAAAATGAATATTGATTCTGGTAAATTGCTCCAAGTATTTCGTGTAAAGCAAAATGAATATTGATTCTGGTTTATTGCTCCTAATATTACGTGTAAAAAATAAATATTGATTCTGGTATATTGCTCCAAGTATTTCGTGTAAAACAAAATGAATATTGATTCTGGTATATTGCTCCTAATATTACGTTTAAAACAAAATGAATATTGATCCTGGTAAATTGCTCCAAGTATTTCGTGTAAAGCAAAATGAATATTGATTCTGGTTTATTGCTCCTAATATTACGTGTAAAATAAAATGAATATTGATTCTGGCATATTACTTATAGTATAAAATGTAAAACAAAATGTATATTGATTCTGGTATATTGCTCCTAGTATAAAGTGTAAAGCAAAATGAAATTGATTCTGGCATATTGCTTCTAATATTTTGTGTAAAACAAATTGAATATTGATTCTGGCATATTTCTCATAATATTACGTGTACAACTTAATAGTGATTCTGGTATACTGCTCCTAATATTACGTGTAAAGCAAAATTAATATTGATTCTGGCATATTGCTCCTAGTAAAAAGTGTAAGGCAAAATGAACATTGATTCTGGCATATTGCTTCTAATATGACGTGTAAAGAAAATTTAATATTGATTCTGGTATACTGCTCCTAATATGACATGAAAACATAATGAATATTGATTCAGGTATATTGCTCGTAATATTACGTATAAATCAAAATGAATATTAATTCTGGCATATTGTTCCTAATATTACGTATAAAACAAAAATGAATATTTATCTGGAATATTGCTCCTAGTATTACGTGTTATGCGAAATGAATATTGATCCTGGCATATCGCTCCTAGTATTACGTGTAAAGCGATAGGAATATTGGTGTGGCACGTTGCTTCTATTTTACAAGTAAAAGTACTTAAACAACTTAACATCTAACCAGCCGTCAATGCCTATGACGTACGTACTGTTTCCTTCTGCCACTAAAACTAATACAATTTGTATTTGATAAAATTAAGAAAAAAGGCAAAGATCATGAATCGATACAATCAAGAACCACACCTGACCAAGGATAGCAAATGAAAAATGACAACTTCACTATTAGACATCACAAACGAGAGCCAAGAGCTCAGCCCTTTCCCAGCAGGTGACTAGAAGGCATCAATAAACAGGCGTGGACGAAGGCATAACAAAAAACAAGACAGAAATAACAAAAAATGATACAGAAAATTTGCACCGCCTTGGAACGGCCAGTAAAAATAATGTACTGGAGGGCTTAAACCGGTTTCACAGCGCGCCAACCTCACCCTTAGTTCAGATGTTGGTCAAGTCATATGATGATTGGTTTGCATTAAAGACCCCAAACTTATCAATTCAGCATCTCCTAGAACATATAAATCAAGATATAAATAGGAGATAAAGCAAAGATGATGATAACAGGTAAACCACGTTTGGCCTGACAACAGTCAGAGCATCAGTTTCTTTCGCATTTATTAAAGTCGCAAATGCAGTAGCAGGCGCAAACAAATTAGTACAGGTGCATATGGATTCGTACTTTATATGTATTTTAGTTACGATGTTTGAAAAATACACAGTCGTTCATGGAAATTTGAATGTACATACAGCAAAAATCAATACTTCTAACACAAAACTTTATAATAATTATTCTGCACAAAAGTTTGAACCAGTATGTATTATCATATCAAGGATGATCCAAATAGGGTAAAGGGTCGTCTTAAAAACTTCAAAGGTGAACGCGATGATTCATAAATAATGAACCTAAAATAAAAGGCTTTATCAGAAACATACATTTGAGTATGAATTTGATCATAATCGGACGTACAATAGGAAAGTTGTAGCAATTTAAAACAATCTAAAGTCTAGGTTCTAATTTTGTGAAGCAAGTGGAGACGGCTATCTTGATTATCAAAATAACTTCCTTTATCATATGACGTCGCGTCTGGGAGTGAAATAACGCCATGCAATAAAATCTGTAAACCACTAGTGGTTTATCGATTTACGGGAAACGTTATGACGTCCATAACAACGTTGCGTACATAATGACAATATTATAACGTTTTACCGTCAGCAATGAAACTTCAAAGATATCTTAATGTCATACGATAAATAGAATCTAACATTCGTGCTCTTGTATTATTGAATTTATTAAACTCGTTGCGGAAAAGAGATAAAATGCTCGGCAAGCCTCGCATTTGATCTCTTTTCCTCAACTCGTTTAATAAATTCAATAAAACATGAGCACTCATGTAAGATCCTCTATGTAAATTTTGAAAGTCCAATAAAATCCACAATTTAGATTCAGATGATTATAATTGTTTTTTTTTTCTATTTTTTTATGTTCACAGAAAACTCCATGAAAAGCGGAAAAGCAGGCAGTTAGTCATTCTATTTATGCATATTGATTAGGGCTATGTGACGCCACACAGTCTATAATGACTGCCTTTAATAATGTGGTACTTGTTTGTATCGATTTCTGATCTTTGTATCCTCTCTACTTATCATTTTCGACTATATAAATATCTGTAGATATACTTCCTTACAATTACCACTTATTTGATACATTTGAGAAACCCCCTGCATTTATTGTAAACATCCAAACTCTGAATTCAGTCCTACGCTATATTTAAATGTCCAGTATGACATTTAAATCATTAGAAATATTGATCATGGCATATTGCTCCTAATAGTACGTGTAAAGCAAAGGGAATATTGATCCTGACATATTGCTCCTAGTATGACGTGTTACGCAATATGAGTATTGATTTTGGCATAGTGCACCTAGTAATACTAGCACCTAGTGTACCTAGCAATAGGAATATTGATATTGGCATATTGTTCCTTATATTCCGTGTACAGGTGTATATCAATAGGAATATTGATATTTGCATTTTGCTCCTGATATTACGTGTAAAGCAATATGAATATTTATCTCGATGGTCCAGTATGACATTAAAAGCAATAGAAATACTGATATTGGCATATTGTTCCTTATATTACGTGTATAT
The DNA here is from genome assembly GCA_964019695.1 of Loripinus fragilis. NCBI lineage: Eukaryota > Metazoa > Mollusca > Bivalvia > Lucinida > Lucinidae > Loripinus > Loripinus fragilis. The sequence goes on along the minus strand of OZ026520.1, from coordinate 61,246,568 downwards.
CAATAGGAATATTGATATTTGCATTTTGCTCCTAATATTACGTGTAAACCATAAGAATATTGATCTCGACATTTTACTTCATATATTACGCGTAAAGCAGTATGAATATTCATCTCGACATATCACCTTAAATATAACGTGTTACGCAATTAGAAATTTGATATTTGCTCTGAATATTTCTTGTAAAGCAAGCGTAAATTTGATCTCGACGTCTTGTTCCAAATGATACTTGTAAAACAATTGGATATCGATTTCTTGTCCTGAATATGAGAGTATGTTATAATTTAGGTAGTTCTCCGGTTCCCTCATCAGATTTCATAGTATAAGTTATAAAAAAAATATTATATTTTGAAATTGATAGGGTAGTTTATTCGATTTCATCAGGATCTGCAAGGAATCAGCGGACCACTTAAAATGGCGCTACCCATGGATACATCTCATTTTGAAGGCTTGTGATAGTTTTTAGCCGCTATTTTGGTCATACTGTACACTATTATAATTAAGGTCTCAAATGATAGTGAATATATTTCTATTTCATTTGCAAATAAAAAACTATTTCCGTTAAAGAAATATGCAGTTAATCCACCATCATGTGTTGGGGAAACAGGGAAAGCTTACTCATCCTGTCTTTCGACCAAATTCGGATCAATAAGTTTTCAGATACTCATATGTCAGTTAGATCACGGACCCTATATCAGAATATAGGATCCGTGGTCAGATCGGCGTCCGATATTTCTTGACAAAATAAAGTAGTTAATTAAAAATGGTTCCGTTACCCGAACTGACCATCTAAGCAGTCTAAGCACCAGAAGAAACCAAGCGATGTACACAATTTCCAAGTTTATTTTGGCGGGCCAAAACTCGGATTATCTCGGATTATTACAGTTATTGCGACCTGCAAACAATCTAATCTCGTGGGATATTAGTTATCGTGTCAGGCTATGAAACCAGAACTCCAGGGTTGATTCCCGGGTGGGCACCTATTTTTCAATGTTTTTTTAACATTTTAATGCTGTATTATTTCATACTAGTAAATTTGATTTATTAAAAGGACAGAAATAGTCACTCCTGAAATTTTCTTTAAGATAATTTTGAATGAAATATATGTGGATAAGGTAAAATTTGGCCCTCCTGAAAGAAAATTAGTGCGGTGACCTTTGATTTTTTTTCTAAAAGGTATAATGATAATTATTGAAATAAAAAAATATATTGAGATTTTCAATGTCGGATTTTAAATTTTAAAATCTATTCTAAAGATAAAACATATTTCTGAGAAATCGCCAAATATATAATTCAGTATATTGTCGTGACTCTAGATAACAAATAAATTTGCATATTTTCTAGAAGGTTTGGAGTCATGAGCAATAATTGAAATTAAAAGAAAGACGCTGACTGGATATTACAACTGTTCTAGCTTGAGATTTAAGATAGGTGTTATTCTTACATCTGTTCAGATTTCCACTGCTGAAAACTCACATATAGGATTATGAAAAACTGCTTTTTCGTAAAAACAAAACTTTCACTTTTGGTATCATATTTTATCATATCACATTGGCATATGACACCAAGTGCATAATGTGAAAATGGCACATTGTTGTCATATATCACCAAGTGTATGATGTGGAGACAGCACATGATAAAATGTGTTGTCATGTATCACAAAGGGCAAGATAGGAGAACTGCGCATGATAAAAGGTATTGTCACTTATAACCAAGTGCAAGATGTGAAGACTACTCATGATAAAATGTGTTGTCCTGCATCAAAATGTGCAATGTGTGGAGACTGTATATGGTAAAATGTGTTGTTACATATAACCAAGTGCAAAACGTGGAGACTGCACATGATAAAATGTGTAGTTACATATCACAAAGTGCAAGATGTGAGGACTGCATATGATAAAAGGTGTTGTGAATAAGCATCAAGTGCAAATGGAGACGCCATATGATAAAAGGTACTGTGATATATCACCAAGTGAAAGATATGGAGACTGCATTATGATAAAGGATCTAAGGGTATATCACCAAATACAAACTGTGGAGACTGCATATGATGAAATGTGTTGTGATATATCACCCAGTGCAACCTGTGGAGACTGCAAATAATAAAAGGTGCTGTCATCTACCACAAAGTGGAAAATGTGGAGACTGCATATGGTAAAAGGTGTTGTGATTATCACCAAGTGCAACTCTGGAGACTGCATATGATAAAAGGTGTTGTCATATACCTCAACGTTCAAATATGATAAAAGGTGTTGTGATATATCAACAAGTGAAAACTGTTGATAACGCATATGATAAAAGGTTTTGCCATATACTACAAAGTGCAAGAAGTTGAAGCTGCATATGATAAAAGGTGTTGCCATATACTACAAAGTGCAAGACGTGGAGGCTGCATATGATAAAATGTGTTGTGATATAGCAACAAGTGAAAACTGTTGATACCGCATATGATTAAAGGTGTTGCAATATACTACAAAGTGCAAGAAGTTGAGGCTGCATATGATAAAAGGTTTTGCCATATACTACAAAGTGCAAGAAATGGAGGCTGCATATGATAAAAGGTGTTGTCATATACTACAAAATGCAAGAAGTTGAGGCTGCATATGATAAAAGGTTTTGTCATATACTACAAAGTGCAAGAAATGGAGGCTGCAAATGATAAAGGGTTTTGTCATATACTACAAAGTGCAAGAAATTGAGGCTGCATATGATAAAAGGTTTTGTCATATACTACAAAGTGCAAGAAGTTGAGGCTGCATATGATAAAAGGTGTTGCCATATACTACAAAGTGCAAGAAGTGGAGACTGCATATGATAAAAGGTTTTATTATATAATCTATAAATAAACATCTTTTGATTGGCTTAGATGCATATCTGCTCGAGTCAATAAAACTTCATATTGCATGGTTTGCGTACGTGACGTTGCAAAGTACACGGCACGAGGTAATATTGACCGGCTTATGGGAAGTCACGTCAGAACGTCAAGTAATTTCGCATGATCCATCCGTAACGTGAACGTTTTTGGTCAAAAATGGCAGGAAATGCATAACATACATTTAGTATATAATAAAACAATTGTTGACTTATGTTTCGGTGGACATGGAGTGTTATTGAACAGTAAACTTAATCATATTGACCTCCGCTCCGCGTCGGTCAATATGACGTTTACTGTTCAATAACACTCAATGCCTACCTCAACGTAAGTCAATAATTGTATATTGTCATATACTACCAAGGGCAAGAAGTCGAGGCTGCATATGATAAAAGGTGTTGCGATATATCAACAAGTGAAAACTGTTGATACCGCATATGATAAAAGGTGTTGCCATATACTACAAAGTGCAAGAAGTGGAGGCTGCAAATGATAAAAGATGTTGCCATATACTACAAAGTGCAAGAAATGGAGGCTGCATATGATAAAAGGTGTTGTATTAAACCACAATTGCAAGTATGATAAAAGGTGTGATATACCACCAAGTGCAAAATGTGAAGATTGCATAGGATAAAAGGTGTTGTCCTGTATCACCAAATGCCAGATGTGGAGACTGCATAGGATAAAAGGTGTTGTCCTGTATCACCAAATGCCAGATGTGGAGACTGCATAGGATAAAAGGTGTTGTCCTGTATCACCAAATGCCAGATGTGGAGACTGCATAGGATAAAAGGTGTTGTCCTGTATCACCAAATGCCAGATGTGGAGACTGCATAGGATAAAAGGTGTTGTTAAATATCACCAAGTGCATAATGTGGAGACTGCATAGGATAAAAGGTGTTGTCCTGTATCACCAATTCAAGATGTGAAGATGACATGCTGCATAACGCGTCATTTTGCCATTGTGTTCACTATTTGCTGTTTGAATCTTTTTAGAAGTTATTACCTGTAACCCCTCCACATATTCAATGGACCACCTGACTTTATTGCACGTTACTTTATGGAAAATTCTGTTTGTCTGAAAAGGGCTTAGAGAGCTGGCTGCTGTGCTTTTATTGCCTTTCAGATGGTCTTGTTATTGTAAAATTTTGTGGCTCTTCCTCATACCCAGCAACACACATTATTAAAACAACGTCATATCAACGTCAATGCGACGTCTTGGCGTCGCATCGACGTAGATACGACGTTGTTTTGAAGGCATGCGCCTGCTGGGTAGTGCCGTGGGTTGAGCTGCAGTGTGTGATTGTAGTATTTCCTGATCATACTCACTTGCTTTTTATACATTCGACAAAAAGGCATATTGCTTGATATTGAAGCGTCCTAGGAGACATCGCTGATCAATGCTTTACTAGTCTTGTTTGTTTGATGCAGGATCAATAACGTTGTTCCCAAATTATGCAAGAACGGGAAATCTGCTGATGCTAAACTTATACAGAGAAATACATCTCGAGTATATCGATTGAATAGCATTTGTCTTATCTAAACTACTGTGGCGAGACCTATCACTTTCATTTGAGCCGCGACATGTGATTTCCAACAATGTGGCATTTTGACAAGTGTAGACTCCGACGAGTCCGTGCAGCCTCCTTTTAAGCTTAGAAACTCAAAAGTATGGCCAGTCAGTAGACAAATACTCGTAGAATATTCAAGCGACTAGCAAAGGCTCTAATCAGACTGTGCGTACGCGTATGCTGGTCTGAGGCTTTGCTAGTCGCACATACCACACTGTTGGAAATCTCATGTTGCAGCTCATATCGTTTGTCTTTCCTTTATTTCTGCAGCGCGACCTATCATACCTTCATTCGTGTAACAAACCTTTTCATCTTACATTACAAGAAAATATAACAGCATAAAGCTTAATTGCTTTAACAATTAACATCAATCAACATTTAAAAATCGCCAGCCTTCCAGAAAACATTTCTGAATCTATTGTGCACGTTTAAAACGTTTTAGATTATCAAAAGATGTCCTTAAATGCAGAGATTCAACGTCAGGCCTTGCTATACATATACAAGCAGAATACAATAAAAAGCAATTGCAAAATCAGGACTAAACACGACCCCACACCGTCAATATGGTGCGACGGGGAATGATTTAAATTTCCTGGTCTAACCATAACAAGTAAGTACCATAAACACAGATCACAAAACAACGCATGCCACAAAGAGAAAGAGACACTAGAACAGTCAAATACACACACATGAGCCACGACACGAGATTTCCAACAATGTGGCATTTTGACAAGTGTAGACTCAGACAAGCCTGTGTAGCCTCCTTTTAAGCTTAGAAACTCCAAATTATGCTCAGCCACTAGCTAAATAGTCGTAGAATATTCAAGCGACTAGCAATGGCTCTGATCAGACTGCGCGTATGCGCAGGCTGATCTGAGGCTTTGCTGGTTGCACATACCACATTGTTGGAAAATCCATTTCACGGCTCATTATAACAAGCAAGAATACAATAATAACTCTGCGGCTCAGATTAATATTGTCTTTAAAGCGAACAAATTGATATAGGGTTTCTTTTTGGCTCACAATATCATCACTTCTGGTCACAGACTTGTAATTGTAAAAAGGGCAGTGATTGGCTCAAAAGGTGGTTGGAAGCTCAGCACAATATTTATGTTGTATAGTGTTTCATCGTTGGTCAATAATAAAATTATGGGAAAGAAATCATATCTATTAGACGGGTATATATTTGCTGCACGTTTTGAAACAACATCTCACTGCTTTTGTTGATTTAATTTTGTTAGTGTGGTTTAGAAAAAGGACCTTGCATTTTGTTTTTTTCGCAATGAATTTTTCTTCACATGTAGGATGCCCACCTTCAGGGGGCAAAAAGTGGCAAAACATGGCGGTCACTAGGGTATCTCACTCTTGTTTATTGGTTGAACTAGGTCCAATCAGTAATATGATTTAAGAGTTGTGAGGACCACAGCTCAATTAAAAACTATAATGGAGGTCTACGGAAAACGTTTACAGGTCTGGGCCCTAAAGAAGAAAATCAGGACTGTTGTGTTGAATACCTTGGCTGCTATGTATGTGACCTGTAATATGTTTTAGATGCATTGTTTTGATTGTAGTAAGTCTTTTAATGATTTTAGCTGTATTTTTTTTAAACAAAAATCATTAAGACTGCAGAAAAAAGGCTTTATTAGTAGGTAGGGGGTGATGGTTGTTGACTGGTACCCAAATCAGAGCATTTGTATTTGTATTGTTATGTGCAGCATTTTTGGAGTATTTGTCATTGTTATTGTCAAAATATTGTAGCAAAGGCTCCTTTGCAAGTTTACGTAAACCGCAGTAGTGGTCACTTGATTGAGTTAAATGCATCTTTTTTTGAAAAGTATTATGTGTGGTAAACCAAAAAACATAACAACTATTAGTGGCTTTATTAATAATAACAAGAAAAAAGCTATCACAGGACAGCATGCATTGCCTGTATCTAGTTTATTAACAACTTTCGATAAAAATCATGTACATATACATTTTTTAAAATTTCTTTTATTTGTCAAACTTCAAAATGAATGACTACGAATGATACTTAGAATCACGGGTTGTGATACAGTTAAAAACCAAATAACTGGTAAAGTGTGTTCTTTTGACTACTTTGGTATTCACTACTATGGCCAATGCCAGAACTAACACAGTGACATGCGGATATCCAGTCCCTTAGACAAATTAAATAAAGTTTTTTTGTACCGAACTATATAATATTGATACGTCAGACGTAATCATTTTTTTTGGTTAGAACGTCAGCATTATCATATTCTTGTCTGCGTGATGATATTACTGATGCTGTTTTCATCAATTAAGAGTGTAAAGTACCAACCGTTAATGTTTGTTTTAACCATTTAATCCAAGGGCTATTTTAGACAATGACGTCATTTTCTATTATAAGACATAGAAAACATTTGAAAATATTAGGTAAGTTTTGAAAACTTTTGAAAATATTATCATGGAAAATGGAGCAGTGCTCCAAAAGAGCAAATACTCCTTTTTCAAAATATTTTCAATCATCATATGACGTTGCGTCTGGGAGTGAAATAACACCATGCAATAAAATCGATAAACAACTAGTGGTTTATAGATTAACGGGAAACGTTATTACGTCCATAACAACGTTGCCTACATAATGACACTTTTATATTATTATACGCCAGACATGATATTTAAAAGTAATCCTAATTTCATATGATAAATAGAATCTAACATCCGTGCTCCTGTATTATTGAATTTATTAAACTTGTCGCGAAAAAGTGATAAAATGCTCGGCAAGCCTCGCATTTTATCTCTTTTCCCCAACTCGTTTAATAAATTCAATAAAACATGAGCACTCATGTAAGATCCTCTATATACAAGATATTACAAAGGCGTTAAAAGGCGTTATTATGGAGTAAATGGTTAATCAGACTTACCAGAGGTAATATTTCTCTTGCGCTGAAAACATTAGAACTTCTGAACAATATTCGTCATGAGATCCAATGTACAAATTTTGTCACCCATTTTCCAGGAAACTTGAAGAAGAGTATGTCTCCTATGCGGCTGACGTAGAAAAACGTGCCCTAGAGGTTGGGGCTTCCACACCGGAAATAAAGAAAGAAGCCCCATTATGCCCTATATGCTTAAAGGTGAGATGTTTGCTTTGTTGAACTTTTTTCTCTTCTTTTACCAATGGGCTACGTGTAAATTTATAATGCTTGTAATGTCGCTTGTTGTAACGATAGGATTGTTGTCTGCCACCAAAAAACGATTTTATTTATAATTGCAGACAGTTATACGATAACTTGAAAATATGGCCAGATCGGACTTTCAAACAAACAAGAGGGCCCTTGGGCCTTGGATCGCTCACCTGAATCCTCGTCATCAGGAGAGGATGTTTACCACAAAATTTAAATCCCATTCTCCAACACATAAGTCCATCTTCGGTATCACTCAGATCACAAACATAGCCTATCAAGTCACTAAGTTCAAACAAAATATACTTATCTGCACAATTTCAATTGCTGATCTTAAATTCCCAACACAAAATGTCAGGGTGTGCATAAGGTCAAAATGTTTTATTGCATAATGTTCTACACTTCTATCCGTTTAATATGGGCCTCGTCGCGAGAAAACCTGTCTTTGGGGGTTTGCGAACAACAAAAGCGCAGACCAGCATGCGCATCCGCACAGTCTGATCAGCGCCTTTATTATTCGCTTATTGGAAAGAATCATATCTAGACTTGCTAAGAGCGAAATTTCATATTTCTAGCTTCTCTCTGTAGCTGAGCAGGCTGGTTTGAATCTCATCTTTTTCGGAAACCCCGAAGACAGGTTTTCTCGCGACGAGGCCAATATAGTGTAGGGGCCAAATCTCAAATTTTGAGTTCTGTTGCACCCCCCAGGAAGAAAAACTTGGTCACTATTTTCTGTCAGGGACATGTCTTAGGGCCTTGGAAACCCATGTTTTACTAAGTTTTCTGTGGTCAATTTTCTGTAAATGGCATGTAACCAACGTTACCCTACCAATATAGAAAATGGTAGTATACAAAATACAAGACTAATAACATATTTTAAAAAGTATCAATGAAATTATTTGAACTTTAAATGTTTGATCAAGTCATAAACATCAACTGTAGACATCTGTGTGATATATTTTCGATCATCAGGGTGACGTATGTTACATTTTATACGAAATTGCAGATAACGACTTTATAGATTGCATATGAGAATGAACCATGTTCCCTAACCACAGGAAGAAGCCATTGGTTACTATTTTCAGTCAGGGACATGTCTTATGGCCTAAGAAACCCTTGATATACTTAGATTTCTTCGGTCAGTTGTCTGTAAATGGCCTGTAATCAATGTTACCCTACTGACTTTAAAAATAGCAACACAAAATACAAGACTAATGGGATATTTCCTAATAGTATTAATGAAATTATTTGAGCTTTACATGTTGGAGCTAGACTTAAACACCAATTTGAGACATCTGTGGAGTGTATTTCTGCTGGTCAGAGTTACTTATGTTACATTTTTTAATGAAATTGCATATTATGACTTTATAGATTACATATTAGAATAAATCATGTTCCCTAACCTTAAGTATGTGATAAAGATCTCTATTCGAATGATGAATGTCCATTCTTACATATAAAAACTACTTATAACTTGTAAATGGCGATAGAGGTAGCAAAATAAACGTTTAAATATGCTTATAAGAACGTTACTTCTACTGGCATACATATTTTCTATCTGACCTGATTTACATTGCATTGGAATGTAAAATGTCTTCTTTCATCTCTGTCACAGTGTAATAAATTAATAATTTAATACACAGAGTCAACAACGGAAAGTTTGTTGCTGTTAATATATAAAGGTAACGTAAGCAACAGCATTGTCTTTTGCATGAATAGATAAAAACACTAAAGTGTTGAAAGTAGACTCAAATTCTTCCTTAGCCTGACAACATAGCCTGTCGACAAGGTTATATATATTTGAGTCTACTCTCTATCGTTTTTTAAATAACTTCAATTATAGTCAAATTATTCTAAATAAACAATGAAATAAGAGAGTTTTGCAATTTTGATTGATTTTGTTACTTTGATATTACAGTTTGCAGATTTTTTACCAATGGTTCATAACAATAAACATAATATCTACTTCATGATTCAAACATTAGACTGAATGTTTTATTACGTTTCCAGTTGTCAAATTCATAATAGGCCTGTAAATTACGTTACCATACAAAATCAGGACATAAAGTAAGCCAGTACAAGTTACATGCTAATAAGCGTATTTAAATATTTATTTCACTACAGATACAAGTTATAAACAGCTTCAAATATGTTGAAATGGTAATTTACCATTATAATAGAGACCAGCATTATAAAATTTAGGTTGGGGAACATGTTTTTTTCTAATATGAAATTAAAAAGTCATTATCTTCAATTTTGTATAAAACGTAACATACGTAACAATGACGAGCAGAAACCTATCTCACAGATGTCTGCAATTAGTTTTTATGTTTAGGTCAAACATTTAAAGCTCAAATAAGTTCATTGATACAATTGAAAAATATGTTATTAGGGTAAGTGTGTCTTGGTTGGTCTTTCGGTGACAAAGGTTTTTAATACGGTTATTCAACGATGTAAACATGCTACGCACGCAGCTTTCATTTACCACATTGGATCAGCTGACAGCTTCAGTGTATACCCAGTCTTTCATCAGTTAATTAGAGGTCATGTCTAATGTTTTGAGAAATTACATCACGAAAGATTTATCTACAGTAATACAAATTTACAAACATAATTAATTGTTTTAATATTTCTGATTTGCGTGATGTAGATAACAATCCCTTAGTTGGGATGCTCGCCATCCTAACATATAATGAATCTGTTTTTTCACCATATCAGTTTGCTGATACAGTGATTTGTTGCATATAAGGTTTGACTTTATATTACAGTATTATATTACATGTATTAACCAGTGCAATATACAAGACTAGCTAACACTTGTAACTGGCACCATACAGTACTAGATATTTGTAATCTTATAATGGCACTACACTTAGAATTAAATGGAAATGATATCCTTTCACTGTAGACAAGACAGCCCTCAAACAATGTTAGTATCAACAAATGGGTACAAGAATGAGTCAGTTTATTACTAAAATGCTGTCTACAAGCTGCTATCCGCAGTATTATTCACATTATCGGGTGGCTCTGCATCCAACAAACTGACTAAAAGTCTCATACTTTTCATTTCATAGATCATGTGCAAACATGTATAATTGTTACAAATGACTCTGACAGTGCAAAAAACAACAACACAAAACTCCATTATTAACAATGTAAGAAAGCCAACAGCTGTGTGTTAGTTGTGACACCTTTTTCAACTGACAATAATTTGACAACTTAATCCGTGAGCTTCAGAGATTCAACCCATGCTGCTTTATTTTATTGTGTCTTGTTTATGATTCAAGTTGTAACTCCTGAAAATGGACTTTTAAAAAGATTCAATAACTGACAAAAGATTTGCAGTTAATGTTACCATGAAATATCTTTAAAGCTTGGTAATTAGTGTTACCACATACTATGTTTTTCAGTCTATGAGTATGGCTTTACCTTAACTTTTCTTAATTAACAAACAAAATAATTTCTTCCAAAATTGCTGTATAGTATAACAAAATAATAAGCATTACAATATGATATAAAAGAATGGTACTTAACAAAAGTAGAGAAAATTGCAATTGTGACAGATGAAACATTGTTGTTATTTGTTTTCAAAATGTAATTGCCAACAGTGAAAAGTAAATGTATTAAGCAAACAAGAAAACCTGTTTAGGCTAGATCTACAAAACATCAGGTGCATTTGGGTATGAACCATGCTACTTCTGTTCTGATAAATACTTTGGTTGATATTATGTTTGCAGTCTTTAAAAATGAGTTAGAAATTTAAGATTACATGTATAGCAAAATGCAGTCAAAGTAATAAGGTTGCAAAGATCAGGAATCGATACAATCAAGTACCACACCTGACCCAGGATACCAATGGGAAAGTGACAAACTTACAGAAGACACCACAAACGAGAGCCAAGAGGTCAGCCCTTTCCCAGCAGGTGACCACAAAGCACATATAAACAGACGCGCACAAAACATAAAATGTTCTGTGTCTCTTCTTCACAGTACCGTTAGTAAGTCTGCAGTCTGCGATTGTGACATTTCCTGGTCATGCTCACTTTTTAGCAAACATAGTTTTTTTTCAAACCTGATAAAATACTTGGCAAATGAAATGGAAAAAAGAGCCAGAACTTGCAAGAAAAATATATTTAAGCTAAAATAATGTCAGTGTGCTGTTACATATGTTATGGACTTACCTTACATATACATTTAGTGTAAAGGGTATATAACTTGTAAAACAGTAATCATCAAATCTGACCAGTCTGTTATCCATTTGTGCTTGTTAAAAGAAGGCTTAACCAGAACATGATTAGTTTAAAGATTTGTCTTTCTCAGTCTAAAATCAACAGAAAGCCCCTGCTCTGGAAGACACCGCGCACTATCATCTCTGCCCTGCCACAAGATGAGGGAAATTATGCTTTGATATATTTTACTTTTAATCATTAATTGATATGCGGTATCTTCAGTCCAATATTTGAATCATGAAGTAAATATCATGTATATTGCCATGAACCATTGACAAAAAATGCAAATAGCCATATCAAAGTAACAGAACCAAACATACAAAACTCTTATATTAGTGTTTATTTAAAATAATTTGTCTGTAATTGAAGTTATTAAAACATGTTGAGAGTAGACTTAAATTTTACCTCATGTGTAGTCGGGCAAAGGCAAAAGATTTGAGTCCATTCTCCACAAATTCTATTATCTTTATCCATTTATGCAGAACACCACTTTGTTACCTACGTTACCTTATTTATATATTGACAGAAATTAAATATCCATGGTAGTTAAACCTGATTGTTTAGTCGCTATTTAATTACATTGTGAAAGAGCTGAAAGAAGACAGTGCCCATCCCAGTGCAATATATATGGACGACAATAAAATATGTACGCCAGTAGAAGTGAGACGCTTTTAAGCATCTTGAAATAATTATTTTTCTACAATATATTGCCAGTTGCAATTTATAAATTGCTTCAAATATGTAAAAATGAAAATCTATCATTAGAATCGAAATCTTTATTACACATTTATGGTTGTAGAACATGGTTTATTCTGATATGCAATCTTTTAAGTAATTATCTACAATTTCATAAAAAAATGTAACATAAGTAACTCTGGAGAGCAGAAGTACATATCACAGATGTTTGCAATTGATATATATGTCTAGCTGAAACGTGTAAAGCTCAAATAATTCCAATAATACTATTGGAAAATATCCTATTGGTCTTGTCTTTTTTGTTGGTATTTTTTTATGTTTTTAGGGTAACATTGATTACATGCCTTTTACAGACGACTGGCCAAAGAAAACTTAGAAAAAACATGGGTTCCTAAGGCCCCAGGACATGTCTCTGACTGAAAATAGTAACCAAGCTTTTCTTCCTGGTGTTGGGGAACATGATTCATTCTTATATGCAATCTCTAAAGTCATTATCTGCAATTTTGTATAAAATGTAACGTACGTAACACTGATGAGCAGAAATACATCTCACGGATGCCTGCAATTGATGTTAATGACATGATCAATCATTTAAAGTTCAAATAAATTCATTAATACTTTTGAAAAATGTCCTATTAGTCTTGCATTTTGAGTACTACTATTTTCAATGTTAGTAGGGTAACGTTGATTACAGGCCATTTACAGAAAGCTGACCACAGAAAACTTAGTAAAACATGGGTTTCATAGGCCCCAAGACATGTCCCTAACTCAAAATAGTAACCAAGTTTTTCTTCCTGGGGGTGCAACAAACTCGCAAAATAGCCCATATATATCAGTTTGGCCCCTAGACCAATATGATAAAATGCAACATAACCTTCTTCGTCCAGGGGTCGAGGGTGTGTAAAAGGATATAATATTTGCTAGCATGGTCTACGCTTCATCCCTGTTAATTTGATATGCAACATGACTACTTATAGAAAGGAAAAAATACCTTAAGACCCCATCCCAGGGGTCAAGGGTGTCAGCAAGCGAAAAAATATTTGCTACCATATTATTGTATGCTTCATTCCCTTTAATTTGATATGCAACATGACAATATTCTGAAATAATTGAATATATATATAAGACTATGTAACCACCGGGGCGGGTTCATTTATGGCCCCAGGAACATGATTTGAGCAAACTTGGTAGAGGCCCACTAGGTGATGCTGCATACCGAATATCAAGGCTCTAGGCCTTGTGGTATTAGACTAGAAGTTTTTTCATGTTTTCTCTATATAACATGTGGCCCCTGCACGGTGCCATTTTTAGCCCCAGGGGAATAATTTGAACAAACTTTGTAGAGGTCTACAAGGTGATACTACATACCAACTATCAAGGCTCTAGGTCTTGTTGTTTCAGACAAGAAGTTTTTTCATGTTTTCTGTATACAACATGTGGCCCCGCGCGGTGCCAGTTTTTGACTCAAGGGAAATAATTTGAACAGATTTGGTAGAGGTCTACTAGGTGATGCTACATACCAAATATCAAGGCTCTAGGCCTTCTGGTTTTAGACAAGAAGATTTTTTCATGTTGCCTATATAAGCCTATGTTAAACATGTGGTCCCCAGGGCGAGTCCATTTTGTTAGAGGTCCACAAGGTGACGTTACATACAAAATATTAAGGCTCTAGGCCATATGGTTCTAGGCGCCAGGCCTTATGGTTTCAGACGAAAATATTATTAAAGTTTTCATCTTGAAAATCTATTTTAGCCTGTGTGATCTGGATATGCAACAGACCAGCACCATTTGAGCAATTATTAAAGAAGGCCATATAAAGATCATTCCTTCCAAGTTTGATTAAAATCCAGCCATTAGTTAAGGAGGAGATGTACTTTGAAGCAAATTTTGACGACACACAACGCGCGTCGCACGACTGACAACGGACGACGGACATCCAATAATCGCAATAGGTCACCTTAAGCTTTTGGCTCAGGGGAACTAAAAAGTGTTAGCTTTCAGCTAATAATTGAGTTTGAAAATCACTTAAGCGGCTTATAGGCGATAGTTATCATATTAAGGTTGACCTGGATGTACACGTAATTAATGCTTACAGTAAAAGCAACAACAACTTGTCGCAATGGAATCGCTTAAACCTGCAGCATTTATGATTTCTTTATAAGTTCGCATTTATTTTATTTGTGATGACACCAGACGCACATTCCATTGGTGACATTGCAGCACGCAATTGGTGATTTAATTTATTTCATGGTTTGTCCAGTAAGTAGGTCACAGTTCTGGAGCTTGACCGTGTGCATTTTTGTTCTATTGTGACTGCCTTAGTTAAGAAAAGTATACATGGCTAAGCATAACAATTTTCATATTCCCATGAATGAACATTATAAAAAGGGTTGTCGCTCTCTATTTTTTTGAATTGGCAATATTTTTATTGAGGATTTAAATTGCAAAGCACTGAGAGCATTTTGGAAGCATCAATACAAGGCACCGGTTGTTGTCAAACCTGCTGTGGCTGCTGGTTTCATATAGGAAAAACATTTAACTTGTTAAAAACAGATATTTTTCTTATCTGAGAAAAAACCCCGAAGCCATCTTTATTATTTAAGTATTTGTAATCAAGACGATAATGTTATTATTGTATTTGTTTGATTAGAAACTGTTAGGTTTACGTCAAATTCAAAATAGTAAGTGAGTATGATCAGGACATACCACAATCACAAACCGCAGAAAACCCCATGGCACCGCGAGGAAGAGCCACTCAACCATCACGAGACACCAGGAAGACAAATTAAACAAAGCAACCAGCTCTCTCTTCCCCATCAAGATGATTGCAATACTAGAATTGACATAAAGTAACGTACAACAAAACAAAGAACTATTACAGACTCCCACAATGAGAGTAACAATAAACAAAAAAGTCAACAACAACAGAACCACAGAATCTGTTCTGTTCTGTTTATTTTTGTGTCTACGGGTTTTTGTTAAAAAACCAACAGAAAAGCTCTTTTCGCCTAACACCAACTAGACTGATTATCAAACCCATGGAGTTTGTTACAGATGATATTAATAAACATGTTTCAGTATTTCCTGCTATGTATAATACTAAAAGCGACACAAATCGAAAATAACAGTTACACATTTAAACAAGACAATCAATAAATGTTCCTATTTACTGTTAAACATAAATATTCATAACTAATCTTCATCCAAGTCATCTTCATATACAATGTCTATCATGTCTTCTTTCTGTATCTCAAACATTCCAATTTCTTATTCTTAATTTGATATACATGTAGCTACATGTATGACAATTTGTTAAGGATAACGCCCGACTTACAGTGTGTTAATATCTCTTATTCGATGCCGCATGAATTTTTCATGTAGGTAGAATACATCTGTGAAATTCCCAAGGGGTAGGGAGGAGCAACTTAGCTTGCAGTCAAATTTGGAAACATTCTATGTGGATAAATCCTAAGAAAGAAAAATTTATGTGCTTGAAAGTAGATAAACGGTTGCTGGCTTCCACATGAAATATTTCAGTAATCCCACCTGGATTTTTTCCATGTCCTAATCAATTTCAGCTGGAAAATTGGAATTCCGTGTCAGAATTGCCTGTAATCCACCAGTAATTTGGGTAGATTTTGGTTAGAATTTTCGTATAGGCAATATTAAAAGATTATATAAGAAATGAAGAAGTAATGACATTTTTTTCAAACTTAATCCTCATCAAATATACAGAAAAAAACAGTGTTCTCCCAATAAAATTAAAACTAAACGATGTAAGATATGGTTAAGAAGTATATGTCGAAAATGCAAAAATAAGCTAACAATAAATTGACGGATGAAGGAGAACAGGCCATATTATCAGCTGATCTGGAGTTTCCCACCAGTTAAGCTAATGCATACAGAAACAAAAATCATAATACGAAAAATTCCCCACAGGAAAAATCCCATGGTGAAAGGACAAAATGCAGTTACATGCATAAATCATTCTCAAGTGTGTCAAGTTGAACAGAAGAGAAAAGCTTGCTTTGGGTTTAAGCAATAGGCATTTTTTGAGAAACCCCAATGGGGATTTCAATTAAAAATCATAAATATCAAATTTTGTGATAACTGGTCAGAATCATTTTTACATATCGTTTTTTAAAATTTAACAGAAAAATTGATATTCATATTACTGTCTGTCGATTGATTGCAATGTTAATAGATACATTACATAATCTGAGGGTCTCGTGGAAGATATTAGCAACAACATGATTGCATTTTGCATGTGCTAAATTGTGTAAACCTCTATAATTAAGTCTTTACTTACCCTCATTGTTTTATCATTTTTTTAATACAGAGTGAGCTGAAGATACAAGAAGGGAAAATGAAGGATGGCCAAAATGTGTGTGTAGACTGTGGTAACCTTATTTGCCTTAACTGCGGATCCATGCAAGCTTCAGTTACGTCCAAGGTATAATCTATTAGTGTTTATCTTAGTATTGACTTACGACTGAAAACTAAAAAATCAACGTACTGTACTTTTATAAATACATATGCCTATACAATCTTTTTCTTCATAGAAAGGGGTGACTTATGGTAAATATGTTATTACAGGTATAATCAGTTAGATAGTATAATATAATCTGCTTTTTGTTTACAGTTTTGAGTTGGCTCCAAGTACTGTTAGTTTAACAGACGACCAGACCCAGTATGACAGTAAACAATGCTGAAACTGTACCTGTACCATCCATAACAAGGAACAGTTTATATTTGTTTACAACGATTTTCATACATCTTTAAACTAACAACACAATGTGTCTGAATTTTATCAAAGGGTCATATAAAAACAATACTTTTATATGGTGTTATTTTATTCGCCTTTCCCGTGAAGTGGTCATCATGCATGGCTAACCTTATATGCTTCCATGTGGTACGAACCTTAAATAGGTTAGTAAATTTCCCCATTAGTTTCGTTTGCAATAACTTCTTTAGTTTTTACTTTGTGATTAATAATACCATTATGCAATACAGTGTATATTGCCCCAAATGAAAATGTGGTGGTTCGTTACTGAATGATTTCAATTTACATCTTACTTTTTACCCCCTGTCAAAGGCCATATGGGATATTGTTTGGGTGTTAACCACCCATCAATCTGAAGACAGAGCAGTTAGTGCGTGCGCGCGTGCGTGTGTGTGTGTGTGTTTTGAGGGAACAAGGAAAGTACAAACGAAACATAATGCCCAACTGCAGTTATTTTATTATTCCTTCTTCTCACAGATCAGTTATACCTGTTCTACAATTTTCTAAAAACAAACTAATGCACTGTGCATAAACTATAATTCTTATATCAAGCAGAATATATTTGAGCTATCCTAATTTGTCGCTAAATTCATTTTATATCAAAGCTTAATCAACACTTTTTTCTAATACTATATTTAACAGTTACTTTTGAACTTCACACGCAGACATAACATCATTGGGGAAAGTGCAGTGCTTAAGAAAAATAACTTTAAGTTCAGTGTTTAATTGCATTAATGACATACAATGTACATGTAGTATAAACTATGATAAAAGCGTTCAGTATCTTGGAAATGGGTATGCAGTTACGTATTTAGAAAAAAAAGCATGACTCTGAAGTTGAAAACATATGTTTTAAGTATATGTGTATATAAGATATAAATATCCATACACAACTATTGCATTAGCACTTTAAGTACGTACACAAGATAACTATTTATTCAATATAATTGTAGACAAATTGAATTCAGGCAAACCACACGCATTTTCCACATTCTGCTTTCTTCTTTATTTCAACGCCGATTTATAAGAAATAATTCTGTCAATTATTCTTTGTTACTGTAAAACTCACAAATAAGCTGACAACTGAAAAGTGACATTCTGAAATCATTTTTCTTGTGCTCAAATCAATTTAGCATGACATTTCAACTGTTCCTAATAGCTAAAATACTAAATTGCATTATTGTTTTTCCTGCTTTAAGTACTTGAGCGTTGTATTTATCCTTCTGATAATGCCAATCGGTAGCATTTTAGCATTGATGAGCAGAATAAATGTCATGCTTAGTTGAGTTATGCATGGAGAAAATTGCATAATATAGGGGCTCATACACACGACCCTCCTTTAATCCATAGGCACCAACTATCAGTATGTTTCTTACTGATTGCATTTCGCAACTGAACAATTATGCTATCAAATAAAGTGTATCTAAAACGTGAATAAGGAATATACAGCAAATGGAGGCATTATACTGGCACATGCATCCTTTGTTCTTCTAAAGTGTACACGTTGCCCACTAAATATGAAGTCACCATTGCAATGCCCAAACTATGATGTGTAATGATGGTCTTAGTTGTTCGGAATTGCTTTTACTCATTCAGGGTAAGTCATACAAAGTTGCAATAATATTATGGAAAAACAAGATTGTATCAAGTCACTGAGAGATTTGCTTTGCTTTTCAGGATCTGGAATTTGTGTGTCATATGTGCCACAAACGGCGACAACTAGTACTCAGCTCAGGATTATGGCATCCTGGATGTGATGTAGGCGACGATATACCATTAGCTCAAGAGATAGAAGATAGGATGGATGAACTAGAGGTTACTTCTTATTTACTGTATTTGTATTGTAGCCCAACCAAAATATTTATATAATGGTTATTGGTAATTATTGTCCCTTGTTTGGTTTTCAATGAATGGGAGAATATAAACGTCTAGCCATAAGTCATACATGTAGCTTTCCCGTAATTTTCCTTTGGATATTATGAAAAAATAATCCATCTTAAATGAAGAAATATTGGTGCCTCAAAAAGCGACTGACCTAACCCTGCAACAGCTTGCTGCACGTTTAATCCCAACTAATTCGAAAAATTCAGCATTGTTTTTTAGGTTCTCTCAATGTCAGAAGGATCTGGCTTACTAGATTATGTAGAGGGCGCAGCGGCTGTCTTTTTGTCAAGTGGAGTTGATTCAAAGGGATGACCTTTTTGTAAGATTATATTTGACTTCACTACAGCTGGTGTGTTGGGCTGTTTGGCCAAGATAAAATGTCTCCTTGTCTTTTACTATAGTGCATATTATATTTTGTGACCTTTGGGAGCATGTGTTCTATTATGGAACTTTAAAACTATAGGGAGTTACTGATAATTGACCGAAACTAGCTAGTCTGACCAAGAAAACCGGTGGCTTTGGCTGCTGTCCGTTTAAAGGCAGTGATTCCGTTGTTGTTGATTAATTGTTTATTTTTGCTACCATTGTTTTCGTGGTTTTGTGTTTAGTCCTTGTTTTGTTGTGCAGTGTCATTTCAAGTTTTGCTATCATTATGCTGGTGAAGACATGAAATAGCTGGTTGCTTTACTTTGATTGCCTTTCGATGTTATATGACCGTTTGTGTATCATTCCTGCGGTGCTCTGGGTTGGTCTACAGTGTGTGATTGTGTCATACTCATATCCTTTTTGCAGACTCTACACATTCAAGCTTTTGGTGTATTCTTAGATTCCAAAGGATAACTTTTTTCTAAGATGATATTTGGTAGCAATTCTACATATATAGATATTGTGTTGATATACTGCATCAGAAACACTATTAAGCGACTAACATTTTAAAAAAGGGGAACATAAGGTATATTCTGTTAAACATTACACACGTATATACCTCTAATCAATGTCTACAACACTTCTGTTTTATATTCTTATTATTTAACAATTCAAATCAACATACAATTGTGAAAGCGTATAGCTATTCCCAGTATATATAGAATATAAAATATGTCATATACTGATGAGAATATGTTTTCAGTCAAAACTAAGAGTGTTAAAATAAAACTTGTTCCAAATTGAATAAACAAAAAGGAGTGCGTTTATTGCTAGACATGAACACTGTGCTGCATGATGTTTGCTTTATATGTGAAAGTATTAATTGAATTGATTAAAAACCAAATATAAAAATTGATTGAAGCTTATATTGAGGTCATGTGCAGCCACATAAAAGCACGGAGCAATATAAAAACAATTATGCTGTTACTAAAATTATGTTTAATTTATTTACACAGCTAATGAAAAACAATTTTACAACATTTTAGATATTAAGCAATTCAACTAAAATAACTAATTGTTACAGAAGAAACTCATTCAAAAGCTCCCATCAATATTTGAACATTGGCTCAACTGGCGGTTTTCTTTAGTTCTTAAATTCTATGTGTGTTGAGAGCCCTTTTCTTTGTTCCATCACAGTTTGTCATTGATTTGATTGTTTCCCATGTGATGATACATTACATTAGTTAGGAAGCCTCCATGTGAGCTAAACTCTTTTCTGTTTAATAGTAGCAGTATCTAAGGTGAAGATTTGGCCAGTAAAATTGATTTAAGCCCCCTGGTTGCTTCGGCTGTTGTTCCTTTTAAGGCTGTGGTTCTGCTTTTGTTTATTCATTGTTTGTTGTTGCTCTAATTGTTAATAGGGGTTTTGCTATTATTGTAGTACAGATGTTTTATTACTTTAAATGTTCTGTTGCTCTTCCTCTCGGTGCCATGAGTTGATCTGCAGTGTGCGATTGTGGTATTTACTGATCATACTCACTTACTTTTAATGTTAGGTCTCTGTTTTGTTTTGCAGTGTGTTCTTTCTCGTTTCGACGTTTCGAATAATCTCGATGGGGAAGAGAGAGCTGGTTGTTTAACGTTTGTTATGTTCTGAATATCATGTCGCTGTTATCGTTTTCAATGTGATCGTGGCACTTCCTGGTCATACTCAATTATATTTTGAAATGAGCATTACATCTTGTTGGCAAATTGATTTTCTATCAAGGTCTGCATTTTTAAAAATCCAAAATACTATCAAGGCACAAAGTTTGACTGCTGGGTGATCATAACCACAAGACCGAGATTTGAGTTTACCAAGACATTATCAGTACACTACAGCACATATGCGCTATCAAATAACTTCTCTATTAACAAAGCGTTACAAGACACTATTTTGGTCTTATATCAAAAATGACTCGAAATGTCTTGGTTAGCATTACAGACCAAGACACTTTTCCAAGTAACCAATGAGTAATTTGATCACACGTGAATAATGCATTTCATGTATTTTGATTAATTTCTATTCCATATGGAACATAAGATTGGCTTAGGACCAATACCTTAAAGGGGGCAAGTTAGGGCTCACATCGATAGAGGCTAAAATTCAACAGTTGTTTTTAGAATATTGTAAACTAACATGTATAGAGTAGATAAAATGCAAGCACAAACTTAATTATCTGCAAAACCTACATTTTGGAAGTAGTAAATTCGGTTTAATTGAATATGTTCATGAAAGAACGCAGTATCATGCATGCCCTCTATTACCAACTAAACGATATTCTGCATTCAGAAACCTGAACCGAATGGTCTCAGATTAATGTCAACACTATATTGATTTATTGGGAAACGTACAATCTGCCAAAATTACATCAATAGCTGATGTAGTTAATTTTAAATAATATGATGAATGTAAATAAAATACAGTAATCTACAACGTTGGACACCAGGCATGGTTTAACATAATATAAATCACTTAATATTTATCAAAGCATTTATGCTTAGTCTAAGTAAATTATAACCACTGTTTATTTAAATCCTAAGGCGATATTCATGCATAACATAGATAAATTGATTCTTAAATGATTGTTGCTATAAAAAACGCAGCTCAGCGAAAGTATAAAAAATCTCTAGCAAGGATTTTAGTTGTCGATTTTTTTTAGAATGTACTATCCATTAATGACAGCCAGTAAGATAGCAAATGAAAGTACAACTCAGAATACTTAGATTCGTAAGGCGTTTTTCCAGAAGTTAAGATTCTCAATACTTACACGAATGTCTCATGTTTACACATTAATGAGCCGTGACATGAGATTTCCAACAATTTGGTATGTGCGACGAGCAGAGCCTCAAATCATTCTGCGCATATGCACAGTCTGATCAGCGCCTTTGCTAGTCGCTTGAATAATTTATGACTGTTAAGTTACTTTTTGAGCTAAGCTAAGAAGGGGCTGCCCAACCTCGTCTGTATCTACACTTGTCAAAATGCCGCATTGTGGGAAATCATATGTTGTGGCTCAATTATATTTTTCTTTTGTGTAATTGAAATAGAAACTCAGTGCTACACGAGGTCCACTCAAACGTTCCGCGTCGTTAGAAGATGACAGTACCCACCTGATGCCACCTCTACCATCTCGGTATAAACCGATTCAGCGACAGATATCATTACCTGATTATCAACTGTCAGCTAGTTTTGGGCCAGGGCCTGGTCTGGAAATTATACAGGTATGCTTATGGATGGGTAACATACGAACGTCTGTTGACCTAGTAATTAACCCAAATATGGTTCATGGCTTTGGTTTCCTTTTGAATATTTTGAGGGGATAGGTCAGGACTCAGAATCAACCTAAGACTTTCATCGGTGGTTTGATGCCTAATGTTTTTCTTTGGTTGTAGCAACTGGGGTTTAACTAGTGTTTTAATTAGCAATGGCTGTATAATATTTTTATACCTTCTTAGTGTTTGTTTTCATGTTTAGTTAATTAGATTTTATTGTTCTCTGGCAACATGCCAGAGAACATTAAAATCGCATAAACTAAATGAAATAAAAACAAGTTAGTATCACCAGGAAATGCCACATTCACAGACCAAAGAATAAATAAAGGTACCGCGAGGAAAAGATATACAAACATAAGCAAACAAAAGCACATGCATAAAAGAAAGAAAACAATTAAAGTAAAGCCGCCTCATCGAAATGATAGCAAACCTAGAAAGTGATTTTAGGAATACAAAGAGATGGTCTGTAATCTGTGATTGTGACATAAACGCCAATTAAAGTATTGTAGTGATAAAATGATAAACAGTTTATTTATTTCATGTATTCCTCTCATAAAGATCAGAGAGAAGCATACTTTGTTTTCTTCATCTCTGGAGTTAAGCGTTTAATCAACGTCAAATCAGTGTTAACAGTGTTGATATATTAATTTAACATTACACAGCTTACCCATGTATTGTCCACTTTGTAGTTGCATGACTACGTCAATATGTCATCAGGTGTTTATAAAAACAATCAAACATTAAACAACCTCCTTGTGGAGCGTAGTATATATCTTATTTCCAAAACCAATCTCTGGTGCGCATTTCTAGTTTCAAGGCTCATAGTCCATTCAGCAGACGCTATCAACATATTTAGGGTGCCACCCCCCCCCCCCCGCCCCACAAAAAAGGAAAAAAAAATGTAATAAAATATCACTACTTCTTTAGCTTTAAGACAATGGCGATTATCAAATGCATTTGGATTCTTCAATAATTAAATCAACACCAACAACAAAAAATACTTTTTTGTCATAATTTAAGATTTTCAGCATTTCGTTAATCTTTGAAGCTTAAAGTTCACTGAGCACATTTGTGTTGCTCTAAATCATACAGACAGTAACTAACTTCTATAGTTTTGTTCTACAAATTTTGATATGCATTGAACAGTTGTTTTTAAAATATGTCCTTAAGGATTTGACATTTGCCATTGTTAGATGAGATTAGCAATCTTTGCAAATACCATGCTTTTCAAGCAAAGGTTCTTATGCACGTCCATTCATTTTTCAATAGTTACTTCAAAGGGTCATATTAAACTCTACTAGCCCTCGGGGTAGATGAATGCAAACACTTAAAATGATGTAAGTTTGATAAAGTAAGTAAGGAGGCAAAGATCATAACTCGATACAATCAAGTACCACACCTTACCCAGGACACCACAAGTTTCTTTCTTACAATTTCTTTAACGATATGTTTTGGAAGTTTTACTTTATGTTTGATGGTCAAGAATATTTTATCACATGAATGGTTATTTATAAAACATGTACATAAATGTGTATCTCTTAATTGTCAATATTTTTGATTCATGGACATGATTTGAGTCAAATTATCTTCTTAAGGCAATTCAAGCAACTGCTAAATTAATAATGACCACTAGCCATGTTATGGTAGTATGTTATGGTAGATGCTTTTTGGGCATTAATCTTTGTCCCTTTATGTCGATTAAAGTGTTTTTCTATTTTCTATCAAAAAATTGATGATAACGATTTTCCATTGGTCTTACTAATGATGTAAGTTCTTTGGCCAACTAGTGGTTCCAGAGAACTCGCCTTGACAAAAGAGCCTGAATAATAATAATAATAATAATAATAATAATAATAATAATAATAATAATAATAATAGAAGAAGAAGAAGAAGAAGGAGAAGAAAAAGAAGAAAGGGAATAAAAAAAAATAATTCACCCAACTTCGTTTAGCAGACGTAATACGAAACGTGTTTGGCAGACTTAATAAGAAACGTAGCAAAACAATTAGTACCCCCTACTATGTTTTGGAGTCTTAATGACGTATAAAAGGCAACAAAGCTTTGACCAAAAGCATAGTGGCAGCGTATGTAAACTATATTTTACTATTATAATAGGTTTGATTTGTGAAGACTTACCACAACAAGCTATCTTTAAATTGACAGGAAACAGGTTTGAGTGGTGGTGACTCTCCAGACATGTCACAGAAAGCAGAAAGTCCAGAGTCTGATGAGATGAAGCGGTCTGCACACTCTACTGGCGGCAATAGCCTCAAAGGTATCATAGAATGTATATTGGTCTATAATTACATTATTGTGTGTATAAACTATTCTAAAATGTAGAGATGATTTCAGTAATATACATTTTTAATTATTATACAAGGGTGTATCAAAATGTTTGTAGACAATATTGATAATTGTTTATGCTTGCTGCAGTTTGTATAAAATTGCACTTTACTTATGCAACTTCTGATATATTCTAATTCAGGTTTTAGAACCAGATTTAGAAATAAAAAAAGCGTGATGTCAAGAATACTTTGATAACCTAACATATCGTCGTGAGGCCAACCTTCAGAAGGCATCTAATAACATAGCATAGGCACAAAATGTATTGTAGTGGTCACTATAGTGTAGATTGCATTTTATTGTCAATCAGAATCGTGAATTCCATTGTGAAACTTTGAAACCATTAAAGGTTCCCTGGTGACGCCTAAATGGCTAAAACTAGCTAGCTAGGTCCTACCCACTTACTTTTTGCACTGTTGATTTTCTTTTCTGAGCTTCAAATTAACTCAATTGAATTCCATTGCTCTTATGTTGGTGTTCATGTCCACTTGGTTGTTTTAAGATATTGCAACAACACAAGCTAATTTACACAAGTGCTTTCAACTTTGTTAACTTTCTTGAACCAACGCCAAAGCACAACAGAGACGTCAACAATTGAAATTCTAACACCCCACACCGGACACCATTGTTGAATCCTAAATAGGAACAGAATGAAAGAGGGAGTATCTCAATTTTAGAACAAAGGACCTTACTTAAAGAAAATAAAATGCACGCAACTACAAAATTAATAAAATTGTTAACTATTTACATATACAACATCACTTATGCGTAAAAAATACCTTCTAAGGCATAAATAAACCTGATTCATTTGCATCACTCTGTAAAGTGTCACACAATTTTGAGGAACATCACATGGTAGTCTCTGAAGGGATAGTGCATACGATGATCCTCTGAATTGGTAAAACCAAACAAAGTGAAACGAGTTTCTTCCAAACGACAAGAAATATGTACACTAAATTCTTAAAAGTTAATAAACCCTGGGTGTTTCTATCCATTGGCCCCTCGCTTATTCACGCATTCTTCGCAGCTTATTACTTTGCTATTTTGATTTCTAACGAGAAGTATATTCCATTCTGTGTTTCTAGAACATTCTATGTATACTTTATTGGTTGCGATTAGTCCCACATAATTAATGGTCGGGGTTAACACCACGTTAGTTACTCTATTGATTTATTAATATTAACAAAAGAAAGTTAAGTTTTATAAATCTTCCTTTTCCGTGAGAAAGGTAAATGCTATGTGCAGCAGATTGCATGTGCTTTTCTTGAAATGAAAAACCTTCATCTAAAACAGCTAATGCTTTCATACGTGCTAAATATCATACAGTCATTTTATGATGAATAATGTCTATAATAATCTTTATTATATTAAAAACAAACATTAAAAGGCATGTGGCACTAAACGCAACCAATAAAATAAACATAGAATTCGTAATTTTATTCTTCTTTAAACATATTCCTGAGAAAGAAAATAGATCACAATTAATAAAAAAAAAAAACACATTCTAACGCAATATTTGGACCCTTTGAGGGTATATATCAAGAGAAAAACAGCAAACAGTCATATTACAGAGACTCTGCGTTGCCTTCCTACATTCAAATAATAATGCTATGATGCCATGACACCGCTTCCCTTACTATCTTACGACACAGTTTTAAACCAGCAGTGCCATAGAGTGCCATGGGATAGTATGTCGTATGTGATTGTGGCATTATCTGATCATACTCACTTGCTTTTTAAAAGCTAAAACTACATCAAAAAGATTCGTGAGAATATATTATTTTATAGTACTTTTACTCGAATTGGCAGTATTGACATTTTTTTCATGTAACTATTCATGAGTCACGTGTTTTTTCCTCTTAGTTAAGCATTGTATTAAGAATGGTTCCAGGATAGCTTTTTTAATCGTATGACATCTTACTTAATCTATGTTCAGGATTCAGTATGTTTTATATAGGTGTGATTTTTCTGCTTCTCTACTTTGTTATCAGAATCAGAATACAGATTATATAGATTATGTATGGTAAACATATACACAGAACCAAAAATAAGGGAACGCTTGTATTTCTCCTGTAACTTGGTGTTGCACTTCAGGAGGAATGGCAGCAGATTCTGACGGCAGAGATGCGCCATGTCATCTTCAGAATGCCCAACTGGTCACACCAGATATCGACCTAGACACCATATTTTTTATTTGCTTTAGGTAAAATAAAAAATGAAATACAGGTGTTCCCTTATTTTTGGTTCTGCGTATATTTCATAAATATCTTATTCAAAGTAAGTAAGGGTGCAAAGATCAGGAATAGATACAATCAAGTACCACACCTGACCCAGGATACCAATGGGAAAGTGACAAACTCACAGTGAGACACAACAAACGAGGGCCAAAAGGTCAGCCCTTTCCCAGCAGGTGACTACAAAGCACATACAAACAGACGTGCACAAAGACAAAGCAAACACAAGACAGAACAAAAACATAAAAGATCCACAAAAGAAGTACCGCTTTGGAACGGTCAGTAAAATATTTTACTAGAGGGCTTAAAAATAGTAAATGAGTATGATCAGGAAATACCACAATCACAAACCGCAGACAACTCCGTGGCACCGCGAGGAAGAGCCGCTCAACCATCACGAGATACTAGGAAGACAAAATAAGCAAAGCAACCAGCTCTCTCTTCCCCATCAATATGATTGCAATACTAGAATGGACATAAAGTAACTTACAACAAAACATAGAACAATTACAGACTCCCACAATAGGAGTAACAATAAACAAAGTCAACAACAACAGAATCACCGCCTTAGAAAGGACAGCAGCCTAAGCCACCTGGGGGGGCTTAAATGTATTTTAACTGGTACCAAATCTTCGCCATAGATTCTGCTGTTGTTGAAGAACAAGAAATGTTCAGCTCGCATGGAGGCAAACTAACTAATGCATGTATCATCATGGAGAAACACCGGTTAAAACCGGTTTAACGGCGCCAACCTCACCCTTAATTCAGATGTTGATCAAGACAAATAGTTATTTGGTTTGCATGAATGACCCCTAACTTATCAATGCATCATCTCCCAGAACATATAAATCAAGATATAGCAAGGAGATAAAGCAAAGATAAGGACTCAACAGAAAATAAAACTGTATACCGGAGCAAATGAAATCCAACAGGTAAACCCCGGTGGGCCAGACAAACAGGCAAAGCATCAGGCCCCTACCATCTCATAAATAGATAAGTCTTTAAGTCGGAACCATCATAGAGTCTGAAGTCCGACCCACCGGCGTGCTGTTAAAGAGGAAAGCAAAGTTGCCAACCCTGATTGCTGCAATACATTAATGTTATAGCCAATCTTTTTATAATGGGAAATTATTTTAATAAACTGCGCTGAAAAATTATTAGAGTCAACAATCTCCTTCAATTTATACACCAAGTCACCATAGAAATCAGGTTCCGAAAGTCCTTGGCGCAAGAGAGATTTAAACAACCTAAAATTAATTCTTAATTAAGAACTATTAAACAAAACGTTTTGATCACTGTAATTTTTACTCCATTTAATACAATTGAGTCTATCTGTGTCATAGCTATCCCTGTATAATCTTGAAATAATAATAATAATAATAATAATAATAATAATAATAATAGTAATAATAATAATAATAAAATAATAATAATAATAATAATAATAATAATAATGATAATAATGATAATGATTTATTCAGCATTAAACATCAGTACAAAGTTTATAGCCATTAATAATAATAATAATAATAATAATAATAATAATAATAATAATAATAATAATAATAATAATAATAATAATAATAATATTTAATTGTTGTTATTATCATTATTGCTATTAATATTTTTTTCTTATAATAATATTTAAAATGCAATTGAGCATGACCAGGAAATGCAACCATTACAGATCACAGACAAATCCACGTCATGGCGAGGAAGAGAAACAAAACACAATGATGGCAGAAAGAACACACTTAAAGTAAAGAAACCAGCTCTCTCTTCTTCAGCGAGATGTTTGCAAAACTAGAAAGGACAATAAATGTTGCATTAAAAAATAAATAATAACAAAACACAGCCCCACTCGCTCAAAAACTGGAACAGCAGTGAACAACAAATCAAGTACAACAGACGAATGGACAGCTAAATCTGAAATAAAGGATAATCATGAGCTGATCCAGAGGGTCTGGACCCCCCATGAAAACTTAAAAAAAATAGAGCTTCTTAGCTTTACTGATCCGGATCCCCTGAAAAATTACAAAGCTACCAAGTCAGCATTCAATGTTGGGTCTTCATCGGCCCACCAGTGAAACATTTAAATGGCGTTTCGGTGGTGGATCGGATGATGGCCCGGTTATAGTGCTAATTGGCATTGGTGAGCACTACTTTTGGTGCAATTCAAAAATATACGTTATCAGAATTGGACCCCCTCTGGCAAAACTTTCTGGATCCGCGCATGATAATGAATACATTATTTTTGTTAAAGGCGTTCTGATGTCAATGGTTGGAAGCTGTGGTGAATATGAATTGCTAATTGTTCTTTTCTATTCTTGCTGCTTGTATTTTTGTTTTAGTAGATCATTTTCGTACAGTGTTCAGCAATACACTTGCTAATATAACAATAGAAAGGTTTTACCACAAACCATTTGAGTTATAGGAAAGAAATAAACCCTTTGTATCCTACCGAAAATGGACAGAACTTACATATTTTCGGTTTCATTATGTCTGTATATAATATAAATGAATGCTGCAACAAATCACACGATTCCCAGCACCATCTTAAGCAATAGTCTTCTTTCTGCAAGAACTCAAAAAATTCAACACTATATACACGTATGAGGAGAGTAGTTCTACCAGTACTACAGTCCACCACTACAGTTGTTGCAACCACTAAATATTATGTAACTTACAGACCCGTAAGAAATAGAGAGAATGCAAAATCTATCAAAAATTAAAAGATACAATGCTAAATTGCTTAACAGGATGACGTTTAGAATAAAGCTGGCAATGCTTATTTTATTGCTAAATTATTTTATCAGGAATCATTCGAACAGATCTGTTGTTTAACATTGTGTAGGTGCTCTCAATTTCTGGAGGGTCTGTTTTTGTTTTTCAATTTACTGAGTAAAACATATCCCGAAGTTTAATCATTGCCCTTGCTTGGCGTTTTGGACAATTTAGTCCTGGTGAG
This sequence comes from Loripinus fragilis, assembly GCA_964019695.1. Classification (NCBI taxonomy): domain Eukaryota; kingdom Metazoa; phylum Mollusca; class Bivalvia; order Lucinida; family Lucinidae; genus Loripinus; species Loripinus fragilis. Next base: position 61,216,140 of record OZ026520.1, on the reverse strand, counting down.
AATGTAGAATGACACTAAAATATGCATTAGAAATTGTGAGTTTTATGAACAGACTCATTTAAAGCGAGGCTCTTCTTTTCCAATTGTATAGGTGTCACTCTATTTTCAAATGATCCGTTTCTGGGCTAGCTCAATTTTGATCAAACTTTGAAGGCGTGTGTCTTATATCAATGGCATCTTCGTTAATTGTTCAAACAGTTTCAGTAACTAGGTCAAATGTTTTAAAATAGTTTTTAGGAATAAATACTATGAAATTCTTGTCCAAACCACAAGGCATAGGGCCGTACTATATTTGGTATGTAGATCACCTAGTTGTCCTTTACCAAATATGTTTAAATGTTTCTATTTTACGAGTACATGAGGCAACGATTTCATATAATACACTATTTTAATAGTAAGAGAACTATTCTCAGGCAAGAATAAGAGTTAAACTATTAATGTGTTAGTGTGACACATATGCCCTGCCGAGGCCATTTTATGAGATGAAGTGTCCCCTTGAAATGATTGATGCACTGGTATTGACAAAATCTAGGCTGGTATTGTAACGCTTCAATATGACCCCTTTGATTACAGTGTTTGTCAATTTCCATCCGTTTATTCTCACAAGAACGAGCAGAAAATAATCGAACATGAAGTCTGTTTAAATGTTTACCAAAACCTTATGTGTAAAAATAGACCATGTCATATGTAAGCATCGCCCGATCGGTTTGTCCTTTTTCAGAACTGGTACTAAATAAATTAAAAATATAATGTTTTTTAGAGCAGACGCTTTTCTATTTTTTGGTATGGAAAGGGGAATAAGATACCAGAGAAAATTCCAGAATCAGGTTGAATACTATAATATAATTTGAAAATATGTTGAATTAATATGCAGGGTGACATCAGGGCGACAATGCAAAGACATTTACACCTCCCCTCCTCAACCCTGGGAAATGCATCAATATAATTGTAAGAGGAGTTGTGCTCACAAAGTACCCACTCATTGTATCTTAGATGCCAAAAATGATTACGCTCTAAGTTGAATAAATGTGAAAAAGAAAATGATGATAATGTCAAAACCACATGCATATTTGTGGACATGAGCAAACACCTGCAAAGTTTCAAAAATATTGGAATAAAATTGTAGGAGGAGTTGCTCTCACCATTGCAAATGAGATGCTGAAGTTCACAAGTTGAAAACAAAATGAAAGAAAAAAATGACGAAAATGCTCAAACTACAAGCATATTTTCAGTACATAAACAAATTACTTGCAAAGTTTCAAAAAGATCTGACTGAAATTGTAGGAGGCGTTGCGCTCACAAGGTACATGTACCTATTCAAAAGGTGGATGCATGGTCGGATGGACAGACAGAGACGCATAAGACTTTGACAGTGCTTCCTCAGAAAGTTGTCATGTAGCATAACAAATCAAAGACATACATTAAAGAAGATTATAATTTGCAAATCAAATTCATAAAATGACAAAACACAAATAGCCCATTGTGTGGGACCAGGAACCAGAAACTTATTTGTTTTCATAATGCGACAATGTTGCATATCAAATTCAAATGCAAGAAGTGTAGGTGAATATGCACACATAATAGGCCACACACAAAACAATAGAAATATCTCATACACAACTCAATGATACCTTAGAAGTACCATTGGTGAAATCCATCGTGACAGAGAGTATATCAGCCAACTATGTTATTACGTCGATCCCAGAACTGACAATTTGTATTGATGACATAAAACTCAACTCAAATGTTAAGTTTATATACCTGTTTTAGTACATGCACAGGTGAGATAAAGAATGGAGCAACAATAATATGTAATTCCTGTAAGTATGTCACTGGCAAAATAATGAATCAATCTAAAATAATCAATGTAACCAATAAAGACTGTGTCATTTGATGTCGCTGAATATTTGCTTTTTTGTGGTGCTTAAAATATGTTTTACATATCACTAAAGTAGGATACTTATATTAGCATAATTTAGCTGCTTATTTTTTTCATGTATGTATGCTGGTTACTTTCATGCAGATGCTTTCATTGCTATATGTACTTTGATATTGTACTTTTTATTTTCGTGTCAAAAGTAATTTCGTCATCCTTATTTTCATTTAAGACATCTTTTGTTATGACAAATTATTTGAGGATCTTTTAATGCTTCCTATCAAAATTAGATGAAGGCTAAGGAATACCTCTTCTGATAATATTCAATGCAATTAGACGCATATACGTATGTGTATTTTTTACATTTTCAAGGCAAGTCTTTAGATTTTTAGTTGTTCGTGTTTCAGACGCCAGATGGGAATAGGTTTGCAAAAGAAATAGGTTTAGAGTGTGGATTCATCTGAAAAAAAATGACATTTTCCCAATTTTAATACAATTTCAAACCCTCTAGGCCCATTTAACTGTTTGTCAGTACTGTACTTCCCTTTTTGCCTTTCTCATAATAATTGGGCTCTTACTATGTAGCATCAAATTTGAACACCCAAAATGCACTTAAAATTTCGTTTAAAAGTAAATATGTAAAATTATATAATTTGTGCAACACACTTGTGCATATACACCAAAGTCAATCAAGTGATTCATTGTTGATACACTCGATAGCTTCAATTCTTAAAGTATTTCCACAATCCACCGTACACATGAATTTATAGATTCCCAGAACAGTTTCCATTGCCGCTCTCCTTATTATCTCATAATTCGAAATAGAATTTTGATAAGCAAATTTGATTTGCTAAAATATGATCAACTTTTTTAGAAGTTCAAACTTGATACAAAACATCTGCAAAAACAAGCCATATTTTTACTCACTATAACTAGATATGTCGTGCATACAGGAGCAGAAATAAATCATATCTCAAACAAAGCACACGTTTATTACAAACACTCAAACATGTATAGGGTATGTAAATAATTATGACAAAAATCGCTATCTATATAAATTTTGGAAAGCAGCTGTATATTTAAAAATGTAAATATAAGCAATTTATTCAATTTTTGGAATGTTCATGGAATCATAAATACTTCGGGTATCTTGCAAAGTTAGAGACCCGAAGCATTCATTATTCCATGAAAATTCCAAAAATCGAATTCATTTCTTCAATATATTGTTTTCCAATTGATTCGATTAAGAAGAGAGAGAGAGGGATCGTTTTGTTTTGCATTTGAGCTGCGACACGAGATTTCCAACAATGTGGCCTTCTGGAATGAATAGACTCAGACGAGCCTGTGCAGCCTCCTTTTAAGCTGAGAAACTCCAAATGATGTTCGGTCAGTAGTTTAACAGTCATAGAATACTTCGGAGCCAACAAAGGCTCTGATCAGGCTGCGCGTATGCGCAGACTCGTCTGAGCATTTATTGGTCGCACATACCAGAGTGTTGGAAGTCTCTTGCCGCGGCTCATTTATTGTATTAGTATTTTGCTTTTAAGTGTGTGTCGTTTGTTTATTGGTTGAAAAATTAGAAAATTAATTTTATGGTACGCGCTCTTAACTAAAGGCCTGAATTATAATATGTTGCAAATTTTGTTCATAGAGGAGAGGTAGTCAATGTGGACTATAACCCGTATCGAAATATTCAGAACAGGTTGTTGGACATGTCCAAACTTGTAAGTCCTGAAATCAAATCAGGATAAACCCTCTTTAATCAAATAAATCATTTTTAACTCATTTCTATCACTGGACAATGGTGAGTTGCATCGCAAAATGCAAAATCAATCAACAATATACTATATTATATATATATTTTCCCATAATGTTGCTCTCATAAAAGCGTCCGCCCATCATTCTGTCCATCTGTCCATAAATGTCCATATATCCTTTGGTCAGCCCGTTCAGAACCAATTCTCAGTCCCCGTTGATCACATGGGATGCATTCTTGCTTAAACAGCTGAGTATCGAAGGAAGGCAATATCCTATTAGTTTAGTCAGAATGGACTACTTAATGCTTGAGCTACTGCCCTTGACTTAAGAAATAGATTCGCACTGGTAGTGATTTGTTGCATAATATATCACTTGCGTTAGGTAAGTCAGTAAAAATTGAAAAATCACGACAAGCAGTGATATATACTGAACAAAAAAAAGAAACACCACATGTAAATTAAAGTAAAAAAGGGGAAAAATCAGGAATTAATACAGTCAAGCACCACACCTGACCCAGGATACCAATGGGAAAGTGACATCTTAACAATTAAACATCACAAGCGAGCGCCAAGAGGTCAGCCCATTCCCAGCAGGTGACAAAAGGTATCAATAAACAGACGCGCACGAAAGCATAACAAAAACAAGACAGAAATAACATTAATTTTTCACAAAAGAAGCACTGCCTTGAAACGGTCAGTAAAACTATTTTACCGGAGGGCTTAAACCTGTTTCACAGTGCGCCAACCGGACCCTTAGTTCAGATATAGACCAAGACATGCTTGGTTTGCATGATAGACTCCTAACTTATCAATGTATCATCTCCTAGAACATATAAATCAAGATATTTAAAGGAGATAAAGCAAAGATTAGGACTCAACAGTAGATAAAACTGAATACTGGAGCAAAAGAAAACAAACAGGCAAACCCCGGTGGGCTTGTTTACTCTGGACCGATAAACAATTTTGCCATTTTTCTTTCATTGCTTCCGTAAAAAGACGTATTGGAAACATTGAAAATGAATATAACGGCAAACGTTTTGAAAGTAAAGTTTACAGATATGTTTAAACTTAAGAGCGGTCAAAATTGGAAAATTGAAGAAATGATTTCTAGAAGCAATATGCTTTCGTTCAGATCTTCTCACAATGTTCTATATGCTTGTGCGTATGTAATTTAATAGATTTTGAATATACGTTTAAACCAAAATTGGAAAAAACAAGTTCGATATGCTATTTATTGGCCTTAATTTTGTTGAATTGACTAAACGAATTCTTAATTTGTCTTCCTGGTGTCTAGTGATGGTTGAGCGGCTCTTCCTCGCGGTGCCACGGGGTAGTCTGCAGTTTGTGATTGTGGTATTTCCTGATCATACTCACTTACTTTTTTTTAAGTAATTCTAGTCATACTTGTCAAATACTGATGGTGATCAAAACATTACAAGGATCTCTTCAAATGCAAACATCTTTGAAAGTCTTGCTTTCTCAAAATGCATTGACTATTCGATAGAATGAGTAAAGTGATGTACTGTTGTAGGTGATGGATCAATTCAGTCAAAGGAATTGGCAGATAAGAATTGTCTGAGGCTGTACGACTTGAAATAAAAAACCTCATCGAAATGTGCAGATAATTAAGAGGTAGAGCAGTTTTATAAGTTTAATTGCAAGGGAGATAAGTTTTAAGTTGCAAAATGCTTGACGTTTAGTTTCCAGAAACTATGGAATATATTGCGACATACAGTTTTTGATCGAGGACTACATGTATAATAGTGCGTACAGGAATTCAGTGAACATCGCTTTTTTGCATTTATTTTTATATGTACAGACTAATCGCAGAATAAACATCAGAATCTAATACATCTATACACCGCCTAATTGGAGATATTTTTTTCGTTAAAAAAGGTATTGCCGTATGGGCTGTGATATGATGGAATTTGTCCTCATTTGAGCATCTGCATTTTTTAATTTACCCTAAACGCACCTTTGTACGGATCACTGCCTTTAATTGACTATCGATGAATAATTATACAGTGTTGTAAGACAAAGTAACGTGTTAGGAGAAGGGTTTCTTATCATATCAAAATAGTTCCACCAAATGCAAATTATGGCCGTAGTTTGGGCTCATTGAATTTTGGCCTAAGAAAATATTGAGGCCTTCCCAGTGGGTACCCATCCGCTTGTTCCTATGAAATGAATCGCTGTGTTCCGTTGTTCCTCAATTTCTGTGTTCCCTGGGGCCATACCTGAGACCTGCAACCAGAAAATCAAAGTCTCCTCCGTTCCTCCGCTCTGTGGGCTCTAGTTACGAATGCCTTGTGTATTAGACGATGTAGAGAACAGCCGAATGATATGACTCCCTTTAACATATCTGATGAATAGCTTCCTCAATATTTTTAAAATATACTGAGGGACTTTAGAAACGCGCCATTATACATTCACTGTTTTTTCCACAATTCTGATTCAAGGATGTTTTCTTTATCATTTTATATCCCCTAACAAAATGGATCATTATTTGCCATAATTTTGATTTGGTTATGCTGTTTATTCTGACGTAACACCGACGTTAGTGTTTTTCAATAATTGTCGTCTGACAAATGTGAGTTTAGGTCAATTCGAAATTAAACACTTTGCGCCAGATGTCTTAACCAATGGAAAAACAAAAACGGTATATTATTATCTTTTGCACTTGCAATATTTGTCCTAAGGCTGTAGAGCAAGCAACAGTCATAAATGAGGCCACGAAGCGAGAAAACTTGTCTTCTGGGTTTCCGACAAAGTGAGTATCAAACCAGTCTCCTCGGCTTAACTGGCTAGCAAGAAAAAAAATGAAGTTTCGCTCGTAACAAGTCTAGATATGACTTCCAAAAAGCAGATAACAAAGTTGCTGATGAGACTGCGCGGATGCGCCGGCTGATCTGCGCCTTTGTTGTTACAAATCACCAAAGACAGTTTTTTTCAGTGGCAGTCCAATTGCTATTATGTCATTTTACCATGAACGCTTGGAAAGCAAGATGCGAAATTCGATTTTCGTGAAATATGATATTAATGAGAGAATTATTATTTGCGCAGTTTCTTCAAAGCATTTGCAGTGTGTATGTAGACACACCAAGAGTTATCCTGCTAGTGACCGTTTTCTTTATCACACAACCTGATATACGAAAGTAAACGTAATCATTGAAGTGTATAAACCACGTGCTACCCATATGGAATACATTGGGGGAAAATAAGGAGTTTTCTAAATCGAAAACGACTAAGTTATTTTATTTTACAAGATGTTCCAGACTTATTTTCCAATATTAAATATTCAAACATGCAATTGTATATTAGGCGGTGATATATTGTATGCATGTGCAAAATTTCAGTCCAAAATGATATCATTAAAGACATTTTAAAAAAGAAAAACAATGTCCACTGATTTTCTGAAGGCACAGTGGTGGATTTTGAAAAATCAAAATCACTGTCTTGCGCATACGCACTGCGCGTATTTCGTTGCTTGATGTATCTTCAGTCGTTGTTTTATCATTCTGCCAACCAAGCATGAATGGGCACGAAGGCCGCTTAGTGTATATGGTTGTCGGATGTCTGTCAAGAATCAGAAATACACAATAATGTTCTAAGATATTGTCTTGGAGTTAATTTTTAAGGACAAAATATACTGCTCAACAAAAGTTTAGCACGGATTTTAATACAATGTCCCACTTTTAATTAACATGAACCATTTTATTTAATGTAATCAACATGTATGGGGATCTTGGTATTTACGTTTTTTTTGTGTCCGCCAGACAAAAGGTAATCTGGTTAGGCGTCAGTGGATCGACGTTAAATTTGATGCCATGGGCATGCAAAGGATACACGTCTACATCTGAAATTAAAATTTTTGATTCTAGAGTAAAGCCCAAGGTTCTTTATGATGAAAACCGTTAAGAACGTCAAAGTTTGATACCCGTTTATGCCACGTTTTACCGTTCCATTATCAAACTTCTTGACTTTTCAGCGAACTGAATCAAGAGATCAAATAATCCGTTTGATGTTAGATTGGCACAATCACCAAGAACATGTCTGTTAGTTGGTCCTTTGGAAACGTCTTCTTTAGATAGCGTTTTCGCCTTAATTCGGCCTCAACTTCAGATTAACGTCATTTTTTATGAATTAAAGAACATGAGACAAATTTTTATGAACTTGCCTTTCCTTATACTGCCTCTCTTTTGGAATCCTCTTAAACACGAAAACCTTTTTCAATTAAGCATGTATACACATCGAAAACAGTACTGTTTTTGACTTGTAAACGTCATTATAACAACGACTTAAGTTGTTTTCAAGACTCAACGTTTGCTACTTATGCTCAAATGAGACGACCTTAATCTTTTTATCAGAATGGCCAATTCGACCAAGCTGGAAAACAAAAGACTTTATAAACCGATGCTGCATCAATTTTGCATTACCATTAATGGAGTTGAAACACTTTTTTGACCCCTCTCTTGTTTAAAGCAACGAACGATGCAGTGGAAATTCAATTAAAGTACACCAATTGCTTCCTCAACTTTATCACATACCAAACCATCATTTCAGCAGATATTTTATAACTTTAAACCATTTGCTCAAATTAAAATCCATTTTTTTTATCCGTGCTAAACTTTTGTTGAGCAGTATATATTACTTTTTTCTTGTTTTACCTTTGCACACACAAATGCCAGCTAGAATCTATTTCGATTCTAACATATGAGCCTCGACATGAGATTTCCAACACTGTGGTACGCACAGTCTGACCAGACCCTTTGCTAGTCGCTGAAATATTCTTTGTGTGTTAAGCTACTGACTGAACATCATTTGGAGTTTCTAACCGTAAAAGGAGACTGCACAGGCTCGTGTGAGTCTACACTTGTCAAAATGCCACATTGTTGGAAATCAAATGCTGATTCCTTCAGATTCTATTAAGATTCAACTCTCTTGAAGAGAGCGTTAGATATCCCCGTAAATTTTACATGTACTGAAACACGTATTTTTCCTATGTTTTGAACGTCCAATATTTGTAAAAGAAAAAACGACTTTGCACCGTCTAATGTAAAAAGTATTACGTCTTGCGAGTCTGTGCAGTGATTTGTCAACTGATAAATCACTGCATTTAACCATTGGCTACATAGACGACCAGTGTTAGAATTATTATAGCGCAAAAACGATATTGGCTTTTGCGTAATGAACGTCACAATTTATCTAGCAAACTTTCAAAATAGGCCGTGATTGCCCAGTGCCTGTAGAAACTTTCGCTCCATTGCCTGACCTCTTTGGCGAGGTCAATAGTCAAACATTTATATTTTGCAAAATGTAATCAGTTTTCAATATTTTAAACCAAAATATGCATGTAATAAGAGAAACAAAAGATATGAAAGATTTAAAGCTGTTTTGTTTTTGTTTCGTTTGAATTTCTGGATCCAATCCCCAGGTCGCAACAGCTGTCGTTGTCTCTGTGTGGAATTGGTAAAACTTCTCCCCGTGCATCGATATAGTGTTGATATTTTTCATATTATGTTCCTTCAGGAATATTGGAAAGCAGAATACTGCTAAGGCCAATCCTATGGGGCGTGAGAATTGTTGCACTTTCCATTAGTTCTCATGAACAGACTCAATAAAACCAAGTCTGCCGTTTTCTTATATTGTAAGTTCTCTCTATTCCTGAAGGATCCGTCTTGTCTAAATTATTTTTGGGCTAAGGTCAAGTTGTTTCCCAAAATATGGTTTATCAGATTATTTGCTAGAAACGTCGAGCAAGCAGTGTTGGTCATTATACACACAATGGGCTCCTTGGTGGATCAAACAGTATTTTTTGGAAAGTGGTCAAGTTTAATATCGCATAAAAGGAACTTAAACGTAGAACAACCAACCAAATGCTAGCAAAACCTTTGACACACACCCATGACACCTGTGATATGGTCAAAAGCTCAACTTTGTTGTCTTAAAGTAATCTTGTTGCATATTGGAACAAAGTAGGGCAAAATGCAAGCTCAAATACCAATATTGTGCAGTTTATATTTTAAGTACATGTATATTTTTTTTGTTGGAAATTAGCGTGTTGTCGCTAAAACAAGGATGTACGACATGCTTTTTGACAGGCTTTAGATTTGAAATCTGAATGATGCACGACAATATTTTTCCTATGATTATGAAATCGTATCCAGGCCAAATCTCGCATATCAATTATAATTTGGCATCAACTTTTCAAATCTGCTTGATTGTATCGATTCCTGATCTTTGCCCTTTGTTTTTACTTTATTTCAGGCGAACAACAAAGGCACAGACCAGACTGCGCATCCACGCTATCTGATCAGCGCCGTTGTTATTTTTTTTATTCTGAAAATGATACTTTGTATACATACGTGTGACTGGTATTGTAAACTTTTAGCACTGGCCCCGAGGTTATAAAATTTGAGTACAGTCTCAGACTCAAAATTAAGCGCAATGATTGGCTGCTTGGGGACAAATGCCCGCAAGCAGCCAATGATTGCGCTTTATTTTTGAGTCTGAGAATAAACTCAAGTTTTATAACCTCGAGGCCTGGTTTATTTCATTGTGTCTAATAGTGCTGATCTTGTCATTGTAGGTATTGGAGTGCCAAGCTCTAGAAGCGATTCAGAGTATTCTGACGTAGTATCTGATGTAGATATGGAAGACATTTCTATGTTACGGTCTGTAACTGATATTGTGAGTCCAGATGAAGGCAGTGATGATTATTCTTTTATGAGCATTGGCAGTAGCGATGACAATAGTGGTCTAACATACGTTAGGAGAAAACACAGGCCTAAATCTTTAAATCTTTCTCGATCACACAGTGCTACGTCATCTGAAGATGAAACCACGGATAGTGCAATCAGCACCGATGCTGAAAGCAAATACACCGCTGTGATGCCACCAGATCCACATGAACTTCGAATAGCTTTGGCTGCCAGTGCTTTCGTTGAAGACATGAGGGTTGCTGATATGGCTAATGATACTGATGATGAAGTTGCAGAAATATCTTTAGCTAGAGAGGAGAGTGGTGAAAGTAAAGTTCGATTCAGTCCTTCAGCACCAATAAGTCCTAGCTGGAGGGAAGGGTTTGAAAGTCCACCATTTTCTCCACGACGACGTGACAGCTATCCTGGCAAACGTCGCGGATCCTCTCCTGTGTCACCAAAAGATAAAAGATTTAATTACACTGATATTTCACCCCCTTCCCGTCAACTATCACTTGAAGAAATATATGATAAAGACGCACATACATCCAATAATGAAGCATCTCTGGTTCCGTATCCACAAAGACCGTCACCAAAATCTCCAGATGAAATTAAAGATTCATTCTTCAGCACATCTGGAGAGATCCTCTCATTTGACAAACCCACAACAAGCTTGAAGAAAAGCAAACCTTTCTACTCTCTTGATACTGCTCAAAATGATTTGTCTGACACAACCACTGTAATGGATCTTGCAACTTATGCTGCAACCATAGCAAGTAGTACTGCTAATCTAACCTCTATGACAGTTTCTCCGACCAATCTGGAAGATGTGGATGACATTAACAATCATGGTTACATAGGTTCATCACAAGACAATAATAGTCCTTCTCCAGTTTCACCTGGAATTTATGACAATGCCCCGTATTTAGATGAAACACATGACTCACTGGATGAAGAGGATGAAATTGAACTCGCTGATCCATCTCAAAAACCAATAGATTACCAGGGCAGTAAGCGTCAGAAGGCCCGCCCACCAACAACAGACTGGTCTCCAGTCATAGATCTTTCTCCAATTCTGGATGTATCCCCATCTTTGGAAGAAGCTGAGCAAGCTGAAATGCTAGCACAGCAACAAGAGGAGCGTCAAAAGCAAGCATCTAGAAATGGAGAGGAGAACTATCCAGATGAAAATATGTTTACTCATTCTAATCAAGATGTTGATTATCAGTATTATGGACTTAAAAGATATGACAGAGTAGAAGATATTAGCGAACTTGTTAGGCAAAACAATGGTGCACAATCATCTCCAGAAAAGTCAGTAAGTTCGACTGAGAGTGAACATGGAAGAATTGTGAAAACTTCAAATGAAAATAAGGAATCATTTGAAGTATCTGGGAGTAGTTCCATAGATGCAAATACAGCCAATTTGAACGTTGTGTACTCTGATGTTTCTGCAAAAACTGTCAATTCCAATTCTTTGTATAAAAACCCTACAGAATCAGAACATAAATCTTTCAGCAAAAAAGACGAAAAAGCGACTAAAAATGCCAACGCTATCACTGACAGTAATTCTTTACCTAAGCAAAATACAGGTACTGAAATTTGTTCAAATTATAACAAGGACAAAATTCGAAGAAAATTACCTCAACCAACTCCTGAAATTATTGCTACACAAAAGCACCCAGTTCCAAAACCAAGGCGAAAGGATAAAGCACTGGATGCTGAACCTCAAAAACAAAGAAGCACTGCAAAGACAGAATCACGAGAGCAATCTAAACAAGGAAGAACTCAGGAGGCCGAACCTCAAAAACAAAGAAGCAATGCAAAGACAGAATCACGAGAGCAATCTAAACAAGGACGAACTCAGGAGGCTGAACCTCAAAAACAAAGAAGCACTGCAAAGACTGAATCACGAGAGCAATCTAAACAAGGAAGAACTCCTAAAAGTGAAACGAAAGAACCTGCTCGAGCAGCGCCAAAATTAGTTCAGTCATCGTCAAAGCAGTCTCCGAAAAATGGAATTCAAAAGCAAGAGTCAGATGAAAAAAGAAGGACCGCAAAAAACATGAAAGCCAAACCAGATCCGTTAATCATTAATTATATTGAAACAGAGGAAGCCTCAGCTTCGCCTCAGTATCGCGTTCTCGAATCTCCTCCAAGCCCTGAGCAAAAATCTATGATCAGAAGAGAGTTCTCAGATAGTGCTTCATCTGTATCGCCCTCGTCATCGCCTGATAGAGAGTTATATCTTTATCCATCACCAGTTACTCCCCCTGATTCTGACTCATCTCCACCAAAGCCACATTCGCCATCATCTGGAAATGAATTTGACAGTGAAGGGGACTACTTTGAAAGTCCTAAAATTAAAACAAAAGAAAACAGAAACCAACAATACATTCACATTACAGTAAAAGAGAAAGATGTTACGGATAAGACCAATCAACAAGACAAAGTTCGAAGTCTTGAGAAGGTAAACCTCTCTCTCTCTCTCTCTCTCTCTCTTTCTCTCTCTCTCTCTCTCTCTTGTAGGTTTTTCTGTTTGATCCTTGATTTATGTGAGGAAATGCATTAAATAGAGGATCTTAAATGAGTTATCATGTGTCATTAAATTTACTAACGAGTTGAGGAAAAGAGATAAAATGCGAAGCTTGCCGAACATTTTATCTCATTTTCGCAACAAGTTTAATAAATTCAATAATACAGGAGCACGAATGTTAGATTCTATTTATTATATGACATTAAAATTATTTTGAAATCTCATGCCTGCTGTGAAAATGTTATAATTTTGTGATAAAACTTTAAGTACGCAACGTTGTTATGAACGTTTCCTGAAAATCTGTAAACCACTAGTGGTTTATCGATTTTATTGCATGGCGTTATTTCACTCCCAGACGCGAAATCTTATTAATAAGAACTTCAGTACCCATACATGCTTGACTATAAAAACTGAACTAAATAAGAAATGCAATGTTTTTCTTAGATTCTGGTTAAATCATCAAGTAAAATTTTTTGTGCAATATGTCTATATATCATAACAAGTATTATAAAGTCCAGGTAAATGAATTTAAAACATATAAAAATGCAAAATTTGACATTAACGAAAATGGATTTGAAACTTTTATTACATTTTAGCTTCTATAGTCAAGCAATAAATAATGAGAGCAACCAAATAAATAAACAGCGTTGTTTTCAACATACCAAACGCCCCGATAGCTAAGCTGGTACCAGGATGTGTGAGAATGTTGCAATTTACATTAGCTCTCATGAAATGACACATTAAAACTGAGCATGTTGCTTTCAAATTCTGTAGGTTTTCTCTATATTTGAGGGATCAGATTTTCAGAATAAGACATTATTTTTAATCATTCCAAGGAAAACTAAATAAATTGGATTTAATTACAGCCTTAGGTAGGTACTCTTATACTCAGTCAAAGGAAAATGATTCAGAAAGAAAATGGCACTTTATAGTAAAATTCTATTGACAGTGGACTAATGCCGGGCACTAGTGGTGCGTAAAGCTGATATGCCCACCAAATGCAATTAGTCGCCCAATATAGATATGCTGGCTTGGTATTTGAATAGTTCAAGTACTACCTTAACAGCCTTAATTACATTTTTTGTTTTTTAAAAACTTTTTTCATGATTATCTTTAAGTTAATTTTGTCTACAAAATCCTCTTTGCAGTTTGCGGTATAACACTCTCACATAATGAATACGTTTTGAAAATTGTGCACTATGAGAAGAGGCGGTACCTATCTTTATCCAATGAAAGAGAATTGATTTTGTCAAAGTTAAAACTGTCTCGTATATTATGCATTTTTATGAATCTGTGCTGTAAGTTATGTACAAATTAAAATCTAAAAAGGAGGTTTAGCATCAAAATAATTTCCTTTATGTAACTGGTTTTGCATAATCTGTCTCACCATTTGCACAAATAAGGATGTTCAATAAGCTTATCGTCAAAATACAGATGTACATGTACCACGACCTCTGAGTAATGACCTTTAGATAATTCCTTTTCAAAAGGTTGAAACGGAATGCGTGACATTGGTCGGTCGGGCTGGAACATGTGTGTGTTTGTCAAAACATTAAAGTAGAATGTAACTAAACAACTGACACTACTTTTTCTATAACTATTCCAATACTATAAATACAGCAACGCCTCAAAGCTTTTGGTTTATCCATATATGGATCTAGAGTTGAACGCTTCATTAACACATTTATTAAGCCAAATGAAATACCCATTTTTATCTAATAGACCAGTCCATTTCCGTTTAAGGGTTGTTAGGTGGTAGTTTTCATTTCTATTTAAATCTTAATAGAACATGACTGATAGCAAACAGTGGAGACCCTGATCAGACGCCACGTTCTGTGGCGTCTGATATGGGTCTGCACTATTTGCCTAAGTCTAACAAAAAGGGCGTTAGGCTTATATATGGGTTAACGCCAGCTTGATAATTTTCATACAGAGACAACACAGAGACAACACGAAGTCTCTCTCATAACAAAATCAAATTTGCAACAAGAGGAGGAAATTTACTACCCATAGAGACAACTTCAAGCAAAATAAAATAAAATATTGTCCAAACAATATATTTGTCTACAGCAGCCTTCTCTGTCTTACGCATGGCAAGATGGGAGCGCAGTGGCTCAGTGGTAGAGTGCTTGACTCGAGACCGAGGGGCCGCGGGTTCGAGCCTCATTGGCGTCACTGCGTTGTGGTCCTTGAGCAAGACACATTTAGCCTAGCTTAGTACTGGTTCAACCCAGGAAGACCCGTCCCTGTTTAACTGAAAGATTGTTGATGGAACGTAAAGAATCAAATCAAACAAACAAAACGCATGGCAAGGTGAAACAAGCTTTGTAAACGTGTAGATAGTTTGCATATACGTAAGTGGCACGGTAGACTACTATATACCAGCCATTGTCCTGCTGAGTACGGGGAAACAAGAAGACTGTAGTTAAACCTTTACTCCATAATAACATCTTTTGACGCATTTGAAATACAACGTATTTGCAAAATATTTTGTAAAATGGAGCGTTTGCTCCTCCTTTGAAGCAAATGCTCTATTTTCCATAATACTTTCAAAAGTATTCAAACCGTAACTTAAAGTTTTTTTTTATATTTTTTTCAATGGTTTCTAAAACTAGAAAATGATGTCATGATCTAATAATAGCGTATGGAGTAAAGGGTTAAAGTAAGGATGCCAACTTGTCAGTATTAACTCTTGTCCACACATCTTACTGGAGTAGTTAAAACTAAGTTATTTGTTACATAATTTGTACGAATTAGATAAGCCTGATTTAACATAAAAACACATAAAATTCAGCAAAGTGTACAAACAATAAAATTCGTTATATCAACGAAAGTTTTGCTTGTATGGAGACATGGGAAATATATACTTAAACGCAAAAGTTTCGCAACCGTTTAATATCTGTAATTTCTTCAGTATGGTCCATGTTAGAATATTTATATAATCATATTTTATGCTCATGCACAATACGGAATGATTTACCATTAATCGGTTTTGATCATACTCTTCATTCTGACGTTATAATGACGTCAGTGTTTTTCAGCAATTTACGTTAGCATAAAGATTGTTATCTCGATTTGAAAACAAACGGTGCTATGTGATAGCCAGATGTCGTATCTGACGGTAACATTTTAAGGTTTAACAATTAACGTTTATCAACGCTCAAAGTCGCTTTTTTTCTTTGTTAACGTCAACCAATTTATCAAAATTGTTCATGTTATTCCTTTATGTCGCGCGATACTTCTGTCTTCTATGCAATGTGTTGAAAGTTTTCACTTGTGACATTAAAAACTCGATTATTGATATTCAGTTGTGCTTAAACGGCCAAATATTGAAGGCTTTACGTTGACGTAATGAACGTTACCAAATGCATAAAATAACCTGCTTGGATTTGTCTGCCCTTCTGAATTTGAAAACAAATAACGGTTAAACACCTTTTCTGAATAAAATGTAAGGTGGTGTCACACTGTGACTCGATAAAATGTAAGGTATTGTAACTCTGTGACTTTTCAAATTTGGGTTGCATTACATTTCTTGTCGAAGATCGGCAATCGTAAGTCTCACTGGTCTGATTTTCATGTTGTTTGGACGGCAAATCATTGGACTTGTTAATCATAATATCATGGAGTAAATTTTTGGCTCAAAAAGAAGGAAATAGCATTTTAGTAAGAGTTGCGAAACTTTTGCGTTTAAGTATAGTTCATAAGGATAGATAGTGCGAGCTCATTATATTCTATCAAAACTCTTCAAGTATTAGTTCTCAGCAAAATGTTTGATCAATTTTAGAACAAAAAATATAGAGTTTTAAAGTCGGTGTGCTCGTAGCGCCATCGGTAGCGACGATGTCTGGTTATATACTTAGAGAGAAATTCAAGTTGTGTCTTTTTAGAGATTTTCGCACTCTATGTACGCCTGGGCGTTAGTTTCTGACAGCCTGTCACATATGTTGTCATAGGCCTATTCAATTTAGAAAAAAAAGAAAATTTTAAGCTACAGAAAGAAGGCTTTAAACTGTCTTATTATTTTAATTAATCATATAGTCTGTATGCTGGCTACTTAAGCTACATGTAAAAGCTATTGGAGCAAAATTACAGCTTTCTACTGTGTTATACGTGTAACTTTAATTAAATTACCCTTTAAAAATGAAAATTTTGATCAATATCATTTACTTTTACAGCTGATCTATTCTTATTCCATAATGTTTTTTTTATTATTTTGAACCAACATACTCATTTGGCTTAGAGAAAAACCCAAGTTTGCAGTTCTACTTTAAATATATTGTCTTATATGAGCAATTAAACAACCCATATACCCGCGAATTATTATTTAAGTAAAGATATATGAAAACATTCCTGATGATGTATATCTTACATATTTGGGAATGTCTTGTTCATTATGATAAAAAATTCTATAGATTCTGCATGTTTAACAAACAAGATTGAAGAAATGTGTTAAAGACTGTAACATATGTCACACGACATAATTAATGAGCAGGGCCATTGACTTGATAATAAAAGATGACATTTCAGGAAAAATGAATATATTTCGCATATTTTCCCATACGTCTCTAGCCTCTGGTGCCTTAATCTTAGGCATTGATTCATAGGACATTATAAAGCCCCAGTACCTTTATAAATAAACTTTTTTCAATAGTTCCTAATAAGTGGAATACTAAAATACAGATAGAGATTGGAGGGACATAGAGAATAATATTTCGCATTTAAACAGGACAATGTAGTAAATGTTCCTATCTAATGTAAGTATTCTGAACTAATCCTAGTCCAAGTCAAATACAATATCCGTGATTTCTGCTTCTCTGGAAGAATAATTATCCACCTCATCTCATCAAAACTAGTAGAGTCGTCAAACAGTGTTTTGACTGCAGGCTGAGTAAGGGCCTGCTCCATCCCAAACCAATTTGGAATTCCACATATTCTATCTTATATAACAATTCAATGTGCATCGAATAAAAAATGTTCGCACACTGTTAGCATGGGCGTTAGCCTGTAACAGCTTGTTACATAATTATGATACTATATCAATTTGATAATAAGAAAATTGAATATTTGAGCTACAGAAGGAAGGCATTGAAACTAGCTAATCAATTGATATTCTCATAGACTGTAAACTGAATGTCTTTACTACATATGAACGCTGATTAACATTAATGCGGCTACCTGACATGAATTTAATAATCATGATTTTAAATCAGTAATTGTTGCTATCGTCATGTAGTTTTACAACTACCCTGAGTTAGTTTCAACCCGTTATAAATTAGGTTTACCAAACATATACTCAATTGACAATACAAAAACAAAGTTTGCTTTTTTATCTTAAATATTTTGTCTTATATACTGAACTACTAAAGAAACCTGACACTTTTTACTTGCTCCAAACTCGTAAATAACAAATTTTAGACATAAGCCTTTATGTTTTTTTTAATAAAAAGACATTAGAAAGTATTCTTCGAAAAAATATATTTATCAACTATAGAACGTGACGTCACGACGTCAAAAATACTGTTTTTATCATTTTTTGCCTCGGTAGTGTATGTCTAGATATTTTTTTGAAAATTCGTTTCATGTATGCTAGGCCAATACAATACAAACAAAAGTGCATTTTGAAAAATTACAATTTCTTGCTGTGACGTATGATAAGGAGGTTTTAAATTTGTGCTTTTGACGTTATTTAAATGGAAGTGTTTTTTGCTTTGTTTAAGCAATTTTTAGAAACTGAAATGACTTGGAGTCAACCAATCATTGTAAGAGAATGCATTTCCAAAAATCATAACTTTTGTTTCGCGTCACGTTAAAGGGTAAAAGCGAAATAAATGTAAGTAATGGTGCAAAGATCAGGAATCGATACAATCAAGTACCACACCTGACCCAGGATACCAATGGGAAAGTGACAAACTCACAGAAGACACCACAAACGAGAGCCAAGAGGTCAGCCCTTTCCCAGCAGGTGACCACAAAGCACATATAAACAGACGCGCACAAAACATAGCAAACACAAGACAGAACAAAAACATAAAAGATCCACAAAAGAAGTACCGCCTTGGAACGGTCAGTAAAATATATAACTGGAGGGCTTAAACCGGTTTAACGGCGCCAACCTCACCCTTAATTCAGATGTGGATCAAGACATATAGATATTTGGTTTGCATGAAAGACCCCTAACTTATCAATGCATCATCTCCTAAAACATATAAATCAAGATATAACAAGGAGATAAAGCAAGGATAAGGACTCAACAGTAAATTAAACTGAATACCGGAGCAAAAGAAATCCAACAGGTAAACCCCGAATTTAACGTCAATTAAGAAACAGCGTAAACTATGGATAGTAACCGTTTTTTCTTGGTCAGCGTTTGTCGCCGTTTAGTGTGTGCTATCTATCTGACTATAGTGCCAATTGACTACACTTTACTTTAATCGCGTATGAATTTCAAGCTTTGCATTATACACATATCAGCATGTAATTTTTACGCTTGACGTCGCTAAATGGACGTAGGTAGCAACTACGGATTCAAAACATTGAAACATTGTCAAAATGCATTCCAAACATCATACAAAATGAAAAAGTTGATAAAGTGGCAGTGCTTTTCAAAAACCTATAAAACGCTGATAACGTAAAATTGACGTTAAGAAAATGAAAATGTGCATTTTGATTAAACAATGCACGAAGGTTTTATTTCAATGTCCAGAATTGTTCAATGAAATAACAAAGAAACACACTAAAGCGGTTTCTGGTGAATTTTGCGTGGTTTCTTTGTTCTTGTGAAAATTGATTTTCGAGGTTACGTGACGTTTTGATAGCTGACGTCTGAAATTAGTTCATATTTTCAAATAATCTCAGTGCATCTTAGTCTACCTTTGTTCAATTTTACGCCATGGAAAGATTAGTGTACATCTTATTCATTTACTACCAAAAAATTGTCACACAGTATGTGTCAGGTTTCTTTAGTAGTTAAGTATATGAGCTAATGCACAGCCCTAACCCCATTTTAACAGAGGAGCAAAATTAGTTTTGTTGGAGCGGGTGGGTGTTTTACATTTTCTTTAACAGTCTTGCTCATATATCACCCGGTTTCTAAAATCTGAATTCTCTTTTTAAGATGGCAATTTATCAACAGTTCGCTATGCCATTAGTGATGCCACAACAACCAGGGTTCTGATCGGAGTCCATGCATTGTCGGGTGCTGATATTAACTGGTTCATTGTCAGGAAACTGCAAAATATCATGTTGTCAGGCATTCAGCAATGCTAGAGACATTGCTAGAGACTCTATTCAAGAAGCATTCTGTTACCTCAACCCAGTGACCTTGGAAAAACTGTTGACGGACGCACTAGAGGAATACGTTTGCAACGGGAAAATTTCATTTTGGTGCGGTCATTATTTTTTCTGACGCGAAATCAATAAGGGCGACATAATAATATTGACTATTACCCCCTAAGATTAAATTTGGTGTATTTCGACTGAAATTGGCAAACAAAACGCAA
The DNA here is from genome assembly GCA_964019695.1 of Loripinus fragilis. Lineage (NCBI taxonomy): Eukaryota > Metazoa > Mollusca > Bivalvia > Lucinida > Lucinidae > Loripinus > Loripinus fragilis. The sequence goes on along the minus strand of OZ026520.1, from coordinate 61,195,771 downwards.
GAAAGTACCGATCACCCTATAAACGTTTTAAAGGCACTGACACAAAATACGCTTTTTTGATGACTTCATTATTTCATCCAGACGTAAAACCCAGATGGGTGACCAGGTGATTTTCATTAGTTTAAACCCTAAAGTTTGATTTGGTATAGGTCACCATAAATCGGCATCAAATTTGCACGGGAGTCCCGATGGCCCCTGACTATACTAGGCTACTGTCCGTTCTAAGTCTGTGGTTAAGTTGTTGTTGATTCACTGTTTTATGTTCCGGGGTTATGCGTTTGATCCTTATTTTGTTATGCACAACATAGTGCCCTTTATAATTTTGCAATCATCTTTACGAGGAAGAGAGAGCTGGTTGCTTTACCCATTTATCTTCCTGAATGTCTTGTGACTGATTGTGTTCTGTGGATTTTCCTCACGGTGCCGTAGGTTAGTCTGCAGTGTGTGATTGTGCTTTTCCTGATCATACTCTCTTACGTTTTTGCGTTAGGTGTCGATAATGCCCGCAATATATTTCCCTTTTGATGAAGTCGTTAGGAAAACAATCCATTCTAGGAATCGATAGCGAGCTCTGTGCAGGTGGAGCTCTATTGAAATAGTCTTCTACACAGGAAAGATAGAGGTCGCTCGATTATAAACAGACTCGTATTATATTGGAACTCTCAATCAATTGCTGTGAGAGTTTATTGATTCGATGATTCACGGTTAAGGCAATGTACACGATGTGCCTTAAAACCATGACACTCTAACCAATACTGCAACGGAAACCTGAAATTGTGATTTTTAGAGGATTACAGTGTTTCTCCTGGATATTGTTATATTCTTCTAAGCAGGAATATGTTATCACGTTGATAAACTAATCTAAATGATATGGAAGGTAAAGCCATAAACCTCCATGTACCTAAAATCAAATACATATTCGCAGTATTGGAATATTACAACTATTTTGCCTCATTTTGGAGAATATCTTAAACAACTTGTTTTAACTCTAACTTTAACTTTATCTCCAAGTGTCGTCTGCCGATAACTTTGCAAACAGTATGGACCCAGATCAGGCCCGACAAAACGTCGGCCTGCTATGGACCCAATCTGTTTGACACCCAGATGGTATTCCTAAAATATTTTTTTCGAAAAATTTATTTTGAAAAATATTAGCAGACGACAAAAAGCATGAAATATTTCCCAGGAGGCAAGGAGTCAATCGATTGCTTGTCGTTTTTTTTTTGTTGCTATACATGGTGTCAAAAGATAAAGCACCATCTATATTAATTGCTGTCGAAACAGTTTTCAAACTGCCGTGAAGGAATTTCATTGAACATGAAAAATCTTTATCTGTTGTAAAACTCTGCATAAATATTTAAATGAAAATTAAAAAATACATGTGATATTTTAATTTTGTTACAAGATAATGAGTTTTCGCGACTTATCAAAACTTCTAGCTATCACCTTGGACTCTTCAAGAAGTTATACCCAACATCTTGAAAAAAATGTTGTGCCCTTTTCACACAAAATTGTCAACCTCTATTAGTGTACACAAAGTTGCAGTTAAAATAAGTTGCCCCATATCTGCTTTTTCTTGAACTCATGATCACATACTTTGGCAAAATAGCATGATTGTTTCACTATCTTATCCCTATATCTATAATTATAAGGTTTATTTACATCACATAACCTTGCTCTGAAAAGTTTAGCTTCAAAGTTAGTGGTGCTTAACTTTTGACGCAGTGTATATTAGTAAGATTTGGTGTTTATGTTATAGCAGCTCATTCTTTGTTAACATTGTGGTATTTTCTAGTCATATTCATTGTTTCGTTTTTCTCTTCAAATATTAATGAAGAAAAAATGAATCAGGTGAATTTGACTAGAAAATACCACAATGATATCAAAAGAATAGGCTGCTATAACATAAACAATCAAAAACATAATAATACATATATTAGCAAGAGCACATAAGAAAAGCAGCCATCACTCGCTATCTCTTGCTTTGAATATCTGATGAATAAATTGAAATGTGATCATGATACAAGCATTTTATTGTACGAATACTCATGGATATACAAATATTCGCTCTTGTAGGGTAAAACTCGTCACGCCTACAAGAGCGATTGTTTGTATATATACGCTCGTAAATTGTACAATAAAGCTAACTTTGATAAATACTGTAAAATCAAATATTTTCGCGCGGGTTTTAGTTTTCGCTAAACTTCGCAAAATCGAAGTTTTGCGAAAATAAAATACTCGCAAAATCATGCTGCCATTTACTGATGTAAGCAACCATTCTCGAGTCGCGAAATTAAATCGTAAAGAAGAAAACAAGATCAGGAATAGATGCAATCAAGTACATGTATACCTACCACACATAAAGTCGCAAAATATGTTTTAATACTCTTCACAAAAATTAAGTTATCGCGGAAATTTCTGAATGGACAGTATGTTTTGTTAGTTTAAACTTTTATTTCATTTTTGTATAACAACATGTGTACATATGATACAATAAGTTCACATACAGATCATTTCGAAATACAAAAAGGGATTCAGAAGAAAGTCTATTGACTTTTGTAAATCTGTTTCCCAGTTTCTGTTTTGTTGCACCTACGCTATCAGCTAAAACTCAGACGAGAATGTTCATACGCTCAGTACATACTAGAATTATCATTTTGGCTGGCATAAAGTAAGGATGTAAATGATAGTTTATGTTGGGAAGCACACAGCAAGCCCTACAGGCTTTAAAGAATGACTTTACACATTAAATAGATGCCATTTTTCAGGGATTGGCAAGTTAAATTCTTTACACTCTATGTAGGCGGACTACCGATAATTAAAAATCGAACTACATGCATCGTTCATATTTATGTAAGCGATGCAAAGTCACTATAAACCTTTTGAAGAGTAACTGAAATAATATAATACCACACTTATCAGATTGCACGAGAATACACACGTTGGCCTTAACCTTAACTGTTTCAATCTGCACTTACATGTAGATATAGATATATATATATAGTTTCTTTTGATAACGTTTCCTGTGTGGAGGTCTTGAGGTGGCCTATTTCTTTTTCTCTCTGTTTAAGCCGAGGTCGCATCTTTGAAATGTTTTTACTCATAACTTTTAAAACTGTATTATGGATTTAGATCATATCTTTTATAGTGGTATATATGGGTCTTAAGTTTTTATCAGCATAATCCGCATTCATGCCAGAGACCTTGAGGCAATGTCTTATACATAAAAATTCCAGTCTTAAGGTTTGATGGCCCATTAATGTATAACCATATGGTGGATATAATTTAGTTTATATTTGCTATGATAATAGATCAATCCCACCCCTACCCATACGAATGACTCAAAGTCCAATGGTATTGAGGTCAAGGTCACATAACTTAAAATTTCATGTTAAAGCTATTTGTGTTTAATATTTGTCGCAGCCGCTTCATACCTGTTTATAGCTGGTTGCCACACCTACTTGCCGCAGGATGTGAATAAGGGGTTAAATGTCCATGCGATACCCAGTCTGTCGGTCCGCACAACATTCATCCATTATGGGGTCAATTTGTCCAATCTGATGAGGCTTATTCCGTTAAGAATACGTTGTTAAGCTTTTAATATTATAAAACAAAAATCATAAATCTCTATGCGAAATTAACATTAGTGAAGCCCAAATAAAAAATGCCCGTTCGTCAGTCCGTCAACAATTGACATTAACCCATATAAGCCTAGCGTCCTTTTTATGGGACATAGGCGAACGGTGCAGACCCAGATCAGACGTCGCAGAACGCGGCGTCTGATCAGGGTCTCCGCTGTTTGCTTACAGAATGCTCTATAAAATTTGAATAAAAATCGAAAATACCACTCGACAACCCATACAATGGAAATGGACCGGTCCAGTTGATAATAGTGGGAAATTCCATTCGACTTAAATGGGTTAAATTGTGTTTCTTTGTAGCAGTGATAGCTATTCGTGCCACTGACTTGCGTGGTAATTGTCTCTGTATATGCTTCAAGTATGCTTTGTGAACTTGTGACTTAACCTAATTTTCACGCTCCTGCGACTGTGACATAGATCTAGGTGGAATGGTGCATTTCTCTGCAGAAATGCTAGCTGTGATTGTCAAACTTTGTATTAATAGACTTTTCGCTTACTGTAAAGGCGGCAACTTTAATATTCATATCTGGGCGTGGTTCGGCTATTTCACCTGCTAAGGAAGGGAAATCAGGTTTTATTCATAATTAGGTAAAGAGTTAATATTAAGTTTTTTGAGCCGCGCAAACGTGCGTGCATTTCATGAAAATCCGTACCGTATACACACTGAACTCACATTTATTGACCCTTAAGGCGCACAATCACAAACTGTATGTTTTTGTCGTCCACTAAAATATTTGAAGCCTCACAGATAAACAGTGTGGACCCATATTAGACTGCTCCTGTAGGAGCACAATGTTTGCCTCTGTGCTTATGTTAAATAGACATTTTCAGATGCAGTTATTTTGCTGGCAATTTAAGGACTAAATAATGACTGAGGTAATGACGCAAGATATACAGTTACTTTTGAATAAAACCACGCCTCATTTTCAGCTTTTACAATGTACCTACGTCAAAGGTTGACCAGTCCTAATTACGCATTCATGAGGCGCCGCCTTTACAGTAAGCGAAAAGTCATAGAATATAAACTCTTCGAGCACGCTGTGAACTTGAGCTACTATTCAAGCTCCAGTAACATTGGCATAACTCAAAAAAGTAAGTGAGTATGATCAGGAAATACCATAATCTTATTACATCTCAGACCAACCCGCGGCAAAATGAGGAAGTGTCACAGAACATTTACAGTAACAAGACATCCGTAAGACGGTAAAGCAAAGCAACCAGCACTCTCTTCCTCTTTAAGATGATTGCAAAACTAGAAAAGACACAAAGTAATGCACAACAAAACAAAGACGAACATAGAACCTCCACAACCAATGGGAAGCACACCAAACAACAGATAAACAACAACAGAACCACCGCGGAATAGTACATTTCTATGCAGAAATGCTAGCTGTGAGTGTCAAAACTTTCTTAGAAATTTTCCTTGGTGTACTCTTTGAGCACACACTGTGATAGTCTAAGACTCAAAATAGAGCGCAATGATTGGCTGCTTGCGGATACGTGTCCGCAAGCAGCCAATGATTGCGCTTTATTTTGAGTCTGGGAATGAACTCAAGTTTTAAAACCTCGAGCCGGGTGACGTTTGCGACCTACATGTCACCTTTCATTGTCTTTGACATTTATTTGTACATTAATGTCGTATATTGTATTTTCTGCAGCAATGATAACTGTTAGTGTCAAAATTGTCCTTAGCATACTCCTCGAGCACTCACTGTCACCTGGTGATATTCTACACTGACGTTAAAACAAGCTGTCCATCGTTTTAGTTTGAGAATAAGGGCAGTACAGATCGACCTGTTGACTTACATTATTTTTATTTGCGCTCTGCTACAAATATTTAAAGAGTACATATATGCTCAAAGTAAACTGCGGAATCTTGGTTGTTCGGACAGTTTGAAGAAGATGGTGCTAAGTTTACTTTGCAAGTTTCACATTGAAAATATTTTTGCTCAAATTAATTATAAAAAAGGTTACCCCCGTTTATCAGTGTGTATAGCCTAAAAAGCGAGTTTACTAAGAACTTTGATTTTTTAATATGTTGAAGATGATTAGTTTGATGCTTGATATCGAATCTTTCGTAAGAAAAAACGGATACAAAGTTAACAGAGGCAGTGTTGCATGTTCATTTTATGAATATGAGCGAACACTTCTAGCTAGGCCTTCATCGATCGTATATTGTTCATATGAGATGTTTTCAAGTATCGCTTAACCCATTTAAGCCTAGCATATTTTTGTGGGACACAAGCAAACAGTGCAGACCCAGAGCAGACGCAGCCAAAGGCAGCGTCAGATCAGGGTCTTCACAGTTTGCTTACAGAATGTTCTATTAAATTAAAACAAGATACCACCTAACAACCCGTAAAACGGAAATGGACTGGTCCAATAGATAATAGTGGGAAATTCCTGTCTTTGCTTTCTTCTTTACTTTAAAAAGGCTAATACCATTTTTTTTTCAGGAAACCAAAACCTCAGTGGTGTCCTCGAATAAGTCAAAACATACAACCAACCAAATCAAAGATTCAAAGCTCAAAGACATGAAGAAAATTAGACGTAAGCTTCCACAGATACCCGCAGATGAAGAATCCAGCCAACAGAAATCCAAAACACGAGCTAGTCCTGCTAGAAAATCTCAGTCAAAAATGGATGTAAAATATGCTTCTAAACGTGCCTCAGGGTCATCAGCGAGTGATGACTCATCTATGAATGAGGATGACAAAGAAGTAGCTAATATTATAAGAAAGCGATATATAAATGATCTTGACAAACCAACTTTAGACAAAAAGAATGGCAACTATATACAGGCTGATTCTAGCAGTATGTCGTCATCCAATGGATACAGGTCAGATGAGTTTCTTAAAGCGAACATACCCCCTGAAGTTGAGGCTGTGGATATTGTAATAAGCACAAATAAGGATATGGGCAATGTAGGTAAATATAAAGATGAAACTGATGAGATCATAGACTCTCTAATAAACATATATGGGGCTCCAATAACAAGAGCCATGAAAGGATTGAAAAGAAGACTGCAGGATGAAATTCGTAGGGTCACTGAAGGCAGAAGGAGGAAAATAGATGAAATTGAAGAAATAAGGGTATTGAAACAGCAAATTGGAGAACTTAAACTTGGAGCAGAAAAAAATCGTTCGCCTGCGAAATCAACCTTGAGTGTTCCTGGAAGCAATGGTAAGAAACGAATAACTTCAAATTCTAGGTCCTCTCCACAGGTAATGCCAAGAAGGGCACGACATAAGAGGCAGTCTTCTGACCCTATGGTAGCAAAGTTTTCACCAATTAAGGAAGATAAAGATATTGAAGCTGAAATGCAGGGTAGACAATCAGATGACAGCAGAGGTTGTAAAACTGCAGACGACAGCTCACAGTCAGGTGTTAGTGATAATGACAGTATACGCTCTGAGCCAGTGCAAAGTTCTAGTGCTAGATACAGGAAGGTTAAACCATCAGAATATGCAAAAATGTTTTACTCTAAACAATCTCAATCTTCTGAAAGAGTTGATAGAGATATACCTTTTACATCTAATCTAATAAGCAGCCATTCAGAAGGCAATATCCCGATGAATTCTGAGGATGAAGACAATAGAATACGTGAAGAGAAACGACGGGAATTGCAATATGAAATTGAGAAGCGTAAAAAGCAAATAGCAGAAAAAACAGCAATCCTTAAAGATGTAAGGCAACAAATAGGTCCAAATAAGCAATTAGCACATAGCTGTGATGAACTTTCGCGTAAATGTATAGTTCCCCCATATATTCCTCCACGGTCTATACCGACAGGTATAATAAAACCAATTGACGACGAAAGTGATCAAAAGGATAGCTATGCAGAACCTTATAAGACACATTATCAAAACCAAACGAACTATAGCTCTACTGAGTACCTTGCTCACAAACAGGAGGAGTTAATGAAGCAACGTTTTGATGATTTAGGTGCATATTCTTCTCCATTTTTATTTAGTAGTGATGTAGGAGAAAAAAGTGCATTTGTGCCGCCCAAAGTGAGAAGTATGTTAGATTCACATTCATATTCCACAGGAAATGTTAATTTAACTGCACAAGATTCGAATATTTCAAGCAGTGTAACACTTCCAGAAATACATACTACACAGGGTCATTATGATGTCAATAAAAACCATTGTTTAACACCTGAAATGGAACTGAGTCCGCCACAAGACGCAACACCAGCTATGCCCCTATTATCTGATGTGACAGCCAAATCAAGGAAGATAATTCATGACATTGGCACCGGAAGCAGGCCAGTATCTGCAGAATTCAATGTTGGTGTTGATGGTGAGTACAAGTAGTTTGGCACAAACAATACAGGCCATCTAAAGAGAATGCCAGCATACATCTATCATTTATATAAGAATGAACAATACATAGGAAACGCAAAGAGCTACGTGCATTGAAAAGGGCAGTATTGACTTAGTATTAGTATTTCTAAAAAAGTGAGTATGATCAGGAAATACCACAATCACAAACTGTAGACAATATTACGGTGCCGAGAGGAAGAGCCACAGAACATTAACAGTAACAAGCCATAAGAAAGACAATAAAAACAAAACAACCAGCTCTCTCTCTCTCTCTCTCTCTCTCTCTCTCTCTTCCTCGTGAAGATGATTGCCAAAACTATAAAGGACACAGAGTAATGCATACTTAAACAAAGACCAACACAGAAACCCCATAAATAATGGGACGAATATAAAAAATAAATCAACAACAACAGAGCAACCTTCTTTATCACAGCATCTCCTTTATAGCGCATTTGCATATCATGTGAACTAACTGGTACAACGCCATCTAGCGATTGTTTACGTTCAATATATTCCAAGGCATTCGTCAAACTCTCAACTCCAACAAAAGTTTGTCAAAATATCAAGAATTCTTGGTATTTAAATATGTAAATTTAAAATGACCATGCAGAAATCAATATCTTGAAAATAATAGCTAGTGGCATTTCCTGGTCATACTTACTTTTTGATTAAAAATACGTGATTTACCACAATCAAATAACGGTACCATAAGAAAGAGCCACAGAATAGGTAAAGCTACTAGCTCTCTTCTCCATCAAGATAATTGCAAAAATAGAAAGGACACAACACACTGCACAACAAAACATATAGAATAACCACACTACCTCTACAAAATGGGAGCAGCAATAAACAACGAACCAACAACAACAAAACCACCGCCTTAGAACGGACAGCAGCCTAAGCCACTGGGGGTGGGCTTAAATGCATTATTCTAGTACCAAATATTTTTCCTAGATTCTGTTGTTTTTAAAACACTGACATTGTTTATCTTGCATGGAGGCTTCCTGACTATTGCAAAGTACAGTTTCTGATATGTCTACTAAATTGTTGCTTTAATTGCACATTTTACATGTATTTCTTAACTGATCAATGTCGTCTTACATGTATCTATTTTCACTTTCTGCTTTCATTAATATCTTGGTCAGTTCCATAAAATCGGGTTTTTGTCTAACCTTTTTCAGACAATTGAATTTTTCATAAAGCTTCATACAATAAAGTCAGGGTGGTATTGTATATATTGAAATGTCACAGACTTAAATGTGAACAAATATTGTATTTCTTTCTCGGAAGATCGACTTTTTAGCAAACCGTGCGTTTGCGGCATTTCATCAAGGTCTTTACTGTTTGCATTTTGGTGTTCCGGTCTACAAAAGGTTAACCTATATAGGCACATCGTCATTTTTGGTCTAACAGCGCAGACCCAGATCAGACGGCGCAGAACGTTTTGTCTGATCAGGATTTCAACTGTTTGCTCATAGAATGTTCTATTAGAATTTGAATAATAATGAAAAACACCACTCAACACCCCTAATACTAGTACGTGCATTAAGGGGCTTTTTTGGCCCCCTCTAGAGCCCGAAAATAAAAATTGCTTTTCACCAATTTCTTTTGATTGTTTTATCAGAAGAATAATACCTGAAGTGTAAAATCTCGGCATTTATCTAAATTTTACCGTTGCTATGGTAACAAAAATGACCGACAAAATGGGCTTAAAACAGAGAAATTTCCATTTTTGACCAAATCTAAGCCTTTTAGAGATATTTTTTTAGAATTAGATATCAGCACAGCTAAATACCAAATATCCTTTTACTTTGTTGTGTGCCGTGGTAATTCCCATCTTCTGTTGAAATATAATTTTGGTATTTTCTTGTGCTATATGTTAATTTCTCTGTCAATCCTCACAATTTTGCTCCAAAATGGCCAATTTCCTTTTTACAGCCTATTTTGGCAGCTATTTATGTTAACATAGCAACGGCAAAAGTCAAAGTAATTTGAGACTTTTACACTTTGGTTATTGTTATTAAACTAACAAGAACAAATGGGTGATTTTTTTTTTATATATTTTATCCTCATAGGGGGACCAAACAAGCCCCTTAATGCACATAGCTCTAGATTCTGCTGTTGTGGAAGTACAAGAACTGTTCAGCTCGCATGGAAGCCTTCTAACTATTGCAATGTATCATCAGGGTGGAACACTCTAATCAAATTAACACACTATGATGAAACAATGAAAAGGGCTCACCACTAACATATAGTCAGAGCTCAAGAAAACCTCAAGTTGAGCCACGGTAGGTCCAGTTACAGATAAGCATCAGGCACCAACCCACCGATTAAAGCTTTACGTTAGAGCTGTCACAGAGTCTAAGGCCTGACAAGTTGTATTTGAGATATTAGTCGGTGTCGTCAATATATACTAATATAAACAATTGTAGGGTATAGAAATTCATTAGATATTATTCTCTAATTTCCTGCTAGCTGCGTGGTTAAAATGGCATGGATTTCGACCAGTGTCCTTTTCATGCCCTATTCAAAGCTAAATATCTTGACTGAACTAAGCGCTAATGATGTAAAATTTATGTCAGTTGATAGACAAAAGCTAGACCTTTTAAAATATATATACTTATGGTACCGTAAATTCTATATTTGTCGAGATACAGCCCGATTCTACGAACATAAAAAATGACCCTCGTAGGTTGCATTTTTCATAAAAATAAAGTTATAAAAGATAATATATTTTATTAACTTTTCAGAATTAATGAACGGAATGTATCGGGTGGAAAGTGATAACAGCGTAGATGCTGATGAGCCTATAATGAAACACATGACAGAGGGTGGTGTTACGATCCTTAAACAGCTCGAAAGACGGAAACAGCCACCGCTTGTATGTATACACGAATATTAGTGCTCTTTTATTAACCATTGTCTTGCCCAATCCAGATTTAGTCCTTTTTGAAAACGGTGTAGATCCTGATCAAATGGCTTCTAATGAAGCCATTTGATCAGGATGCACACTGTTGTCACTCTGATTGAAATTGCGTGCTTTAAACCGGAATGCTACAGGTAAACATGATGCAAATTGGGAGCTGTAGTGAATACAATATTCAGCATGACAATGGCTAAGCTTATTCTATGCCAAAATACCAGACTTTTTAAAGATGAATACATTTATTTCATTGTAACTGTAACCTTTTTCGGATTCCATTATATTGACATCTACCAAAAAATGACGCCACAATATATGTTAAAGGGAAAATTCACACCACACCTTTTTCAAATGCATTTATTATAGATCTTACAGTATGGTAGGAATAATGCTTCATTACATGTTTGTGAATGCTTTTCAATTAGCCTGTAATTAATTATTTTTGCATGTCCATGGGGCCTGGGTATTTTTAGGCCAATGAGCTCTACACAAGAAAACTTGAGGCACTACCACCTACTTAACGGTACACACTACCCAAGCAGAACTATATACTCTTTATAATGGCAAACAATAACAATTTTCAGAGTAATATTTTTAGCAGTGTGTGCATTGATGAGTATATTTTGATACCTGGTGGATATTTAATAGTTATTTCTAAACTTTAATCCTTGATTTGCTAATTATTACTAGAGCAGACAATATATTTTGTAGCAATTTTCTTCATTTTTGGTACAAAGAGACCAATTAAAATCAAATGAACCTTATTGAAAAACACAATGCTTTTCTTTTTGATAGTTGTAACATTCTAATTTGCATTGATCTGGCCGTCAATTGGTATTAAAACGGAATGTCCATTATCCATTATTAAAATGAAGAAATATATGGAACCCACTAAAAGATGCTGCTTGAATCATTTAGGTGACCTGCATAGAGAGGTAAACTCAGGTTAATGTGTATCTGTTTAATGCCAATAAATGTTAAATGGCTGCTCCCAGATGTTTAGATAAACGCTATAAATACCTCTGTAATTAACATAGCAGATGAATAAATGATCTGGGAAAATTAAGTTAGTGCATAATGAAATATTTATACTATGGTAAAATGTTAAAAATCATGAATATACACTTTGATAGACGTGGGACAAGAAGCAAATCTGTACAATTCAACATAATAGTATATAATCGTTTTGGGTATGTTAACGAGAACAACTTACAAGTACATTGACCTGATAACAATGCACAATGGACCGTTTGTAGGGGGTCGTGAGACATCGACATCTTTTCAACAATGAAAATTACACAGATACGTTGTGTGTGTGTGTGTTGTATTTAAATTCCCTGAGCCATTTAAATTGTGTATCGCTGGCGGGCCAGTATTGGTCCGTTTTTATATGCTTACTCGGAATATAATGTTGGAATCATTCATAACCTTATCCCTTATGTCCATCTGGTTAAGGCACACACTGTATGTCATATACCAGAATCATAACATTGCTAAGCCCGTTATTAGGGCGCAAAAGAGATATTCCAATAAGACAATCATTATTACCAGAACTCATTTTGCAAATTCTCTGTTTTCAAAGGATCAATTTTTTCTAGAGTATTTACAGCGCTTGTAGCTTGTCGCTGGTGTCGGCGTTGAAATGACAATTTCCCCTTTGCACAATTTTTTGAAAATTGGTAGTTTGTTTTCATTTTGATTTCAAAAAGGAAACTAAAATTATGCGGATATATTTGGCATGTATTTACCTTTAAGCCCACCTGGGCCGAAGGGTCATAAAGTCAGCTTATAATATAGCAATGGTCCGCCGTCCATCTGTTGTCAGGTGTCATCCACACTCACAATCTCTCTAAAGCCAGTTAGTTAATTTTGATCACATTTCAAGTATAACATTGTTAGGTTGGTGGTTGACTGCATAAAATGTTTGGAACAATTCGGATCAAAATTGTGGTTACTATGGCTACAAAAAGGTCCCGCAGACTTTTTATGGGGAAATGTTTTCAGATTGATAACTCCTTTTTTCGATCGTAAATTGTCATTCGCAGGTAAAATTCTCAGTCAGCTTTGATTTTTGGTCAGATCGTTTTCGTTACGTAGGAGTGACAAAAATATCCACAAACTGGTATATTGAGGAAATATCGACTTTAATTTCTATTAAAAATTATAAGTGTGATGGAAAGATCTGTGACATTATAAAATACTATGACGGTGGTTTTACGTAACAGATCTTTGCGCTATGGACAACGTTATTTACCTTGTATATGTTTTTGAAGAAAATTAATTGACATCTTTATCTTTTATCTTGCAGCCTCCTTCAAGCCAGCCCAAGAAATATGCTTTTCCTACGAAAAGAATACTTCTGACGACCGATCCAAAAGATAGATCCATTAAAGGTATGATGTGTGATTTTATTCTAGCCAGCTTATAAGATAGGGCTAGCGGTCGAAATTTTGGCTTGAATATTCACCTGCTTCCATACTTTGTATACATGTACATGCATGCGAGCAGTGAAGGCGATTGGATTTCAATAAGTACCAAAAACTCTGTACAAGCTCTTTTACCCAATTTTCTACTTTTAAATATAAAACAAATTCCATAGCCCTAAGAATTTTAAAAGGAGAGTTTGGGGAAATTTTGTGGTGCTAACATTTCCATTACTCTTTATCCAATTTTAATTCGTCTTATGTTTACTAAAAGGTAGTTGATATGTTATTTTAAATGCATATTGACCAACACTACTGCATACACTGAAACGAAGTTCAATTTCATTTTTTCTGACTTAGTGCTAATAATATTGAAATGAATTTTTGCCCAATTATGTGCTTTCAATGGACTTAAGCTTAGTGGTGCTTTGGAAGAGTTTTCTATCATTTCACAGTTGTTGGGCTCAAAAATGCAAAATAAAATTTTTGGAAAAAAATAAGTGTTTTGAGTGCAGTTGTTTTTTTTCAAATTTAAGTACAGGTGATTTCAAACCCGTCTAGCCAACTTGAAAAAACACACAACCCCCGAATATTTGCTTATGAACGATTTTTTTATGATTTTTTTTTTCATTAAAGCACATTTTCCGTATTTTACAATATTTTCAAAAATAATCAACTGCACATACTACAATCATTGTATGCATTTTATTTTATGTTAACATGTTAGACCAAACACAATACAGCTTGATCAGCCAATTTTTTACATTTATTCTTTCAAGAATGGTGTCCACTTTCGGTTTTAAAGTGAAATTTTTAAGGTCATTTAAAATACATATGCCGAAGATATTTTTGATTTTTAAAATAAAACAATGAAGGCTATTCATAATAGATAATCGCTGAAAATTTCAATGCCATGCCACAGATAATAAAGCGTACAGAGCAATGCAAAATTGATATAATGCTAATGCTTATAGTGGCTGCCTTCATGATAACGTAGACGAGAAACGGAGAGTTAAATAGTCACAGCACTGTTGATTTTGTTTCATTTTATAACCCAGCTTTTATCAACAGTTTCAAACTAATTAAAATAGTATTGGATAACTTATTTGAGATACACTATATATCATAGTAAAAAGTGTGACTTTTTGATATGAAGGTACCTTTACTCTGCCTTTGTCTGTGAAAGATCTACCAGTCATTTTAAAATGACATAATTTTCAGAGTCTCGAAAAAGCCTTGAACTTTTAATGAATTAAAATTTTGTAAGAGCGATGTTTACTTTCTGGACAGGCTCAGAAAATGTGTAGGTGGCCGCTTATAAGTTTGTTTCTTTGTTTCAGTGTAAATTGCCATAAATGATTTATTAACAAAAAATCTTTAAAATCCATTAACTATTTACAGCATTTTCAAAGATTCTTGCCAAGAAAACCTCATTAAGTGTATTTTAAAATACTCAATTAAAATAACATGCATTAATGATTAATTAAAGTACATTAAACATCTTATATTCAAAAAGCCATTAAATTAAGAACACCATAAATTCGAGATTCGTTAAAAAACTGTTACTTTTAATGGGGCATTTTTGATGGGTTTTTATCACCATTAAATTTATGTCAAAATGTAGATTTATGAGGTATTAATAAGAGGATAAAACATTCTTTTCCCTGAGTGTGATAATTTGTTGCAACACGAACCACGAAGAATGTTAAATCGTCATTGTTATATACCTTTCTTTCAAGCACAAGCAGTTCCAAATAATTTTATTCAATTGTATGCAGAAACGTCCACCCTATCATCACGAAGCATACAACGAAATCACACCAGATAGGCGGCGACAAATGGTCACCTGACTGGCGACAAATGGCAATCGAAAACACTGATTGTATCGATTTCTGATCCGCGTTCGTCGACTGTTAAGAGAGTTTTCGATTGCCGCCAATCCAGTGTGGAAACAAAATTATTTTTTTCAAAAAAATGTAAAGTATTCTTAGTAGCCCTTGTTTCAGAATGTTTTGGCTACGTAATTAGTAGGCCTATATTAAATAAACACTTCAGATAGACGGCAATCGAAAACGTTAATACTATCGATGAACGTAGATCTAAGATCGTTCGAAACAGAGTTGTTGATTGTCGTTTGTCGCCTGACTGGAGACAAAAGGCAATCGAAAACACTGTTACTAGTGATTTTTGATCCGCGTTCATCAATTGTTCAGAGCGTTTTCGATTGCCGCCTGTTCGGTATGCTAAAGGAGCGTAAGTTATGGAAATTGAAATAGTTTGGTCATGTTTTAATAAAACATTAGCGACGATATATCTTAACTTGCAGACGATGTCCTTGAGCGGGCTTCAATGGCAATGAAGCCCTCTGCTGCCATGTATTAATGGGGATGAAGCTCGCGGCAGGTGATTTGTCGCATTGCGACACGTTAAATTTAGATGAAAAGTACAAGTGTCAGCGATTGAAACACGTCAATTTTCGATAGTAAACACTCATAAGGTATATAACAATGATGATTAAAATCTCATTTAAATTCAATCAAAGTGTTAATGGAGTCATTAACAGGCTATGCATTAACATAATTTTAAAGGTGTTTAATGCAGCTGTTTGGCATTACAATTTTAATGGTATTCTTTATTTATTGATCAGTGTTTTTGGTATACAATGAATTTGACAGTTATGTTTGCCATTAACTTAATTAGAACTTTTAAATGGGATCATTTCATAGTTGTCTTAATTGTGTCATTAAATCAATGGGGTACTAAACATGCACACTTCCCTGGTTACCTTTATCCTATACCATTTTAGGTCCCCTTGATCCAAAACACTTATTACATTGTACCCTTGTTTCTCAAAATTCTGAAAGGGTCCTTACATGTTACAGTGTTTCTGGCTGAGAACCTTGAATGTTTTATTTGAATAAAAGAGTGTTTATTATATGATATATTTCCAATTTATCTGAATACTTACTCTGCTCGAAACTTTTCATTGAATATGCATAAAGTTAAAAGTTTAGGCATGGTGCATGGATGTGAATATATCAGGCTGTAAACTGTAGAATAAAGGTTCATGTACCTTGCAAAGTATCTTCTACTGAATATAAATGTCATAATCCTGGAAAAAACTTTAAATGATTGTCATGATGACGGGTCAATGTTTTGAGGTACCATTTTGAAACTTTGTGTATGAATACTTTGTTTTTCAAGAAAGCCAATAGGAGAAGAACTAAATAAGCTTTTGTATTGTTAATATTTATGTATGTATGTCATGAATTGAAATAAAATATGTTTAAACTAAGAAAACTTGTTGATGCTAAATGAGCAAAAAACATATACTAATAACTTGCTCTCCAATACCTAGGAGAGAACTAAAGAATCATCATTAAAATGTCACCGTTGATTTAATCCCCATTAATCGTACATCAAAGCAGCTGTTAGCAAGAATTGGTAGGTTAATTGTGGCTCATAAAGGTTGGATATCGGTAGGATCAACATTTAGGATGAATTAAATGGCATTCACCCGTTAATATCATACTATTTTTATTATATAGCATTATCCCATTTAATTATTTAAATAAAGATTAATGGCAAAAATGAATGGGTTCAGTCACTATAACGGTGTTTTAATGATAAATCAATGCATATTTAATTGAATATGAATGCAGCTTATCGTCAAATCTTCTACCATTATAGTTGGTATAAATTGTATTAATATAAATCATCAGGCCTTGTGGTTATAAAACTTGAGTACAGTCTCAGACTCAAAGTAAAGCGCAATGATTGGCTCCTTGCGGACACATGTCTGCAAGCAGCCATTCATTGTGCTTATTTTGAGTCTGAGAATGAACTCAAGTTTTATAACCTCGAGGCCAGATGTGTTTACCAATAGAGTGAACATACACAGTTTAAGAACAGCAGAATGCAAGTGAGTATGGCCAGGAAATGCTACAATCACATACTGGAGACCAGCCCAAGGCACCGTGAGGAAGAGACACGGGACAGACACTGACAGTCAGACAACAGAACGAATAGTTTTTTCTTCCTCAGCAAGATGTTTAAAAGACATGAAAGGACATTAAGAAATACTCCACAAAACAAAGGTTATGCAAATTCATTGCCCTGGGTTCTGCTGTAACAGTTGATTAAAATGTTTAGCTCAAGTGAATGCTTCCAACAGTTGCCAATACATCATCGCAGGGAAACATAATGTTAAATTAACATACTGTGGTTAAACGAAGAAAATGGTTCTTAACACACAGACAGACAGGGCTAAAAAGCCCTAGTTTAGCCACAGTGGGCTTGTCTATGTTTATGAGTCAGAGTAAAGTGAAGCAACAAAAATTATCACACCATCAGTAAAGGGTCAAGCTGTATTCTGGTTTCTGCAAACAGCCTTTTTCTAAAAATTATTTACACTGTATTGATGTGAATCTTCTATCAATTTCACTCGTCTGAACGACAGATGTTGTGACCTTTCACTAATCAGAAAAAAGTGATTCTTAACAAAATAGGAAAAATATAAAAAATAAAAACAACAGACTCAGGGACTGTTCGTGATAGAAATTCTCAAATTAGAAGACAATACAACGCTATAGTGTAATTCAGTTACAAAGTACATAAATGCCATTAATTTTGTTTTCTATTTATGGTTATTGGTCGCCAAGGTAACGGTATAGGAATGAAGATTGTGGGTGGAAAGCTAGCTCCAGGGTGTAAAGATGTTGGTGCTTATGTGGCAACGATTTTCAAAGGCGGGGTGGCTGAACAACTTCATGGAGAACTACAAGAAGGTATTGTTTTAAAATTCAGTTTGCTCACAAAAACATTGAAAACTTGTCTTTTCACAGAAAAATACAGTAAAACCTGTGTAAAACGGTCACTCTCAAAAAGACCTGAAATTGGGCTTCAAGACAAAACTATCGCTAAATGCAGGTCAGAAGTATTGCAGAGGGGAGCATGCTGCAAACGTTCGACCTTCATGAAGCTACCATTTTTCATTAAGATCTTTGTTTTGTCTGTTTTTGAGTGGCCGTTTTTACATAGGTTTACTGTACAATTCGACCAGTTTTGACTCACTTTAAGATTTTATACCATGATTTCATTATAAATATACAAACCACATATTTAAAATAATCTGACCACCTGGGTCATTTTTATTGTTTAACAGTTTTAACCCTATTTTAAAACAGACAAATATAATTTTCCATAAAGTTAACTACAGTTACATATAAGTTAGTATAGTCCATTCTGTATATTGGGGTGCACAGGTTAGGTTATACTTTCCAAAAATATATTGCATTTTTTTTCTCTGAAGATGAATTTTGTCTAAGTAAACAGTTCATTATGCAGCATCTTATTTGGGTCTTCATTCTACACGTTTAGTTCTTTGGTGCATTCTTTGCTTCCAAAGGATAGCATACAGAACCTAAAACATATTGACTTCACTGCAGCTTGTGACAGGGACTGTGAGGCGGAGGTAGTTTTGTTTGTTTGTTTGATTTGATTCTTTACGTCCCATCAACAATCTTTCAGTTAAACAGGGACGGGTCTTCCTGGGTTGTACCAGTACTAAGCTAGAATAAATGTATCTTGCTCAAGTACCACAATGCAGTGAAGTCTGTGAGGCTCGCATTCAAGGCCCCTCGGTCTCGACTCAAGCACTCTACCACTGAGTCACTGCGCTCCCTTAGGGGCGGATGTAGAATGTCTCCCTGCCCTTCACCATAGTAAAGATATTTTTGCAATCATGGTTTTAATTAAAGAACTTTGAAAACACTGGTCACTGATAAGGCCTAAAAGTCAGACCCAGAATTGTAACTATTTGTCAATGTACCTATGTAAGGGTTTCCACTCTACAAAGGGTTAATATTGGCAGCTGATTATCCCCAAAATCTTTTAATATGGTTTTTATGTTAGTAATACTTATAATCTGCTAAAACACGCGTTGATACTTGCTTGAGCTCTATATTTGTTTCTCTCTCAAACATGTAAAGTTTGATCCAAAATGACCATTTACATATCTTAGTGATCATTTCTATTACAATAGCAACGATAAAAACCAAGTAAATACCAGAATTATGTCCCCCAACAGGAAAGCGTCGTTTGCGTCGTCGTCAGCGTAGCTTCGTTTCCGAACCAGTGGATCGATTTTAACCAAACTTGCATAGATTCATTGATGGGAGAGAGGAAAGAATTGATAAGATTTTAGCTACCAAAATAGGGTTGCCTGTGTGTAATCTTCTGAACCAGTAAAGGGATTTTGACAAAACTTGCATAGATACATTTTTGGGACAGTGAAAAGAGATGGTCAGATTTTGGTGACCTTGGCCTAATTTTCAAAGCCACCATCCTATAAAAACTGTATAAATCAGCCATTTCTGCACACTATCTTCTGAACCAGAGGTTGAATTTTAAACAAACTGACAATCATATATTTTAGGAAGAGGTTCAGAGATGATAAGATTTTTATGACCTTGACTTTATTTTCAAGGTCACATCAGTACTTTGAAATGTCCAATTGTTACCAAAATCGGGTAACCACATGGTATCTCTTGAACCAAACAATAGACTCTGGTCAATCTCTATATATTGTTTTCTTGTGGTACAATCAAGAGTTGATTAGATTTTGGTGACCATAACCTAATTTTCAAGGTCACCATCCTTTAAAGACAGTAAAAGTCAACTATAAAAATCGGCCTTTTTGGCACACTATCTTCTGTACCAGTGGTTGGATTTTAAATAAAAACTTGTACAGATAAGCTGTTAGGACGGTGAAAAAAGTTGGGTAACTTTTAGTGACCTTGACCTTATTTTGAAGGTCATGCCAGCAAAATTTGACCTAAGTAGGGTTTCAAAGATGATATGCACAATTGAATCCATCTAAACTTTTTGCATCCTATCATTGTGGCAAAATGTTGAGTTGATAGGATTTTGATGAATTTGACTTAATTTTTAGAATGAATTAATTTTCAAGGTCACCATTTTTTAAAAATCAGTAAACATCAGTCATTTCTGAGCTCTGTCTTCTGAACCTGTTGATGGATTGCATGGGTATATTGTTTATAGACAGAAAAGAGCTAATTTGATTTTGACCTTATTGTTCCTAATTTCAATTTTGACCAAATTTTTTGTTTATGCATGCCCTCACTTGAAATAATTGATGGATTACAGCCAATATTGTTCCATTGTGACACAATAGAGAGCTGATAATAATTTTAGTTAGCCTGCTTGCCATCTCAATTTGCAGTTTTGTGGACATAGTACTGCTTTCATTTTACACTAAGGTTATTGTTCTGATAGACCAATTGGAAGATATTGAAGAAAAGCAATTTTTATATTTTGGACTCATAGGGGGACCATAATAGTCCCTTAATGCACGTAAGTCTTTGTATTATTAAACAGTACAGACCCTGATAAAATGCTGCATTATGTAGCACTTTGGCAAAATATTGTGGGACACGAATCTGATTATTATTAAATAGAGATTCAGTAACGTCAATCGGGTATTATTGGACAACGGTAGTTATTTAATTTATGATAAAGCTTCATTTTGAACCACATGGGCACACAGTGTTCATGGCGACCTTTAAGATACCACAGATGTCTGTCGTACGTCGTCCATTCGTACGTCAACTGTTTGCTTGTGTACACTCAAAAGGCGACTAATTTGACCCAATATTCATAAACATTGGCGATGTTTATCTCAACAAAATCTAGATATAGTTTGAGACTGACTCAGGCTGAGTCAAAAACTAGGTTACTAGGTCAAATCTTACGAAATCATTGGATCTGTGATTGTGATTTTATCAATCAAAACATATGGCGGTTTTTTGAGCACCAAAACACATGTTTAAATTAATGGATAAGAAAATAATCGCAATTTTACGCCTTTTTGCTTAACTGGCCTGGCCCTATGTATCATGCGTTTTGGAATCATTTATTAGCCTTGAATGCAGTTTAGAAGAAACCATGATTTATTACTCTTCATCATACTATTTCTCATTTTTAGGCGACCAAGTTGTAGAATGGAATGGCATAGAACTCACAGGAAAGTCCTTTGAAGAAGTGCAACAAATTATTGCTCAACCAAATGGTGAAATAGAATTGGTTGTGAGACCGTAAGTAACACAATTACTCTTACCTGTTTTAAATCACATTTTATTAGGGTTTGTTGTTTGATTATTTTTTTCATCCCAGACTGTGATTCATAAATGATGCGTGTCATGAAAACAATCTTTTCAAGCTTTTTTATGACGTCTTTTATGAAGCTTAGGTGCACACGAGGGCCAGTATTGGTACAAACAAGGGCTTATATCGGTTCACGTGAGGGCTGGCATATGTTCTTGCAGCGGATGGGTATGGGTACCGAATCACAAGCAGTATCATCAGCCCGGGTAACTAAGCATTTTGTTACTATTTTTAGTAAAACATGTAATAAAACAGTCTATATTCTTATTTATAAATCCTAGCAACGTATATAGCTGTCCTCTCTTTATCAGTGAGATAGAAGGAAAACACTACTTAACAAAATCAAAACAAAATAAATACTCGAAACATTAGCCCACATGAAAAAGGAGCAACAGAAGTATTGAATTAACAAATACATCAGGACAGCATATAAAGTGGTTATTGTCTTTGTCAACGATTGAGGCTTCCCATACACATAATACCCCCACGGAAATTGAATCAAATTATTGACACGTTCTTTCACTTTTTATCTTTAGGCTTGGGATATCGAAACGACTGTTTAATGATACGACAGCACAAGTTGCTAGTTGCCATTCGTCCTATGATAACTTGGAGAGTGAAGAGGATACTAGTAAGTGTAATTAAAACACCATTTGCGGATGGAGAGGGGGGACTGAGGGTCTGGACTCCCCCTGGAAAATCACAACTGGCTAAACAATTTCTTAAACACTCTGGTATGGACCTCCCTTGAGAAGCAATTGGACCCATAGCCATAGGGTCCAATTGCTTTCTAAGAGAGGTCTGTACGGCCCTCTGTAAAATATGTTGATGATAAAAAAACGTTTTTAAGACCCCCTGACAGAATTTTCTGGATCCATGCATCAACACGATATAGCTATCTTTATTTAGCCAAAAGTAGTTTATGCATATTGAATAAAAAGTAAGTGAGTATGATCAGGAAATACAACAATCACATACTGCAGACCAACCCATGGCGCTGTGAGGAAGAGCCACTGAACATTTATAGTAACAGTACATCTGCTAGACAACATTAGCTAAGCAACCAGCTTTCTCTTCCTCTTCAAGATGATTGCAAAACTAAAATGGACACAACGTAATGCATAACAAAAAGACAAACACAAAGCTCCCACAAACAATTGGAAGTACATTAAACAATATATCAGCAACAACAGACTCACAGCCTTAGAACGGACAGCAGCCTAAGCCACAGTGGGGCTAAAATGCATTTTACCAGCGCCAAATCTTTGCCCTAGAGCCTGTTGTTGTTAAAAATAAAATTGTTTAGCTTGCATGGAGGCTTCCTAACTAATGCAATGTATCATCACAGAGAAACGATCAAATCAAATTTACACATTATGATGATAAAAAGAAATGGGCTCATGACCTTAGATAGTCAGAGCTAAAGAAAACCTCCAGTTGATCTACGGTGGGCCCAGCCAACGACAGGTATCAGGCACCAACAAACGGATTATAGCTTTAGGTCAGGGCTGTCATTAAGTCTGATGCCTGACCCGCCATTGTGTAATTAAAGAGGAAACCATAGTTATCAACCGTGATTGGGTTAACAGCCAGGCATGAGACTTTCTCATGATATCCATGTTTATCCCACACTTTTAACGTTTATTATCTTTTTAAATTGATTTAGTGGAATAAGATTTATTGTCTGTTAGACGTTTTGGGAAAAAAAAATCCGCTAATTTAAAAAAAAATGCCACATTTATGATAATTGAGTTATTTTAACAGTCTTGTAGAGTAGTGCACAGCCCATTTACCACAACATATTTTTTGATTGCATTCATTCCCCCATAAGTTTAGTTATACAAGGATTGTCCCAGAAAGTCGTAGACTTTTTAAATAGCAAGAAAAATTTATGCGAGAGCATGTTTATATTTTGAAGAAATTTTGGACTATCTAATTTTTACATTTTGAGTGTATGAATGACAATAAAATCAGAAGGAATTATTTTTATGGTCATTCTATCTCAATAATGTACGCGTCACCGGAGCACGCAAAAATGAAAGAAATAAAATTGTATAATTCATTTTTGATAAGTGGTTGTATCATAACTCGAGATGATACACCTTAATCAGTCATATTGGAGAAAACGTCATTAAAATGCACATATTGTCAGAAATTTAAAAGCCATTACACAATTTACGAACTGACGGCATACAATCAAAACAAGTTGGGGTAAGCTCAAGAGGGGAAAAATGGCTACGTCTTTCATAGGGGTGGAGCAGCAGACAGTAATGCAGTTTTGTTTTGAGTCACAAATGACACGTTTTGATACTTTAAACTAAGTAAAACAAGACGAATATTACCTGAATGTATCACAGGCTTTAGTATACATACTACTTTTGGGAGGGGACACCTGCCGCCGAGGTTATGGAAGACCACCACTTAGAAATATTGGCAAAGGTACGGAATTTAATAAGTCGTCAGCAACGACAGAAGACAAACGGTGCGCTACCTAGCTTTGATAACAGGTTAAGGGAACCCTATGGTGCATATAATATCAAAAACAGACTTTAAATTGGCAAGATGCGTTCCACATTTATTATTGGAAGATGATTGCCGACATAACCAAGCTAGTTACAATTGTTAACTTCCCAGCGTCCTTAGTTATTCAAAAAACGTGCGCCTTAGGGTCAGGCCTAAAGTTGGAAAAATGAGTGCACAAACTTCATTATTAGATATTTCTCCTTAAAATTTGATTGCAATAGACCATATTGTTTTCATGTTATATAAAAAGTCTACGACTTTCTGGGACAACCCTAGTATATACATTTTAATGTCTTTATAATAGTCAGGACCCCTGTCTTTATGCTAAGAGGTAACCATAAAAGTATCTCCGCCTTTGCATTTAGTTTAGTTATAATAATTATCAGGATTTGCACTTGATGCTCATACAATAGCAGAATATATGGCCAGTAATAATAGTTTAAGCCCCATCCCCGCTCCTGGTGGCTTAAGCTGTTGTCCATTCTATGACTGTTGTTGTGTTGTTGTTGATTCATTGTTTATTTTTTCTACTATTGTTTGCATGGTGATTGTGTTTAGTCCTTCTTTTGTTGTGCAGTATTTAGAGTCCATTCTTGTTATGCAAGCATCTCGCTGGGGAACTGAGATTTGGTTGCTTTACTTTAACAGTCTTCTTGATGTCATGAGGCTGTAAGTGTTCTGTATAAGAACTATAAGGCCTTTCATTTATCTGAAGAGCCCAGTGTTATGTAATAGCTTTTTTGTAATAAGCATTACATTAAAGCCTGGCTGTATGTAATCATGTTTTATTATTTATAGATCGGCACACCCAAAATTACCAGGGCATTGATCCACAACAACTTGCTGCTCAGTTAGAAGGTATTCAGGAAAAGGAATCTCCTTGTATATCGCAGTCGTCATCACAACATGATTACCAGACCCCTAGTGCCTCATCTGTATGTAGCTCACCTAGATCAGATCCAATTTCGTCTTCCTCTGAACAAAGGCTTGCTGCAGTAAAGAGTCCTACCGCTTGTGTTGAGCTAGAAAACAGGGTAAAATATAGAAGTATTTTAGAAGTTATCTCAAAGGCGACCAGCAAAGGCCTAAAAGTAAGTGAGTATGACCAGAAACTTCCACAATCACAGACTGTGGGCAACCCATGGTACCCTGAAGAAGAGACACAGAACACAGGCAGCTACAATACAATTAAAGTAAAAGCAGCAAGTTTCTTCTTCCTTAGCAAAATAATTGCTGTGATAGGACGACCAAGAATCACACCATAAAACAATAACCAAACACAAAGCTCCCACACACAATACCTGGGAGCAACGATAAATCCTTGAATAAACAGCAACAGAATTATCGCCTCAGAACAAAAATCATTCTAGACCACGGGGGCCGGAGTGCTTAAATGCATATTAATGGTTGAGTATTTGTTATAGGTTCTGTTGTTGATAAAAGTGTAAATGAGTATGACCAGGGAATGCCACAATCACATACTACAGACCAATCCATGTCAATGGGAGGAAGTGTAAAAAATGATAACATCGCCATACATTCAGAACACTGCAAGAGTAAAAAGCAACCAGCTCTTTCTTCCCGAGCGAGATGATTGCAAAACTAGGAAAGATACAAAGTACTGCAAAACAATACAGAGATGTAGCACAAGTATCTCCCTAATCCAATATGAGCAACAACAAAAGATGAATAAAAACAGCAGAACAAGCGCCAAAAATACCAAAAATGTTTAGCTCGCACAGAGACTTCTTAAATCATACAATCCATTATCATCCAGACCCAATCATATTAATTTAACATAGTATTATGGAACATAGATAGGGGTTCTTCACTCGCACACTGTATGAGTTAAATACAAGGTCGTGTTGGGCCCTACATGACCAAGCCAAAGACAAGCATCAGGCACCGACCCAATATTTACATGCAGTTTAGTTGATTCTGAGGCATGCATGATCCACCGTTGTGCAGTTGAAAAGCTAGCTATATACCACGATTGTGGTTTCCAGACATGCAGACTGTCGCATAATGCTCATCTTATAGTCAACTTTTTTAACGTTTGGTCACTTTTTGATTTGATCATTAAAAGTAGGTGTCCTAACAATCCTTTTGAATTTATAAATTAAATCACCATCAAATACTGACTCTGATATGCCCTGATGAACAATATCTTTTCAACCATCATTGCACTGAGTGTCTGTGGAAGAATTTAGAAAATGCTTTATGAAGTTTCTAATATTGATAACCTTGCTTTAGTAACTCAGCAGTCAAAAAAGTTAATGATTGCTTTTGTAATCATGTAAAACATTTATGATTGTTAATAACTTTTTTTTCAACAGAAATATGGTGCAACATACGATAGAGATCACACTAGGCCATACATTTTTACTGAGTATTTATACACTCAGAATGATACAGAAATATGTTGATCTATTTTCTATTTGAGCAGCGACATGTGATTTCCAACAATGTATCATTTTCGCAAGTGTAGATTCAGACAAGCCTGTCCAGCCTCCTTTAAGCTTAGAAACTCCAAGTGATGTTCAGTCAGTAGCTTAACAGTCATAGAATATTCAAAGAACTAGCAAAGGCTCTGATCAGTGTGCGCATATGTTGTGCTGATCTGAGCTTTTGCTGGTCGCACAAACCATATTGTTGGAAATCTCATGTCGTGTCTCAATTCTTTGTTGGCTTTGCAACTGCAACAATGCAATCAAAATGAAATGTTGAAAAATAATATAAAATGCTGATAACACAAATTAAGTTCTTGACATGCTTACTCATAAGTCCATTTCCAAACAATTGTGCCTGAAATCTTTCTTTTGATTTATGTTTGCAGACCAGTATCAATCGAGAAGCAAAAAGGATAGGTGAAATTCAGGTAAATCGTTATTTATTGATTGAACTATAGAGAATAAAAAAAATCAGGTAAATGGTTAATCAATTATAGAACAAAAGAAGATCAATGAAGTTCATGTGAAGGGTTATTCTTCTGGCAGGTGTTTGTCACTTAAAACCACTTTATATTGCTTTATTCATACAGATAGTCAATTTTGTCTGAAAATTATGCAATGTATGTAACAAAGAAGCAAGTATTCTATGTAATAAATCAGGTCCTTTTTGCTAGCCTCGAAATGTCTTTTTTACAGGGTCAGAGTAATATAAGAATCTACCATGAGTGAGAGGGTAGGATAGAAAAATCTGTCCCAAGGATCACCGTTTGGCATCATGAGGCTTGCCGAGGGACAGATTTTTCTATCCTATCCTCAGACGAATAATGGATTCTTTTTCTTGCTCGCCAATGTTCTTTTATTTAAAATAAGCTTCCAGAAGTCCCTGAATACGCTAAGATAGAATTTCACATGATGACGTCATTTTAATGACGTTACTTGACGACAATGTGCGTGAGTGTATGATGTATGAAGCGCTCACGTGACAGCCAGGGCAAGATAGCATCGGCAAGAATGTATTATCCTGCACATCATTCAGCTATGAGTCTGTGATGGATCTGCAGTTTCAATAAGACTTATGATAAGGAAAACAAGGGATTCAGAATCTGAATGTATATATACCTAACAATAAGCTCTGAGTGGCTGTGATAGAATTTAGAAAACAAATAGGAACAATATGTAATTGAGATATAACATTAGAATATATATTCTTATCATATGAGTAAGTTGTGAAATATATATATCCCATAGATCGAGGAACATCTCCATCCACAAGCTGGTAAAATACAAACATCTAAATTAAAATCATCTTCTTTATTAGACATTTCACACTCTAGATCCCACTAATATTGCCATCATGGGACATTGTTAGATGCCCTCTTATTTCTCATGGCTGTTTGCATTTAAGCTGCAATACCAAAAGCTTAAGCACAAGCATAACAGAAACAATATCATGATGCGTTGTCAATCAATAATTGCAGGCACACCCATATTCTTGAATCCTTTATAGATTACCTTGGAAACCATGAATTTTTGCATAGCCCAAACAGATTGATTTGTAGAAACAACTTTTATTTCACATTATGGGGGTCCTAATAAACAATTAAGCACCAATGATTAGTGGCTTGGGGTGCAACTTAGGCTAAAATTGCTCCAAGACTATTATGCATACATGTATGCATGTGTTATTGGCATTTCGTGCTAATATTCACGTGCTGTTTTACTGTTTTCCTGTTTTGTGTTCTTTGTGATTAGACCTGCAAATGCAGATATACTGAAACAATAAAGTTATGTCCGCTTGACGTTTGTGTCTGCCAGTTCCAAATGTATGAACGCATTTCATTTAAATTTTCACATTACCAACTCTGCTTATTTAGCAACGGTTTGCATCTAAAAGACATTCATTTGATAATCAGTAGAGCCGCTGACAAAGCAGTGAACACGAGTACCCTTAAAATCAAAAGTCACATCAATAGCTTGTGTGTCCGTCATAATCCCGAGCCGTTCAAGCACATTTAAACATCACTGAGCGAACTCTCTAGTAAGATGTTATGCGTGGTAGTTGTATGCATTGCTTTTACGACCACAGCCATTAATTTTTTTACATACTCTGACGTCACAAACATCGATCATGAGCGTGCTTGAAAACACTCAAAAATTCATTTTGGTCCAGCATTTTGATAGTCAACATAATCGAACAAATTTGGTCCTTTTTCGTAATAACAAGCATTTCAACATTAGTTAAGACTAATCAGCATCAAAACAATTAATACTGGATATTCTCTGATGATTTTGCAGTAAGGGGTGGGGTATAAAACACAGATTTAGAAAACCTTTGATGCCCAACATCAGCCATAGTTTTTGTTTTTCTCTTTTGTGTAATAGTTGTCATAAACAAACACAACAAATTAAAACAAAAAACGGTCTCAAAATAACGTTAGGTTAAGGAGATTTGGCAGTTCTTGATTTGTTATTTGTTAAATTCAAAGGGAGGTAATTTCAGTTAATTTCGTAAATCAAAGGTTTTGAACTGCAATTCCGCTCGATTAGAAAGCTGACTTGGGATTTTTAGATGTTTTTTCATTGTCGGACGCTTCTGGTTGCCATTTAACGTAAAATGTGTCAAGTTTTGTTGATTAACTTCCTGTTGATAATGAAAAAAGCTGTGTACACATTAGGTTCAATAACCCTTCAAGATAAGATGATAAAAATCAAATAATTACCAATTTTTGTGTGTCCGACGTTAGATAAACATTTTGTTTTTATTTTTGTTGCGACATCTTACCTGGATCAAAAAATACAGTACCATGAAAATCGGACGTTTCTTTTTTGTTTGAGTATATTTCAAAAAAGTCAGTTGGTCATCTCGGAGGCCAAACCACCAAGCCACATACACACAAAAAAGAACAAAATAACAGCTACCTGAGTAGGTGTTAAACAATACATCAAGTGTTTTCTTCTTTTGCAGCAAGTATCTACAAAAAGTGACAGACATATGGGTGACATACAGGTAGGCCATCTTCCAACTGAAATATTTAAGCGCTTAGAAATATGTTTATCAATTTATTTGTAAAAATAAGTGGTTCCTCTTTTTAGCTAACTTGAGCCAAAGGCTCAAGGTGAGCTATTATGATTGGTCTTCGTCCAGCATATGGCGGCCATTGTGTATGTGTGCGTCTGTAGTCCATAGTCTTTTTCTTTAAACAACAGCTCCTCCTAAACCGCTGATCCTAACTTAAAATAATTTTACATGAATTTTTCTCTACCACAATTGGAAAATTTTTCTTCTCTGCTGATCATGAGGGCCGCCAGAGCTCTAGATAAAATATTTTAAACAACATCTCCTCTTGAACCACAGGTCCAAATTCAAAATAATTTCACAGAATTGTTTTGCCTGATATTCTCTACCAAAATTGCACAAATGATTCTGCTTTGCTGAACAAAAGGACAACCAGAGCTCTAGATAAGATATATCGTTAGACGGCATCGCCTACTAAACCACTGGTCCAAATTCAAAATATTTTTTCACAGAATTGTTCCTAATAATGCCCACTACCAAAATTGCATTAATGGTTTCACTCGGCTGAACAAAAGGGGCCTCCAAAGCCCAGATAAAATATCTTTAAATGACAAAAACGGCAGTTACCTATCTGAAATGCGCTGATCCAGAAATTTTGTCAGAGGGGGTCCAACTCTTATAACGTGTTTTTAGTTGATTAGGGGAGAGATGATCTAAATACCACTTAAAGCGGACCATTATCCTGTATGTCCAACAGTGAAACGCCATTTGAATTGCTTTTCGTCAGGGAAACACCATTATTCAAATGGCGTTCTGCAGGTGGGCCAATGATGACCCAACATTGAATGCTGGCTTTCTAATAATCTATCATTAATAATCTTAAATAATTTATTTATTTATATGTGCTTTGGGGTCACCTGCTGGGAAAGGGCTGACCTCTTGGCTCTCGTTTGTGGTGTCTACTATGAGTTTGTCACTTTCCCATTGGTATCCTGGGTCAGGTGTGGTACTTGATTGCATCGATTTCTGATCTTTGCACCCTTACTTACTTTGGTAGCTTTGTGATTTTTCATGAGATTCAGACCACTATTGCTTAGAAACTCTATAATTTTATAATTTTACAATGTACATGAGGGGGTCCAGAGCCCCTGTCACCCATCTGGATCCGCGCATTCTCAGACACTGAAACTGAGAAATTGCTCTTGGCTTCTCACTATGCTCTATATCTTCTATGCCATCAGGAGTATTGAAATTCTAAGATTCAGTGACAATGTGCATAAGAAGTTTAAGAGTACGATTAGAAAATCCACAGTCAAACACAGCAGACTACCTTAACATTTATGGACTAAAATGTACACTGTCAGTCAATATCTGTTCGTTTTGAACACATGTAAGGCTATTGTTTGCTGTCCTCTGCAAAACATGCAGGTTACTGATCATATTTTGGCGTTCATTGGTGAACATAGTTCCAATGTCCATCATGACAGTATATTAAAACTAGGTCAATGGTACACCATCGCAAATACCACCTTTTTATCTAATCAAACCATCTGAAAAGTCTGAAGTTGCTATGTCGAAAGTTTAAGCGGAGAACTATTTTCAAGACAATGCATTATTTAACCTTTGGTCTTGGGGCCAAGGTCACTTAAAACATTGCCCAGTACCCTCTCCATCATATGACCTATGTGCATGCAAATGTTGCTACCCTCAATAGTTTAAGAGGAGATGCATTTATAAGAAAAAAAAAACATTATTGGAACATTGACTTTTGACCTTGACCTTAGGTCAAGGACACACAAATGGTGCTCAGTACCCTCGACCTGCAAAGTGCAAAGTCTTTACGGGCAACAGTTTAGGAGGATGTGCATTTACAAGAAAATGCATTATTTGACCTTCAATTGACCTTGGGGCCAAAGTCACAAAAAACGTTGCCTAATACCCTCTACACTATGTGAATTTAGGGGTCAAGATCACACTAAACAGTGTCCAGTACCCTCTACATTATGTGCACTATAGTTGTTACTGCCAGCGGTTTAGAAATAGATGCATTAACAAGAAAATACATTTTTTGACCATCGGCGTTGTCCATGTGGTCTTGATCACACAAATGGTGATCAATTTAACAAGATAATTAAACGTTTTAAAAAGTAGGATACAACATGGATATCATGCAACAGTCTGCATGCCTGTTGTTTATCCAATTACGATACCCAATTACGGTTTATACATGTTACTATGTTTTGCTTTTTAATTACACGATGATGTGTCAGATTTGGCGCCAGTAAAATGCATGTAAGCCCCCTGGTGACTAAGGCTGCTGTCCTTTCTAAGGCTGTGGTTCTGTGTAGTTGATTCATCATAAGAAGGTGGGGGTTCTGTGCTAGGTCCTTGTTTTGTTATGCAATACTTAGTGTCCTTTCTAGTTTTTAGAATATCTTGACTGGAGAGAGAGAGAGAGAGAAAGAGAGAGAGAAAGAGAGAGAGATCTGGTTAATTTACTTTAATTGAATTCCTGATGTCTTGTTACTGTTGGTGTTCTGTGTCTCTACGCCATGGTGTTGGCCTGCAGTGTGTGATTCTGGTATTTCCTTGTCATACTCACTTACTTTTTTCTAGGTGTTTTATGCAGAGTGTATTAAATCAAAGTAAATATTTTCATAGGGGGCTAGCATCTGAACAAGTGACAGATATACATGTAATTGTCATATTTTATTGCCATTGTTTGTTTCTTGTTCTGTTTTAGCTTCAAATGAACCACGATGAGCTTGATAACGTTCTAAATGTACATGTTGTCCAGGCTAGAAATCTTCTCCCTAAAGATTTTAATGGATTGTCAGACCCGTTTGTAAAAATCTACCTCTTACCTGGACGATGGTTTGTATATCATATCTATTAACAGCCTTAAACGTCCTTTTCATGTTACACCTAAGAATTCAAGTAACTTTATTTATGTGATAGCTATTTTCTGTAATCATCAAAATATCTAAGTAGGGGTACGACAGGCATGATCTTACATTAAGTTGATTTATGCATTGTGCTTCCAAATGATATTCTTTTTCTAAGACCATATCTTCTTTATAGCTTAGACACCAGGCTGATCAGCTTCAAGTTATATCAATGGATGAGGGAACACAATTGGAATGGTAGCCATTTTGATAAAGGTGTTAGTTTTAGGACCGTTTTAGCCCATTACTATGGAAATGGTTAAACTTTTTGAAAAACAAAACATCTTTTTAAAACTCCACTTGAATATAATATTTTCATTCAAATCCATGAAGATGGGTGGCCAAAATATTTTTATGGTTGCAGAAAATGGCTCTTTACAATTATCAACTAAAGTGATCATCAGTAAAACATAGATACTTTGATATTATATAGAGGTTCTTACACAAGGGATCATTTCATATGAAATTTATTAAACGAGCCTTTGTCAAGTATAATAAATTCAATAGGAAATGACCCTGAGTGTAAGATTCTGTTTATCATATGGCCATTTAAATGTGAATTTATAGTGTACAAAGTTTGTTTATTTCCGTTAAAACTTGCATCATTGTTAAGGACGTCGTCATAACGTTACTTGTACCTGCCATAATTGATATGTAGCGTGTGGTCAAATCATTATTTATGACAATATCCACTGAGTAACGGAAACGTCATATGATAAATGAAAATCAGCAGTTGTATAATAAATAATGGAATTTTTATTTACACACACACACCAGAAGTATTCCAGATTACCCTCAGATCCACTTACATAATATAACAACTTCTGTTGGAGAACTTTCGATAATTTAACATGCAGAGTATGATAATTAAGACAGTTGAGCCGTGACATGTGATTTCCAACAATGTGGCATTTTGACAAGTGTAGACTCAAACGAGCCTGTGCAGCCTCCTTTAAACTTAGAAACCCGAAATAATGTTCGATCAGTAGCCTTAGAGTCTTAGAATATTCAAGTGACTAGCAAAGCCTCTGATCAGTCTGCGCGTATGCGCAGGCTGGTCTGAGGCTTTGCTGGTCGCACATACCTCATTGTTGGAAATCTCATGCTACGGCTCAGTTAATATGACCTGGAAATGCATTAATTACAGATTACACACCAATCTATGTTACGAAAAGGAAGAGAGCCTAGAACACTAGAACAAAGACAAACCAAAAGTAAAATAACACATATAGACAGAAAAATAAGGATACAAGCAAAACAACTAGTTCTCTCTTCCTCAGCGAGATGATTGCTTTAACAAGAAAATAACCAAATACCTACATCACCAATCCAACACTCAGCAACAAACCCATCAAAACAATGTGCGCAACCAATCAAATAATAATCAACAATGGAATCACAGCTATGTTTGGTAGTAAAATAATGACTTGCTGACATTTAATAAATTCAATCTAGCATGTATTGAAACTGGAGATATTTGCCAAAAAGATTAGATTGGATGCATTAAGTTCACTAATATATGAGATATACTACATAATTCATTTTCTATTTATGTGATTGTCTTGGTAGCACAGTTGATACTTATGATGAATAATCTGGAGAAATGATGTAATTTTGAGTCAGTGAGTTCAAATCCCAAATGGGACTTTAAGATTTTTCAGCATCAATTTATTTATCTACTATATTTAATATCTGTATTTATCTCCCTTGCAAATCTGTATCATTTTCTGATCACAAGTAGCTCAAAATGTATGTTGTTTGTGAAGATGATTTCCACTAGTTTCTAATATTCATTGAATCTTACATTTATCCTTAACTGAATCACAACAGTACTTTCAAGCTCATTTTATCAGTACTATATACATATTTACAGGGAAGGTAGCTACAGAATGATATGATATATCACTATGCCATTAGATGCAGAAAAATCTTTACCTGATGGGGGATTTAAACTCACCACCTTGACAGCGCATCCTAGCACTGCATAATCTGTGATTACTACTAAAATGCCAAAGATACTACCTCCAAAAACGCTGTTTGAGTAGCACTGATATATTGTTTACACATAGATAACAAAGAATGCTGTTCACGCTGTATATAATATCTTCTCAATGCATCACATATATTTCATTAGCAAATCAAAGCCTGGTGGATCCACTTTAGAATCCATTTAGAAGTTAAGAGATATGATTTACAAAGAAAAGTACGTTCAAGCTACACATTAAAAGAAATTGATACAGATTAACAAGGAAGATAATAGAGAAATAATAAATCTAGTCAAAAGATAATGAAAAATCTTTGACTGTATGCAAGATTGATACTCACGACCTTAGCAACACAGCTTAACACTGCATTATCTATGATCGTTACTAACTGCACCACCAAAAACAATCACAACACAGATTATTTGAGTAGCACTGATATTTTGTTTGATTTGATTCTTTACGTCCCATCAACAATCTTTCAGTTAAACAGGGATGGGTCTTCCTTGGTTGAACCAGTACTAAGCTAGGATAAATGTGCTTGCTCAAGGGACACAACGCAGTGACGCTGGTGAGGCTCAAACCTGCGGCCCCTCAGTCTATCCCGTCAAGCATGCTACCACTGAGCCACTGCACTCCTAAGTAGCACTGATATATTTAACAGATAATGAAGTACACATCGCGTAATAACTCTTTTCAATGCACTGCATCTATTTTGTTGCTGGGTCTAGAAGTAAAAATAGATATAAATCCAAATAAAATGATACATAATTTCAGAACCAGCAGTTCTTTATGCCTTTAGGATGCTGAAATATAATGCAATATATAGAGAGAGTAAAAAAATTGCTGGTGGTTGCTGAAAAAACATTTCAATTATTTGTTTCTACTTTTTTCTAGTGCCGACAATAAAAGAAGAACAAAGCACATCGCTAGAACACTAAACCCTGAGTGGAATGAAACCATATTTTTTGCTAATTTGCACTTTGAAGAGCTAAAAAATAAAACCCTAGAAATTACAGTCTGGGATTATGATAGATTCAAGACCAACGACTTCCTAGGAGAAGTAGTTCTAGATTTAGCAGGTAAGTGTATTTTGTTTTTGGTAATTGCATGCGTTTTATGTTGTAATTATGAGTTATAATGAGTAGGCATTATATATTCTTGAGAGTCTGTGTTTTGAACACAGACCAGCTTTGTATATTATCCTTCTAGAGGTTGGTGCTGTATGCTTTTATTGTGTTTGAAATGTTCAACTAAACTCTCATCCAGATATATCACCAAACTTTACCCTGTTGAACTTATACTGTTTTGAGAGTAGAATAGTATGTGGTTGAAATTCGAAGTATTGAGTTGTACTTGATGCCTATACTGCAGAATATTAAAATATCAAAGGATCAAACTGCCAAAATATATAAATGTAAATGGATTCGACTTAATACTTTATCTTGACATATCCAAACTGCCGATACCTAACTTATAATATGTACGCTGTCATGTTGACATCCAAGCGTTACATTAAGATGAAGACGACATAAGAATATGAGGGGATTCAATATGTTATGAAAATGCAATCATAGGGTTGGCTTTAACAAAGGTAGGAAGGCATGCCAAAAAATCTCAAATAAACAACTAGCAAACATGAATGACATATGTATTGTTTTAAGAATCAATTCCATTTTACCTGCTAAAACGCTGTTAATTTTTGACCAGTACCGATGTCTCTTTATTACGTTACTATGACGTCGTTTAAAACATCCTAACACTAAAATTTGCATAATTCTTGAAAATTGGCCAGAGATGACATTCTTTTAATTGATTTTCATAACTCAAATGACGCATCTAGATATACTTAATGAGTAATAACATATGATGAAATTTGGATAACGACTGTATTCTCTTTCAAACAGACACCCTAACGACCAGTAGAAATGATACAAGCGATTTTCGTATTCATTTTTTGCAATGAATCGTTGACGCAAAAACTATTATGTAATACCACAATCACAAACTGCAGACCAACCCACAGCACCAGTGAGGAATACCTACTGGACATTTACAGAAACAAGACATCTAAAAGGCAGTAAAAGCAAAGCAACCAGCTCTAACTTCCTTGTCAAGTTGATTACAAAACTAGAAAGGACATAAAGTAATACATTCCAAAACAAAGACCAACGCAGAAGCCCCACAAAAATAGGAGGTACATAAAACAATAAATCACCACAACAGAACCACCACCTTAGAACGGACAGCAGCCTAAGCCACCAGGCGGCTTAAATGCATTTTACTGGCGCAAAATCTTCGCCCTAGATTCTGTTGCTGTTTATTCACAATTTTTTTTTAGCTCGCATGGCGGCAACCAAACTAATGCAATGTATCACCACAGGGAAACAATTTAACCAAATTAACACAATATGATTAAACAAAGAAAAGGGTTCTTGATTCACAGATAGTCAGAGCTAAAGAAAACGAGTTGAACTACGATTCGCCCAGCCAAGAAAAAGCGTCAATCACCAGCCAACCGATTAAATCTTTATGTCAGGACCATTATTGAGTCTGAGACCTTAACCACCATCGTGCAATTAATAGGGAAACCATAGCTATAAACTGTGGTTGGGTTTACAACTGTCACATGATATACATGTTGTAGTCTAATCTTTTATAACGTTTAATTATCTTTTTAAATTGGTCACTAAAACCAGGCTTTCCAACAATTCTTTAAAATCTATAAACTAAATCACCATATAATACTGGTTCTGATATTTCTGATCTTTGCACCCTTACTTACTTTCTTATAGAAGAGTTTTTAAAAAAAATATTTAATCTAACAATCAACACTGAGCGTCTGTAAAAACATAGAAAAAGCTTTACAAAGTTTTTGGTATTAATAGCCTTGTTTCAATAACTTAGAAGTAAAAAGATTGAAGTCATTAAGTGGAAAAATCGGATCCTTCAGAAATAAAGAGAACCTACAATATCAGAAAACAGCAGACACAGTTTTATTGAGTCTGTTAATGAGAACTAATGGAAAGTGCAACAATTCTCACGCCCCTGTTATCTGTCAGAACCCTATATGTCTCTAGAAACCAGAATGTGAAAAATTATCCACATTATATAATAATAGTTATATGAGTTTTCAATCTATAATTACCACTGTTAATTGATATTACCGTTTTCAGCAAAAAAATCCCTTTATTTCTATGATGACCCTTTGTATCAAAACTGTTGTAAAAATGGAAGATAAATGCCCTTTAAACCTTGATAAACTCATTTATGAGATAAATTGTTCTTAAGTTGCTGTTCTTAATAGTATTTAACTATTCTACAGCTGACATGGGCTAAGTTACTAAGTATTAAATTATCATGTTTTTTTTTTTTATTTTTCAGCTACCTTCACTAATTATTATTGCAAATAAGATAAATTGTCTTAAATTATGCCCCAAACGTCTGTCTAACTGTATGCAGTGTTTAAACGCATACAATTTAAAATGTTTTTATTATTGTAAAAAATTGCAATGCATAATTCTTCAGTGGGGGATAAAAGTGAATATGTAAGCATGCACCTTTTTAGGAAATGTGCTTCCAAGCAGTATATAAATAATTATCAAATAATTTCCTGGGCAATAAACGCAGTTTTAAGGACAACTGAAGAAAAAAGATCAAGGTGTCCTAATCTACATGCTTTAAAATTTAATAACCAGTATTCTTAGATGATTGCCACTGCTTCTGGGGTCTACATGTATGTCTTTTTATTATATAAACTTAATATTTTCTGTCAAAAAGGAAAGAGAGTATGACCAGGATATACCACAATCACAAACTCCAGACTAACCCACGCACAGTGAAGGAGAGCCACAGGACATTTATTGTAACAAGACATCCAAAAGACAATAAATAAAAGCAAAGAAACCTGCTTTCTCTTCTTTGTCTAGATGATTGCATAACTAGAGAGAACACAAAGTAATGCATACTAAAAGAAAGACCAACACAGAACCCCCACAAACACCTGAGATATATAAAACAATAAATCATGAACAATTGTACCACTAGTATAGAGTGGACACCAGTCTAAGCCATCTTTTTTATAAAAAAATATTTGACATTTGAAAAATAATCATTTCAAATGTTTGTCCTCAGCTTCTGTACAAAATGGACTGCTCTGGCATTATTGCAGGTCGATCGAGTCTGCTATACAGTGGTTTCAAAAACACAATAGAATTACCATTGCATCCATACACAATCCAGCTGTATACCTTTCAGGTGCAAGGGTTGGCATTTTCATACCTTGTGCCCCAGCTATAAAGTGTGTATAACATCAATAATTTCAGATCACCAATATGATTTTAAATCAAAGGTCAAGATCAAAAATACTTAAAATCTGGGGGACTGCATCATAATATGAATTCCTCTATCATTTGTTTTGATGGAGGTTGTGTATATTTGGCACAACGATTGCATATGCTGGGTAGATGACAACAAAGGTTTTAGATTGGCAATACTCGCATGACCTTGGAGTCACGTTAATCATCACGTTAACTCCTCTTGTACTTTTGATAGAGGGTGTTCATATTTAAAACAATGATTGCTTATGGTGCAGAGATAACATCAAATTTTTAGATCTCTACTTTGACATTGGAATCAAAGATCAAGGTCAAATATATTTGAAATTTGCTGCATGTCTCACAATGTGAACTCTATTATGTTTAGAACCAGGGTATACACATTTAACACAATGATTGCTTGCTTGGTTTCAGAACTTAATTGTAACATTGAAGTGAAAGGTCAATGATAAATATACTTAAAATCTGTTGTATGTCTCATAACGCGAATTCCTCTTTAACTGTTTGATAGAGGGTATTCATATTTAGCACAGCCATTGCTTATGGTGTGTAAATGACAATGGGTGTTTCAGGTCGCTGTGAGAGCTTCCATATGTTATCATTTCGTCGTCATGTTTTTCATTACATGTTTGTTTAACCACACAGTACAGCCTTTAAATTTTAAACAATTTTTCTATGTACAGAAAACGCCTTTCTAGACAATTACCCTCATTGGTATCCACTGAGTGATCACGACGAGAGTACAGGAGTGGAACTACCAAGACCAACTGTTCTTCCCCCGAAACCTGACGACTCAGATATTGACCCAGAGCGACATAAAACAAGATTTCCTCGCACAAAGTCCAAAGACAGAGCTGATAAAAACGTCCAGAGCGTAAGCATATATACTCTCCTCAATCATAAAAACAAATAAAACATTCATTTATATAGCCATGCTCAATACCAATATAAAAAGTAAGTGGGTTTGTATGTCCAGGAAATGCCACAATCTCAAACTGCAGACGAACACACAGCACTGTGTAGAGGGGGCAAAGAACAATAAAAGCCACATGCCATTAAGAACACAATAAAAGTAAGGATACCTACTCTCTTCCCCAGCGAGCTATTTGCAAAACAAGACAGGACACAAAGTACTGCATAATAAAACAAGGACCTAAAACAAAACCCACCAAAAATGGGAGTAACAATAAACAATCAATTAACAACAACAGAAGCACCATCTTAGAACGTAGAGCAGCCTAAGTGACTGGGGATTCAGTCTGGGTTGCATCCCTTTGAACATAAGGGAGCGGGCATGAGTGTAAGAATACCTTTCCCTGTATTACTTCACTTTTCGCTTTCTGTAAAGGCGGTAACTTTAATATTCATATCTTGGCGTGTTTTGGCTATTTCATCTACTCACGAAGGGAAAACAGGTAATATTAACGGTAAAACAGAAAATTTTAACTGTTTGCTTAGAGTTAATAAGTATAATTGGATAGTGTTAGGCAGAAAGATCCGTAGCGTATTGGATAAATATAACACTTTCAAATTCAAGCATTCTGAGTTCAATCCCCAGCAGGGGTGATGAATTTTTTTTTTTATTTAAAAGAATTATTTACTTTTACTTTTTTCTGATATCTTTACATTCGTTTTAGAACGTTCTTACATGTTTAATAATATATATTCACGTTTTATTTTTTAAAGTACTTGAACACGTTCAATATGATAGTCTTGGAGACAGTGTCGTATATCTTCCTTGGTGTTGCCATGATGAGACTTGAACCCGCAATGAAGATTGAAATAATTATTTCTTTTTCCCGCTGTTTGATCCGCACCAATGTACATATATTTCATTAAAATCGTGACTGGAAACTGAACCCTCATTGATTATATAATATTTTGCGTGTGTTCTGAAAATCAATCATAACTGATCTAGGTATTATGACGCAAGATTCAATCCCAGCTTAGTACTGCTTCACCCAGGAAGACATGTCCCTTTATAACTGAAAGATTGTTGGTGGGGCGTAAAGAATCAAATCAATCAAACAAACAAACAAACAAAATGACGCAAGATTCAACTTTTGATTAATAAAAAAAAAATGTTCCAGTGTGATTCGAACTGGCGAACCCTTGATCATCGTTCTTCAACGTAACCATTTGCGCCACCGATTTGACTGTGATTTATGGTGTTAATACTCGTTAAGCTTATTTGGGCGCTCCGAAACTGACTAAACCACGCCTCCTTTTCACCATTTACCCATGTCTAAGATGGATTAGTCCTAATTACGCATGCATGAGGTGCCGCCTTTACAGAAAGCGAAAAGTGAAGTAATACTTTTATGAATTTTATTGAAAAGATACTCAAAATCCAACAACTTTAAAAGTATTCTGTACAATAATTTAAAAGCTTATTTTTACTTATTTCCTTTATACGTGCATGTATAATTTAACATCTGTCATAACCTTCAAGAAAACACATTCTAATCATAAATATTGTAACCAAAAAAAATATTATACACTTAAGAAAAAAAGGCCAACTGTGCTTTAGTCCTACCCAATGACACATGCTGACAGCATGCCGTGGGGTATGTTTAAGTATTTTTGTACACAATGTTCAAAACAGACAACAAATAGATTGCATGATATATTGTGAGTATACCATTTTCTTTTGCAGTTTGAATGTCCAACAGCTCTTAATAGTATTTAGACTAAAATAGCATGCCGTTGCAATTATATGTTCATTATGTTTAAGGGGTGCTTTTCACAACCATATATTAGTATTGTGAAAGTGTAATTTATTTATGTTTGTTCTAGGGAGGTAACAAAGATGACCGAATTAGACATGGTATGGGACGCCGTCGACGTTCACTGGGTACTCTTATTGATACTGACAGTATGTTTTAACTTCATTTCATTTTATGTGTCATGCATATTTGTTTGACTGTTCGAGAGTTACTGCTTAAGGTCCCAGACAAAATTTTTACCTGTGTCACTTTAGCGAATGCAGGTCTAGTAGTGGGTCCACTCTGTCCTCTGTCCGCCAGTCCGTCTATCCATTAGCAACACTTTAGGGATACCAAGTTTGTGTAATCTGTAAATCCAAAAGTTTCAATTCCTTTTCATTCAAACTTTGCCTAATAATTGTTCACAAATTGAAGATGTGCACCTCCTATTCTGTGTACTTTTCATTTTTTCATTTTTGAGGGGCGTTGAACTTAGACATTTTTTTCATCGGAAATGCTTAGGGGTGCCAAGTTTGTGTACTCTTTAACTCCAATAGTATTCATTCCTTAATATTCATTGTTTACATAATGAGTGTTCACATATTGAAGATGTGCACCTCTCATTTTGTGCACGTTTCATTTTTTACTAATTTTT
Source organism: Loripinus fragilis (assembly GCA_964019695.1). Lineage (NCBI taxonomy): Eukaryota > Metazoa > Mollusca > Bivalvia > Lucinida > Lucinidae > Loripinus > Loripinus fragilis. The sequence continues at coordinate 61,153,659 of OZ026520.1, read as the reverse complement.
GACAAGTGCTGAACTAAGAAATGCTAAGGGGGTGTCTAGTTTGTGTAATCTGAAACTCCAACAGTTTTCATTCCTTTATATTCAAACTTTGCAAAATGATTGTTTACATATTGAAGATGTGTGCCTCCTATTTTGTCCACATTTCATTTTTTCACTTTTTTCTTCGATGTTGAACTTAGACATTTTTCCATCCGTAATGCTTAGGGGTTGCTTAGTTTGTGTAATCTGTAACTCCAACAGTATTCATTACTTTATATTCAAACTTTGCATAATGATTGTTCCCACATTGAGGATGTGAATCTTTTATTTTGTGCACATTTAATAAATAGATTTCTATTTTTGACGGATGTTGACCTTAGACATTTTTTCCTTCCCAGATGCTTAAGGCGGTGCCTAGGTTGTGTAATCCATAACTCTTTTATATTCATACTTTGCATAATGATTGTTCACACATTGAAGATATGTACCTTTTATTCTATGCTTATTTCATGGAATTCTTTTCGTTTTGGGGGTCTTGATCTTAGATATTTTTTTCGTTAGAAATGCTAAGATGGTTTCTAGTTTGTGTTAAAAGTAATTCAAAGAGTTTTCATTCCTTAATATTCAAACTTTACATAATGATTGTTCATACATTGAGCATTTGCCTCTCTTTTATATGCAAATATGATAAACATATTCTTGTTTTAGGGCTGTTGAACATAGACATTTTTTTCCATCCACAATGTTGAGGGAGTGTCTTGTTTGTGTAATCTGTCACTGAAGCAGTTTTCATTCCTTTATATTCAAACTTTGTATTATGATTGTTCACACATTGAACATGTAAACCCTATATTTATGCACATTTGATAATATATTTTTGAGTGTTTAACTTAGAAATTGTTAAGTCACCTACTTTAGATCACATTGTGTAATTTGGATATAATCTGATTTCATTCCTGTATATTTGAACTTTGCATATCGACTGTTCACACACCGATGTGCAACAGCGACGCAGGTCCAGAGCAGAGTTTTTTTAATTAATGTCAGGATATTATCCTAGATTAAACCAATACTCAGCAATGAACATGAAGGTTCTTGCTCAAAACCACTACACCTTGCAGCAGACGTGGTTACTCCTGCAACATCTTGTTCATGAGTCTGGCATTCTACCAACTGAGGGTGTACAATCTCTGTTTTGATAATTATATCTGAGGAAAGTTTCGTTGTTGAAAATACCAAATAGCCCCAACCCACATTAATATATGAACGATGTCTGAACAATTGTTAATAGGTTGGATGATTTGTTTAAGGTGCCCTGTAATGAAGTCACATATGCTCATTATATTTTTGAACAACTTAAGATATATTTCATGGGAAATCTGGGAGGTTTTGTTCAGTCTTCCACTGCCTGGCTGAATATCTAAACCAAAGAAATGCCATGCAAACTTAAGATAAAAGCACCACGTAAGTTCACAATCAGAGACCATACAGAGGGAGGACACTGTCATGCACATATACAAATAAGACCCTAATCCTAGCAAGAACATAATAGACAAAGCAACCAGCCATGTTTGCTTTAATGCTGTAAAATTATACAGTTATCCACAGATAATTTACCAAATGCAGGGTCCTTCCCCTGTCTATTGGTTAATAACATACTGGAGCGTCGTTTAAGTGACTGGGGATGGATATATTCTTCAAGAAGTGTAATAGAATCAAACAAAAGTTTGAACTTTTTAGAAACAAATTTATTTAAAACATCTGTAAATTTTATTGATGTGATAACTCTGGCAGACACTCAAAGTTTAATCACAAAGCCAATGGCTTTTTTAAATTCCTAAGAGAGTGATTCTCTTAGGAGCTTGAAAACTATTCATCCATGATATAAGCAAACATGAATGATTTCCCTAATCTTTCTTAATCCCTGGTCTGTATGCATCAAAAGATCTCATTATGTAGGCTCGTCACATAATTTTCTAGTGCATATATTAAATTCCTTGTTGTCTATATAGATTGTACATAATCATGTATAAACTCGCAATAGTTTGCAACGAGAAGTAAAACATTAAATTACTTTATTCATTGTCGTTTCAGAAGTATAAAAACAACCTGCTAGCTCAAGAATGATGTTGGAGATATTACCAACATGTGTTGGTCTTTGTTTTCTATATGACTGAGAATCTATGTCAATAAAGGATCAAGACTGCCTTAATTGCATCCAGGTAGTTATTGCTATTATAAAGCATTCACATCTACTATAAATTGGTGATCTATCTTTCTCAATTGTGCAATCAGCGCACACATTGTTCCAATTTAATCTTAGTGTAAACAATATTTTATTCAAATATAAATTACATCGAGATACAACAGATATATCATATAAACAAAACAGTACATTTGAAAGGGATATAGAAATAAGTCTAAGACTTGCTTGCCATTTAATCTTGATACATATCAGTTAACAATCTTCTATTCTAATGTGGCTAAAAGGCAAATATAAGGCTTAAGCATGAAACATGCATGTACATGTAACACCTTCAATCTCAATTTATCACGAGGTAATTTGTCAGGGTTTTGTCGTATGCTGATATTTTTACAAAATCAGTTTTTTTAATCTTTCGGGAATATTAGTAGAGTGTCAAATAGTTTAGATCCAGATCATGCCTGACGCTTTGTCGGGCCTGATCTGTGTCCAAATTGTTTGCAATTGTTATCAGCAGACGACACTAGTAAGTAAAGAGTTTATGACGACAAGCAAATTAGAGAGTTGACGAGAAATAGCAAATCGTGGATATACATTAATTAAACTTAAAGAGTATCAAATATTTGCCTGTTAAAGCTATTTCGCTGATAAACTTTGTCAACAGCCGAAGCCAAGTTCAGGCTAAAAATTTTGGGCATTATCTGGATCTATACTGTTTGATAACGTACTTGTATTCCTGAAAAACATATTTTAGAAAACAATTATCTCAAAAGAAAATTAAGCAGAGGACAACAACCCAGCATTTAAGGTTTCGACAATACTGTTACTTGCACAGGCCATTTCAATGCATCAGTTTTAGATGTACAGTGAAGTTTATGAGTCAGTATAAGCAGTTAATCATAGCCTAATTCACGAAGATTGATCCAGTTAAGCAAATTGAGCGTGAATTCGCGATTGTCTTCATCAGTTTAAACACGTGTTTTGGGTGCTCAAAAGAACCATAGCATCGAGACATTTTTTTGAGTAACATATTTTTTGGGTGAGAAATAGGAAAAATAATTTTCTGTTACGCACTCTTATCTGTTGGATCCATGTTTTATTTATATCGTTAGGTCCACTTTATGACTAATTCAAAGAGGAGCAGCAAAAACACACCGGTCTATATATTAATTCATTTCTCTTATTTATTTTTCAATTGAAATCTCCATTAAAGCATAATTAGCAAAAAACAGGGGTCATTATTATGCTGGAGGGAAAAGCAAATAACTGCCACCGGAATTTTTTTGCCAAACCAGTTTTTGGCAAAATGACCTAGTACTTTTAGTTGACATAGAAAGCTAAAGTGACTTATTTCCAGTAGAATAGACCCTACTGAGGAAATTCTATAGGTTTTTGGCTTAAAATCTGTAATGACCTAGAAAATATTCCACGACAAAGGTCAAAATCCCCGCGGGGATTTGCAAATCCCCGCGGGGAAAATATTTCCCCGCGGGGATTTTTCACCATCCCCGCGGGGATTTTTTCCCCGTGCGAAAAATTTCCCCGCGGGGATTTTCAAAAATTGTAAAACTCATCTTTTTATTCAAATATGACAAGATCTCATGTTAATGGTGTGTAAAAATGAATGTCCACCAGTAATAACAATTTTTCATTTTTCCCCGCGGGGATATTTCCCCGCAGGGATTTTTGGAAAAAAAATCCCCGCGGGGATTTTTTAAAACATCTGTTTAAGGGTCTAAAATCAAGCTTAGATTCACTCTAGTAATCTGTTTGACACATTTGAGTATGTTTCAAGTATATTTTAACATTTTGATTTTCCCCATGGGGAAAAATCCCCGCGGGGATATTTCCCCGCAGGAATTTTTCCCCGCAGGGATTTTTCCCCATGGGGATTTTTTTTCTGCACAGTATTCATCCTTAGAGGATTTTAATGAATGGCAAAGTATTTTTCTGCATTTATTCACATTTATATTGTATATTGTATGGATCCAGCTCAGTTGCTGCATGTTGTAGTGAAGCAAGCGGGTAAACTGTATTTTAGATTTACTCGGTCACAAACCCAAAGACAGTTTTTCACATTATGCTGCCCATATACCTGTATTCACAGTAAAGCTGCACCTGTTAGGGCCACCTGCTTGTTCCATCTCTTTATTCACTTTGCAAAGAGTTTAGATCCAGATCAGGCCCTACATCTCAGGTACAGATTACAGGATCAGGATCCAAGCTGTTTGATATTACGGTGCTTTTTTCTGAATTTGCTTGGGCATAGTAATAAAACTAATATTGTTAATATCAGCTAATACAAATAAAACATTTGTCTACTTTAACAGTTTTTGTTAAATAGTTGAGAGGTAATATGATTTTAGCATTTGTGTTGTCTGCTGATTCTTCATGATTTAACTTCTTCAAAACAAATTCAGTAATACCAACAGAATGACAAACAGTTCAATCCGACTTTGTCTTAAGGGATAATTAGTAGGTTTGTTTTGACATGCACAGTCAAACAAACCATGCCTCCTTTAAGCAATAACTGTTTGAATCCAGATCAGGCCCAACAATGTGTTAGATCGGATCTTGGTCCAAACTGTTTGCTTAATATTTTGTTTATCAGCAGGCAACATAAGCGGATAAAAGGTCGGAGAAGGGATATGCATATGACTTAATTACTGGCAATAGTACAGTGTACTGTGCCGACTGGATTAATACTCTATGTGCCAGAACAACCACCTAAAACAAGTAAAACTGGACACTCTGGAGTACTCCACAATAAATCAAGTTATTCAAATATTTACACCCATGTAGGCAGTGCTCCACCATCTTGTTTTGGAACTTAAAAATCCCAACCCTCTCCCACCTGACCGCCCCCGCCCCCCTTCTTTTTTCTTTAGACAATTGCTTAATCGATACTGATCATTACGCAAATTTTAGAATTTTGAGAAAAAGGAAAATAGAATCTGTTGGTTGTGCTTTTTACTAATTTAGGAGTGCCCTAAACTCCTCAGTGGTCTGGGAATTGACCACAGAAGGAGAAAAACTATTCCACTGTGGAATAGTCCGCAGAAAAAAAGTTTTTCAGAGCATCACTGTATGTCTGGTATCTACAATATTGGGCACTGTTTGATGACCTGGTAGATTTCAAAATGTGAGCAGGGTCAGGTACTTGTCTTTTTCTATAGACACAGCACCACAATGCATCTTATGAAAGAGGAGAAGGGAGAACCCATCCCTACAGGCCTCGAGAGATTGCACTCACGCACATCGAGCATCTCACCGACACTACCTGTGTTTCACCATCTCTGGCAGGTCCAGCGGGCTGCTGTCCTCTGAACTTTCTCTACCTGATTAATCTGATGCTTTGAGTAAGGGCTCCAAAAAGGTGCTGCATACTCTAGCTTAGGCCTAACCAAAGTTTTGTATGCAACTTCCTTAGTACTCGTAGTTGCAAAAGCCAAATTCCTGCGAAGGAAACCGAGTGCCTTAGTTGCTGTGGAAGAAATTTCTGAAATGTGTTGACCCCAATCCATATTATCAGAGATGGTTATACCAAGGAATTTTGCTTACTGAACTTTTCCAAAGTTTTCTTGTGAAGGGAATAATCAAAGAGAATTTGTTTGTTATGCTGATGCCGAGTCACTCTATGACGGAGTCACTCTCATAGAGTGACATTTGGCCACATTGAACTTCATTTGCCAATAATTGGCCACAGATCGAAGACCTTATATTATCCGGCAGGTCATTTATAAAAGTAAGGAACAGCATCGGTCCTACATACCCCCTTCACACACACACACTTCCAGACTTAAATTACTTAAACTCTAGAGTTCCTGGATCCACGCCTACGTTTGGAATGATAACAATTTAATTCATCTTTCTGGATCCGGACACGGAACAATTTTATACAATGTTTATTTTGCTCTTACTCACATTCTGTAAAGAGATTTTATTTAAGCCCTCCAATTAAAATATTTTACTGTCCGTTCCAAGGCGGTGCTTCTTTTGTGGATCATTTATGTTATTTCTGTCTTGTATTTGTTATGCATTTGTGCACCTCTGTTTATTGATGCCTTGTGGTCACTGCTGGGACCTCTTGGCTCTCGTTTGTGATGTATAATTGTGAATTTGTCACTTTCCCATTGGTATCCTGGGTCAGGTGTGGTGGTTGGTTGGTTAATTGTGTATCGATTCCTGATCTTTCCCCTCTTTGTTACTTTAGTAAAAGCCGATACTTGGTTGGGTCCGAGACTTAGCAAAATGTGTGTACGAACAAATGTGCCACAGAAAATGTTTTTTTTTTCTTTGTTTAAATAACTAGTCATCTGTATTCAATGGCAGAAAAAGAGAGAAAGAATGTTTTGGAGGTAAGAAATCATACAGATCGCGTTGTTTCATTCCTAATTCGTCTGTTGAAGCGAAAAAAAATGTTGCGTTTCGTCCCCAAAGCAGTTCGTACTCAGTCCATTGGCTTTATTCATTCTGCTTGTCGTTTCCGCTAAATGTCTGTTGTAAATGGTGGCGGCACTCAAGGCCTCTGTCCTGTCAAGATTTAAATTCGAAAAGAAAGTTTCTACCAAGATACAAGAAACTATTTAAAGTAGGCATTCAATTTTAACATATCAAACATTAGCCAGAAGGCTATTTAACCAACACACAAAGTATATGTACAAGTATATTTTCTATTGTTAAAATATATATTATGAGCATATAAATAAGAGATCCTTCTTTGCGATCTACAAGTTAAAGTCCAAAAACGGAGATTCAGTATCAGAAGAATTCGCCTTATTTAACTGAAGTTCAGTGGGATATATATGACCTTCCATTTGTTCAAAATAAGGATTATCAATATTAAGTAAGTCATCTAAATATCTGGAGGTAGAGTTAAAAGCTTCAATAATATCAGCTTGATTATTGCCTGACAGAGACAAATTGCTTTCTGGTAGTAATGCTAGGTATTTTAGCACTACTGTAAGCCAAAGATCACCAAGTTTTGATGAAAGAATTATAAATTTTACCTACACTATACAGAAACATTTGCTTGAAATTGTTGTTTGTCCACTAAATATGCTCGTAGATTACCCACAAAGCTTGACAAATGCCGATATTTGGGGTCAGGGAAATTTGAATATGGTCAGGGAAAAATCAGGGAAATGTCAGGGAATTTCACTTTCTATAATTTGTTGGAACTCTACTTTGGTGAATGTTTTTAGGATTATTCCTGAATTTAGGATTTTGAGGCTGACTTTCTATTCTATGGAAAGTCAGCCTCAAAATTCTGAATTCCTAGATTATTATTGCTTTTGATTTGTTTTCAGACTAAATCTAAAGATAACTGACCTTTAAAGCTTTAATTTGTTAATACTTTGTCATAAGCATACTGCATGTTTTAAAATTTTATTATATGAATTTTAAAAATCAGGATTTTGGAAAATTTCAAATTTCACTCCTGCTATATATATGTATTTCATTATAACATGTCTTTGCTGTTATATTAAAAAAAAATTAGAAGATCGAAATACATGTTGTTATCTGTTTTTCGAATGTTTTTACTTTATCAGTCTGACAGTGACATCATCGTTTTATTGCATGGTTCAATGCTGTCCCCATATCTCCATTCAAAATTCTGAGGACTTTTGTCTGTAATCCCTGCAATACTGCTATAGCTTTGTTTAAATACCTATCTAAAACAATAGGCAACTTCATTAGGAACTGGTACAGTAGAAACTGCTCTTATTCTACCTACAAACCTGGCTCTGAGGTTATCAAGTTTTTTTCATGCTCAACTCAATTGAGCATGAAATTGATCATTCTCATAAATGTTACAAATTCATTTTATCATTTATTAGCATGATAATTACAACATCTAAGAGTTTGGAAAAGAAAAGACTTTATTATCAGCATTTCATTTAGCATTTGAAATTTCAATCTTAGTTGATTGAGCATGAAAAAATAACCAAAAAAGAAACAACCTCAGGCTTGGCTGTTGAGATGCTGAACAATAAAGAAGTTCATACAGGAGGCCTGGATTCTTGTATGTTTATTACACAAAATAAGTCATATAAGATTTATAAGTAAACTAATACATGTGGTATTCATGTGTGGTGAATTAAGTTTTGTAAACATTTTTATGTAAGTTTCATATACTGTGCATTACACATCATTCATATGTGATTGCATTTTTATGTAAATTTTTATAAAGGCACATATATAATATTTATATAAAAGGGCAATGATATGATTTTCATATAATTTTTATATAATTATGTGAAAATGATTATCAGTATCATATGATTAATATATGTATTTCAATTTACCTAAAATTATATCATTCTCATATAAGAATTATATAATCTGATTTATATGATCCGCATGCGGCTGCCTTTTTTAACGAGTATTATATGAAAGTTTTTATATAAGAATCATATAATTATAATATGATTTCTACGTGTGGCGAAGTTTGTAGTGTAGCAGATGGCCAAAAAGTCATCAAAATTATGAATACATATTTCATTTGGGCCTGATCCGGATCAAAACTGTTTCGCTTTCTGTTGGTATTACTGAATTTTTGAAAAGTAATTTTATAAAGAATCAGCAGACAACACAAATGCTAAAATTATGTTACCTCTCAACTATTTAACAAAAACTGTTAAAGTGGAATTTTTTATGTATACTTAGCTGATATTGATATTAGTTTTATTACTATGCCGAAGCAAATTCAGGAATACCACCACAATGTCAAACAGTTTGGATTCTGATCAGGTCTGAGATGTGCCTGATCTGGATCTAAACTCTTTGCAAAGTGAATAAAGAGATGACGCAAGCAGGTGGCCCTAACAGGTGCAGCTTTACTGTAAATACAGTTATTAGGCAGCATAATGTGAAAATCTGCCTTTGAGTTTGTGACCAAGTAAATCTAAAATACAGTTTACCGGCTTTCTTCACTACAACATGCAGCAACTGAGCTAAATCCATACCATATACAATATAAATGTGAATTAATGCAGAAAAAATACTTTGCCATTGAATAAAATCCTCTAAGGATGAATACTGTGCAGAAAAAAAATCCCCATGGGGAAAAATCCCTGCGGGGAAAAATTCCTGCGGGGAAATATCCCCGCGGGGATTTTTCCCCATGGGGAAAATCAAAATGTTAATATATACTTGAAACATACTCAAATGTGTCAAACAGATTGCAAGAGTGAATCTAAGCTTGATTTTAGACCCTTAAACAGATGTTTTAAAAAATCCCCGCGGGGATTTTTTCTCCAAAATTCCCTGCGGGGAAAAAATCCCCGCGGGGAAAAATGAAAAATTGTTATTACTGGTGGACCTTGATTTTTTCACATCATTAACATGAGATCTTGTCATATTTGAATAAAAAGATGAGTTTTAGAATTTTCGAAAATCCCCGCGGGGAAATTTTTCACACAGGGAAAAAATCCCCGCGGGGATGGTGAAAAATCCCCGCGGGGAAATATTTCCCCGCGGGGATTTGCAAATCCCCGCGGGGATTTTGACCTTTGTCGTGGAATATTTTCTAGGTCATTACAGATTTTAAGCCAAAAACCTATAGAATTTCCTCAGTAGGGTCTATTCTACTGGAAATAAGTCACTGTAGCTTTCTATGTCAACTAAAAGTACTAGGTCATTTTGCCAAAAACTGGTTTGGCAAAAAAATTCCGGTGGCAGTTAAATAATACTGACCAATCATGTTGACATATATATCCATTAATTTAGCAACCACATGCTCTAGAAAACTAGCTTTGTATTAATGGACAGATGTGAAGGAATTGGTGAAAAAAAGTTTTGCCTCATAACACTAACGCTCACTGGAACCTGCTTAAATAGTCTGACAAACAGGTTCTTCAGAAACAGAGAGAATATACATATAATCAAGGCAGACTTAAAAACCATGTCATTAAGTATTGCACAACTGTTTATGAAAGAAATGGTAAAAAATTATTTTGGTCTATTAAAAATTCAGGTGAAATTCTTCATAAATTAAAGTCTTGAGGTTTTCTAGCATCTGGTTTGTCTACATATGATGTCTCTACAGCTGTACTCTCTATACTACATTGCCTCATAATCTAATCAAAGAAAAACTAACAGAATTAATTGAACAAACATTTAACAGAGAGGGCTCACTTTATTTGGCTTGTAATGACAAAAATGCCTTTTTTACATCTGAACAACCTAAACGATATAAATTGTGGTCATGTCAGAAAACGTGTGATGCGCTCCATTATCTTTTGGACAATATATTTCTAAGATTTGGCACGAAATTATATGGACAAATTGTAGGTATTCCAATGGGTACTAATTAAGCTCCTCTTGTTGCAGATTTGTTTTTGTTTTGTTATGAGAGAGACTTTATGTTGTCTCTGTCAGACAATAATCAAGCTGATACAATTGAAGCTTTTAACTCAACCTCCAGATATTTTGATGACTTACTAAATATTGATAATCCTTATTTTGAACAAATGGTAGGTCAGATATATCCCACTGAACTTCAGTTAAATAAGGCGAATTCTTCTGATACTGAAGCTCCGTTTTTAGACTTAAACTTGTCTATAACAAATGACATAGTTTCTTCAAGAAATTATGATAAACGGGATGATTTATTTTTGAAATAATAAATTTTCCCTTTCTTGATGGAGATGTTCCTCGCTCTCCTTCCTATGGTGTATATATTTCCCAGCTTATTCGTTTTGCTAGAGTGTGTTCTAATGTTGATGACTTCAACAACAGAAACTTATTTTTAACTGCTAAGTTATTTAAACACGATTATAGATATCATAAAATTCGAAAAGCATTTTCAAAATTCTAGTACAGTCACTCAGAGTTAATTGTTAAAGACAACATTGGGTTAAAAACTCTTCTGCAACAAGGCATATCAGAACCTATATTTTATGGTGATTTAGTTTATAAATTCAAACGAATTGTTGGAAAACCTAATTTTAGTGATCAATTCAAAAAGATAGTAAAACGCCATATAAGGGTTGGATATAACTTGGATATCATGCGACAGTCTGCATGCCTAGTTTTAAACCCAATCACGGCTTATAGCTATGGTTTCTGCTTTAATTGCACGACGGTGGGTCAGGCCTCAGACTCTACGACGGCTCTGATGTAAAGCTTTAATCAGTGGGTTGGTGCCTGATCCTTATTTGTAGCTGGACCCACCGTGGCTCAACTTGAGTTTTTTTTAGCTCTGACTATCTGTGAGTCATGAGCCCTTTTCTTTGGTTCAACATGGTGTGTTAATTTGATTAGAGTGTTTCCCCATGATGATACATTGCATTAGTTAGATGGCCTCCATGCGAGCTGAACATTTCTTGTACTTCAACAACAGCAGAATCTAGGGCGAAGATTTGGTACCAGTAAAATGCATTTAAGCCCTCCAGTGGCTTAGGGTGCTGTAAGTTCTAGGGCGGTGGTTCTGTTGTTGTTGGCCTTTTGTTTATTGTTACTCCAATTGTTGGAGTCTGTAATTGTTCTATGTTTTGTTGAATGTTACTTTATGTCCGTTCTGGTATTGCAATCATCTTGGTGGGGAAGAGAGAGAGCTGGTTGCTTTACTTAATTTATCTTCCTGGTGTCTGGTGTTGGTTGAGCGGCTCTTCCTCGCGGTGCCAGGGGGTTGTCTGCAGTTTGTGATTGTGGTATTTCCTGATCATACTCACTTACTATTTTAGATGTCCCAGATAACCCAACATACGTAGGGTTCATGTTGTCTTAGGCCTGTCAGTCACCACTAGTTTTGTTCAAAAATTATTATGCTGTATACTGTCTGGGGGAAGGGGGTGGGTAAATACCTTTATATTGTGTAATATAGGCGTGCCACCCCCTTTTTCAGCTATGCAAGGTATATGATTCACCCCCTTTTCGAGCAAAATGTACATGACTGGCCCTCTTATTTCTTGATCAGTATATGAATGACCCTTTTTACTTGTTTATAATGTACAAACATCACTGCCACTGGCCCTGGATATGGTGGTTGGTTGTTGAACATCGGATTTACATGATTTACTGAGAAACGTTCAAAACAAAACGAAATGGTATTTTGACTTCATTATAACATGAACTTTGCTTCACAAGAACTTGGTCAACCAGTTATGCCTCAGTGGTTGGCATTTCAACAAGACATACACTAAAGTAAGTAAGGATGCAAAGATCAGGAATCTATACAATCAAGTACTACACCTGACCCAGGATACCAATGGGAAAGTGACACACTCACAGTTGAAACCACACAAGAGAGCCAAGAGGTCGACTTGTTCTTTATGCTTAAGCTGACTTACCCAAGAAAACATGACTGGAAAAACTAGAAATGATGCCCCTTAGTAGGTATATACTGTGGATCATTCTGCTTCAATCGTATCAAACTTTATGGTCATTCTCACTTGTTTTATAGAAAATTCAGCATAGACCCTTTCCAAACAACAATAAAACAATCAAATTAGTATGACCATATATCTGAATAGTCAAGAGTTGATTCAGTAAGACAGTATCAATATGTTTGGTTAATGTAGGTTTATAAGCAAGCCCACATGCAGTCATATAAAGGCCATTGTATAAAGAGCTTGTATTCAGCATAATGTATAATGTGTGATAAGCGCCTATCGAAAAAAGTTAGTGAGTATGATTAGGAAATACCACAATCAAAACCGCACACAACCCAGTGGCACAGCGAGGAAGAGCTGCACAACAATCACGAGACACCAGGAAGACAAATTAAGCAAAGCAATCAGCTTTTTTCTTCCCCATCAAAAAGATTGCAATAATAGAATGGAAATAGAGTAACGTACTACAAAACATAGAGCATTTACAGACTACAACAATGAGAGTAACAATAAACAGTTGTTTGGCCAGATTCTTCTATTGGTAGCCAAAGATCCAACGTGTATTCCTGTGGAACAAATAAGACTCAGATTGTGCAAATGGATGCGCAGACTGGTTTAAAAAGTTTTTTTTTTATCAGACACCCCTAATATTAACTGAATTATTTCAACAAAACCTAATAAAGGTTTTCTATCTCACGGCATGTTACCTTTATCAGGTCATGATGACGTTGCACTTTTTGAATGACGTCGCTAATGCCGCTGAATCAACACAAAAATAAATAAATTACGTCATAATTGCTAGTTTGAAGAGTGTTTAACACTGGGTAAACTGATAAATAGAATAACAGGTTCTTGCCTCGCGATGTCAACAAGCGTTCTCAAAGCCTTGCCTGGTAAACTTGATATCAAAAGACACTCACCTAGTATTCTCTATTTACGACCATGCTGACTTGTTCTTTATGCTACTTTTGTTTGTGTTTCAGGTTTGGATACTTGGAGTGATTTATTGAAGGTGCTAAATTGTATATGACTTATTGCGCCAAGTACATCAACGCTGTATCACTTACCAAAAGTTAAAATACCTGAAAAAGCTTTACCCCTCATAACTCTAGATAGTTCTCGTCGGAGAGTGTAGATGTGTACGAGTGCACGTGTAAGCAATAGTGTTTCTGTTCCTAGTAGAAACTGGTAGTGAAAACACATGGATTCTAACCTCGTTGAGGCGGTTCATAGGATACTTACTATCTACGATTTACAGAGCTGCCATACAGACGCCTGATGATGATGAAATACACAGTCTAATGTTTATGCAAAATAAATAGCTGTCAAGCGTCAGCTTTGGTACAAGTACTTTAAATTCAAATATTTTCCCTCCCGATAATTTTATTTTCGCAAAGCGAGTTAAAAGACATATTTGAGGTGTTAAAAATTCGCGATTTGAGCATGGTTACCTTCATCAGTATATAATAGAGTGATTTTGCCATTTTGCGAGGGTTGCATCTGCAAAGTTTCGTGATTGTAAAACCCTCGCAAAAATATCTGATTTTATTCACAATGGCAGCAGCTAGATGAGTGCTGTTTGTTTTCATTTGTTTTGCCATTCTGTAGAGCAAAAATATTTTACCTTACCCAGCCGGGAATTAAACCCAGGTTGCTGGATCTACAGGCAAACACTCTATCATGTTGCTGTAAAAAGCCGGTTTCTATCGCAAGGCAGTAGGAGTATGTTATATACCTGGATTCATGACATTCACCCCTACCAAATTTGGACTACGTCCTCGAAGTTCCGGGCCATGGCCATGTTATATTAAAAAGCTGTACACATTTGATAAAAAAGCTTTAACACATGAAGTCGCGTCTAGGAGTGATTAAATGCCAAATAAAATTGATTAACACTTAGTGGTTTACAGATTTAGTAACATTACGTAATGGTGTTCATTATAACGTTGCGTAAAATATGGCAAAATATTGATGTTTTCACACCAAATATGCGATTTTAAGTATTTTTAATGTCCTTTGATAAAAAGAATCTAATTTTCGTGCTCCTGTATAATTGCATGAATATAAGATTTGGTTATCATATGACGTCAAAATTATTTTGTAATTGCGTGTTTTTGTGTGAAAACGTCAACAGTTTGCCAAATATGTGCCACCTGTTATGAGCGTCATTTCATAACGTTAGCAAAATCTATCGATTTTAATACATGGCGTTAGAGACGAGATTTCATATGATGAAAATAATAAAATTAACGACGAGGGATGTTCACATATGAATACAAGAAGCTTCATTACTTTCCGCACATGTATGCTACGACAAAATGGTATACTTTTCTCTAAAGTACTACATATCTACTTTAAACTGGCAGCAGACCTAAAGAAAAATACAGCATACTTATCGATTTATAACGCTTTGAATGAGGGTTACTCTAGTGTACCAACAACTTAACGCTTCGAACATATAACAGTGATATAGAAGAGCGTATAATTATTTGAGTAATAGGTGAAATTTCTTGAATGTTTTAAAGAAGTACCCCCCTGTTTTTAAAAATGATTCTTTGAAAGTTGCGAAAATCCGCCATGTTTTTGCTAAATCACATTGAATCGTTTTCATTAAAGTCTTCTTATGTTTGCAAATAAGTGGTAAAATAAACACCACCTTTCAGTTTTCAGTTAAACGTATCTCTAACAAAATGCACCGAGCAACATTAGATTTAGTTATAACTCAAAGACAATATGCTGATTGTTCATACTGAGTTGTGACTACAAATTTTTGATGGAAAGTGGGTAATTTCTAAACGCTGAAAAGCATTTTTATTAAGTCAAAAATGTCTTAAGTAAATGAGTTATAGAATTTATACTTTTTTCTTTATAACATTGCGGCTCTATTCTAAATTTGAACGTAAACTTAAAATTTGACCACCATTGGCATTACATACAATAAAATTACTCATCTGATCTTGAGGGCTAGACAGATTGAACATATTTAAATAAATGTAAACACGTCATTGAGAGGTGGAACATGCTTGAAACATGATATAAAATGTAATAACTCATTAAATAGAGGACAGCGCGTTTTGAAAACTCCCTTATGACATATTTAGCATAGTTCTGCAAAACGCAAAGAAAAAGATGTGGCGATGTTCATTATTACATCACCAGCAGATTAATCAAAATGACGTTATTTATAAAATTAATGAAGTCATAAGCGTGCCTATTTACTCCAGATTGAAACACGATTATGTAAACATTTTCCTGCAAGCAGCTTTGCGATTGGTACTTAAACTTGCAAATAAGCTTATTTGGTGTCATTTTGTCTCAAACTTTCAAAGATATGACACTATATCCACACATGTACCAAAACGTGTTTTGGAATTTGCTTCATAAAAACTTCAGTATTCAGGCATGGCCTTTATATAAGCGTCTGTAACTTGAGAAATATAGTGCGTGCATCTTTTTGGTGCCATTTTAAAGGCGACAAATAGTTCTTTTAAGAAAGGTATGCTATTTGTCTTAGCCTATATATAAAGAAAGTTATGTAATTACTTGCATTCATATTTGAATAGCCCTCGTACTGTCAAACTAAAGTTCGTGCTCTATAACAGTAGGGTTACGACAAAGATTTACAGTTAGTAGTATGAAAGAAAACCATATATTTGTCCAATCAGGTGAATAAAATACCATAACGTGACCAACTACGTAACTCTACTCTTATTGAGCACGGACTCTAAAGAAAAATTGGATTACTTGTGTTTGTTTCTTACACTTTGTTCTTGTATATATGTACATTATGTAGTTATTGTTATGTAGTTCGACGATACTCATAATGTTTTGTCACTTATATTATAGTCCTATCTTGTCAGAGATTTGAAAGTATCATGCCTTGAAATTGACAAATAATAGCACTAATGCATGATTTTATCATAACAATATACAGCTGTATGTATAATATGCAATATGTATAACTAAGATGTAATTGAATGTATAAACTATTTAATAATGTTAATTCTATGTTATTGTTACCCTGTTAAACAGTTACAGTTTCGATAAATATAACATTATTGAAACCTGTGTTATAGTCATTCCAGAATATTTGTTTATAAATTAACAGATCAATAAAGAGACTTCTTGTTTCTATAAAATGAGCCGTGGCATGAGATTTCCAACAATTTGACATTTGGACAAGTGTAGACTCGGGCGGGCCTCTGCAGCCTTCTGTTAAGCTTAGAAACTCCAAATGGTGTTCAGTCAGTAGCTTAGCAATCATAGAATACTCAAGCGACTAGCAAAGGCTCTGATCAGACTGCGCGTATGCGCAGGCTGGTCTGAGGCTTTGCTGGTCGCACATACCACATTGTTGGAAATCTCATGTTGCGGCTCATATATGTGTATAATACTTATTATCTATTCAATGAAGTTTAACAGCTTCAGGGACCTGCTCTGAAAGGCAGCAAAAAAATGCATAGCAGCTGATAAAAAGCACCTGCTTTGTCCAACAGAAATAATGTAAATACATAATGGGAAATGACGTCTGTTAAGGTACTTTCCAAACATTTTAGGACACGACCTTGTTCCAAGGTGCTTAACAAAGCAAAGCACTAGGTTAATCAAATACACTACTTGACTGGCTGTAACCAAGTCGTTACCATTTTGGACAAAGCTGTGAATGATGCTCATGAAATGAAGCTGTTAGTTTAAGGCAGCAGATATCTGAGTGTCAATACCTATACTGAGTCCTATTGGCGTTCATATGGTGTATCTTGATTCTAGCTTTGCAATATGACCTCGGGTGCATAAATATGTTAACGATGTGGAAGCAAAACCCAGGAGCAGATTTCAGACTGTGCATATCAAAAGTCTTAGGGGAAAATCGTGTGCTTGGTTTTATGCCCATATATTTGCAAATGAGAAAATCCCATTCAAAAGAACCATGCTCTATTCTAATATAGCGCATCTTATGTTGCTGGTTGTGTGTGGGGTTTTTTCATGTTAATGTTATAAACACAGTATATAAACGATACATGTATATAACTTATGCAAAAAAACTGTTAAGATACATCTTCTGCAATAGTATATTGCATGTTTGGGAAAGCTTTGCCTGAATAATGAAAGCCTACAAATATGAAGTCTTAGCTAAAACCCACGTAAAAGAATATCATGTCAAGGACGAAGCAAAAGGCTAGTGAGTATGACCAAACATGCCACGATCACATACCACAGACCAAGCCAGCAAATTGCGAGGAAGAGACGCAGCTAATAGCCACATGACAGCAAGACAACAATTAAAGTGCAGCAAATAGCTAGAAGGAAAACTAGAAAGACACTTAGTATTGCATTACAAAACAGGGAGCAAACTTAACCAGAGGACCTAAGGTCTTGAAGCACTCACCTGACACTGAGTCACAATAATGTACATAACCTTAATATGGGTCACGACGCGAGAAAACCTGTCTTCCGGGTTTCCGACAGACTGAGATTCAAAGCAGCCTTCTCAGCTACAGCGACTAGCTAGAAAATTGAAATTTCGCTTGTAGCAAGTCTGGATATGACACTTTCTAATAAGCGAATAACAAAGACGCTGATCAGACTGCGCGGATGCGCAGGCTGGTCTGCGCCTTTGTTGTTAGCGGACCCCCGAAGACAGGTTTTCTCGCGACAAGGCCTATATAATGTTCTACAAAGTCAGGATCAACCTAGGAACATCACTTAAACAAATCTGGTAGACTCAAGACCCCGAATGCTACATACTAAAGTAAAGAAGAAGGCAAAGATCAGAAATCAATACAATGAAATACCACACCTGATCCAGGACCCCATATTAGAAAGTGATGAAAACACAAGAAGACACAACATACAAGAAAGCCAAGAGTTCAGCCCTTTCCCAACCAGTGACCACAAGGCTTCAAGAAACAGATAAGACAATATGACACGAAACAAAACAAACCCCAAAAGGATCCACATAAGAAGCACAAATTTGGTACGGTCAGTAAGAAAATTACTGGATGGCTTAAAAAGTCAAAGTTCCAGGGCAATTGCCTTCTTGGTTTTGGAGAACTACGTCTACAAAACAAACATATAATAGTCACTTGATCCCACTAAAAGTACAAATATTCAGCAGCAATTCTGCCAAATTTGACCTCACAGATCGGTTTCATAAACCAGCTAGGCGCTCCTGAAGAGACCCGGTGTCTGCAAACATGATGTCTCTGCACACAAGTCACTTTTTAATCAGATATATTTAATGACAGATCAGAGATTCCAAAGGACATTATCGACGGCCGCTCTGCATTTCAGTTGCGTCTTCATGAAAAACGTTTTCTGGATGCCACTACGCTGGTAACGTCCGCAAAATCTATTTCATGCTTAGTTGTTGTTATTCCGGGCCCATAAACTGCTGTATTAACTACTTTTCTTGTCACTTAGCCAAATCTGCCATCAGTAAATCACTGTTGGTTTAAATATGTTTATTGCTGGTAATTAAAAAAAAAGGTTTTGGAAACTTTTGAACATCTTCAATACGTGCAACATCGAATACAAGTATTGACAGTGCTGTAACCACGAGTCACAGCACCCCAGTAGAGCCCTGGGCCCGGAATTACAACGCCTCCTTAAAGTTAAGGAAAACTTAAGTTAAGTATTGATTTTTCAGGATGCGAAAAGTAACGTTTCAAACTGATTAAAATCAAAGTAGTTTCATTTTTTCTGTAGATCACATTGATATCTCTGAATACAAGCACTGCATCGATCCAGGCAATTTATTTAGCATTTGATATAGCATGTTGAAATATCAATACTTATCTTAAGTCTTCCTTACCTTTAAGGAGGCATTGTAATTCCGGGCCCTGGTCGTTAGGACTCCTGGCCAGTGTTCCATGGACTGTGAGCTGAAGCAGCAATACTTATATATGTCTGTCTGACCACAGGAGCTTGAAGTTCGGTCCTTATATCACCTATATAGCCTCAAAACCAAAAGCTCACGGTGTCATTGAATTTCCACAAAGTTTATGAAAAAAACAGAACTTTTCGTGATAAGTAAATGTAAGGGTTTGATTTATTTAATATTCTTAACACATTTAACTGATCGTTTTATTTTTCGGTTGAAGAGTTTGTAAATTTTGAAATGTATTTTCACCAAGTGTGACATAGGCTCGGAGTCACTACGTCAAACCGGATACTGGAGCCGGAATGGCTACCGTTATTTTTTCCTTATTTTCAAACGCTCATTATTTTGACTCAGTGATATGTCAGAAAAAGATATCCATGCCACGCATAACCTGTTGACATAGTTTTTATGGTTAGATGTTCAGTTTTCGCCAAAACCTCCTGGTAACAGCGATTCAAAGGTGCCTGACATTTAGTTTCACTCCTGGTCATTACTACGTAATGACTTTGTGAGCTTTTGGTTTTGATGCTATAGGGGTGATTTAAGGATCGAACTTCAAGCTCTTGTGGTCTAACTGTCCCCATTCCCCCTCACCCGCTTTTCAGAATCTATGGTGAATATTTGGTCTATACAATCGATTATTTAGGCCGTATCTCCCAAACCTGTCGACTTTTTCTCTTGTCCATTCTTGTGCAGTGATTCTGTTGTTAGTTTTTTTCTGATGATTTCTTGACTCTAGAGCGGTTTAAGGTTAATAATGTTCAGCTATTCAGTGGCATTCATGTAATCGGTGACTGAGCCTTATTATCTCTGGGGTCATTGGAAATTAAAAATGTTAAGCTATTCAGTGGTGGTCCTTAATCAAATCGGCGACTGAGCCTTCATTTACTTCCACACTCATAATTGAGCCATGACATACGATTTCCAACAATGTGGCAGTTTGACAAGTGTAGATTCCGACTAGCCTGTGCAGCACCCTTTTAAGCTTAGAATCTCCAAATTATGTTCAGTCTGTAGCTGAACAGGCATAGACTATTCAAGCGACTAGCAAAGGCTCTGATCAGACTGCGCGTATGCGCAGGCTGGTCTGAGCCTTTGCTGGTCGCACATACCACATTGTTGGAAATCTCATGTCATGGCTCATATATGTTTGCAGCAAAGCTCTAGTGAGACTGTACCGATATGAAGACGTGTTCACCTATGCGATAAGTATTAAGTTCTTATGAGTTAATTGATCCAGTTCATGAAATTTGTGACTCACAGTGCGAACCTTAGATGATCTATGTTCGTACTTTGCGTGTGGAAAAAATGAAGGCTCAGATGAGACTGCGCTGCACGCACATACGAGAAGATCCACATTCCATGAACCGGATCGATGAACTCAAGAGAGCTTATCACTTATTATACGGGTAAACAGCGAATGCACAGACGAGTCTTAGCCTTTGCTTCAAACATATATAAATGCTGAAGTAAATGAAGACTCAGTCGCCAATATGAGCTAAATTATAGCTAAACATTTTTAGCTTTCAATGACCCCAGAGTCAAGAAGGTATTTGAACAAATGTTATTATTGTGTAGCCCGCTAATTTTCCTCTAACTCGAACACTAAACAATTTAACATTATTAGGCATACCTGTTTTACCATTGTTATTGATTTTATATTAAACGCAGGCATGTGCATGACGCACGATAATACACGCTGTCTGGTATACCGACGCATAGGTAAACAGCTTTGATTCTGGCATAAATATCTATGAGCATAATTGTTTGATACCATTGTCAAGTGAGACCAAATCCATGTCTTAAAAATTAAGTTCATGTGCTGTTTGCACATGGTTATTACTTGTAACTAAGAAAAACTTTAGAAGGCCGCTGGTTTGGTTGTATGACGTTTCATTGTAAAAGCGTCGTATTTGAAATTGACTTTGTTCTCGATAACGTTGTGCGTTAGAAAGTTTGTAAACTGGTGCCATTTTGTTTAGAGAGCTACCAGTTTACTATTTCAACGGCGTTTTTTGGTGAGATCTTAGCTCCTAGCAGTGCATGTTTTCAGTATCTGCAAGGTGTGCCCCAAAAAGTCTACATATCTGCATTCAGAGCCTGGATTTTTTAACAAGAAACTGAGTTTCTAGCACACCAGATTCCGATTTCCGTTGATTTTACCCATGTGAGATATTTCCATCTCACACACCCATACCAGCCCTAGGGAAACAGCCGCACGCTGGCCGCACGTCGATCGGTGGCGTCATTGTTATGTTAAAATGACGTCACCATGTCGCATTTCAGAGTATTCATGATTTTTTGGAAGTCTTTTTGAAGTTTTTTCCAATACAAATGAGGTATTTTAAGTGGTGAGCAAGAAAAAGAATCCATAATTCGTGTGAGGATGGGATGGAAAAATCTGTCCCTCGCGATCACCGATTATCATCTCTCGGCAAGCCTCGTGATGCCAATCGGTGATCCTCGGGACAGATTTTACTATCCCACCCTCATACTCATGATAGATTCTTATATTCTGTCAAGAAAGAACGCATCAATCGGTTAAAATAAATGCAATAGGGAAAAGTCCTATAATACGCCTTGCAGAATCTCAGTGCCACAATTCAATGAACTCCCCTAGCATATAACAACATGGGTAGCAAATAAAATGGTGCCATTGCCAATGGCTTCGGTGGCAGCGAAACTACTTTGTTAATTTACATTAGGGGGAAAAGAAACCATACGAGCATTTCTTTAACGGTTAAAATACAAATCCAATGCTGATACCGGTTTCGGAATATAATTACTTTTATCGATTAAAATTAATTACTTCTTTGCTGTGTTTTAACATTACTATTTCGTTGACTTCATATTGTCCTAATTTCTGATATCTACATTAATTTCACTTGTATCCTCAACCCTTTATACCTTAATGGATTCTACCTTCTGGTTTGATACAATAAACTTGGGATGGTCCATTGTATATACTGAGATGTTATCTTTCGTTGAAGATTGTTTTTGTCGTAACAAACAGTGTAGACCCTGATGAAATGCCGCATTATACGGGTCTTCATCTGGGCAGTCACTGTTTGCCAAAGGGCGTATTAAGGACCCAATAGTAAGTATCAACTGGATCCTTCAGACCTTTAGATGAACTATGTCATTTTTTATGGACATGTCGTTGTCTAAAAGGGGGATTTAGTATCAAAGTCTTTTGCTTTAATTGATTAAAGTTCTGAAGGCTATAATATATCTGGAAGGAATTTGTTGTTAATAATCGACGTTGCCTTCTTCGTTACTATGATTTATGTTGTTGACTACTCAATATTTAACAATTTTGTATTTGAATCACTGTAAAGTGTACAGTAGCCCTGCTTATCAGAACTGTCTCAATGAGACGAACTTGATCGTTATCTTAGGTAATACTCGTATTATGCACCAATATTGGTTCTAATCTTACACCGAGATAGGAAATCTGATAACAGGTTAGATTCATAAATATACGAATGGGAGCCCATTCGTCGCCATATTGAGGACGTGAATCCCCATATCGCGAGATGTGAACACTTGCGGCTACTGAGTAGCCGCAAGTGTTCACATCTCGCGGAATGGGGATTCACGTCCTTAATATGGCATGGTACGGATGTTGTGCCGAATAGTCCCCCTTTTAGGGACAGAAGGCATATGTTTAGTTACCCCATTTTTAAAGTGTAAAATAAACGGGATTTTTTCTTGATTAGTATATCGATCTCATCTTCTGTACAAAGCCCTGTATATGCAAATATGATTTCAAAAAGTAAGTGAATATGACCAATCGCACATTGCATACCAACCCGTGTCACCGTCAGAAAGAACAGATAACACTAACACCAACATGGCACCAAGAATACAATTAAAGTAAAGCAAGCAGCCGTCTCTCTCTCTCTCTCTCTCTCCGGCCTCCTCAGTGACATGATTGCAAAACTAGAAAGGACACAAAGTACTGGATAACAAGACAAGGTCGTAACAAAATAAACCATAAACGATGAATCAACAAGAACAGAACGGGCACCAGCCGAAGCCAGTGGGGCTTAAATCAATTTTACTGGCCAGATCGTCGCCCTAGATTCTTCTGTTGCAAGAACACCGAAACATAAGTGAGTATGAACAGCTGGAAATACCTGACTATAGTAATAACGACGACATTAAATGCAAGTACGAGGTAACATTTTACGGTAACACAAGAGTCGTGAAATCAAAAATTGAGTATATCCAGCTGGAAATGCCTGACTATAGTAAATTATAACGACATTAAATGCAAGAATGGGGAAACTTTTTAACGCTTACCACTCAGTACAAACACAAGCGTCGACAAATAGTAATAAGAACGATAATGAATGCAAAAAAGGGGTAGCCTTTGAAACAAATTTGTTTAGCTCGCGTGGAGGGTTCCTTACTTCTATTATATGTATCACAGAGAAACGACCAAATCAATTAACATACAAAAACAAATTAACAAACAAAAAATGGCTGTTAGCTCACAGACTATCAGAACAAAGAAAACCCCAATTGAGCCTAGCGTTGTAACGACTCTTGCTAATATTATTCATAAACATTGAATCATTTTATTTGGCCTTGGATCATTTCAGAACTCGATTGGTGTTATAGACACAGCTTGCAGATTTTACTTAACGATTTATATATAAAACTATACTGAATCCTGTCTGTTTGAGAATCTTGATAAGCGTTTGTTATGGCACGACTGGCTTTACCCCATACTTAGAGTGAATCAGCACCAGACTGCATAGAAATACTGGTTTTCTATTCATACACTCTCCGTGCCCGTGCAGTTGTTCCTTTTTTGTTTTGGTTGCTACACGTATGTACAAGTTCCATAATCTCCCCACTAACTAGGCTGCTATTTTATGGTATTTCTGTTTTTCCACAATAAGACTCCTAAACTTAATGACTTCTTGTGTATACCATAGCATTTCTACGAACATGAATGCAAAATATAAATAATACGCTGAAGAACTCACTAATAAAGTAAATTCTGTGTAAAACGGTCACTCAAAAATAGACAAAACAAAGGTCTTAATGACAAATGGTAGCTTAATGAAGGTCGAACGTATTGCAGAATGCTCGCATTGGAACATTCTGCAATACTTTTGACCTGCATAAAGCGATAATTGGTCTTTTTGAGAGTGGGCGTTTTACACAGGATTTACTGTACATGATTACATAAACGTCGAAATAATGAACGCAAACAGACAGAAAGAAATATTTGACGATAATACGGATGTGAAAATAAATTTAAAAGGGAAATTGCTCTGGCGAGGAAATGAAAGTATACTATAGAGTTGCGGCTCTAGAAGCATGTTGCTTTGTGCGTGCAGCATTGATAAATTATAGTTCAGGTAATGTGTATAATTTGGAGTATGTGTTTGATCATTAATCATTAATTTAAAATCATCTCTGCCGCTGCTCGTGGAAAGGTGTATCGGTATAAACTAGCGAGACTAAAATGGCTCAAATATTCGCGCATTTAATGTGACAGTTCATTCATTCAAACATTAGTACTTATTGACCGTGTAGGATCTTGTCAACAGTGTGCGGATGCGTAAGCTGACCTGTATCCGATTGGTCGATAGTTTAAACGACCTGGACTCCTACTGTCAAGCGCATACTTTTTTCATTTGAGATGTTCAACCCTTCGCATTTGGAGGACTACTTAATTCCGATTGTGCAGCTGAGTTATACCGCAACGATGGGTAAGAGCAAGCCACCTGTGTGTGTGAATAAAGAAGGGAATAAAATATAAATTACTAATCAGATTAAGATGGGCCTTGATGGGAAATACGCTCTGTAAAAATATACACATACAGTAAAACCTGTGTAAAACGGTCACTCTCAAAAAGACTGAAAACTTGTTTTTAAGACCAATTATCGCTTAATGCAGGTCAAACTTTCGACCTTCATTAAGCTACCAGTTGTCATTAAGATCTTTGTTTTGTCTATTTTGGTTTTACTGTATCAAGCGCCAAGATTGGCATTCTCATCCGTACAGGCTGACATCGCATTACTTTAACTTTCAATTGATATTACAAAACTAGTAAAAGACTCATACACAGGTGGTTTATGGTTCACCGTTATACTTTGTAAATAAATGATCTCATCTGAATCTACTGCAATGCGTGATCTAAGGTATTTTCTTTAACGTTCAGGTGTTTTTGGGGAACGTACCAAAGAAAGAAATTATGTTTCAAACTACAAAACTACAAAATACTTTGAAATGCGCCAGTATTCATTAGCCGATTCTTATAGTGTGTGAAACAGTCTTAGATAATTCATAATTTTATGGATATAAACCATGTGTACAATACGGAAAACCGAGGATCTCAATTTTGACTGGATTAAATTAAATGTGATATGGATACATATATGATTTATTCGTGTTCTTACTAATTATATGTTATAGAAAGTGTGCACAAATTATATATCAAAGACGAAAAACGGTAAGAGCCCAGCGACGACTGAGCCCATCCTCTGTACGCGGTCACGCGCCATTTCTTCGGTGTTCCATCCTTCGGAACAAGAGTGAACCTACATGTACAATATATGGAAATAGCAGAATCGGTTAATTGAGTCTGGGCATGCGTATTAATAGAAATTTCCACGCAGAAAATTGCTTATGCCGGTACTGAGCTACAATGTATTGCGACATCTATATAATGTAATACGAGCAACGAATCGTTGGATTTATCATATGACGTCGCGTCTTAGAGTGAAATAAAGCCATGCAATAAAATCGATAAACCACTAGTGAGTGGTTTACAGATTTACGGGAAACGTTATGACGTCTATAACAACGTTGCGTCCCCAATGACAAAATTATAACGTTTTTACGCCAGAAATGAGATTTCAAAGTAATCCTTATGTCATACGATAAATAGAATCTACCATTCGTGCTCTTGTATAATGGAATTTATTAAACTCGTTGCGAAAAAGAGATAAAATGCTCGGCAAGCCTCGCATTTTATCTCTTTTCCCCAACTCGTTTAATAAATTCAATAAAACATGAGCACTCATGTAAGATCCTTTATGTAAAATTAATATTATCTATAGTCTATTATTGAAATAATGGCAACTCACTTGTCCCCAGCACCAGCAAATGTGGCATTCTGTTAACCATCAGAACCCTATGGTCCCAAACTGTTATAAAATATGACAAAATGCTGGATTTAGTATTTGGGCCTCGTCGCGAGAAAACCTGTCTTCGGGGTATCAGACAAAGCGAGTTTCAAATCAATCTCTTCAGCTACAGAGACTAGCTAGTAATTAAAAATTTCACCTGTAGCAAGTTAACATATGTTGTTCGAGGCCCATTTGTTCTCTACGCGGTCAAGTTTACAGTATTTTACTGAGCTGCCACAGCTAGATACATGTACTACGTGTAGATGGAGACAAACATTGCGAGAAACTATACGAACACGACAGTTTCAGTAAGCATCACACTGGATTAGCGCGTATATGCATGCCTCACATGAGAATGTACATGGTACATGTATTACACAACTGCAATACGCGTATACTACATATCATTTGCACAATGTCGCAAGACATTCGTACGACAATATTGAAACTATCACCAATTCTTC
Source organism: Loripinus fragilis (assembly GCA_964019695.1). Lineage (NCBI taxonomy): Eukaryota > Metazoa > Mollusca > Bivalvia > Lucinida > Lucinidae > Loripinus > Loripinus fragilis. Next base: position 61,126,644 of record OZ026520.1, on the reverse strand, counting down.
ATTTGTCGCTTCATGTTTATTTATTCTTCATAATAATATACTCATGTCCAATGAAAACGCACCACCTACAAAAATGACTATATCTGTTTAACGACATAACATTTTATTTTTGCAATTGCGTCTTATTGTACTGTAGCAATTTTGTAAGTTACTGATAGGTCTTTAAAACCGAATGATCACTGATGACACGTGCTTGAACCATTTTATGCAAAATTACGACAAGGTCGTAGCAAGAAGATTTCTTGCTCGTGTAGCGGGTCGTTAACATCGACGGAGCGTAGGTATCAACGTTCTTTTTGATAAACGTCAATCTCTAAAAGCTCGTATACACAAACCTAAGAGTATATGTGTTGAACTTAATGTTAGTTAATACTCGCACTAACAGAGGAACACAATTTTTTGAAGATTTAAAACGCTAGCGTTGCGAACAATGGCTGGCGACGCGCTCAAAGTTGACGTCAATGATGCAACGTCATTTTTTAGAGGATTTGTATGGCGTTTTGCATGTGTGTGAGTTTGTACGACTGAAATAAGCATTGTGTAGAACACTAGAACTATAGAAATCGCAATTTAACATTTTACGTCAATTTTTGTCGGACCACTCCATATTTAAGCTTACATAGTGACATTGGTCGCGTTAGTGTAGCGTTAGCTGTTGCGTCTCATCTGTCAAAGTTGTGGCGAAATGACAGGGGATCTACTGGCAAACAGAAAACATTTAAACGAGGTTTTAGGGTCTTTTTGTATACGCCGAAAATGCGATTAACGCAATTTTGAGGCGGACGTTGCGTCATGTGCTAAAGGAGTCACTTGAATTGGAATTTTTGTGCGAAAACATCGCATTTGTCCTAAATAATAATTATAAATAACACAATTTTGCACAGCTTTCGATAGGCCACAAATCTGCGCATCGGAAGAGTGGTGCGTTTTCATTGGACATGAGTATATATATTATTAGGCACCATCAGTTATTTCACAATTTTGTCTCTCTCCAATTTGTAAAAATGTAGTTTAGAAATCAACTGACCGCTATAATGTGCGTGACCTGTGTAGAACGAAGATCTTAGAAACAATATTTTTAAATTAAAATCAATTTGCACTGCGATACTGGAGAAATGGCGATAATCATTGGTGATTAACTGTAGGTGCGGTTATACATTTCGCCGAGATTTGTAGGGGATAGTTTCGAATTTGGGGTGACGAATTTTAAGATATTCTAGTATAGGGATTCAAAATATCATATCTTAATTTAAAATAAGAAGGAGAGCAAAAATCAGGAATCGATACAATCAAGCACCACACCTGACCCAGGATACCAATGGGAAAGTGACAACGTCAAAATTAGACATCACAAACGAGAGCCAAGAGGTCAGCCCTTTACCAGCAGGTGACCACAAGGAATTAACAAACAGACGTGCATGAAAGCATAACAAAGCAAGACAAAAATAACATAAATGATCCACAACTGAAGCACCGCCTTGGAACCATGATATATGAGCAAATTTCAGCTATATGTAAAGAAACTTGTAGGATGGGTCTTCCTACAAGTCGGAATGAAATGCGAAACTAAGGTAATACTGCAATACAGCCCTTCTTGAGGCGAAGGACATTGCTTTGGCTGCAGTTGTCAGCTGTTTTCTACGAGAATTTGCAAAGTATTTGTGTAATATTTATCTACAGACTGAAAGTGAGTGATAGGGCTGGATTCGCGCAGGTAACTTTCGGTTTCCATATAAATTGTGGTGGGTTAAGCATATTTTCATTATTGAAAAAGTGTTGATGGGGATATAACAAACACTCCACTGGCACCTAGTGTTTGGCCATAGGCGCTTTATTTTCTATTCTGCCAGACTTTGACTCCTGTGGGGAGTAGCACAAGGTAGAAAGTGAATTAATGTGCCCATTTATTGAGAAGTTATTAAGTTTTTTTTTAAGTATGCGCCTGAATATCAGTGCCTAGACCATTATAAATGATAAAGCATGCAAAATTTTGGGATCAAGAGTTATGAGCATTTTCACTTACTGCTAATTGACGAATGAACCGACGGACGGATGGACAAACTCACACAGGTATTATAGTGCGCCAAAGTGCACACATACAGGTCGTGCAATTAAAGTACCCACATATAGGTCGTGCAATTAAAGTACCCACATACAGTTCGCGCAATTAAAGTGCACACATACAGGTCGTGCAATTAAAGAACCCACATACAGGTCGTGCAATTAAAGTACCCACATAAAGGTCGTGCAATTAAAGTACCAACATACAGTTCGTGCAATTAAAGTGCACACATACAGGTCGTGCAATAAAAGTACCCACATACAGGTCGTGCAATTAAAGTACCCAAATACAGGTCGTGCAATTAAAGTGCCCACATACAGGTCGTTCAATTAATCGTTTTCATACCAGTGTCTAAGCAATGTTAAAATGTATTAGTACTCAAAATTTGATCAACCTATACCTCGTTGTTCAAGAGTAATGAGCATTTTCACTATAAGACCTCGACAGGCCGAAATTATGCTAGGCCAAGCCTCGTCATCGTTTGAATACCAGTGGCTGGACAATGTTAAAATTAATTGGTATGCAAATTTGATCCAACTATACCATGTGGTTCAAGAGTCAAGAGCATTATCAATAACTAACGTCGACCGACCGAACTGATGCTCAGCCAAGCCTAATCTATAAAAAGGGCTGTTATGCATGCCAGCGGTTAGACAGTGTTGACATGCATACGTATGCAAACTTTGATTTAAATGTACCATGTGGTTAACGAGGTATGAGCATTTTCACTAACTGCTAACGGACGGACAGATGGACGATCTCACACAGTGATTAAAGTGTACACCAAAGGGTCGCTCAATGTCTCGAGGTGGCAATGCAGATTTTCATTTTGGTTAGCAAATAGTCGCAATTGAGTTTCATAGGTCGCAATTCTCACGTCTTCCTTTCACTTTCTGACTCATGGAAACTAAACTTAGAGGGGTTCCAAACAGTAATGTACAGTGCAGATTGAAAGCGAGTTGCCCGAGCCAGCGCACGGACTTTGCATTGCCTTAAGATTTTGCATACAAATCTCAGGCGTAGACCACGCGGTTATTCATGTAAACATCGCAAGCACTTTTAAGCCAATCAGACGCAGCGCTGTATTCGCGAGGACTACGCATTTCCTCACACCACGTTGTTTTTTCAACCAAAGAAAACGCTAGTAGTTAATCATGGTATCGCCACTAACAAGTTGTTGATCACCCAATCAAATATGGCCTCGTGTTTTTGCGAGAGACTGGAAACATAATTTATCCATATCCATGTATATTGAAACGTCCTTTTATCAATATGCATTTAGTCCCTGTAACTGACCACTTACACCTGGTCAAGAAAAAAATATAATTAAGATATTTGTACTAGTTCGATTCGAGATAAATACACACATAATAGACATTGAATTCCAACTGCTCAATCAAAGTAAGGAAGACGGCAAAGATCAGGAAACAATACATTGCCGGTAACGCATTGAATTTCGCCGTAACGCACTAACCTGTTGACCAATTGAGTTAGCTGATATATCAACGAAGTTCCGCGTTGAAGTGCATCGTTGCATATCCAATAATAAAGATAAGATAAAAGACGTGACAAAATGACAATTCACATGATTTAAGCAAAATAAAAGAATGAGATAGATATAATATTGTTTTGCTTCCAATGATATAGCGATTTTTCAAACATAACATCAGGTAAAAAATTTCTTATTCCATTGAACTAAAGTGACATCCAAACACGAAAGTAGAATACTATTATCAGTACACACATAGTGTAATGCGAGATTGATAATTAACAAAAGTATTCATTATTTTCCAATGTGTCCGCTTAACGAGTCCGAAGAATAATTATGTAGGAAGTATTTTCACTATAAAACAAGTTTTAAAAAATGTACTAAAAGTGATCGAAATCCTACTGAAACGAGTTAGTCTTTGTATAAATGATCATACCCTAAAACTAGTGCAAATAGTAATACAATGAACATGATGTCGCAGGGTCATTTAATGTGGACTCTGCACAAATTGTTCTGAGGTCTTGATCCCATATCCTACTCCCATACTTTCTCCTATAGGCCTTTAATCATTACAATTTCGATCATTTTCTCATATAAGTCATCTTATAAGTAGCGCATATTCAGTAAATACTGCTCACTATTTGATTTGCGCGCGTTTCACAAGATTCACGCTTATATGCATGAGCATGCACAAACTCACCTAAGGCGCCCTTTCCTTCATTCTTCTGTTTGTTGTGAAGGGGTGAGGAACTCGCGTTCCTCGCCACAGCAGTATTTTACGTTGCTAAGGATTTCCTATTAGTTAGGATATTATATTGTATCTGCAGGTATGCGTTTACTTATACCATTTTCATCATGTTGTAAATAATTGTATTATATTTGACATTTGTATTTCCCCTCGGTAACCTCCGTGTTACGCGTGAAGATAGTCTCATTTATAATAAGGGGGTGAGGAAACTTGCGTTCCTCGCCACAGCAGTATTTTACGTTGCATAAGGATTTCCTATTAGTTAGGATATTATATTGTATCTGCAGGTGTGCTTGCCGAGAGGTCGAAATAAATATGTCTATGATCCATCTCTGGTTGTAATATATTGACCCTCGAACCCCTCGAGAGCGGGTGTACCGGCCCAGTAAACTATGGTTCCCGGCACAGTAGAAATCCTCCCGTGACAATGAGAATGTACATTAACGTCAGTAAAAACACAACTTTTACAATATAAACTAAGCTAGATTTAAAGCTATTTTAGCATTCGTATTAATGAAAGGCAAGAAACTATAGTCACGATATCAAGGTAAAATCCTTCTGGTACTGCTTAAGCAGTCCAGATAAGCGGACTGCATGTTGTGACAAAGGGACACAACCCCAATACTTTAAACAAAAAAGCAAAATCACCCTATTAATCAGGGCATCAGATCTTAATATTGCATGGCTGTTTTGGTTCAAAATTTCTAAACAAAATCAATAATGCCCTACGTTTTAACCACACACAACTGGGAAAAATGTGTCTTGAAGCTTGACCTTTCAAATGGCCACCAAAGTTTGAGAATGAAAACCGGAAGTTGACGAAAATGCGATATTTTCGATGGCTGATATCGTGATAAATCATAACCATGGGTAATGACTAAACAAATAATGCATGCAAATTACGACATTATTCGAATTGTTGATTTTAGCGAAAAAACACATTATTTTTTGGCCCCTTTGATAAACGGAATTTTGTCTTGTATTCCGCATTTTTGTTGTTTGAGTGAAACAACGTTCATTTAAACTGAAATTAGGTAAAATTTTAAGATGAAAGAAGGTTCAGATTTTTTTTGATGAATTTGACATTTTTCACCAAAAAGTTTAGCAGATGTGCGTAATCAAGCTCAAGTTTTGCTAAATTTTTAAAAACGTTCTTGTACGTTAGGGAAGCTTGTAAATACACAGACAAAGGGAATTAATTGCTTTGTATAGGAAAAAACAATATCTGTATCAGTTGCGTTTTAATGGCTTTAAGTATATATCAGACATACTTACATACAGACAAGGTCCGCTTAGGTGTAGCCTGTTAAGAAAGCCTAAGGCCCTACCTACAGAGGACTGTATGTTGAAATTTAGCGTGTTAAGGCGGCTTGGGATCCATTCTACAGAAGACTGTACGCTGAAATGTAGCTTGTGGCCCAACTACAGAGGACTGTATGCTGAAATTTAGATTGTTAAGGCAGCTTGTGGCTCATTCTACAGAGAACTGTATGCTGTGATTTAGACTGTTAAGATTGCTTGTGGCCCTATAAACAGTGGACTGTATGCTGATATTTAGCGTGTTTAGGCGGCTTGGGGCCCATTTTACAGAAGACTGTATGCTGAAATTTAGCTTGTTAAAACAGCTTGTGGCGCAATCTACAGAGGACTGTTTGCTGAAATTTAGCTTGTTAAGGCAGCTTGTGGCTCATTCTACAGAGGACTGTATGCTGTGATTTAGACTGTTGAGTCAGCTTGTGGCCCTATATACAGATGACTATATGCTGAAATTTAACTTGTTAAGGCAGCTTGTGGCCCTATATATAGAGGACTGTATGCTGAAATTTAGCTTGTTAAAGGCGGCTTAAGGCCCATTATACAGAGGACTGTATGCTGAAATTGAGCTTGTTAAGACAGTTTGTCGCCCAATCTACAGAGGTCAGTATGCTGAAATTAAGCGTGTTAAGGCAGGTTTTGGCCCTATCTTCAGAGGACTGTATGCTGTAATGTAGCTTTTTAAGGCGGCTTGGGCCATTCTACACTGGCCTGCCGGCTGTGGTGTAGCCTGTTAATGAAGATTGTGGTCCTATCTACAGAAGACAGTCTGCTGAGGTATAGCCTTTCTCTGTACTGGTATTGAATGAAGCCTGTTGAAGAAAGACATTCATTGTAGTCAGCACCTGAGGAATAGACCTTTAAGACGGCTATGTAAAGATGCCTGTAAGCTATGGTGTAGCATGTTAAAGGGGGGAGTGGACTGTCACTTTCACAATTAGCATCGAGCTGATAACATCTACAGTAGCTTCTGAGTCTTATCTCTAAGTTTATTTGCTTCTGGCAAATACCTAAATTATGGTTGACAGGCCTTATCGTCAATAATGCCACATCCAAATTATAAAGCTCCAAAACGTAGTGGAGACATATGTTTGAGTGTCACACCCACCAGGGATGTTGCTGTTTTAATCACGTTTTTTTAAATGTCACATATGTCAAATATAGCACGATCTAAGCAGACAAAGTTGAGATCGCCTTTAAATTATATTGTCAAACGCATTTTGGTTGTTTTCAGAATAAAATTATTTTAATTTTGGCATTCATGTAAACAATTCATTTAGAGTAAATAACAAATAAATATAAAAACCAGTAATAAATTTATATTTGATTATGATTTCATATGGTATAATCATTTTTCGACCATGAGTAAATATGGCTATTGACTGGGCACTCATTTTCTGTTGAAAAGTCACTGAGTAAAAATATGGAGAGGAGTTAAGGGGTCGGGGCTAGAAATTTAATTTAAACTGGGTTTTGAAATCTCGAAAGAATCAGAAATTTAGATTTTCAAGACAAGTCTTTATCAGAAAAATCAAAGCGTAGCAGAACCATGATGTAAACATTGAACATGGCCAGCTCAATTTTGATTGGTTTCAAATCAACGCGTTGATATGCGTTTTTATCAAAACGATTTGATTGGCTAAAGGAAAAAACGCGCATTTTAGCGTTGAAAAGCGTTAGACGCTAAAATATTAATGCAATTATTGCTTTATGTTTCAAAGTATTTGATGGTGTAAGGATGACCATGCGTAAACATCGCGGGTCACAATACAGGAAGAAACTTTAAACGTTTTCTTCTCTAAAATCGAAGGTCAGAATTGGAAACAATTTGAGAGAAATAGTAACTAGGGGACCCTCTAAAAATAGCTAAAACGAATAGGATCCATCAAAACATGACCACCAGGGGCCGTAGCTTATTGTGACTCAGGAAGATTTTGAAATATTCTCCTTACTTACTGTCACATCATATTCATTCACATGCTTTGCTATATGCTGTACTCTAGAGAATTTATAAAATATGTTAAACAATAAGTTTCTCCTCTGAAACCACTCATCAAAATTCAAAATAATTTGACGGAAATGGCCACCGGGTGACCTTCTGCAAAAAAAAAAACAGCTAAACAAATTGATCCGTCGAAAAAACTAGCTTCCCTTATGATAAACTTAAAACATCTATTCCTCTGAAACCAATTGTCAGAGTTGAAAATGATTTGGCAGTCTCGCCCCTCTCTTCCATTGAGTCTGATGCTAGGTTTATATGCTTCTCTGTGGGAACATATACATTGTTCAATACTTGGTGTTTTGCAAAACACTTTGTACTATACTATTGCTATATCTAAGTAAGTAAGGGTGCAAAGATCAGGAATCGATACAATCAAGTACCACAACTGACCCAGGATACCAATGTGAAAGTGACAAACTCACAGTTTTTCACCACAAACGAGAACCAAGAGGTCAGCCCTTTCCCAGCAGGTGACCGCAAGGCACAAATAAACAGACGCACACAAAGGCATAACCAACACAAGACTGAAAATCATAAAAGATCCACAAAAGAAGTACCGCATTAGAACAGTCCTGGACGGCTTAAACCGGTTTCACGGCGTCAACCCCACCCTTAATTCAGAGGTGGATCAAGACACAAAGAATTTTGGTTTGCATCAAAGACCCCTAACGCTGTATTGTATCCACCCCCTTTTGTCCTTATACAGAAACGAGCGCGTATACACACACACCCACCCACCCAACCCCCACACACACACACATTTGCGAATACTTAGACATGCAGCGTGTCCAAAATGTAAAGAGTCCAAAATCTGATTTTTGCTGTTCTTTAAATAGACAGACAAGTATACGTCACATGCATTTATACGCTCTTGTTCTGTGAAATTTGAGCAAAACTCAAATAATTCGCAAGTTTTTGCATTGATACATTCGAGGTGAGCCAAAATCGGACCAACTCTATTCCTGGACGGAAGAGGAGAACCTCAAACTTTCAATACAAACCTCTCTAATATTTGCCACAAGTAAATCATGTCCAATCTATTCACCACCAGCCGAGGGTTTATCATAATTAATGCCAAACGACAAATAACCTAGGACTTTGAAATTTTGTAAAAACGATGGGTACGTCATGTAGTATTTTGTAAGAAGAGAGCATCAGCTTTCTCCTGTTTTTCATTTCCTTTACTTGTTTTTTTTCTTTCCAGATGTCAATTATTTATTTCTGTCAAAGATTTCTAGCAACTACTTTTCTTTTTAGTCTGACATTTCCCAGCAAGCATGCTACATGTATACCAGACCACTAACCAATCGGAAATGCCTCGGCCAATTCCGCAAAATGCCGTGGAATCAGACCACGGATGTACATCAAGGCTCTACTTTGATAACGCGGGTGATAACGTGACATTTATGCTATATAACGTTATGCTGGCGTCATAGAAACCATGTTAACACAATAATAAGTGTGAATGTAGCAAAACAAACGGCTTAAATGAAGTTTACGTGTTTTTTTTAAATAAACACAAACTTCATTTATTCTGCTGATTAAACTTTTTGAATAATTAGAATACGAGGGTCATCCAATAAATGGAGGGAATTTCCTTATAATACGATGGTTCGTACCAGTAAAACATCGAAAATGTAATCATTAGGTGGCATAACTTGTTGGGCATGCAGCAGCATATCAAAAACTTTATTGGACAATGAAGTCGTTTGTTGCTTAGCAACGAAACAAGTGATACTAAAGCTAACCTGGCCAGATTTTCCTTATACAATAACTTCATACTAAAGAAACAGTCTGGCATGTAATTATTAGCATGTATCTGAACATAGTTTGTCCTTTAATATGTTACAGTTTAATTGTTCTCAATGTTACATATAAAATATGGTCATTACCATGTACAAATTAGTCATGGTTGCCTAGCAACAAGGCAATTGTGGAAAAATGGACTGGTTGTTAAGGCTATATTTTACTGTTGCTAGGAAACAAGGGACACATTTGATACATGCTTTTTAAAGATATCGTATTAAAATATAGAATATACACTGAACCAAAATGAAAACTTTACATAGTATTCAAAAGTTTATATTTTGATGATAAATTAAGTTTCGGGGTTTATTTTTCCGGTCATGGAATCTTCAATGCCTTATCGATGTCTCTGAAAAAATTATTGGATGAAAATCATAAATTGCTTATTTTTTTATGATTAATTCAGTTCAGAGGGGTCAAAATGAAAAATTCTAAAAACAATTAAACCAGTCACACAGATTTTGGAACAAGAAATTACTGACTGCGGGCTTTAAGTGATGTTAAAAAGATCATCAGTAAACAGTGTGACCTTCATTTTTACGAATGCCAAGCAGAATACGTCACCTCATTGAATTTACGTAACGTTGTATGGGCATGTTAGAGATACGTAAGAAATGCTAACAGAGATGTATATTGGAGTCATTTAACGCATCCATTTGATGATTGAACCTGACCCTCCGACCCAATTCATCCTATACGTGTTAAATGGGGTTCATGTCCGGGGACGAAACAGGCCAAGGCAAGAGGTTGACATTTTTAGCATGGAATTGTGTAATTATTTATGTGTTGTGTGAGGCCTTGCATTGTCATGTTGGAAAATGCCAGGTCCGTTATTTTGCACGAACTGACTAATTATCTTTAGAGCATGAACCCCGTAAAGACGAGCAATAGTGGTTTCCGTTTAAAACGATTACGTGGGTGAGTTAACGTGTTTACGCGATAAGGACGTAACGTCGTTACACTTGCGCGACCATGTCTTTGTACAAACTATGACATACCCAGTTCTGTTGTACCGGTTCAAAAGATAATGAATAGTCTGTCTAGAGCATCCAAATTGATGCGCGATATCATTTACCGTAGACCCCGCATTGATCAAACAAATAACGTGGTTTCTTTGATCTTTTGAAAGACTTGCCGTCACTAAATCGAAGCGTTTTGTAACAATAAATTATTTTTTATTACCAGGACTCAGCTGCAAATGCTTTCTTGTCGGTTTTGAAGCTGTTAATGAACCACCTGAACTTTGGGTCAGTGTATTTAATAATTTTAGGGTAATTTAAAACTTTTATACCAACCAGCAAAAATTTAAGGGCTAGTTCATGACCCATACCCCTATTTCCGATTCACCAATTTTTTCATTTTTTTGTCGCTTTTTTACGCTAAATGCCCTTGCCAATTTGACGTTTTTCAAAAGAAGTCAATCAATTTTACAGAATAATTACCTTATGTTGTAGTTTATAGAATAGATTCCTTTTGGAACTGATCTGCACATGCCAGTAACCATGGCAACCATTTGAAGGCATCCGGCCAGGTCAGCTTTAAGTACATGTTTACGCTGCTAAGCAACAAGCGACATCATATTCTGTCAAACTTTTGGATATGTTGTTGCATGCGCAACAAGTTATGTCACCTTATGGTCATATTTGTAATGTTTAAAAGGTACAAACTCTTACATTATAAAGAAATTCCCCCTATTTATTGGATGACCCTCGTAATCGGTTTTAAAGAGCTGGACCCACCTGCTACAGAACTAATTTTCCATACACCAGTTAAGGCTAACAAAATGGAGCTTTTTGGTACATAATACTACGCGTAATGCTCCTTACATACACCCGAGTCATGATTCGATTCTCGAATTGTTGCGGACTTTCTTTTATTATAATTTTTTCAAAGATTTCTCATGAACTACTAACTATAAATATTCTTGAATAACGGATCCTTAAGTAAAATTTGATAACAACAGACTCGGTTTTATTGAGTCTGTTCGTGAGCATTAATGAAACCCACAACAATCCTCATGCCATCGAGCACCGTTTTAGCATTATTCTGCCTACTGTCACAACCATTCCTGAGTAGAAGGATCAGACAACACTACATGTATATCAACGTACGGGACTACACGCAGCACAAATGAATTTGTTGCGACCTCGAAATAATCCGTACTTCTTTTAAAACCCAATATTTCTGAAGCACCAAAATATGAAACAAAATATTAAAACTCGTCTAAACCTAGGGGTTTGGAAAGTCGTAAAATATTCAATGTTGCTAATTGCATGTTGTCAAAGATGCGACTTAAAAACGCACACAAAGCACCAGTTAAAATTAATATGGATAATCATCATTCATCAAATAATGGAACAAGGAATTCGATGGGAGGAAAAGAAGTTGCAAAGAGTTTAAATCCAAAAGTGTTATTTCCACTGTTAGAAACAGTAACACATATCGCTTTCCATTTCACTCAGAAATCTCTGTGCATAAAATAAATTGAACCTGCCATTTTCATGACTCTTGCACATCTTTCTGAACACGTTTTAAAAATGTACAAGAAAATGTGCTTTAAAGCAACTTGTCAAATTGTAATGTCACAGACACCATGCGCAGATCCAGAAAGTTTTGTCGGAGGGGGTCCACTTTTGACAAGGGTTTTTTTAGGGGAGAGACGATCCAAGTAAATACCACTATAAGCGCGCCATCATCGGCCTGCCAGCGAAACGCCATTTAAATGGCATTTCGCTGACATGCCGATAATGACCCAAAATTGAATGCTGGATTGGTAGCTTTCGTGATTTTTCAGGGGATCCGGACCAGTATTGCTAAGAAACCCTAATTTTTGTGAATGTTCAGGTCTAGACCCCTGTCCCTCCTCTGAATCCGCCCATGGACACTGTGCCCGTATAATGCTCTATCGCTGAATAAATTAAGGCAAGGAGAATCGTCTAAATATTATTTTTGAGCAAATTGCCGTTCGGTCGTCTTTTTTCATAAAAATACCATTTGATAAACAAGTACATACTGAAGATAAACCTTACCAAACAGGTGCTGATCCAAAATGTTTTGTCAGGTGAGGGTGGAGTCCAAAAATTGAAAGAAAAAAGTTTTATTTATCATATTTGACAGAGGGGAGAGGGTCCGTACCAATAGCTAAGAGGGCCAATCCATATCAATGGTGTTTTGCTGGTGGACCGATGGTGGCGCCCGGTGGTAAAGATGTTTCCAGAGGGGGTGGGGTGATACTAATTCGTATTTTCCTGAAGACACCTTACGGTTTAAAAGGTATAGAGAGGACACAATTCTGTCACGTAAGTGCTCATTACAACCTTTAAAGGATCGTCACTCAAAAATATATATTGAAGAAATATGGGTCTTGAACTTTGCATGTAACCTTTTGGTACATTAAAACCTGTCTAAAATGACCACTCAGAATAGACAAAACAAAGGTCTTAACGATAAATGGTAGCTTAATGAAGGTCAAAAGTATTGCAGAGTGCTCCCCTACTACTTTTGATCTGCATTAAGCGATAATTGGTCTTGAAAACCAATTTTGGGTGTTTTTGAGACTGTCCGTTTTACAAAATGTACACAGGTTTTACTGTACCATTTTGTAGGTAAGTTTATGCTGAACTCATTAGGCAATGATATCAACCTAAAAACCTGCGCAGAAATTGTGTGAACAAGGTGTTTGTAGCTCAGGGATAGGGTCAAAATGCACAGCAGAATAAAACAGCCATGTATAATCTAATATATGTACTCTCTTTAAAGTTAATCAAAATATTCTAAAAGATATTCCTGATATTATTCATTGTATCATGACTTTGCCGCCTTTCCTTTGATCTAAATTGGTCAATACTTTCCACAAGACTCTGTCACGGGTGTAGCATATAATTGACTTGAATAGCTGAATAAATTAAATTGTGGTTGTTTTGTTGGTCATGATACAAGAATTTTATTGTACAAATACTCGTGAATATTAAAAATATTCCCTCTTGTAGTCGGAAACTCGGCTTCGACTCGTCCCGCCTACAAGAGGAATATTTGTATATAGACTCATAAAATTGTACAATAAAGTTAACATAGTATACATGTTTAAATTAAGCTGAGAAAACCGTACATGTATATCCGACGATATACCTCCCAAAATGAAAATCTTGAATATGGTTGATCCCTAAGTATAGGAATATGCAATAAGCCACCTGTCTAAATAGAATGTCGGGATGGTCCATTTGTAGATAACTCTATCCCCAGTGGGCCACCTTGGGACCGTCATCAAAACGCCATTCACTGGTGGGCCGATATTACCCGAATGTGTTTGCTGGGTCTTGACTGAATTTTGTAAACGGACAGAATCTGCATTTTGCACACAGATATGTTTTGTGGTATTTTGGATTGCGCACGTTTCATCTGATTTTGTCTGGATATTATCTGAGATTATTACAAAACAACATTGATACATTCAGAGAATTGCTAATTTGACATATGTCAATACTGAACAAACCATAGGGGTAATTATGTAGAATATGAAGAGGGTATTGTCGTGCCAACCAAGATTGACAGTTACGTTATGATTTGTTTACAAAGTCATCAGGGACTTAGAATCGATAGATCACTTGTGTATTATTCCTATCCACAGGATAGGATTAATACACAAGTGATCTATCGATTCGCGTAAGCTCAAGCAGAGTGTACAAGTTAATGGTTTACTTAGCAATTGTAAACAAAATATTACGTCACTGTCACTCTTGGTTGGCACGACAGTAGATTATCATTTATCCTCTTTGTTTTGTATCTCAAAATGAAAAACAAGACCCGAAAAGCTGCATATGATATAGTGCGTTTAACATTGTTTAAAATTGATAGAAAACAGGCTTGCAGGTAGCAATCAAAGAACCAATTAACTATACACCAGATGTAGTTTACAGAAGAACACAGTTATTGGAGCCAAATTGTTCAAATCAGTGGTCATTTCCAATTATCCAGCACTCGCAAAATAACATCCGAGTTGGCAAAGAAACGGACGTGTTCTGTTAGTTTACTAGACCAGATGCCAGGAACTAACGAAGAGCTAGTGAAGCATATTATTGATCTGTGTCTAGAGAAAAAAGAACTTCGTATAACATACACAGACAACCTAGAAGATTACATAGAGGATCTTACATTAGTACTCATGTTTTATTGCATTTATTAAACGAGTTGGGGAAAAGCGATAAAATGCGTGGTTTGTCAAGCATTTTATCGCTTTTTCGCAACGAGTATAAATTCAATAATACAGGAGCACGAATGTAAGATTCTATCATATGATTTTAAAATTATTTTGAAATCATATTTTTGGCGTAAAAACGTTATAGGGATTTTGCCATCTGCCTGACGTTAAAAGTGTTATTTCATAACGTTTCCAGAAAATCTGTAAACGACTGGTGGTTTATCGATTTTAATGCATGACGTTATTTCACTCCCAGACGTGACGACATATGATAAATTGGCCTGTTGGTTTCTGCATGCCCGGAAAAAATTCTTCGGGCGGGATGGAGGTCTAGGTCCAAAAAAAAAATTCTGACGGTTTTTTTTCTACGGTATGCCTAAGGAAACTATTAGCCACTTGTGATTTTCCGGGTTGGGGGTCCGGACCCCCTCTGGATCCGCGCTTGTTCTGTGTATAATTCCAACGTCCAAGTAATTGGAAGCATAATTTATTGCTTAGTATAAGCAGTGCATTTAAAACGACTCATATATGTCTAAGTTTCTTTTGGTAAGAAAGCTCTTCGTCAACAAAGGATCTTTATGGCTCAAACTTTGTATTGAAATGTCCATATCACCAGGATTTCTTTGTTTATATTAGCAGACATCGATATCGAACATTGAACATAGTCGTACGATACGTAGAACGTTATTTGGATAGCCATAATGGCTGCTTTCTCACGGTTTATACGATTAACTGGTCGGAAACTTAGATGAATCATACATTGTTTAGGAATAATAAGTGCAGTACGTTCCTCAAACTAAATCAAGTTGTGTAGATGTTCAATCATTGATCTACTTAAAATTATATTGACCAAATTATATACGATGTGAACAGTAATTATACATAATAAACAATTATAAATAAATAAATGATTCCGCGAGTGGATAATAAATGTTCAGTTATTCCCCGTACCATCATAAACACGACTTTGCCCACTGCAACTTTCGAGTTGCTCGGAATTAATGTGCACTTCAGGTAACATAATTAAATGACAAGAGAGAGAATTTTTGCCTAATGGGGAGTTTGAAATAATGGATTTATTTTTTCTTAGTAGTAAACACAACTCGTAAGTATCAAAGAACAACATTGATAAAACTCGAATTACTGACTACTCCTACTATTATAATTAATTGCGGCTTTCTTGGTTAACTTTTGGCCTATTATTACAAATTGTCGATTAAAAACAATGTATAACGCACGCACGCACGTACACACACACACGTACACACACACACACACACACACACACACACACACACACACACACACACACACACACACACACAGAGTGGCTATTTACAGTAAATTATCAATAGCCAAAAACGTTAAAAAGGACTTTTTACTGTTGAATGTCAATAGCCAATTTAACGTTTTTTTCTGGCTATTCACCAATTGCTGGCAAATACATGTACATACCTGTACATGTGTAAGTCAATAAATATGTTGTTTTGATCTCTAACATTATGTGTCTTCCACAAGATTTGACTTGCATTTCGCCACTTGCAAACAGTAGGTGATGTGTTGTCACCGTAACATAGCCAATTCGACGTAAATAGAAATTAGAAATTTTACTTTTTTCCGGTTAAATATACATTAAAAATCATATTCATGTATCGATTATCTATATATTGACCAGCAGATTAATCCCAGCAGACAAACGACGTCAAAACAGCGTCGTACCAACGTCGATGCAACGTGACGTTGCATCGATGTTGGCACGACATCGTTTTATAGTTGTGTGCCTGCAAGGAATGAGCCTTTTTGATCTATTGATCTATTTCAAGCAGAAAAAGCGAACTATGAATGTTCGCGAAATACGTTAACACTTATTTGGAGAGTGATATAATATTATAATAAAATAAATGATGGAATGCATGAGTACAGCATTATGACAAAGTGCCGCTGTTGTGACAGAATGTGAAACTTGGAATACAAGACGGACAACAAGCTATGAACGTCAACCTTTACGTTTCTTACACGTTACTTATAGTAGTAACAACGATGACAAAATGTACTGCGAAAAGTAAGCTGTCTTTATGGATTGACGAAAACCAAGTTCACACGATAGCAGGTATGTATTGCTCTCTCTCTCTCTCTCTCTCTCTCTCTCTCTCTCTGTATGTATGAGTGTGTGTGTTCAATTCCTAGCAATTGGCCATTTTAAAACATTTTCAGCTTCTTTCTTTGAGATTTTCTAAGAGCTGGTTATCTGGTAACATATATGACCGCATTTGAAACTATGTTTCCATTTTAGCTCACCTGAGCTAAAAACTCACAAGATTGGAATATAGTAGACATGTATAAGTCTGGACTCGGTGTCCGGCGTCATCCGACGACACTTTCCATAACAAATATCAGGCCCCGAGGCTATACAACTTAACTGAGCATGAATTATATTTTGCTCATAAAATAAAATGTTTGCTTTCAAACTCTCAAATGCTGTGTTTATCATGCTAATAAATATATTATTGGCATTTGAACATAAATGAACATGATTAATTCCATGCTCAGTTGAATCAAGCATGGATAAAGTTTTATAACCTCGGGCCAGCATGCCAACCTAATCATATGTATTTGTTTATGTTAACTGTGATTACAATAACAACAAAATGATACTGAGAACCCCCTAAAAGAGTACTTTGGCAAACTGTGAACATCCCGATGAAATGCCGCAAAACGACGTGACATTTCATCAGGGTCTGCACGTTTTGCTAAGCTAAATACAATCTTCAGGGACTGAAGTACATACTCATTAGGACATATCTACCTGTGACCCCTTCAAATATATAATGAACAATCCCATTCTTATCGCATTACTTGTATGGGAAAAAATCCACCAGAATACAAAGGGTTGATGTTAAAGAGTTTGTCTTCGGAACTTTTAATCCAAGATATGCAAACTGAATCTCGATAAAGTTTTCGGATATATACGAGGGGTGTTCAATTATAAATACAACCAGCTTCATAACTTTCTTCACATATATGCTACGACAAAATGTTATACGTTTCTGCAAAGTTTAAACTGGCACCAAGCATTAAGAAACACACAATTAATTCCTCGAGTTTCAGACACTTATATAAAGGCCATTTCTATATGTATATCATGTATATACTGAAGCACATTGCAACACACGTTTTGGTACATGTGTTGGGACAAATTGACACCAATTTTTAGATGCAAGTTTTGGTAAATTTTTCAAAGTTGCTTGCAGAAAAAAGTTTTATGTTAAAAAATAGTAAGTGAGTATGATCAGCAAATACCACAATCACAAACTGGAGACAACCCCGTGGCACCGCGAGGAAGAGCCGCTCAACCATCACGAGACACCAGGAAGACAAATTAAGCAAAGCAATCATCTCTCTCTTCCCCATCAAGATGATTGCAATACTAGAATTGACATAAAGTAACGTTCAACAAAACATAGAACAATTACGGACTCCCACAATGGGAGTAACAATAAACAAAAAGTCAACACCAACAAAACCACCGCCTTAGAACGGACTTCAGCCTAATCCTGTTTCAATCTCGTGTAAGCAGACACGCTTGTGACGTCATTAATTTTATAATAAACGTCGTTTTGAGTAATCTACTGATGACAATAATGAACAACGCTGTTTCTTATTCTTTGCGTTTTGCTGAATATATGCTGCATATGTCATTAGGTAGTTTTTTTTTTTTTAAACGCGCTGTTCTCTTACCACAGATTTATCACATTTGCTATCATTTTCAAGCATTATTCTGTTTCTTAATGGCGAGTTGACTTTATTAAAATATGCTCAATCTGTCAAGTTCTCAGGACCAGGTGAGTAATTTTATTCTAAATAATGCATATAGCGGTCAAACTTAATGTTTACGTTCAAATTTAGAATAAAGCCTAATTGTTATGAAAACTAAATTAAGTATAAATTCAACTATATAGAACGCGCAGTCGATTGGGCGCCATCGCACATCCCCTCGCTTAAGTTTTTTACCCCCAGCACCCGAAGTCCCACCACTGGGGCATGATACAGGTGACAGAATGATAATTGCGTTCGATATTTTTTATATAATTTTTTTGTGAGAACACACACAAAGGTTGGTATAAAATCTTTGAAATTGACGTTTTAATTGAAATTTAACGCTATTTGGCCCTTGACCTCACCAGAGGACACTCTGTTCTAATCATCATCCCCGTCAATTTTATATTCACAGGGCTATATTTGATAAATATTTTCTAGCCCCCCCCCCCCCTCGGCACACCTGGTGCCCCCAAGTGCAAACCCTTGGTCATGCCTCAGGCATCAGAACAAAATAGGTTTCATATCTTTTATTTGAACGAAAACACACAAAGTTTGGTAAAACAAATCTTTGAAATTGACTCGGTTATTGTAATTTAATGATATTTGACCTTTTGACCCCTCTCCAGGGCCCCAGGGTGCGGGGTCATTTTTTTTTTGCTGTTGCACACCCTATTTATGTGAGAAACTCAAACACCAAATCTGGTTGGAATCCGTCCAATGGTTTAGGAGGAGATAGCATAACGGACGGATGGAGGCGATTACAATATCCCCTTGGCGTTTTCAAATCAAAGCACTGAGAGTACTGATGGAAACGATGTCTTGTGATTTTAGTTCTTGTAGGCTAAGCAGAGTGCATTTTTGTAGATGATATTTTAGGAATATTTGAATTTGTATATTGTATATTTTTCTGACCAATGATGAAGGAAAAGTTTGATATGATTTCTATTTTTAGTTTTTAGTTTTAGCATAACAGAATTTTGAAGGGGCATGCGACAAAATATCAATCTTATCATTTCAAACATGGGCTGGTATGTCTTTAAACCCTATTTCACTTTTAAGCTCTGGTGGCCATTTTGTTATGTGGGATCAAAACTAGTAAGTGAGTATGATCAGGAAATACCACAATCACAAACCGCAGACAACCCCGTGGTGCCGGGAGGAAGAGCTGCTCAACCATCACAAGACACCAGGAAGACAAATTAAGCAAAGCAACCAGCTCTCTCTCTTCCCCATCAAGATGATTATAATACATCAAGATGATTATAATACTAGAATGGACATAAAGTAACGTACAACAAAACATAGAACAATTACAGACTCCCACAATGGGAGTAACAATAAACAAAAAGTCAACAACAACAGAACCACCGCCTTAGAACAGACAGCAGCCTAAGCCACCGGGGGGCTTAAATGCATTTTACTGGTACCAAACCTTTTGCCCATATTTAGCAGAGGGCATTATGCCGAATACATCACTGAAATTATTTTAAGAGTTTGGATCACTGGTTAAGAAGTTTAGATTTCTTTTTAGATTTTCCATTCGGTTCATTGTTGCCCTATTTTGAGGGTAATGCGATGAATTATTGCAAACAGGAAACAATGGTTAAGGAAAGGTGGTTTATAGCCATTTCCTTTTGCCTAGCTCTTGATAACATTTTGTTCAGTGGAGCAACCCGTTAACATTTTGCTAACATAGACTTGCATTATAATTGCCTAAAAATTCCAACAAGGGCAATAACTAAAGTTTTAAGGGTCGATTTTGACGAAACTTATAGGATATCAGAGTACTTGATACTTATTGTGTACCAAATATGTATCAAATCTTACCAGTAGTTCTGAGATGTGGATGGACAAAAATGCGACGGACGGACGACGCCAAAACTATGTCCCTCCAACTTTGTCAGGGATTATTAGATATCAGCATAGCTACAAACCTAAAAAACTTTTAATATGTTATGTGTTCTGATACTTTTTATCACCTGGTAAAATATCTTGTTTGAGTTTACGTTAATTTCTCTGTCAAATGTCTCAAATTTGTTCCAAAATGTTCGCTTTTCCATTTTTTAGCCCATTTTGATGTCCGTTTTTGGTAACCATAGCAAAGATAAACGTCAATTTAAAAGTGTTACTTTTAAACTTGGTATATTGTTCTAATAAACCAATAAGAACAAAATGGTGAAAAGCATTTTTTAGTCCATATGTGGGCCAAAATAGCACCCCCCTGATGCATGTAGCTCTTTGGCAATATTAACTGTGTATATCTGGCATATAGTATAGATATAAAAAGAAGATTTATAGATGGTAAACTCAGGTTTCATTAAGAACATTGACAATAAAAAGTAAAAAAAAACACTTAAAAGTAAAAAAGAGCAAAAAAAGAGCCATGACATGTGATTTCCAAAAATGTGGCATTTTGACAAGTGTAAACTTAAGCGTTGCATCGATGATCAATTATAATCACCAATTATAATCGATGATCAATAAAAAAAACTTCGTTTGATTGTGTTTTTGGTAATAATCGATGATAATTGAAAAACATCACACTTGATCCAATTTTAAGCTCCTATTCTAAATATGCAACTTTGCTACAAGGAATAGCTAAATGGAGAGTTAAATGGAGTTTGCTGTCAGGACCAGTTGTGGTATTGGCTACTAGCACAAAGGCTCTGATCAGACTTGACCCGAACCTTTGCCGGTCACAGGAAATCTCATGTCACCTAATTCCTTGAATTATACCCAAATCAGCATTTGTAATTTGTAATATTCTTACAACCACCAGGTTGAGTTTTGTTCATAATGGCACAGAGTATGCTCAAATAGCAAAGGTACAAGCAACAGCAAATTGTAAATTTGCAAGCAATTTGTTGACAAAAATTTTAAACAATATAATATCTGGTTTCAGCGACTATTTAGACTTCTTACAGATCAAACATAATATGGAGTTTGTCAAAAAGCAAATAAAGCATTTTCACATGCTTCTGCAAAATATACTGTTTGGTTTTTTGTTTGATTTGATTCTTTACGTCCCATCAACAATCTTTCAGTTATAAAGGGACAGGTCTTCCTGGGTTGAAACCAGTACTAAGCTAGGATAACTGTGTCTTGCGCAAGGACACAGAGTGCAGTGACGCTGTTGAGGCTCGAGTCTGGGCCCCTTCATCTCGAGTCAAGCACTCTATCACTGAGCCACTGCATGCATATACATATCTTTAACAAACATGCACTTTGTTTGTAAAAAAATTAACTCATTGTGCTACCAATGTTTATTTTAGGACACAAGGCTGTGACTCTCGGTGGGTGAAATTATTCTGGACTTCAAAACTATATGCAATGACACAATGACAATACATGCGTTACCTCTTTTGTTTTTTGTTCTGTCTTGTGTTTGCTATGCCTTTGTGCGCATCTGTTTATATGTGCTTTGCGGTCACCTGCTGGGAAAGGACTGACCTCTTGGCTCTCGTTTGTGGTGTCTTACTGTGAGTTTGTCACTCTCCCATTGGTATCCTGGGTCAGGTGTGGTACTTGATTGTATTGATTCCTGATCTTTGCGCCCTTACTTACTTTTATTCCAATTGTGTTTCTTGTCACCAAAGAG
This sequence comes from Loripinus fragilis, assembly GCA_964019695.1. Taxonomy (NCBI): domain Eukaryota; kingdom Metazoa; phylum Mollusca; class Bivalvia; order Lucinida; family Lucinidae; genus Loripinus; species Loripinus fragilis. The sequence goes on along the minus strand of OZ026520.1, from coordinate 61,104,609 downwards.
TTATTTAACTTCTGGCTATGACATTATTTTTTGACATGATTTGTTTGTTTGATTTGATTCTTTACGTCCCATTAACAATATTTCAGTTAAACAGGGACGGGTCTTCCTTGGTTGAACCAGCACTAAGCTAGGATAAATGCGTCTTGCTCAAGGACCACGACGCAGTGACGCCGGTGAATCTTGAACCCTCAGTCTCGAGTCAAGCACTCTACCACTGAGCCTCTGCGCTCCCTATTTGACATGATATATTCCACTGAATAACAGTAACATCAAATGAAAAAATAATGTTATGGCCACAGGTTTCATAATTTTGATACAAAGAAGTTATGCTAATAACAAAGTAAATTTTCTTTGAAATAAACCAGCTTTGGAGGTGTTAATTTCGCAATAGTTCATATGATGAGAGAATCTTTCATTTGTGCCCATTTCAAATCATTTTTTTAAACTAACCTAAGGCTGTCTAAACTGATTGACTTAAGCTTTAAGTATTCGGTCACCATTATTCAGTCTAGTCAGACTCCTCCCACAGAGGAACGCAAAGAAAAGAATATACTTCCTGGCCCCATCCCTCAACAAAGTTTGACAAGTAAATTTAATCCTGCCAACAATAAAAGACCATCTCTCAGAAACCTTCAGCAGAAAATAAAATGCCCCACTCTACCACCTTGTTATGAAATGATAACTTGTGTAAGACCCTCTATAAAATACATAGAACAAATCAGAACGAATGGAATAAGAGACCCTATTTCTGCTTGTTAAAGTACCATCAGCACATCAAAGAACAAACATAAGAGTCCCTGTCAAGGCTAGTCACCAAGTCATTTTCTATTTCATCCTTGCTGGGAATCTATCTTAATATATTATCCCAAGGAATCCTAGTTAGTTGGATTTTATAATACGGTAAATCTTGTATTAGTTCGTACACTCGAATAGTTCGTTAAATGTCATGTATTAGTTCGTACACTAGTCATTTTTTATATGCAATTCTATTAGTTCGTACACAACGTTTTTTTCCTTCATTGGTGCTTGTTTTTAATCAGCGTGGCTGTCTACGATATGTTCCTGTTAACTTTCGCGTGCTTACACCAAACAGATCTTTTCGTCTGTCAATCTAACGACTTCGGTCGCTAACGTAAATCCAGGTTAATAACATTAAAATTTGTTTTCTGAAAATCGAGCGGATGCTAATTTACACGCCCTATGTCGCCGATGCGTCGGAGATATATTCTGTACGGTCATTACAAAAAAGTGTCCTTAGAATAATGGATAGTTACATTTTACTTCTGTGTCATATATCTTTTATAATCAGACACCCAAGCCGCGTGCGACCCGGAAAGCATTTTTATACTTGTGCAGCTCGGACCCGACACGATATCAACTTGCGCGGTGCCTCATATAAACTGGTACCAGAATATTTCGTAAATAGCCTGCTGGTACTTATGACAAGGCCCAGGAGAGCATGTGCGTTTGCGCAATCTCATCAGGGTCCCGTGGATGAAGACTCAGCATGCTCAGACCAAATCAAATTCTAGATATCTACGTACGTTTTGTTTTATATAGTTGAATATCAATTTCGGTTTTCTGAGCGTAAATAACTCAATAAATGTAGTAATAACGGCTTTTCCTAGGTTCAAACAAATGGAACATTTTAACAAATTGTTTAGCCGATCGTGGCGTGTCTTGCTGTCCTCATGAAACTACATACGGAAGGTCCTGAGAGTTCATGATTACCGAGATAGTGTACGCACAGACGCACAAACCGAGTATAATTTGATTGTATCATGATTCTAGGTCTTGATGAATGGCATTTCCATGAAATAAGCCAGTTCATGAGATTATGGTACCTATCGCATATGCGAGCAGCGAAGGCTCAGACGAGCCTGTGCATCTGCGGAAAATCGTCAGCGCCTTCAGGCTTAACTGCGAGCATAGAAGGAATGTAGATGAAGGTACGTTCATTAATTTAGGATAATAGCCCCACTAGGTGGCTGTGAATTTGAAAACAGGAAGAATTCGCTTTATTTTAACCACCACACATCTATTGATGTATGTATCCCGACTTTCAATATATTAGTTTTCATGAACAGACAGACCGTGTGTCTTTTTTGGAAGGAAAAGTCTTCCAATATGGATGGATTTTCCTTCCATTTAGTTTTTTTACAGAAAATTGGAAGGTCTTTATAACATCCATCTTAAAGAAAACAGCAAAAGACCTTGAGATCATCCATATCAGAATTTGCAAACATCCTTACCACACGTCTGTAGATGTTTTACCCCGACTTTGTTGTATGAGACCAACAAAGTCGCAGATCAGCCTGGGTACCGCACATTCTTATCAGCGCCTTTGTTATGAATACAAACATTAAACATTTTGTCGGGCCTGGTCTGGGTCAAACCTGTCTGCTAATAATATCAGCCGCAGACATGAAGATCAAATCCGCCGCTTTCATGCCACGTGCTGTTTTAAGAGTTGGGTAGCACGTGGTGCATTGGCGCATAAAAGCGGACTTCGCACATAAACATAATTGCTCAGCTGCATGCGCGGATCCAGAAAGGGGTCCAACTTTGACAACTTTTTTTTAATTGATGATGGGAGAGAGGATCCAAACACCACTATATGCGGGTCATCATTGGCCCGCCAGCGAAACACCATTTAAATGGCGTTTCGCTGGCGTGCCGCTGATGGCCCAACATCGAATGCTGGCTTGGTAGCTTTTTGATTTTAAAGGGAACCGGACCAGTATGCTAAGAAACCCTATTTTTCAGGGGTGGGGTCTGTCCCCCTCTGGATCCGCCCATGAGCTATCTGGCATGAAAAGACAATTTCTGTAAACTCATCACTTTCGCTCATTGCGATCGCGTGCACGTTCGCAAACATGTAATATAAATTGTTTTGATTCTCGGAAATTTACTTTACAAATTCAAACTATCAATGCCCCACAATTTTATCAAATGGCGGGCGACAGCCAGAACTCCTTTTTTTAAATTTCCAGTGGTGCATAAAAGGCCTCGATACACCGTCACAAAACCGAAAAATCGCACCGGAAATTCACTTTTATTTTCTTAACGACGTGAAGAGCATTAGACGCTAGTAGGCAAAGATGAGCCTGTGCATCCAACACTGTTGACTTTACGGTAGTATCATGCGCGGATCCAGGAATTTTTGTCATGGGGGCTCCAGGCTCAACTGACAGAGAAAAAACACTCTGATAACGTTTTCTTAGGCATCAGCCTTTTATAATTTTACAGAGGGGTCCAATAATTTATTTTAAGGAAAACTATAATTTTTTAAGGTTCCAGAGGGGGTCTATCATTTTTCAGGAGAGGGGGGTCCAAATTTTTCCAGGGGGTGTGGGGTCCAAATGCTAATTTCAATTGAAACCTATAGAATTTGTGATTTTCCAGGTGGTCCGTGCCCCCCATACCCCTCTGGATCCGCGCATGCGTATGGTAGATCCACTTGCGATATCCAAATTTTCAAGTCAACAGTAAAGCCAATCCCGAAGGACAGGTTTTTTTTCATGCAATTGTTCATTTTCCATTCCCGGAGCATCTAGTGACACCTCAAAACATGATGAGGTATATGATTCTGCAATATGTTAGTGGAAAACAAATGTTGAGACCTCGGACCCTGGTCCGAGTTGAGACACAGTGATTATCGCGACTTTTAGTCAACTATTGATGGTTTCAGTCTTTCATTATGTATATAAGACTAGGCCTTGATTTCTGGCATCAGTTTTAGAAAAAACGGGCTGTCCAATGTTGTCAAATAACGTTCATGCTAGATACATTACCATAACATACCATGCATAAGCTGGGTGCTTAAGATCAAGCAACATACTCGCTGGAAGAATGTGTTTAATGGTAAAAAAAATACAGTTCAAACGTTAATAATCAGATCTTAGAACAAATCTACATGGATATGTTCGAGAAGCTCAAAATGGAAGCATGCAGTGTGCAAGAACACATACAATAATATGGCTAAACAACCGCCAGCTTTTTTGAAAAGCTAATACTTGTGTAAATCTACGATGATGATATTGTTGCGCGAAACGAAACGAAAGTTAAGGTGCATTTATTTCATTATTATTATTCGTTTCTGTCTATCGACAGTGTCTTTTCATGCAATTGACTTCATTTCAAACGCCACTGCTATCATTCTGTCCATAAAAACTTATACCTAGCGCACTATATTTTTAGAACTATTTTAGTGGCGGTCAGGTTCATAAAGGGCGGGAAAACATTAGCAATCCACAAGAAAACGTGTCTTCTTCACGTTTATGACAAAAGGACAGGGCTGCGTTTATTGTCCGTCACGTAATGTTTAAAAGCAAAGAAAAGTATAATGATAAAAAACCATTGCAAGATATTTCGCTTTTAACTGCAATATCTGGCTGCATCATAGATATTGCAAACGGTTCTTCGTCGTACAAGAGCAGGTTTTCTCATGCTAAGGCATTGTTTTTCTAACGCTCGTTTGAGGCATCCAATGGGGTTTACTGATTTGCGAATTTGTCCCAAATTTTTACCAATTAGCGTCTTCATAAAACTAATTTTTACCAGTAAGCACATTCAGCATTACAAAATAAGTTTTTTTTTTTATCACTGATTTCTCTTAAATTAAACTGATTAAAACGTAATTTTAACAAACGAAACACTGATTTTTAAGGTACCCCGTTGAGACCCTCTCCGTTTGATGTACAAATAAACTTATAACTCTGTTTCCATCATATGTAAGCTTTCATTAATCAAGTTTTCAAGCACAACAACGTTTTTCTGACCGTTGGGTTTACATTTCAGAGCTGAAAACTGCAACAAACTAATAAAATACCAATATTGTTTTTGTCTAGCAGCAGGACAAGGGTTGTTTGCATTAAGGCCATTTGGTTCCCAGCGACTTACACAGGCTGTAACGGTCTAGGTAGCGGACTGGGTAGCAATGTTGAACGGGGGTTCGATGGTATGGGGATTTTGTGTGTATTTTGTGTATATGATACCATTGGAAACAGATGTTTTGAGAAAACATCGTTTCCAAAAAGCATGGGGATAGTAATCCATTCGCTTAAGGCATTTCTGACTTACTAAAAATTTTCAGCGTTTAAAAATTACCCACTATCCATTAATGATTTGTGGCAACAACTCAGTATGAGCGATCAACATATTGTCTTTGAGTTAAAGCTACATAGTTTTAATGTTGTCTCGTGCATTGTTTTAGAGATAAGTTTAACTGAAAACTAAAATATGGTGTTTGTGTGAACCATTCATTTGCACACATAAGGAGACTTAAGTGAAATTTAACAAAAGCGTGTCGCATTTTTGTAACTTTTACAGAATCTTTTTATGGAAACATGGATATATTTATTTTTTTTTAAAAAATGACGAACTTTCACCCGTTTATCGAAGAATTCTAACACACCTCGCCTATAGAGCCAGCGGTAACAAACTTTGATATATCGGACAATAATTCACAGCTAAAGTGTGTGAAAGCTGACGTCACTGGAAAATGACGTCATTCGAGGCATTAGACGGTGTAGCGTCGTTTTTACGCTTGAAAGACGTTACAATTACATGTAAACGTATGCGACGTAGTCTAAATATTGGCGGGAGTTCTTCAGTGCAATGCCGGAAAGTTGGAAGAAGCTGAAGACTTCGAATGTGTTTTCGTCGTTTATTGTGTGTTAGAATCGAAATAGATCAGCTCTATTGCGTGAATTGTTGAGTAATAATTCACTGTTTGTCTGTCAGTTGTACGAAGATAAATCACTCGCGCTGCGCGCTCGTGATTTGATCTTCTTTACAACTTACATCCACACAGTGAATTATTACTCAACAATTCACTTCTGGAGCTGATCTATTTCTTAATTATACGCTCGTCTTCATCACTGTTTATGTTCGAAGCATTACTAGAGTGACCATAATTCATAGGGCTATAACTCGATAAGTATATTGTTTTTCTTTCTTTAAATTATCTGGAAAAATGGATCCTTCGGGAATGGAGAGAACCTGCAAAAAAGAAAACAGCAGACTCGCTTTTATTGAGTCTGTTCATGAGAACTAATGGAACGTGCAATAATTCTCACGCCCTTGCACCAGCTGAAGCGGTTTTCTGCTTTCTGTCATACATGTGTAACCCAATATTCCTGAAGGACCAGAATTAACAACACTATATCGATGCACGGGGAGCAGTTGTACCAACTCCAAACAGAAACAACGACAGCTGTTGCGACCTCTAAATAATCTGGAAAAACGGATCCTTCAGAAATAGAGAGAACCTACAATATAAGAAAACAGTAGACTCGGTTTTAAGTCTGGTGTCAGTTTAAAGGTGGTATATAGTCCTTTATAGAAACGTATACTATTTTGTTGCTACTGTAGCATATTTGTGAAGAAAGTTATGAAGCTGCTTGCATTCATATTTGAACACCCCTCGTAACCCTTGATTGGAAAAATGTCTAAAGCATGCCGATTGTTTTTGAATAAGAAACTTGATCAAATTTGCTGATACATGTACATGTAACAAGGACATGCATGCAATTTTGCACAAAGGAGGTTAAAAGGCAAAGATCAGAAATCTTTACAATCAAATACCACAACCGACACAGGACACCATATTGTATGGGAAAGTGACAAAAATACAAGAAACCATCACATACAAGAGAGCCAAGAAGCCATATACATTTCTATAGAATATAAGTCGCTATCACATCAATCAAATCGTGCAACATGCCATAAACTGCATTGCAAACACTGTGTATCCAGATCAGCCAGCTTCTTTGGAACCTGGCTAATTTATTTGAAAAACAACCTAAATGTTAATTAAGAAAGATAGAACATAATCATGATAATGTTTTATTGATACCCAACTTATGCAATACAGGCGCATGCATTGTATTTAAATTATATTTCCTTTTTGATATATATCTGAACACGAGTTCATTTGCAGTGAAAAATTAAGTTGACCGCAAGTAATGAAAAATAATCAGTGTCTAATGTAAATTTAGCAAGTATAGGTAAAATTAATAAATTTGATCCCTGGTATAGTGTTACTTATGTTGTTGTTGATGATAACAAACTTGTTGTTGTAATCGGAGTGTTTGATTGAACACGCACACACACACACACACACTGTTGAGAGACATCGTTAATTTGCAAAATTAATTTTAATATAAACATGCCATTCAGTTTAAAAATAATTGAGCTCGAGAACACGAAGTACCTGGGTAAGATAATTAGAAAAAAATGCAAAAATGTAAAATGTAATTTCAAAGTCACAACAGTAAAAACAACAACCAGTTTTACTGTCAGCTTATATTAAGTTGACTACATGTACATGTAGTAGATAGAGGTTCTTACATATTAAATGCTCGTATATTATTAAATTTACTAAACTAGTTTCTTCGCAACGAGTTTAATAGAGGAAGGAAGAAGGCAAATATAAGGAATCGATACAATCAAATACCACGCCTAACCCACCACACCATATGGGAAAGTGACAAAACAGAAGAAAACATCATATACAAGAGAGCCAAGAGGTCAGCCCTTTCCCAGCAGGTGACCACAAGGTTGCAATAAACAGACAAGACAGTGTACTATGAAACACAAATAAAAAAGGATCCACAATAGAAGCACCGCCTTGGAACGGTCAGTAAGAAAAATACTTGAGGGCTTAATCATTCAATAATACAGGAGCACGAATGTTAGATTCCCAGATATTATCATATGATAATCAGTTTAAAAGAAAAGTATAAAAATTATGCAGCAACATTTATTTCTTATTATTTTACATACATGTATATATTACATTACATGTCAATGGTATCCATATCATATGCGTTATAACCACTGAGGATGAGTTCCACACTATTAGAGATTATCCACATGCATACATAAAATACGTTTCTCTTATGTCTTCCTTACAGGCTATCGGATGCAGTTAAATATTATTTACCAAGGTTCTGTCATACAATACCTCAATGATGATGAATTTGGTGACAGTCTACCAAGTGTTCCGGCTGAAGTTGATACAGTCAATCTAACTTGGGAGGCTGGGGACGAATTGGTAAGTTAATATTATCTAGTGTCTTCATAGCCAGGCACATTTTAATGCACATACCATGCAGATACCATTAAGTATGCATTGGTTTGTCATTAACCACCATTTACCTGACTAGAGCCATTTATAATTGTTGGAATATTTTAATGAGATTATGCTTTACCATGAAAATAGTATTATATTAAACGGTACATTCCATTAAAAATAACCCTTAATTCTGCACCGACTGATATCACAACTTACCAAGGCCATTGAAAACATGTCAATTCTTTTAAAGAGCTGTTTTAATGGCCTATTAATGGGAATTGAAATAATGATCATACTTTGAATGACTCTTAATGTAATGATTATAAATTAAAGTTCCATTAATTAACAGTAAAACTGTTTGAATGACCTTGAATGTAATGGCACAGTCAATTAATTTAACGGTAGCTAATTTAAGAGCTCTACAGTAGTTTTTTTTGTAAATTTAAGATGCAACCAGTTTAATGGTAGTTTTTTTTAAAAAAAATGATATATTGTAAAAAGTCATGAATTTAATTATGCAGACCGTTTAATGATAATTAACTTAACAAGTTTGACGGCCACTTTAAAGATAGCTTATTTAACAATATTTTAATGACAATGCATTTTATGCAGCAGGGCCATAAAATAACCTTAAACCGAATCACCACTAATTGTTTTGGCACATAAAATGGTTCCCAGCAAGAATTTTGAAAAAAAAGGTAACATTAAATTATACGCTATATCGTCTGTTTCCTAATTATGCTTTCTTTGGGGAGCAAAGTATTCATACACAACACTTAAATATTAAAGCTCTATATACATTGACATGTCATTGTGGCAATAAGTGAAAGTTTAATTCCAGATCCAGAATTATGACATTTACATTGATGAGAAAATAATTTGCAAGATGAGTGAAATATTATTCTACAGTTTACAGACTGGTATATTCAAATCCATGTAAAATGCCTAAATAATTAACTTTAAGGCACTATTTTGATAACAAATTTTCAACCAGCACTAGTATTCAGATACATATGATACACACATTTCCTCAAATAATTCAAAACATATAAGGTTTTCAGCCAGATGTACTGTGACATAAGGGCCCTTCCAGAATGTTTGAGCACAAGGGAACAATTAAATTTAAAAAAAAATAAAAAGGAGATATATAAATGGCATTATAAAATCGAAAAAGTTACCAAGAGCGATTCATTCAAAGTTTGCATGTTAAGTACCCCATTAAATTAAAGAAATCATCAAAGCAACCATGAACAGATCCAATTAAAACAGTTCCAATTAAGTTAATGGCAATCATTTACTGTCAAATTCATGGTATACCCAAAATACTGACAATTAAACTAAGGATGTCATTTAAATTTTAATGCTGTGCGGCAGCTTATTCCAAACATTTTTGATAGTATGTAACGGACTTTTCCCCACGTTGTATTAATCTACCAAGCTTCATATGAGTGGTGATAGCTACATGTGGTTCTTATTGTACTACACAGGTTGTGTTTGACTATTTTACTTGCTTTTGATGTGATTATAATCTAGTTTGACCTATTTGATCAATTGTTTAGACAGTGTCCTAAGTAATTGAAAAGCACTTACGGCAATACATACTGAATTTCTCTTTTGATCTTGTTTACCTCGTAAATACAGTTTTGTTTACCTATAACTCGCATTGTTCTTAACTATTATTTGCATTAAAGGTTGAGCCATGTCATGTCAAATAGAGAATACTAGGTGAGTGTCTTTTGATATCAAGTTTACCAGGCAAGGCTTCGAGAACGCATGTTGACATCGCAAGGCATGCTGAGCGATTTAATATGCGCTCTCAAAGCCGAGCCTGGTAAACTTAATAGCAAAAGAAGCGAACCTGGTATTCTATTTATCAGTTTACCCATTGTTTCACTCTTCAATCTAGCGATTATGACGTTATTTTCGATTTATGTGTTCATTCAGCGTCATTAGCGACGTCATTCAAAAAGTGCAACGTCATCATGACCTGATAAAGGCACATGCCGTGAGGTAGGCAACGTTTATAAGGTCAACGTGCAGCAATGCAGTTAGTATGAGAGGTGACTGATAAAAAGTTTAATATTATATGCAAACATTGAAGTTTCTTACCCTAAGCATTCTTGCAGTCTAATCGGGACCTGTTGGCGTATGATTGAGTTGTACGGAGGACAAACAAAGCCTCGCTTTATCCGCATATCTTTATTGCTGATTATTTAGGCGGAAGGAGGGACTTTGATGTTTTTAGGTCCGCATCGATTTTGTAGGACGACGAACGGCAAGGGAAATGCTGTTTATGTCTCAAGTGAATGCACTTTTTGTCGTATCTAAACGGTACGTTATACATGTAACACCATCGCAATACACCCGGTAACCCTACCTCCTTTGAACGCCATATATTGTTTGTACACTTAGGGCGCACAATCGGACATAGCTCGACGACCTTTATTCAGATTTACGAGTATGTACATGTGTGTAGTTCTTACGACCTCAGTTTTACTTTCAACTGCACAGGACAAACTATTTACACCAAAATAAAAATGATAAAATCCTAAATCAAAATCTCAACTGCATATCGCAGGTGTTCTCATTGTTTTATCCTCTAAAAGACACATTCTGTTAAATGCTGCAGTTTTTGAAATGCTTAGGGAGAAAATAAGTTTAGAATAAACTTTAAATGACGCAAGATGTGTGAACATAGATGCCTCTTTGGCGTTATGTATGAAATTTGGAAATGAAAAGTCTTATTATATTCCTGAGGTACCAATACCCATATTAAACGTGTCAGATGACTAGGTCAAATTGTCCTTGCTTTGGTTGTTGATGCCAAATAACTTACTATTACGCTCTATTAATGAACGAGTTGGACTTGATTTCTTTCGCCCTAACAATGGTACATGCAGCTACTACATCATGATTTGGGCCCCGTCGCGAGAAAACCTGTCTTCGGGGTGTCCGACAAAGCGAGTTTCAAACCAGTCTCCTCAGCTACAGAGACTAGCTAGAAAATTGAAATTTCACCTGCAGCAAGTTTACATATGATACTTTCTAAAAAGCGAATAACAAAGGCGCTGATCAGACTGCGCGGATGCGCAGGCTGGTCTGCGCCTGTGTTGTTCGCAAACCACCGAAGACAGGTTTTCTCGCGTCGAGGCCCATTTGGTTACCTCAAACTACAGATTAATCGACAAATTTTGCCAGTGCATTGGTTTTCGTGGTATCGAGAGTGATTTGATAATGAATTTTATAACTTAAATCTAATCTAAAAAAGTATATTGCATTTTTCCAGACGATTAAAATGATACCAAACTTGGCTGACCTCTTGGCTCTCGTTTGTGGTGTCTAACTGCGAGTCTGTCACTTTCCCATTGGTATCCTGGGTCAGGTGTGTTACTTGATTTATCAATTCCTGATCTTTGCACCCTTACTTACTTTCATGAATTCTTGTCTGTTCGTTGTAGTAGCCTTGTAGTCACCTGCTGGGATAGGGCTGACCTCTTGGCTCTCTTGTGTGTGATGTTTATTGTGACTTTGTGTCCTGGGTCAGGTGTGGTGATTGATTGTATCAATTTCTGATCTTTGCATTCTTTCTTACTCTAAACAATTATTATTGATAAAATTGGTATTTTTCAACTTTTGGTCTAAATATCTACCACATAAAACTTATATGCAAACCGAGACTTAAAATCTTACATGTATATGAGACAGTGTCTAGCATAATGTCCATGTTGACATGTGCGTTTAGCGAAGATTTTAATGAATCTGATCATACACACAGTCGGGCTGTCTAGAGTCTTAGTATTCACCTGAAGAAATATTGAACATTGGCTTGCCATAGAGCGCCCATCAAATTCTCTGATAGGACTGCGTGAAAGATATCTCTGCTGAGTTTTTAAAAACGATTTAAAAGAAAATGATTGATGCAAACAAAAACCCATGCCTCAATTTAGTTGTGTAATGCCCAGGTCACACATTCACGGATAACCTCGCCGTTTCTACTACGGATTAAATCTCACGGAAGACCCTGGATATGCCAATTTCCGTAGTCCGATACGGATACACTATACACGTATGATTAAGTACTACTATGTATGATTACGGATGTAATACGGAAAGCTGCGGACCAATACGAATTGCCACGAATGTACATCCATGGCTAATCCGGCATCCAGTCCGTAAACGTGTGACCTGGAAATAACATGTACCTATATTTTACATTTGATTTATTATGCAGTAGGCATGATTGTCTCCAGAGCCCATTTGATTTATTATGCAGTAGAAATCTAAGTCTCTGGTGCCTATTTGATTATTTATGCAGTTTAATGTATGGCTTTCGTGCCCATTTGATTTATTATGGCGCAAAATGTATGTCTCTGGTGCCAATTTGATTCATTATGTTGTAGAAATGTATGTCTCTAGTGTCCAATTGATTTATTATGCAATAGAAATGTATGTCTCTGGTGCCCCTTTCATTTAATATGTAGTAGAAATGTATGTCTCTGGTGCCAATTTGAATCATTATATTGTAGAAATGTATGTCTCTAGTGCCCAATTGATTTATTATGCAGTAGAAATGTATGTCTCTGGTGCCCCTTTCTTTTAATATGCAGTAGAAATGTATGTCTCTGGTGCCAATTTGATTTATTATGCTATAGAAATGTATGTCTCTGGTGCCCATTTGATTCATTATGCAGTAGAAATGTTTGTCTGTGGTGCCCATTTGGTTTATTATGCAGTAGAACTGTATGTCTCTGGTGCCCATTTGATTTATCATGCAGTAGAATTGTTTGTCTCTGGTGCCCATTTGGTTTATTATGCTGTAGAAATATATGTCTCTGGTGCCCATTTGATTTATCATGCAGTAGAATTGTTTGTCTCTGTTGGTTTATTATGCAGTACAATTGTTTGTCTTGTGCCCATTTGGTTTATTATGCGGTAGAATTGTTTGTCTCTGGTGACCATTTGGTTTATTATGCAGTAGAAATGTTTGTCCCTGGTGCCCATTTGGTTTATTGTGCAGTAGAAATGTTTGTCTCTGGTGCCCATTTGGTTTATTATGCAGTAGAAATGTTTGTCTCTGTAGCTCATTTGGTTTATTATGCTGTAGAAAAGTGTGTCTCTGGTGCCTATTTGATTTCGATATTTTGCATGAACAGCTGCATAATAGTGATAATTCAATACAGAACCCAATTGCCAAAATAAAAACGTACTTACACTGCTTTACGTAACTGATACCCAACATGTCATCAAGCGTTCACAGCCTAAAACTTAATAATTGAAGACAACGCCTGTCTAATCGAGGGTGGCTCTCAATAAGTGTTACATTGGAGAACGAACGGTTTCTCATGAAATCACCTTACCATGTAAAAAGACGGTCGAACAAAAGGCACCCTGCAGTTATGGTATATTATTGACAATCAGTGAAGAGCCATTTTAATGTACTATCGGTATGCCCTGCAGGCTGGATGAAGTCTCCTCTCTTAAATCAGGGTATTTATCATATGACGTCGCGTCTGGGAGTGAAATAACGCCATGCAATAAAATCTGTAAACCACTAGTGGTTTATCGTTTTTCTGGAAACGTTATGACGTCCATAACAATGTTGCATACATAATGACAAAATTTTAACGTTTTACGGCAAAAATGAGATTTCAAAGTAATCTTAATGTCATATGATAAATAGAATTTAACATTCGCGCTCTTGTATTATTGAATTTATTAAACTCGTTGCGAAAAAGAGATAAAATGCTCGGCAAGCCTCGCATTTTATCACTTTTCCCCAACTCGTTTAATAAATTCAATAAAACATGAGCACTCATGTAAGATCCTTTATATATAACATGGACCTGCATAAATCTGCTAATATACTTATGATAAATGAAGTGAGAGTTCAATTTACAATTTGGCAGCAGTAGTAAGATATACACTATTTAACTCTTTCCATGCTGGCAGCGAATAGTTCGTCTGTTGATAACCTTCGCACGCAGTTTGGACAAAATATCGGACCTGATTTAGTTCCAAACAATTTGACACTTTGATAGTGTCCTGAAAGGATATTTTGAAGGATTGAAAATGAAAATAAAACGAGCAGACGACAACATAAGCTTGAACAACTACCCAGCATGCTAAGAGCTAAAGCAACCTAGCAATAAGGTGCAACAAACACCCTAATAATCATACCATGGTATCTTTGGTCTGATAGGTCTCTTTCGATAGGCATTGTAATTTGGAATTTAACAGTATGTTAAAGATATTCGGCTTAGCATGTTTAGTCATGTTTCAGTAACGGACAATGTATCATCTTGCATATGCCTACATTATCTGCACTAGATCAAAGAACCATTTTCTTTCGTGATGCCACAATTAGATCTGCAATGATGATTTCCGGACTATTGAAGAATAACTGATGTAGACGCAATCAGGGTAATACAAGAAACCACGACAGGCAGCTCGTTTTAATTCTAGAGGCATACGACTGATTAAGATAGTACGAGGGGCATTTTTAAGTTCGTGATTTAAACATACCAGCGAAAGTAAATACTATATATTGTATATATTTTGAACGAATGAAGGCAGCCTAAAACAATTTCAAGATGTACTCATACTTTAATTATTACCAAGAGGCAAATATAAACCTATATAAGGGACACGAAAAATATTGTATAAATATGACAATGGTGGACTTTGTCTTTGTCTCTGACAGAACGTTAAACTGCATTGCATGAAAATAAAATAATCTGCATACATGACATCTAAAATATTTAACTGCCAACAGAAGTTACTTAGTGCAGTGACAACATTCTGCATCCATTGCAGCTTATCAGCAACAAGTATTGGGTAAGAAAGATTTATTTGGAACATAAGCAAATTGTTATGTAGGTATATAGCATTTATCAGTTACCATTCATATAACTGCAGCGCGGCACGTTGCCTGATAAAGTTAGTCTATCTCATGTGCCTTTATCAGGTCATGATGACGTTGAACTTCTTGAATGACGTCGCTAATGACGCTGAATCGATACAAAAATTGACCATTACGTCATATTTGCTATTTTGAAGAGTGAATCAACTTGGTAAGCTGATAAATAGAATACCAGGTTCGCGTCTTTTGATATCAAGTTTACCAGGCTCGGCTTCAAGAGCCTTGCCTGGTAAGCTTAATAGCAAAAGACTCTCACCTAGTAGTCTCTATTTATTTGAAGAAGGTTTTACAACTCATAGTTGGATACAGGCGTTAGAACGTGACTT
Organism: Loripinus fragilis; assembly: GCA_964019695.1. Lineage (NCBI taxonomy): Eukaryota > Metazoa > Mollusca > Bivalvia > Lucinida > Lucinidae > Loripinus > Loripinus fragilis. The sequence goes on along the minus strand of OZ026520.1, from coordinate 61,089,284 downwards.
AAGGTAGTGCGGGACCCATGTCAAAAGATAACCTTACTTTTACTTAAAAGTAAGAGTGTAAGAGTTATCGTTCCTGAATCTTGTTTTTAAAAGAGAATACTTATTTGTAAGACGATAGATATTAATCTCCCCTGACAACTCTTTGATGCTTGAAACGTTATTCTGTAAGTAGTTTGCTTTCACAAAAAGAAGGAATGCAAGTATTAGCTTTTAAAAACATTACCCAGAGTATGAAGTCATTCAGTATTTTGATGGTTAAAAGTTGCGGACCACATAAATAAACATACTATATACATGTCTCGGTTGCTATTTCTGCATGCTGCCACTAACCTAAGACCCACCCCCACCCCAAAAAGGGGGGGGGGGGTTGTAGACGTGCACATGCCTTGTATGTGACATTCTCATGTTTTAGGTCCCATGGAGGTACATGGACACTAATAGACAGGTGTTCTCAGAGACATTTTTTACGAAGTGTGGGCACTTTTGGGGCATAAGGTGCCACTAGGCCTATCAATATAAGCAAACACTCCTGAACTGATTTTGCCCTGTTGCCCAAATGGGAAACCCCAAATAAGGTCACAATAGGAGGTCAAAGGTCATCAAGTGCATTATATTGTGGTGAGTTTAATTTGCAAATTTTGTATTTATATTTATTTCGCAAAATAAAAGGCAAATTGGTTTATCGAACTCAGCCAACATCTTGGCTATGCGTCCAATATAAATGCGTCCAATATACAAAGCATACTGACCCTACACAAGGTCACATAGGGGTCAAAAGGTCACTAAGTGTATATAAAATTCGTGATTTTATACATATAAATAATGATTTGGACTGACATTGATGGAATTCATTGTACCTTGTCTGATCGATATCAGTGACTTTATTTTAATTGGTATATCATTTGTTTCAATTCTTATGACCTCATAAAAGGTCAAAATGAGGGTCAAGGGTAATCAATGGCAATTTCAGAATCATCATCTAAGTGTTATTACGAATTCATGCTTACATCTTTATTAGATAAAACCTATTTGGGCTTTTAAACAGCAACCAGTTTTAAAGCTGCATAGTCTGTAACTTTTGATCTTCTAATTTTAAAAATAATGTTTTTATTTTTCAAGAACACAGTAAAATACTCAAATTCAGGTAAACATTTTACCAGTTTCGTAAATCTTAACAAGTTATCACTATCAAAACTACTGCATTTATGTTAAAATTCAACGGTCTAGAATTATTGGAGGGACGCAAATAATTACCAACGAGAGAAAAACACACCTATTTGATAAGAAAATTCACTTTTCCATGCAGTTTTCAGCTATATTGAACATTTTCATTGTGAAAACAAAGCTTAATTCTACTTTTACAAATGATTTAAAAAGAAAATATTTTTTTTCGAAAAATGTTCATAGTTACAGAGTATGCAGCTTTAAAATGACCTTTCCTTATTTAGAACCTAATGCCCTCATTTGAAATGTACATATTATCGGGGTCAAAGGTCACAAGGTGCATGTGTGACCAGGTCCCTATTTTTAAAGCACCCTATGCAACTTTCGCATAGTTTTAACCGGAAATTGACCGAAAAATATCCCGAATGTCATTTATAGATATACAATGAAAACTGATATCTTTCATCTCTTATAATAGTAACTTATTAACAAGTGATCTTCTTTACAACTCATCCTCATTATCTGACTCTTCCACAACATTCAGTGCATTGCCACATGAAATAGAACCACAGCCGCAAGATGGAAGAAAATGATATTACTAGGATAAGACATACATTTGCACCGTCTTGTTGCACACACTTTGCAGCTGTATTGCAACAACTGCGTACATACTTAAGTTTTAGGTTCTTACAGCAACAGCTTTGGTTTCAATTGGTTGCTGTAGGGGTCTCGCAACCATGCACACGTTTCCAGATCAATGTTACTCTGGGGATGGAACTGTAACATTCAACCAATTAGTTGCCTGATAATGGGCTCGTCTTATGTGGAGTTTAATGCACCAGATGTAGAAGGAAGCCTACCTGGGTCTTTTACCTTATTAAACAAAAACACTCGCATTTGGTCAACATTTGTGATCCGATTGATGGGTCAAGTATTTTGCAGAGTACTGTTTCATTTGTTAGCTCCCATATCCTAAACCTGATGGATACTGCTTCCTTGCGTAAATTCTTGGCTACATCATACATATATATAACATATGCTCAGACTCTGAAAAATGCGTGGTAGTTTTATTCAGAACCAACTTAGATTCTTGGCTTCCTGATGGTTCATCAACACTTTCCTTTAGAAGTTAGACTATTTCTCTTGCGGATTGCAAGGGAAAAATTCAAAGCGATTCACATGGATTCAATTTTGAAACAAACTGTAATTCCCCTCGTATTTGAGGTTAGATTGTCTCGTAATGACCCAGATGCTTCCCCATAGCATGGAGAAAATCAGTGTAACGCTCCCATAATGTTTGCAATGTATAAATTTCTATATTTTCAAAGCCAAGCTTAAATTCAAAAGCAATGTTCTGGAGACCAAATTTGTGGGGCGAAACATCTTCTGATTCTCTATGCTTTCCAAAATGCCTATAGAAATGTTTTTTTACATGTAGGATGGTACAGGCAATCTTCTACTGCAAAATCATACATTGTTGCTAGCCTAAGTAAGTAAGGGTGCAAAGATCAGGAATAGATACAATCAAGTACCACGCCTGATCCAGGATACCAATGGGAAAGTGACAAACTCAGAGTTATACACCACAAACGAGAGCCAAAAGGTCAGCCCTTTCCCAGCAGGTGACCACAAGGCACAAATAAGCAGACGCGTACAAATGCATAACAAATACAAGACAGAATAAACATAAAAGATCCACAAATGAAGTACCGCCTTGAACATTCAGTAAAATATTTTACTGGAAGGCTTCACCAGCATCTGTAAATCAAATGATGACTATGACATAATCTATTCTGACTAAGTCAATGTCATTATTGGGTTTAAGTCCTCCCTTGAAGTGTGAAGGCAAAGATGCAAAGTGATTTATCTAGCGGTGGTAATGATCGCCTAGACGGCCTAAAATTGCAAGAAGTGGACGCCTCTTCTGAAGTATCCGTATGCTTCTTAGTACTTAGCTTTTACCTAGCTATGTGGAATGCAGACATGAAACTTGAAAAACATGGTCTGTGATATTCAACCCTCTTTTCCTGCGCAATTAAGGTGTTTGAGGTCTACCAATCTTAATAAGTCAATTACATCTATGTTGCCTTAGTCACAGGACTCCCATCGGTCAGATGCTGCCTGTAGCAGCTTGTCACGCCCATCCTCGCCAAGAGCAGACACCTTCTTGCTCTGCAGGCACCTGCATGTTACAGGTCGTTTCAAATAAGAAATAAATCATATTGCTTTTGTGGGTCGGACCTCAGATTATGAAGGTTCAGACTTAAAGACTTATCTATAGATGAGATGGTTGGGTCTGATGCTGCGTCTGTTGTCAGTTCCTCCAGGGTTTAATTGTTGGATTTATTTTGCTCCAGTATTCAGGTGATGGTTCATGGATAAGTATGGGGCCTTTCATGCAAACCAAACATCTATGTGTCATAATCCACTACATAACTAATGGCGAGGTTGGTACCGTAATACTAGTTTAAGCCACCAAACAATTTTCTTACTGACCGTTCCAAGGCAGTGTTTCTTTTGTGGATCTTTTTCGTTAGTTGTTATTTTTGTTTGTCTTTGTCAATATTAGATGTCTGTTTGTTGCAACCTTGTGGTCACCTGTTGGGGAAGGGCTGACCTCTTGGCTCTCTTGAATGTGATGGTGTCTTGTGTTTTTGTCACTTTCCAATTCGGTGTCCTGGGTCAAGTGTGGTACTTGATTGTATTGATTCCTGATCTTTGCCTTCTTCCTTACTTTTAATAAAAGATGATATTTACTGATTTTAATTGATCAAGCTGTATTTGTGATGTCACAGAAAATCACACAAAAAATGTAATTAGTTTCGTTTTCTGTGTGTAAAAGATGCATTTGGTGCTCTGTGTTAATCACATCAGATGCGCAGCCGATGTCAATAAATACAGGGCATCAAGTGCAGACTGATCAGTGCACAGCATTGCATTTCCAAGACAGCTTTATATTGCATTAAAAAAGTTAGATTGAATTACATAGACTTTTATTATGTGCTTTTTACGAAAAAGTGATAACTATCACAAATGTACATAACCAATTCATGCACTATGCAGTACCCTTTACATACATACAGACGAACAGACAGCTGTGTTTGTGATCGCAGATGATAAAATTTCAACGATTTATCTAACTAGACATCAGTATTTCAGTTATTTGAAATTATTTGCAGCAAAATGCCAGTGTCTTTGATGTTTAAGTACTGTGTTTAATGCGTTATACATCAGTTTGCACCTATTGACCTTTGACCTAATATATTGACCTTAATAATGATCTTTGGTTTGGGCAACAGGCAAAAAATGAAAGAGGACATGTCCCTTAGTAACTTAGGCACTGTTGCCCTTCATGCCGCAAAAGTGCCCACAAACGTGTTTTCTAGCACTCTTATTTGCATTTTAACGCTAGACTATAATGTTTTATGGAGAAATGACGTTTTTGTTTTGTTTGTTTGATTTGATTCTTTACGTCCCATCAACAATCTTTCAGTTATGCGGGACGGGTCTTCCTGGGTTGAACCAGTACTAAGCTAGGATAAATGTGTCTTGCTCAAGGACCACAACACAGTGACGCCGGTGAGGCTCGAACCCGCGGCCCTTCGATCTCGAGTCAAGCACTCTACCACTGAGCCACTGCGCTCCCTGGAGAAATGACGTAACTATTTCAATTACCTTATCACACCGGATAGGCAGCAATAACAACAGTCTAAACAATCGATGAATGCTGATAACAAATTGCTAGAAACCGTGTTTGTGATTGCCATTTGTTGCCTATCGGGTGTACAAACAACAATCCAAAGTTCTGTTACTTACAATATTTAACTACGTTCGTCGATAGCATTAACGTTTTCGATTGCCGCCTATCTAGTATGTTTTTGATATACTGAAGAGGTAGCCAAAACAATCTGATACAAGGGCTAGGAGTTATTTCATGTTTCTGTTGAAAAAAATAGTTTGTTTCGTTGCATGTTTCATGATGATAAAATGGACATTTCTGCATACATTTTAATAAAATTAATTGGAACTGCATGTGCCTGAAAGGAAGATATATGACAATATAACATTCTTTTCTGTATATTAACGGTAGGCAAGCATGGTACAGATGCGCGGATCCAGGAATTTTCATCGGGGGGGGGGGGAGGGTCCAGGTCAGTCTGACAAAAAAGCTCTGACAACGATTTTTTTAGTCCTCAGCTTATTTTACAGACGTCAAATGGTCAATTTCAAAGAAATCTCTCGTTTTTCAAGGCTCCAGATGGGGTCCAATTTTTTCCTGGGGGTTCAACTTTTTTCAGGGGGTGTCCAATTGCTGATTCCCTATAGAAACCCATTTAATTTGTGATTTTCCAAAGGGGGTTCGGACCCCTGCCCCCCCCCCTCTGGATCCGCACTTGGTGCAGCCCTCACAGCTTCATGGTTAAGGCTACAATACATTATCTCATTTGGGCTTGGCAAACGTTAATAGACAGAAAAATGTATCATCCTTTTATTGTTATATACCTTATAATAAGTGTTTACTATAGAAACTTGAGGTGTTTCAATCGCTGACAATTGTACATTTTATTTAATAATGTGTCATATTTTGGTTGATCGTTGACCAATCACTGACCGCGGGCTTTATTTCCGATAAAACATGACTGCAGAGGGCTTAATTGCCATTTCAACCTGCTCACGGATATCCTCTGCGAGTTAAGATACCGTCGCTTATGCTTTATTGAGAAATGACCAAAATATTCAATTATCATAAGATACGCTACTTTATTACATCGGATAGGCAACAATCGAGAAGGCTCTGAACAATCGATGAACGTGGATCGCAAATCGCTAGAATTTACCATTTGTCGCCAGTCAGGCAAACAAACTGCAATCCAAAAAGTCTGTTTCTGACGGTATTTGATCAACGTTCGTCGATAGCATCAACGTTTTCGATTGCCACATATCCGGTATGTGAATTGATACAATGAATACGTAACCAAAACAATCTGAAACAAGAGCTAGGAGTTATCTACATTTTTCAGTCATGTTTCTGTTGAAAAAAAAGTTTGTTTCCACACCGGATAGTGAGCAATCGAAAACACTCTTAACCATTGACGAACGCGGATCAAAACTTGCTAGAAACAGTGTTTTGATTGCAAAGTGTCGCCTGTTCGATGAGTGATGGTAATAAAAAAAAACTATGGTTCTAACTATTTTTGGTCTATAATCGTCGATAGTATTGATGTTTTAGATTGCGCCTATAAGGTGTGGTTTTGTTGTATGCCTCACGATGTTACAGTGGACATTTTTTTTGGAAATGCTTTTGCTTGAAAGGAAAGTATTCTAGAACTTTTTGGATACTGTAAAGGCGGAACCTCATGACTGCCTTATTAGTCTACTTTAGACATAGGTAAAATCTGAAAATGAGGCGTTATAACTACATTCGAAAGTGTTTGTTTATTGTTTAACATTAGTATAGAGGCAAACAGTGTGGACCCAGATCAGACTGCTCTAGATCTACACTGTTTGTTTAAGAGGCTTCGTAATATTTCAATAGACGATAAAAACATACGATTGTGTTGTAATATACGCTTTAAGGGTTAATAAATGTGGGTTCAGTGCATTAACGGACAGGACTTTCATGAACTGCACGCAGACCTGCGCGGCTCAAGCAACTTTTAAACGCTTAACCAATGGATGGAACCTGATTTCCATTCTTGAGCAGTTGAAATAACCGAACCACGCCCAGATATTAAAATTAAAGTTGCCACCTTTACAGTACCCAAAAAGTCCTATAATATATAACAATGACAATATAATATGCTAGGTCAAAATCTATTATGTCATTTTCTACGCCCATTTGTCAGTGCTTAATCAATAATAGCTATGTCTCCGCCCAGTGATATAAATAGGGCGTAGACAAACAAAAAAAATGGTTGAAAGGAGAGACAACACTTATTATAGTCTTTATTTTTTTTCAGAAAAATCACCAAAACAAAAAAACGAGCACGGTGACACATATTTTTTATTCAATCATTAGATTCTTCATGAAAATATCTTTGTAAAAATATGTTTTTTGTTGTTTCAGTTACATTCTCTAATTTGTTTATTTTGAATATTAATGTTTTTTTCGGCATTTATTCGTTTGACTTAATTAGGATTTTGCTTAATAAATTGTGTAAATACATGTTATTTCACTATTTTTTGTTTTTATTTATATCTCTGGTGTGAGTAGTATTTGTTCTGAAAAAAACTGTATTGCGTTTCTTGTTAATTTGTTAACAAAATCTGTGTTTGTTTATTTCAAAAACCTGCGATTTTGCAGTTTTTGACATCAAATAACTTTTTAAAAAGAACGGTGAGGTATTGTTTTTTTTGTCTTAGATTATAAGTATAAGTCTATATTATAATATATTAAAAGATAAAACACTTTTGGACATATGCCGGTGAGTCCGGTACTACCTTAATAAGTTAGTTGTAAAGTATTTTTACATTTTTTCTCGTGTAAAATTCATCCAAAACAGAATACATATTTTTTATTTTTATCAGAACGAACGGCAAAACAACAGCCACTGGTTTGCTTAACCCCCTTTGTTTGTAAATGATGTCATGAAGCGTAACTATGTTAGAAACTGATTTAGTGCCTCTTGATAGGAGCTAGGATCACTGCAATGAAAATGAAATTACGCAGAAATGATATTAATTACGCTTTCCATCTGTGGTGGATTTATGCCCACCCTACGTTTTATGACACGGGGTATGGCAGTATACCATGATAGGTACATGCATATACCAAATGTGAAAACCTTCTGGTAAAATATGAGGAGTTCAGGATATAAGTCGTATTACAGATTTTGAATATATTTGAACTTGACCCTTTACTCCAAGGAATTTGGTGATTTGAAACCTGATCTTCAACACACTAAAGCAATTGTTGTGCCAAAGATGACCACCACTAAAAAACTGAAAGAGGAGTTTGCAGCTAGCAGTTATGAGCCATTACACAGATTTTGAAGACATATGCGGCTAATTTCCATGTACACCATTTCTGCGTCGGATAACTTAAACTATTCTACAACTGCAATTTTTGCGAGCCTCGAAAGACTTGGCCTTCTGGCCTAGTGGCTAGAGTGTTCGACTATGAAACCAGAGAACTAGGGTCGATTCCCGAGTAGGCACATATTTTGCAGTGTGTGTTTTTCTGTTCGAAATCTGTGTGGTTGGATTAAATTTAGCCCTCCAGAAGATATTAAGTACGGTGACCCCACCCCCCACCCCGATTTTTTTTTGCTTTTCTAAAAGATAAGATGAAAAAATTAAGACATTCAATTTCAGAATTTTTAATCTGTAGCTTCGTCTAAAAATCATAATCCCATTTTTTGGAAATACCAAAATTATCATGCAGTATCTTGTCACAACTTGGGATAACACATCTTTCTTTTACATTTTTTAAAAGATTGAGGCCATGCGCAGTAATTCAAAATAAAATAAAGAAGCTGGGTGAATATTACAGCTATTTCAGCTTACTATTTAGGACTTAGGTAACAATATTCTTCCATTGGTTCCGATGATTGGTTAAATGCTGAAACTTCCATATGAGATCATGAAAAATTGAGCATGGTGACATATACTTTTTATTTCATAAATTGACAGTCCTTACATAAAACAAAATGTATGCAAAGTATTGAACAACTTTCAATGTGGGAAGTTTTAAGTAGCAAATGTCCTTATGTATACACTGAGCAAAATTTCAAATTGGTTACCTTACATTTTTATGTCAGTTTTGAAAGTAAGATCCGGTTATAAAAAATGCATGCTAATATAAATCAACCAAGGCCTTGCCGAACCTCTGCATGCCATTTCATTTAAAAATGGCTGGTCCGTCTTCCACAGACGATGCTAGAGTAAAGGTACCCTTATTTCAAAAAGTCACATTTTTCCTACAAAATGAAATATTGCACAAAGATGCCATCCATTTGTAGTTTTGTTTGTATGAAATGTTTCTGACTGCCGAGATTAAAGATGAACACGGTTCAAATGATTCGTAACAATCAGACTCCTATTTTCTGTTACGAAATAGCATAATGACAAACACTACCAACAGCCTAAATCATAAAAATTCAGCTCTATGCATGCAATTTACTTAGGAAGTTCGCACTGTTTTGTGTGCCTTATTATCTGTGATACGGTATTGAAATTTTCAGCGATTATGTATTACTGCTAGACGTCACTATTCTAGTTTGGAAATTAAAAAGAAAATAATGCAAAGTACCGTCAAATTGGCTTTTTAAGCTTTACATTCAAACCGGAAGTGCGAAGCAGCAGTGAAATGTTTGTCATCACAAAATGGACGAAGCAAGTTCTATTCTGTTTGTGCTATCTTGTTCAGATAAAATAAAATGCATACAACAAATTTTGCACAAACTACTAATAAATTTCAAAAATTTCGAAAAATGTGATATTTTAAAAAAAGCGTAAAAAATCTACATTAGTAAAAATATCAAGTGTTTGATGTTTTTTTAAGTCGATTAGACCAGTCTATTACCAACTGAACTAAAATTGAATATAAAACTTCATTCAAAACCATTTTTCTTCAAAAAAGCATATTTTTGCAAATTATAACCAAAAAAAACGTGGATTGAAAGATTGCTTTTCTGAAAGATTAAACTGCACATTTATAGGCAAATATTCATTTCAATGTTATTGCAAATAATGAGTTTAAAAAATGACCAATCAGAAATTTTGTTTAGTGTATTTGACCTTGCCTTATGATTCCAATGTTATATTGGAGATCTGAAACATTCGTTGTTATCTGCACATCATATGCAATCATTGTGCTAAATTGAAAACGAAAGAGGAATTCGCGTTAAGAGTAGAGGGACATATTTTTTTAACATATATGGCCTTGACATTTGAACTTTTATTTAATCAACACATAATAAACAATGGTTGTGCCAAATATAAGCACGCTTGATGAGGCATCCCTGTTACGAGACCTTTGACAGATAATAAGAATATTTCATCTTTACACATCCGTATTTTGAGACCTCAGTTGTGATCTACATTAGATATGCAATCATTGTGCAGACTATTAACACCTTCTGTCAAAATGAAGAAGGAGGGATTCACATTACTAGCCATAGACAGGTTTAAGTTAATTTGATCTTGACTTTTACTCTTCCCCTTACTGTGTCCTGGGTCAGGTGTGGTATTTGATTGTATCGATTCCTAATATTGTCTTTCTTTCTTATTTTGACTCCAATGCCATATCATTGAATGTAATTGTATTTTATTAGTTACACACAATAGACAGTTATTGTGTCGAACATGAAGTTTTTCGGTTAAAATTGAAAGAGGACTTTCTATTAAGAGCTGCAAGATAGGTTTTGACAGATTTCATGTATGTTTGACCTTTAAAAATGTTTGGTATTAACTTTGACTCTAAGGTCATATTAGTGAACTGAATAGCCCATAGATTTCTTCATACGCTAGGTATGCAATGATTGTGCCAAATATGAACAACTTCAGTCAAGAAACGGAAAAGGAATTCGCGTATGAGCGGTTAGGTTTATTTTAGACATTTGTGACCTTTGACTCTAAGGTCATATCGATGATCTGAATAGCTGACTATCATTGTGCCAAATAGTAGCATCTACTGTCAAAAAAACTGACAGACGGAAGGACTGATGGATTGGGTCGTTTAAACATATTACACTTTTTTTAAAAGTTCTGTTAAAACTCACGACGTTTGTTTCCAAAACATTTTATCATGAATTAACTTAAAAAGTGTGTAGTTTCAATCAAGACTTATTTTGCAATGCTAATTTCGGCTAATTTACTTGTTTATCAATTCAGTATGCCACATCAACCCAAGCTTCATTGAGGTACTTCCGATAACATAAGCCTGCATTTGAAGAGTGTTTGTGTTGCATTAACGTGGCTGGCCGTGTTTCTACAAAACACAATCAATGTTAGGATCTAACTCATAAAACCTATATATACACTTAGTTTGCTTTAAAGAAATTTGAATTATAGTGTTTATAATAAAGCAACAGCGACTCAAAGTTTGGTAAATCAGAACACTTTTTATGAAAAAAAGATACAACAAAAATAGTAAGTGAGTATGATCAGGAAATACCACAATCACAAACCGCAGACAACCCCATGGCACCGCGAGGAAGAGCCGCTCAACCATTACGAGTTGAACAACCTCAGTGAACAACTAAGAACGGAAAGCAACTCCAGATAAAAAGCTTACAATTTCGTAGATGGTTTATGGTTGGGTACAATGGGTGTCTATGATGGGTGGATGGCATCTAAGGTTACGGGTCCAGATATGATCTTGGGTCAAAGTCAAAGTAAAAATTCTATCAATTCAGTCCATTTGGCATGTAAAGCTTTCGAATTGAAGGCATGACATTAGAGTCAAAGGTAACGGTAAAGGACCTCGGACAGTTTCCTATTCAATCTGCCCAAGTTTTGACAGCCTCTGGCTAGGATAATGCATAACTGACAACTATAGTTTTGGGCTTAAATCAAACCTTTACATTTAGTGCACCTAGCACAATAAAAATATTTTGAAAATATTGCATAATTATGCCAGAACTCTAGGGTTAAGGGGGTGAGGGTATTTTTGTGACCAAATTTTATTTCACAGAAAGTCAAAGTTTCGTCGAGTATTCACCTAAATATATGTAAATATTATGTTTGCGGCATAAAACTTGAGACGAAAGTGATGCATTTGCATAAAATTCGGGTTGAGAATATTCTATTATTTCATCTAAACACGTGTGCTGTCAATTACTTTTGACTATTACCTGTAATGTTTCAAGGTCAACCAGTTTGACTTGTGCATTGAGGTGTATTATAACTGCATACTGTATATATCACAGTCCAGATAAACACATTTTTAGCGTAAAATCGTTAATATTTTCTTATACATTAAATTTAACCTATAATATGGTGCTTAAAAGAACCGTCTCATTGAGACGAGTCTTTTGAGTACCCATAACAAACGTTTTGGTTGAGAAATGAGACAATTAATAACTTTATAAGCACTCATAACTAAAGCCCTGATACATGCCATTGCATATTGATATTTACCTACAGGCTTTTACAAAATAAGTTTATAATACGTCTTTATACTTAAGTGTTTTTGGGCATTTTGACAGCGTCCCCCCATGACCAATCATGGCGTTTTTATATGTGTGAAATGTAAAACTAAAACTGTTTGCAAAAGGATTAGTTTGGTCACGGGCGGGGAAAGCACTTCAGTAAAACTTTTTCTATTTTCTATATGTTGAATAGCAAAAACTGAGTTTTCAACCCATATTTTTTAATTGGTACTTGTCCTATGAGAGAACGGCTTTTGTGGATAAGCGGAGGGTTGAACCTACTATTTTTTTCATAGAAAAAATATATTTTTCTTTGAAACTTTTCTCTTGTCATTTTTATGGGCAATCCTTCATTAAGACTGTCCGAGGTCCTTACTCAAATTATGACCATTTGGCCTGTAATACGAACTCCTCTTACATCTTTGATGCAGGTGGCTCATTTAGCACAATGTTCGCCAATGGCGTGCATCTTAGATGCAGGTGGTTCATATTTAGCACACTGATAACAATGGCATGTATATGAATGAATTTTCTGACTCCAGATAAAATTTTGAAGTCTAAGGTCAAAAAGTAAGTGAGTGTGATGATAAATATCACAATCACCAACTGCAGACCGACCCACGGCACCGTGAGGAAGAACCACAGGACATTAACAGTTACAAGACATCCAAAAGACAATAATAGCGAAGCAAGCTGCTCTCTCTTCCTCGTAAAGATGATTGCAAAACTAGAAAGGACATTAGGTAATGCGTACCAAAGCAAAGACCAACACAGAATCCACAACAAATAGGGGATGAATTAAACAATAAACAACAACAACAGAACCACCACCTTAGAATGGACTGCAGCCCAAGCTACCAAACGGGGAGGGACTTAAATCTTTTTTTTTTACTGCGGCCAAATCTTCGCCCTAGATTATGTTGTTGTTGTTAATACACAAAAAATGTTTAGCTCGCATGGAGGCTTCCTAACCAAATTAACAAACTATGATGAAACAAAGAAAAAGGCTCATGACTCACAGAAGTAAGAGCTAAAGAAAACCTCAAGATGAGAAATGTTGGGCCCAGCAAAACAAAGGCATTAGGCACCAACCAACGCATTTAAGTTTTACGTCACGGCTGTTATTAAGTCTGAGGCCTGACACACCATCATGCAATAAAAGAGCAAACCAAAGCTATAAACCATAATTGGCTTTACAACCAGGCACGCATTATATAATACGTACATGGTGTATCACACTCCTTTATAATGTTTAATTATCTTTTTAAGTTGATCACCAAAACTAGGCTTTCCAACAATGCTTTGAAATTTATAAACTAAATCACCATAAAATACAGGTTCTGATGCAGAAGAATTTGAATTTTTAAACAAATATTGTATTTAACTATGAACTCTGAGTGTCTGTAGTATAATTTAGAAAGAGCTTTACGAAGTTTATGGTAACGATAACCTTTTTTAATAACTTAGACGTCAAAAATGTTTTTTTTTGTTGAAGTCATCAACATTAGAATATACTATCGCAAAACGAATAATTTTCGAAATGTAAACGACACCAGAGGAAGTAAGAATGTAGGCAATGACCAGGAATCGATACAATCAAGTACCACACCTGAGCCAGGCCACTACATGGGGAAAAGGACAAAAATACAAGAAAACATCACACATTAGAGAGCAAAGAGGTCACCCCTTTCCAAGCAGGTGACCACAAGGTTGCATTATGAACAGAAAAAACAGCTTGACAGACACAAAAGATAAATAACAAAAATGATTCACAAAAGAAGCTTCGCCTTGGAATGTTCAGTAAACATATTTTTACTGGTGGGCTTTAACTAGTTCAATGGTACCAACCTCACGCTTTAGTCAAAATAACTTAAATATGTCCGTTTGGCTTGTAGTTCCTCTTTTACATGTTTGATGAATGATTTATATTTTGACACAATGGTTATGATCGTGTGATCGTCAATACGACTTTGGAGTCAAATGTCAATTTCTTCCACGTTTAGCCCCTAACACGAATTCTAACATTTTGGATGGAATGATTCTTACTAAGCACAATGATTGTTCTTGTAGTATGTGGATGACATGAATGTTCTCAAATCGACAATATAGTGCAGTCAAACCTCAGTGTAAATTATATAATATGATACACCTCAACATTGCGAATAATTGCAATGGTCACCCATTTGATTGGCCCAATCCTAGGTTGTTTGATTTTTAGCCTACCTAGTCGAGGGCCTACGATGTAAGCTTATTTTACTCATGCCTCATCAGTCTACACTTTCAAACACAATTATGTCTTTGTGGCCAATCTTGGTCATTCCTAATATATAGCATAACCGGGATTAGGGAGATTGACTGCGCAGAGTTTTTGGACAGATTGGTTCAAACTTTTTATATACAACGTAATAAAATACAGGAAAACATTGATTATATACAGTTCATATTCTAAAAAATGCAGTATTTCACAGCCGTGAAATTATAAGAAGTTGTATTTCACAGCCCTGAAAATGTATGTTGTATTTCACGTGTGAAATTGGATGTCCTCTGCTCTGCCATCGACTTCCTTGAGCCCAATTTAGAATTTCAAACGCCTGTAACTTTCTTGTTAGTGGACAAAAACACAAATAGTGTTGGTATTCATTTATTAGTTAGATCGCCAGGAAAACTTTGGTAATTAAATTGTCAGGATTTCCTGAAATTTTTACTTTAAACTTTTCTACTCGTCCTCCTATGGTTTCAGTTTTGGCCGAAATTGCACATTATACAACGCAATTATTAATATGACGTAATGTGCGAACGTGTATGACGTCGTTTAGCGTCAAAAATTGATCATGCTTAAAATTGTATATAATAAAAAAACTTTTTTTTGTCATGAATATGCCATTCATTTCGTCGAGTGAAGTGAGAAAATGTATATTTCAGCGAGAAAATGTATATTTCATTCGTGGCTTCACCACTCATGAAATATTCACTTTTTGCTTCACTCTTTGAAATAAATTGCATATTCATTCCAAAAATTTGAATGTCCTCTATATAATACTATTTAAACAAATGTCTATAGAAAACCTGACTTAATTAATTGAACGCACTTATAACACAGAGGGCTCACTTTCTTTATTTGGCGTGTAATGTGAAATTGCACCTCTTCACTTCTGAACAACCTAAACGATATAATTTGTAGTCATTCTCTCCGTTATCTTAGACAATATATATTTATATGATTTAGCTCGAAATTATATAGACGAGTTGTAAACATTCCAATGAGAACTTATTGTGTTCCTCTTGTTGCAAATTGCTTTTTGTTTTGTCATGAGAGATACGCCATGTTGTCTCTTTCTGACAATAATCAAGCTGATGTTAGTGAAGCATTCAACTCTTCCTTAAAATACTTAGATAACTTGCTTAATTTTGATAATCCTTTTTTTCGAAAAAAATGGCAGCTGAGGTCAGATATAGCCCACAGAACTTCACTTGTCCAGAACGTATACTTAATCTAAAATTTATTATAGACGGGATGATTGTAACTTTGAAATTATTTCCCATTTCTTGATGGAGGCGTTTATTGCCCCCTTCCTATGGTATCCGTCGTTGAGAGAAAACTTTATGGTGATGCAAGTGAACAGCAAACAATCATATCAGCCTTGAAAACCACCCTCGCAGTTTGATCAGCGCATTTGTTACTCGTTTATTGGAACGTATTATGTAAAACCTGGCTTTATGCTGAATGCTTACTGCTTCATTGTAGCTAAGCTGACTGGTTTAATTCTCCTCACTTTATCGGGAACCCAAAGACAGGTTTTCTCGTGGCCCATATGGTAGTTGTACTAAGAATTCTGCTGATGGTCTAAAGTAAACCTTAAGGCTTGAAGACTAGATTCCCGTGATAATTGCTCAGCATACCAAACACTGTTAAAGTCGTTACCTAATGTTCTTTGCCACCACTTGTTTTAACAATTCCTGTTTGTTTGAAAGTTTTTCTAACATATCAGCAACAGGTTATTTTTTCTTGCAATACAGATATTAAACGCAAGTTTAAAATACTTCCACACAACTAGTGAATGTATTACCCGTGACAAAATGATATAACAGATACTGTGCTTGCCTGCATATCATCATATTTACCTATTTTCTCTTCACTTAGCGATTGTTCAACATACGTAGTCTTGAGAAAAGTCCATAATCATAACAGGTGTTAAATGCACTCTTGTTTAGAATGCGCATGCTTTAGACATTGTTTTTTCATGACATTCATAGTATGGTAAGGTTTGCATAATAATTGAACAATTCATCAGTCATCATCATTCTTTGTTAAACAAAGACAAACGGCATATCCCTTATTGTACACGATATACCCAGAGGCCATACAAAGTATACACTCTTTGTATCTAAAGAATAAATGTTTGGGCTGATATGTTTCTGCTTCTGATCATGCCAAGCAACGAACTATCAAATACTTAAGCGATACATGTTTTGTTTTCGTTGTGTCTCCTTTGCCAACAATGGAGTTGTGAACTTAAATCATAATGTCATGTTTTTAAAATAGCCTCGTGTTAGACATTTTGAGAGAAATTTAGAATTTCACAAAATTATTATGAATCTGTCGCTGAGTAAAAGCATACCATTCTGAAACCTTTAACCCATATACTATCGCTGAAATCTTGATTCAAACTTCTAAGTGTTCAAATTTATTTTGGTGACAATCAGAATTTTGAAGCCCCTTTTTAATTAGACTTGTCCACAATGAACTAAGTTTTATCTAAAATATATGATAAACGGGATGATTTTATTTTTAAATAGTTAATTTTCCATTTCCTGATAGAGATTTTTCTCGCCATCATCCTATGATGTCTAGATATAGCAGTTTATTCGTTTTGGGAGGGTATGTTCTAATGTTAGTGAACTTAACAACAGAAATTGTAAGTGAGTGTGATCAGGAAATACCACAATCATAAACTGCAGACTAACCCATGGCACCGCGAGGAATAGCCACACAAAAATCAGGAGACACCAGGAAGACAAATTAAGCAAAGCAACCAGCTCTCTCGATTGCAAAACTAGAAGGGACATAAAGAAACGTACAATAAAACATAGAACAATCACAGAATCCCACAATGGGAGTATCAATAAACAACTAGTCAACAACAACAACAGAACCACCGCCTTAGAACGGACAACAGCCTAAGCCACGGGGGGCTTAAATGCATTTAACTGGTACCATATCTTCGCCCTAGATTCTGCTGTTGTTTAAGTTCAAAAATTGTTTAGTTCGCATGGAACCCTTCTAACTATTGCAATGTATCATCATGGAGAAACACTCTAATCAAATTAACACACTATGATGGAGCAAAGAAAAGGGCTCACGACTCCTATTTTGACTGCTACATGTAAGTTATTAAATCAAGGTAGAAAAATCCGTAAAGCATTGTCTAAATTTTACCAAAGAGTCGATTGTTAAAAACAATACCGATTAAAGTAAGAAAGAGGACAAAGATCAGGAATCCACACCCTCTTCTGCAACAATGCATATTGTAGAGTTATTGTATAAATTCAGTAAAAATGCTGGAAACCCTAAATTTAGTGATGAACTCGAAATAGATAACCAAACGTTGTAAAATAAGTTGGATATAAAATGGATATTATGCGACAGCCTGCATCATCAGCAGCCTGGTTGGTTGTAAACCCAATTACAGTTTATTGCTGTATTTACCTCTTTAATAACATGTCGGTGGGCCAGGCCTCAGGCACTATGATGGCCCTGACGTAAAGCTTTCATCGAATGTTTGGTGCCTGTTGCTTTTGGTTGGCTGGCCCCACCGTTGACCAACTTGAGTTTTTTGTTCAGCTCTGACTATCTGTGAGTCACGAGCTTTTCCCATTGTTCATCAAAGCGTGTAAATGATGAGATTGTTTCTCTGTGATGATGCATTTCAATAGTTAGGAAGCCTCCAGCCAAACAACAACAACAGAATCTAGGGCGAATATTTGGAACCAGTAAATGCCTTTAAGCCCCCCCCCCCTTCACTAACTTAGGCTGCATTCTGATATATGGTGGTGGTTCTGCTATTGTTGATTCATTGTTTATTGCTGATCCAATGTGCGGAACTTAGGTCATACGTTAGGTTCAGGTTTATTCAAATGATCACTTCATGGCATCTAACATGGCCGTTATGTTGGCCATCTTAAATTAGATTTTTGATCATTAGGGTTTTCCAGATTTTCGCGTTTGGCTGGACCCTCTGTGGCTCATCTTGACGTTCTGGGGTAGAGTGTTTGTTGTTTTATACTCATTGTTTGTTGTAACTGTGTGTTGATTTTTGTTTTTGTTCCTTGCGTTGTGTTGTGGTTGTTAGGTGTCATTTCTAGTTTTGCAATGAGGAAGAGAAAGTGAACAGGTTGCTTTGCTTTAGTTGAATGATTGGTGTCGTGAGGATGGCTGTATTTTATGTCGCTACCTCGCGGAATGATAGGTATGTAGCCCCACTAGAAAGGAGGCTGTGTATATATTTAAATTGTAATTTCATACATTTCCGATAAATAACAAAATTCTCGTGTGTTGATCCATTTTGAAAAAAAAACATATGGCTGCACAATGTTATGAAGCCAAGACACTTGATTTAACAAACATACCAAAGGAAACGCATCGTTTTATTGTTTCGAAACAGACGAATTCCAATTATTTTCCACCGATGACTAATACAGTTTATGGCATCATAACAAACAATGAACCATGGTAAAACATGACAGGCAATGTCCGTCTTGGAAATAAAGATAGGATAAAGATTAACCGTTTCAAAAGAAATACATATGTACATTTGTTTTATTTGTAAGCCTGAACAATCAATAGACTGAAAATTTTATGTAAGCTTTCTTTCATAATATAAATCTTTAACAATCCACCTAAATAACCTGAAAAAACGGGTATTCTGGTCCTTCAGGAATATTGGCTTCGGACAGAAAGCAGAATACCGCTTAATAAACCGGTGCTAGGAGCGTGAGAATTGTTGCACCTTTCCATTGGGTCTCATGAACAGACTCAATAAAACCGAGTTTGCTGTTTTCTAAAATTATGTGTAGGTTTTCTCTATTTCTGAAGGATCCGTTTTTCCAGATTATTTTGTTATATCGATATCCTGATTGTGTTGCACTTGTTGACATTCTACCTTTGCAGCTGTCTAAATAAGAGCAACTGGAAATGTACTATATTTCTTCTACAGCCTGTGACTGCCAGATACATATACAATGTAACCTTTTAATTAGTTGTTAGTGCATGCATTGCCATATATCTACACAAAATCTTGTCATCCAATGTGCAACATTTAATTATTGCATAAAATACAAATGCTCATAGCTGTTTGGGGCCATTGTCAAATGAATGAAAATCCACGTTAAAATAAGGAAGAAGGCAAAGATCAGGAATCGATACAATCAAATACCAGACCTGACTTAGAACACCATATGGTGAAGTGACGTGATATTTTTATAGTTTAACAACGTTTTATTGCGATAATGGTTGGAATTAGGTAGAATATGCAAGAATAATGCTCACACTTGTTTTTCTATTGTATTAACACTCGCCGGTGTTGAATTAAATTATAACAAGACAAATTCGACGAATTTATATCCCCCCGACCAAGGGTTATTTGAGAGAAACATGTAAATCCGAAACATAAATCCCATCTATCTAACCCTTAGTTCACCTTCAGTATTATTCGGATCATAACAAACGCCTGTCAAGTATGTTTTAGTGCTTAGTTTAATAAAAAAAATATACTTACATCGGCACAATTTCAATATCTGACCATTAAATCCAACTGCAGAGGTCAAGGGTGTGTTTAAATTCAAAGTGTTACCTTGCATGTAGGTTTACACTTCTTCCACTTTAATTTGATATGCAACATGACCACTTTTAGAAAAGGAAAGAAAATGACCTTTTGACCCCACCCCAGGGGTCGTTGGTGTGTGTAATGACAGCATATTTGCTTTCATGGTGCACTGTGCTCAATTCCCTCTAATTCGATATGCAACATGACTACTTTCAGAAAAAGATATAGTTTGACCTTTTGACCCCACCCCCTGGGTCGAGGGTGTGTCTGTTGGCAAAATATTTGCTACCAAGTTGCTGCCAGCGTCGTCAGCTTCAATTTGATATGCAACATGACTACTTTCAGAAAAAGATATAGTTTGACCTTTTGACCCCACCCTCTAGGTCAAGGGCGTGTCTGTGGGCAAAATATTTGCCACCATGTTGCTGCCAGCGTCGTCAGCTTGAATTTGATAAGCAACATGACCATATTCTGAAAAAGTTTAATTTTGGCCTCAATCCCACCCCCTAAGTCCACCCAACTGGCTCGGACCCAGGCCTTCAAACTGAAATCCCGTTTGATATGTTTCATATCTATTGCTGTGCTGCCTGTATGCAAAATTTCAGCAAAAATATTAACAATTCCCTCAGTTATTGCGAAATTAAAATATTTGACCTTTTACCCCTTAGGTAGGGTCAAAGAGGGTGGGGTAAAACTTTTACACTGCCATGCTTATCTACAGGCACTGGGCAATCATGGTCTATAGTGAGAAGTTGTTTGATATAATAGCTTTGATGAAATGTAAAGATCATCACACAAAAAAGCTAATGTAAGATTTGCCTTATAATTGCCTATTCTAAAACAAGGGCAATAACTCAAGTGTTAAGGGGTCGATTTTGACCAAACTTATAGGATATTGAGAATCCATGATACTTATAATTTGTACCAAGAATGAATTAAATCTGACCAATAGGTACTGAGATATGGTTCCGGACAGACAAAAAGTGTGGACGGACGGACGGACGGAATGGACGGACGGACGGAAAGACGGACGCCAAAACTATATCCCTCCGACTTCGTCGGGGGATAAAAATGTTGAAAGTAACCCAGATGCTCATTATTCCATGACAGACGGGTCAGGTTCTAACGTTGAACGTTGATCCTGGTCGTTAAATCACGGTCTGGTACACATGCGAAAATAATTACCCACACGTAAAAAAGAAAGGGCTGATTGCGTTACTTTACTGTTTTCCTGGTGTCCTGTGACAGTTTAAGCGCTTTGACTCTTCCTCATGGTGCCATAGGTTGTTCTGCAGTGTGTGCTTGTGGTTATCACTTGCCTGTTTTTGCCTTAGGCTGTAACTTTATTATAACCTTCAGACAGACAGAAATCATGAGGCGAGCGTTAAAAACAATTTATTAGCCGTTACCCTACTAACATTTTTTAAGGTAGGTAGGGACGTCAGCTATTTTTTTTAATTAAGCTGAAATAAAAGTGAATGATGTTGCATGGTACGCAGGATGGAAATACTTTTTATGTTCAGTTTCCTCTATAATACTCTTTTGATACCTTGGCCTCATACTTTGAACATGTTGAATATCTTTAGGTGGTGTAGAAAGGAAAATGCGTCGCCTGTGAGTTTTGGGATTTTCCTGAAAGATAACACTGTTTTAGCTCTTGAAACATTAAAATGAGGGTGTGTATGTATTTCCGGCGTCCATGTCATGGTTATGTTATAAATTGTCATATTGTCTTTTTGGCTATACCATAGTCTCATCCGTATAAAAAAACAATTTCGTTGGTTTGTTTTTATTTGCAATAGCAAAAAGTAAGGTTCCAATCTGTTCAAATGTTCCGAGTTATTTGCATGACACTGCACGGAAAAATGTCGTGACTGGACAGATCATTTAAGCGTTTAGCTGATGTTGTTTTTTTTTCTCCGAAAACGTTGCAAGCGGCTATGATGTTGAGACTACAGTTTGCAAGTGAAGTCGCATTGTTTAGAGAATGCAGTGTATAAAATCATAGTTTAATGTGTTTGCTTTTTTCAGTGCAATTTTGTTGGAATCGGGTATACTATGCAAGAATAACGATTACACGTATTCGTTTCATTACACTAACACTTGTCAGGAGCCCAACCGGCCCTGTGTTCAAATAGCTTCATGGATACCTGTCAAACATTAAAGAACATGTGTGATCCTTACAATCTCACATGGAAAGGCCTCTGCTCCGTATCTTCCGGAGACAAAGTAACTCGCGCAAAATTGGAAAACAGATACCCTGAAAGCTTAAGTAGTACAATGTATTCATCTTGCTGCTCTGGCCTGAAAAACAGGTCGAGTCGGTACATGTAGTTCACTACACGCTAAAACTGTTTTAAACTCAAAGTTTATATGGCATGAAGAAACGCTAGAAATTTGGCACATTGAGACGATATGTGTAATTCCACAATTAATCAGGCATGAAGTAGGTCGTTACAGTTAATTAAGGTGCACTTATCCGCTACAGCTCTTGGTTCATCTCGATGGCTTCCCCGTTCTGTTATACAGAATATTTTAGTCAAGCGGTAACATTTTATTTCCCACCCACACTGAACCTGAGGCTCATCGTTGTACGAATAAAATTGTTTTGCCAAAGTTATTCTCAAAGTTAAGCGACCATTCCATTGAGAATTAAAACAATGGGATTTCGGTGATAAACGTATGTTGAGTGACTCGTGTTGTAACAACCGAAAACCCTTTGATAAAATGCACCAGGGCAACACAAACATTCAGAATTGCTAAAATCGTCAAATTTTGATATCCAAAATGGCCGCTTCTTCAAACGACACCTGCCAGTAAAAACTGTGTAAAACAGCCACTCAAAAATATACAAAACAAAGATCTTGATGACAAATGGTAGGTTAATGAAGGAGCATTCTGCAATTATTTTGACCTGCATTTCGTAAGCGATAATTATTCTTGAAAATCGAGTTTTTGGTCTTTTTGATAGTGGTTGTTTTACACAGGTTTTACTGTATTGGATTAAGCCAAAACTTGGCTGGAGAAACCAGGGCCCGGAATTACAATGTTTCCTTAAAATGTTACAGTCAAGCAAGACTTAAGTTAAGTATTGATATTTCAACATGCTATATTAATTGCTAAATAAACTGCCTAGATCGATGTGATACTTGTGGTCAAAGATAACATTGTGATCTCCAGAAAAAATGAAACTATTTTGATTTTAATTATTTTTAAACGTTATTTTTCGAATCCTGAAAATCAATACTTAACTTAAGTCTTCCTTAATTTAAAGAGGTGTTGTAATTCCGGGCCCTGGGCAACATTAAGATTAAGTTTTGCTAAATTGGTTCCATTATGATATCCTAATTGGCCGCCAGTCTGCCATCTTGATTTTTTTCAAACGATTTCTCCCGAACGTTAACCTTATGTTGTATCCAACCTAAACTTTACTGGGTGTATCCCAATAACAAAGAGATTCAGAATCACTAGAATTATTTCGCTCTGATATTCAAGATGGCTGCCGATTGAGTCGAAGTTTGTTGTTGGTCATCATGTCAACATGGGAATTCAGATTCGCTAAATTGATTCATTCTAATATCCTAGATGGCGGTCAAAGCAGTCATCTTGAAGTAGTTCAAAAACCTCTGATTCGAAACCATATGTCAGACTGAGATGAAACTCGATGCGAGGTCGGGGTATCATAGAAACTCAAGAGTTGCTTAAAGTGGCTAAATTCTTTTATCATGTATTTTCGCGTGACGTACTACTGTATTAAGATACTTAACACTGATTTTTCTTACTTCATCTAGCGACACGTTGAAAGTTGGTAATTTTAATGTACACGCTATTGCCATTTTCTTCATATTTGCTATGATCATTCATAAACGAGCATACGAGTATGTGACAAAACACTGAAACTATTTTTATATCAAATGGAATTTTATTATCAAAATAACCATTTGTAGACAGAAAAAAAAAACCTAAACGGGTACTTTAATTTTACAAACAGTTAAGACCTGGAACGCGGAATTCTATCAGGCTCTTCACTGTTTAACTTTTTGTTATAAATTGTTCGGAAAAAATGCATTTTTTTTTCAGAGATTATAATTAACTGCCTCTCAATATATACAACGGACCATCCTGACATAACTGTCTTAAAGTTTAAGGAAAAAACTATTGGTGTTTAAAATGTTTAAATGATTTTCTATTTCAGTTTACGTATTGGTTTGACAATTTAAAATCCAAGAACAAAACAATTCTCTACCATCCACTTCTAAGCATTCCAGCATCAGGCATCATACCTAAAGGACCAAAAAGTAAGTACGGTAAATGTTGAGCCGCGACATTTGATTTCATTTTGACATGAGTAGACTCAGGCAAGCCTGTGTAGCCTCCTTTTAACCTTAGAAACTCCAAATGGTGTTCGGTCAGTACCTTAATAGTCATATAATATTCAAGAGACTAGCAAAAGCTCTGACCAGACTGCGCGAATGCGCAGGCTGGTCTGAGCCTTTGCTGGTCGCACATACCACATTGTTGGAAATCTTATATCGCGGCTCAATTTCGAAAACTAGTTGCCTGCCAAACGGCCTAGCCAAACAGCACAAACTCATATCAGAGTGCTGAAGAAGCAGTCGGATCAGTATCAATCCCGTTAGCTATGGTGAATTCTTGCCTGAATTACCAACATTTTATTTGAGAACGGAGCGAGAAAGCGTTTGGAAAGTTAGAACATTTACCGTAGGGCATTTACGTGAATTTCGTCTCTAAAACAGAAATTAGTTAACCATGCACCGTCGGTTAAGTCACCGAAGTTTCTTAAATACGACTATACTAAAGTTAAAAATAGAAGGCACTTCATCAGCTTTGTTGAAAATAAGTATAGGCATGGACATATTATGATCACAAAATAAATTGTAAGTCAATATCTTGTATGACCGCCACCTTTATTGATGCATTCTGTGAACGTATTTCGCAAACTTAGAAGAAGCCTGGATATACATTTTTGTATTCCCTGTGGAATGCAATGCCATTGTTCAATTTCAGTAATGCGGCAGCTGAGAAGGGATACAGGTCATGTACCCGCTGGTCTCGAATATACCAGAGGTGGTCCATTAGAGATTGATCAGGATCCGGATCATCGGGCCAGTCAAGAGTGTTGCCAACTTACAGATCTGGATCTACGATCGCATCCGCGCAGTCTGATCTGCGCCTTTGTTGTTTGCAAGCAACAAAGTCAGGATTTCTTGCATCGAGGCCTAGAATGTTGAAGCACAGTCCATCTGGCCTCCGCCTGGCTTCGCGCCTGCCATGTCTGCATGAGTACCCACAGAAAACCTGTTCGTTTGAGTCGATAAGTGCCTTTCGGAATACCAGAATTTTGCTTTCTGACTCAAAATAAATACAGTAGACTTTTATTCTATCTTAGATCATCACATCTAATTATCTTTTGTTCAATGGAAGCAAAATATTATTGACTTGATGGCAACAGTATAGCTCTAATTTTAGATTAATCTGTTCATATTTTTTTTAGATTATTTGAACTATTGTACGACGTGCCGTCCTGACCAACCAGGTTTTAAAGATATAATTGATTTGGTTTGATTGTTTGATTTGATTCTTTACGCCCCATCAAAAATCTTTGAGAGATGTAGGGACGGGTCTTCCTGGGTTGAACCAGTACTAAGCTGGGGTTAATGTGTCTTGCTCAAGGACATAGCACAGTGACGCCGGTGAGACTCGAACCCGCGGACCCTCGGTCTCGAGTCAAGCACTCTACAACTGAGCAAAAATATAATTGACACAGCGCATCGTATGCAATGTCACTTTTAATGTTAGGCAGGACTTAGGGTGAAAAGACAATAAGTGCTATCACCATACTTAGACTTTCGATAAAGTTACACGTGTAAGGAGATCAATAACATACTAAATCGTCTAGACGGAATCAGCTTTCTAATAAAACAGTTGGCACGATTACCAAACATATTGGGGTGCCAATAAATGAGGAAGCTTATTAATAGCTATATCATCTAACATGCTATCTTATAGGTAGCAGATAATAATATAAGGCAAACGTTCGCCAGTGAATTTCACATTTTACTAGCGACAGACAAACCAACAAGATACGTTCACACGAAAAATTACAATACAGTAAAGCCTGTGTAAACGGCCACTCAAAATATTTGTTTGTTTGTTTGATTTGATTCTTTACGTCCCATCAACAATCTTTCAGTTAAACAGGGACGAATCTTCCTGGGTTAAACCAGTACTAAGCTAGGATTAATGTGTCTTTCTCAAGGACCACAACGCAGTGATGCCGGTGAGGCTCATCGGTCTCGAGTCAAGCACTCTACCACTGAGCCACTGCGCTCCCTACCACTCAAAAATAGACAAAACAAATATCTTAATGACAAATGGTAGCTTAATGAAGGTCGAAAGTATTGCAGAATGCCCCCTTCTGCAATACTTTTGACCTGCATTAAGCGATATTTGGTCTTTTTAGAGTGGCCTTTTTACACAGGTTCTACTGTAGATACAATGAGCATAGCAGTATGCCCTCTCTTAACCAGCGATATCATCACTAAACAAGAAGAAC
Source organism: Loripinus fragilis (assembly GCA_964019695.1). Lineage (NCBI taxonomy): Eukaryota > Metazoa > Mollusca > Bivalvia > Lucinida > Lucinidae > Loripinus > Loripinus fragilis. The sequence continues at coordinate 61,062,627 of OZ026520.1, read as the reverse complement.
ACAAACCGCTATATCACACAAATAACTTAAGGTAACATGTAGGTAAGTGATTAGTATGTGGAATATTAGGTCTATATTTTAGAGAAAGTGATTATAATTTAGTCAATAAAAAAGTAAGAAAGAAGGCCAAGATCAGGAATCAATACAATTAAGTAACACACCTGACCCAAGATACCACATGGGAAAGTGACAAAAGTACAATTAAACATCACAAACAAGAGCCAAGAGGTCAGTCCTTTCCCAGCAGATGACCACAAGGCAGCAATGAAGAAACGCGAAAGGATGACAAACACAAGACATTACAAACACAAATGATCCACAAAAGAAGTACTGCCTTAGAACGGTCAGTAAAATATTTTACTGCAGACTGAGATTAAACCGGTTCCACAGCGCCAACCTCACCCACAGTCAGATGTGGATCAAGACACATAGATGTTTGGTCTGCATGAAAGACCTGCATCATCTCCTAGATCATATAAATCAAGATATAAAAAGGAGATAAAGCAAAGATAAGGTCTCAACAGTATATAAAACAAAGTAATCCAATAGGTAAACCCTGGTGGGCTTGACTGCAGCCAAAGCATAAGGCTCCTACCATCTCACCAATAGATAAGTCTGTAAGTCGCCTTCACATTGTAGACACATTGAAAATATGCGAGGAGAAGTTTGGTTCAAAACAAACAGGAATTTTGACAAAATGACTGCTATGAAAACTTAGACAACTTCTCACTAATATGGCTGTTGTATATGCATAGATAGTGCCTTCATGGACCGATCAATTCCAACCACATCTTTTTATGAATTAATCCAATACTTCACGTAGACGTATTAAACATATGCATGAGGTAGTTTGGTGCGAAAATAATTGACAAAATGACAGCTATGAGAACTTAGAAATGCTTTCATGGGCCGATCAACTCCTACCATAGCCTTTGATGGAGTAACTGGATACTTTGCCTTCACTCTGTAGACCATTGCAAATATCCCAGAAAGAGTTGGGATTAAACTATTACAAAACGACACCTATGAGAACTTAGACAGCTTTATCTTACCAAATGTTACAGATTGCCAACTTAAATATCATTTTACTGAAACCTTTTCAAAACTCAGGTCTGCTGGTTTGAAATAACGCTTGCTGAAACTAAGTTGTTTCACTGTCCCTTATTGTGCTGGGTATCTAATAGCCATTGCTTACCGGCACTTATTAATTGTTAATCAAAGCTCGAACAGCATCATTAAATATTTTAGATGGAAATGAATATATTGTTATTTGAATAAATTTCACAGATACAAATTTCTCTAAACCAAACAAACTGAGCCTTGCAAATGTACTTTATTATTTTAATGCAACTTTCTTACCTGTTTTGCCATCGGATGTAAATTTCACAAGACAAACTAATAATTAGCTACATAATGAGCAGTATTTAAATAAACTTTATTATCTTGAAACGTGTAACTCTTTCCGAAATAAAAAGGGATTTTCCGATAGAATTCCCTTTTTTTGATAGTAAAACATAAATATGGATATAATCATATTTGAGTTTTGCATCGTTATAGAGTACAAGAATGATGGTACAATGTAACTTATTTTTTCCATAAACAGAGGAAATTTCCTCTGTTGTGACTGCTCAAAATGCAGAAATTGATGTCCTTAAAATATGTTCCAAGTAGTGTATTTGTCCTAATAGTTTAAAGAAAAGTTCAAATATCAATTTGTATATCAAGTAGAAATCGGTTTACAACAGAGGAAATTTCCTCTGTTTTGACAATGGGACAAGTCTTCCTTTAAACACAATCAGATTTTCATCTTATTTCAGAACAGAGGAATTTTCCTACATTTTACTTTCAGTATCTCAACAATATGTAAAAAGAGTGACCTTTACAACAGAGGAATTTTCCTCTGTTTAGTAGTTCGAAAATTTCCTATAGTGACTTCCAGAATTGATTTATTTTACATTCTAGTCATAACTTAAATATTACCAATTTCCAACAGAGGAATTTTCCTCCGTTTGGTAATTCAAAAATTTCCTATTGCGAGAATTACGAGCCCATTTTCCTATAATAAAAATGAAGAACCATGTTTGTTAACATTTCCATCTTAATCATAACTTAAATGTTTCCACTTTTCAACAGAGGAATTTTCCTCCGTTTTCCATTCTGTATCTCGACAATCAATAAAAGCAGAGAAATTTTACAACAGAGGAATTTTCCTCTGTTAAATAGTTCGAAAATTTCCTATAGTGACTTCCAGAACTGAGAGCCTAACTTGTTTGACATTCTAGTCATAACTTAAATATTACCAATTTTCCAACAGAGGAATTTTCCTCCGTTCGGTAATTCAACAATTTCCTATTTTGATAATTAAGAGCCGACTTTCCTATAATGAAAATGAAGAAACCCGTTTGCTATCATTTCCATCTTCACATAAATATCCATCATATCTTAAATGTTTCCAATTTTCAACAGAGGAATTTTCCTCCGTTTTCTATTCTGTAGAATATCAACAATAAATAGAAGGAGTGACCTTTACAACAGAGGAATTTTCCTCTGTTTAGTAGTTCGCCAATTTCCTATAGTTACTTCCAGAACTCCGAACCCAACTTGTTTGACATTCTAGTTAAAACCTAAAATATATCCAAATTTTCCAACAGAGGAATTTTCCTCCGTTCGGTAATTCAACAATTTCCTTTTGCAAGAATTAAGAGCCCATTTTCTTATGATGAAGATGAAGTACCCTGTTTATTATTATTTCCATCTTAGCATAAATATCCATCATAACTTAAATAAATTCAATCTTCAACAGAGGAATTTTCCTCCGTTTTCAATTCTGTATCTCCACAATCAATAAAAGGAGTGAATTTTACAACAGAGGAATTTTCCTCTGTTCAGTATTCAACAATGTCCTATAGTGATTTCCAGAACTCCCAGTCCAACTTGTTTAATATTCAAGTCATAACTTAAATATGACCAATTTTCCAACAGAGGAATTTTCCTCTGTTTGGTAGTTCAATAATTTCCTATAGTGACTTCCAGAACTCTGAGCCCAACTTGTTTGACATTCTAGTCATAACTAAAATATTGCCAATATTCCAACAGAGGAATTTTCCTCCACTCGGTAATTCAACAATTTCCTATTGCAAAAATAAAAGCCCAATTTCCTATAATGAAAATGAAGAACCCTGTTTGTTATCATTTCCATCGTAACATAAATATCTATCATAACTTAAATGTTTCCAATTTTCAACAGAGGAATTTTCCTACATTCTCCATTCAGTTTCTCGACAATCAATTTTCCTCTGTTCAGTAGTTCTACAATTTCCTATAGTGACTTCCAGAACTCCAAACCCAACTTTTCTGACATTCTAGTAAAAACCTAAAATATAACCAATTTTCCTCTGTTCAGTAATTCAACAATTTCTAATTGCGAGAACTAAGAGCCTATTTTGTTCAATATTTCTGTCTTACATTAATTACAGTTTTAGAACAGAGGTAATTTCCTCTGTTCAGTAGTTCTACAGATTCATATAGTGACGTTCAGAACTCAGAGCACAACTTGTTTGATATTCTTGTAATTACTGAAATATTACTAATTTTAGAATAAAGGAATTTTCCTCTGTTTGGTAATTCAATAATTTCCAATTGAGAGATTTAAGAGCCCAATTTGTTCAATATTACTGTCGTACATTAATTACAGATTAACCTCTAAGCGTCAAACAGTTTGACACCTATCAGGTCCGGACAGAATGTTGGGCCTGATCTGGGTCCAAATTGTTTGGAAGGGTTATCAGCAGATGACAATGTCATGTAAAGGTTTAACACAAAGTTAAAATACATCGGTTCGACTTCAACTTGTCATAACCTCTAAAGTGTCAAACAGTTTGGACCCGGATCAGGTCTGGACAGAATGTTGGGCCTGATCTGGGACTAAATTGTTTGAAACACTTATCAGCAGATGTCATCTGCTGACAAAGTCATGTAAAGGTTTAACAAAATAATAAAACATTGGTTCAACTCCAACTTGTCATAACCTCTAAAGTGTCAAACAGTTTGGACCGCTATCAGGTCCAGACAGAATGTCGGGCCTGATCTGGGTCCAAATTGTTTGAAAGGGTTATCAGCAGATGATAATGTCATGTAAAGGTTTAAATCAAAAATAAAACATTGGTTCAACTCCAACTTGTCATAACCTCTAAAGTGTCAAACAGTTTGAACCCAGATCAGGTCCGGACAGAATGAAGGGCCAGATCTGGGTCCAAATTGTTTGAAAGGGTTATCAACAGATGACAATGTCATTTTTAAGTTGAACGCAAAGTTAAAATGCATCAGTTCAACTTCAACTTGTCATAACCTCTAAAGTGTCAAACAGTTTTGACACCTATCAGGTCCTGACAGAATGTGGGTCCTGATCTGGGTCCAAATTGTTTTAAAGGGTTATCAGCAGATGACAACATCATGTTAAAGTTAAATGCAAAGTTAAAATACATCGGTTCAACTTCAACTTGTCAGTACCTCTAAAGTGTCAAACAGTTTGGACACCTATCAGGTCCAGAGAGAATGTGGGGCCTGATCTAGGTCCAAATTGTTTGAAAGGGTTATCAGCAGATGACAATGTCATGTTTAAGTTTTACGCAAAGTTAAAATACATCGGTTCAACTTCAACTTGACATACCCTCTAAATTGTCAAACAGTTTTGACCCCTATCAGGTCCGGAAAGAATGTTGGGCCTGATCTGGGTCCAAATTGTCTGAAAGGGTTATCAGCAGATGACAATGTCATGTAAAGGTTAAACGCAAATTAAAATACATTGGTTCAACTTCAATTTGTCATAACCTCTAAAGCGTCAAACAGTTTAACCCCTATCAGGTACAGACAGAATGTTGGGCCTGATCTGGGTCCAAATTGTTTTAAATGGTTATCATCAGATGACAATGTCATGTAAAAGTTTAATGCATAGTTGAAATACATCGGTTCAACTTCAACTTGTCATAACCTCTAAAGTGTCAAACAGTTTAACCCCTATCAGGTCCTGACAGAATGTTGGGCCTGATCTGGGTCCAAATTGTTTGAAAGGGTTATCAGCAGATGACAATGTCATGTAAAAGTTTAATGCAAAATTAAAATACATCGATTCAACTTCAACTTTTTACAACCTCTAAAGTGTTTAACGGTTTAGACCCGTATCAGGTCCGGACAGAATGTCGGGCCTGATCTGGGTCTAAATTGTTTGAAATGCTTATCAGCCGATCACAATGTCATGTTAATGTTTAAATCAAAGTTAAAAGACATTGGTTCAATTTCAACTTGTCATAACCTCTAAAGTGTCAAATAGTTTTGACCCATATCAGGTGTGGGCAGAATGTCGGGCCTGATCTGGGACCAAATTACTTGAGAGGGTTATCAGCAGATGACAATAACATGTGAAGGTTTAACATAAAGTTAAAATACATCGGTTCAATTTCACCTTTTCATAACCTCTAAAGTGTCAAACAGTTTGGACCCAGATCAGGTCCAGACATAATGTATGGCCTGATCTTGGTCCAAATTGTTTGACACATTTATCTGCAAATGTCATCTGCTAACAAAGTCACGTAAAGGTTTAACGCAAAGTTAAAATACATCGGTTCAACTCCAACTTGTCATAACCACTAAAGTGTCAAACAGTTTGGACCCCTATCAGGTCCGGACAGAATGTTGGGCCTGATCTGGGTCCAAATTGTTTGAAAGGGTTATCAGCAGATGACAATGTCATGTAAAGGTTCAATGCAAAATTAACGTTGGTTCAACTTCAATTTTTCATAACCTCTAAGGCGTCAAACAATTTGGACCCTAATCAGGTCCGGACAGAATGTCGGGCCTGATCTGGGTCCAAATTGTTTGAAAGGGTTATCAGCAGATGACAATGTCATGTAAAGGTTTAATGCAAAGATAAAATACATCGGTTTAACCTCAACTTGTCATACCCTCTGAAGTGTCATACAGTTTTGACTCCTATCAGGTCTGGACAGAATGTCGGGCCTGATCTGGGTCCAAATTGATTGAAAGGGTTATCAGCAGATGACAATGTCATGTTAAAGTTTAACGCAAAGTTAAAATACATCGGTTCAACTTCAACTTGTCATAACCTCTAAAGTGTCAAACAGTTTGGACCCGGATCAGGTCCGGAAAACATGTTGGGCCTGATCTAGGTCCAAATTGTTTGAAACACTTATCTGCAGATGTCATCTGCTGACAAAGTCCCTGTAAAGGTTTACATAAAGTTAAAATACATCGGTTCAACTCCAACTTGTCATAACCTCTAAAGTGTCAAACAGTTTGGACCCCTATCAGGTCCAGACAGAATATTGGGCCTGATCTGGGTCCAAATTGTTTGAAAGGGTTATCAGCAGTTGACAATGTCATGTTAAAGTTAAATGCAAAGTTAAAATACATCGGTTCAACTTCAACTTGTCAGTACCTCTAAAGTGTCAAACAGTTTGGACACCTATCAGGTCCAGAGAGAATGTGGGGCCTGATCTAGGTCCAAATTGTTTGAAAGGGTTATCAGCAGATGACAATGTCATGTTTAAGTTTTACGCAAAGTTAAAATACATCGGTTCAACTTCAACTTGACATTACCTCTAAATTGTCAAACAGTTTTAACCCCTATCAGGTCCGGAAAGAATGTTCGGCCTGATCTGGGTCCAAATTGTCTGAAAGGGTTATCAGCAGATGACAATGTCATGTAAAGGTTTAACGCAAATTAAAATACATTGGTTCAACTTCAATTTGTCATAACCTCTAAAGCGTCAAACAGTTTAACCCCTATCAGGTACAGACAGAATGTTGGGCCTGATCTGGGTCCAAATTGTTTTAAATGGTTATCATCAGATGACAATGTCATGTAAAAGTTTAATGCATAGTTGAAATACATCGGTTCAACTTCAACTAGTCATAACCTCTAAAGTGTCAAACAGTTTAACCCCTATCAGGTCCTGACAGAATGTTGGGCCTGATCTGGGTCCAAATTGTTTGAAAGGGTTATCAGCAGATGACAATGTCATGTAAAAGTTTAACGCAAAATTAAAATACATCGATTCAACTTCAACTTTTTACAACCTCTAAAGTGTTTAACGGTTTAGACACGTATCAGGTCTGGACAGAATGTCGGGCCTGATCTGGGTCTAAATTGTTTGAAATGCTTATCAGCCGATCACAATGTCATGTTAAAGTTTAAATCAAAGTTAAAAGACATTGGTTCAATTTCAACTTGTCATAACCTCTAAAGTGTCAAATAGTTTTGACCCATATCAGGTGTGGGCAGAATGTCGGGCCTGATCTGGGACCAAATTACTTGAGAGGGTTATCAGCAGATGACAATAACATGTGAAGGTTTAACATAAAGTTAAAATACATCGGTTCAATTTCAACTTTTCATAACCTCTAAAGTGTCAAACAGTTTGGACCCAGATCAGGTCCAGACTTAATGTATGGCCTGATCTGGGTCCAAATTGTTTGACACATTTATCTGCAAATGTCATCTGCTAACAAAGTCACGTAAAGGTTTAACGCAAAGTTAAAATACATCGGTTCAACTCCAACTTGTCATAACCACTAAAGTGTCAAACAGTTTGGACCCCTATCAGGTCCGGACAGAATGTTGGGCCTGATCTGGGTCCAAATTGTTTGAAAGGGTTATCAGCAGATGACAATGTCATGTAAAGGTTCAATGCAAAATTAACGTTGGTTCAACTTCAACTTTTCATAACCTCTAAGGCGTCAAACAATTTGGACCCTAATCAGGTCCGGACAGAATGTCGGGCCTGATCTGGGTCCAAATTGTTTGAAAGGGTTATCAGCAGATGACAATGTCATGTAAAGGTTTAATGCAAAGATAAAATACATCGGTTTAACCTCAACTTGTCATAACCTCTAAAGTGTCAAACAGTTTTGACTCCTATCAGGTCTGGACAGAATGTTGGGCCTGATCTGGGTACAAATTGATTGAAAGGGTTATCAGCAGATGACAATGTCATGTTAAAGTTTAACGCAAAGTTAAAATACATCGGTTCAACTTCAACTTGTCATAACCTCTAAAGTGTCAAACAGTTTGGACCCGGATCAGGTCCGGAAAAAATGTTGGGCCTGATCTGGGTCCAAATTGTTTGAAACACTTATCTGCAGATGTCATCTGCTGACAAAGTCCCTGTAAAGGTTTACATAAAGTTAAAATACATTGGTTCAACTCCAACTTGTCATAACCTCTAAAGTGTCAAACAGTTTGGACCCCTATCAGGTCCGGACAGAATATTGGGCCTGATCTGGGTCCAAATTGTTTGAAAGGGTTATCAGCAGATGACAATGTCATGTAAAGGTTTAACGCAAAGCTAAAAGACATCAGTTCAACTTCAACTTTTCATAACCTCTAAAGTGTCAAACAGTTTTGACCCCTATCAGGTCCGGACAGAATGTCAGGCCTAATCTGGGTCCAAATTGTTTGAAAGGGTGATCAGCAGATGACAATGTCATGTAAAGGTTCAACGCAAAGATAAAATACATCGGTTCAACTTCAACTTGTCATAACCTCTAAAGTGTCAAACAGTTTGGACCCCTATCAGGTCTTAACAGAATGTCTGGCCTGATCTGGGTCCAAATTGTTTGAAAGGGTTATCAGCAGATGGCAATGTCATGTTAAAGTTTAACGCAATGTTGAAATACATCAGTTCAACTTCAACTTTTCATATTCTCTAAAGTGTCAAACAGTTTGGACCCCTATCACGTCCGGATTGAATGTCGGGCCAGATCTGGGTCTAAATTGTTTGAAATGGTTATCAGCAGATGACAATGTCATGTTATAGTTTAAGTCAAAGTTAAAATACATTGTTTCAATTTTTAACTTGTCATAACCCCTAAAGTGTCAAATAGTTTTGACCCATATCAGGTGAGGGCAGAATGTCGGCCCTGCTCTGGGACCAAATTACTTGAAAGGGTTATCAGCAGATGACAATAACATGTGAAGGTTTAACAAAAAGTTAAAATACATCGGTTCAATTTCACCTTTTCATAACCTCTAAAGTGTCAAACAGTTTGGACTCGGATCAGGTTGAGACAGAATGTTGGGCCTGATCTGGGTGCAAATTGTTTGAAACACTTATTTGCATGTGTCATCTGCTGACAAAGTCATGTAAAGGTTTAACGCAAAGTTAAAATACATTGGTTCAACTCCAACTTGTCATAACCTCTAAAGTGTCAAACAGTTTGGACCCCTATCAGGTCCGGACAGAATGTTGGGCCTGATCTGGGTCCAAATTGTTTGAATGGGTTATCAGCAGATGACACTGTCATGTACAGGCTTAATGCAAAGTTAACATTGGTTCAACTTCAACTTTTCAAAACCTCTAAAGCGTCAAACAGTTTGGACCCTAATCAGGTCCGGACAGAATGTTGGGCCTGATCTGGGTGCAAATTGTTTGAAAGGGTTATCAGCAGATAACAAGGTCATGTAAAGGTTTAACGCAAAGTTAAAATACATCGGTTCAACTCCAACTTGTCATAACCTCTAAAGTGTCAAACAGTTTGGACCCCTATCAGGTCCGGACAGAATGTTGGGCCTGATCTGGGTCCAAATTGTTTGAATGGGTTATCAGCAGATGACACTGTCATGTACAGGCTTAATGCAAAGTTAACATTGGTTCAACTTCAACTTTTCAAAACCTCTAAAGCGTCAAACAGTTTGGACCCTAATCAGGTCCGGACAGAATGTTGGGCCTGATCTGGGTCCAAATTGTTTGAAAGGGTTATCAGCAGATAACAAGGTCATGTAAAGGTTTAACGCAAAGTTAAAATACATCGGTTCAACCTCAACTTGTCAGAACCTCTAAAGTGTCAAACAGTTTTGACCCCTATCAGGTCTGTACAGAATGCCGGGCCTGATCTGGGTCCAAATTGTTTGAAAGGGTTATTAAGAGAAGACAATGTCATGTTTAAGCTTAACAAAAAGTTAAAATACATTATTTCAACTTCACTTGTCATAACCTCTAAAGTGTCAAACAGTTTTGACACCTATCAGGTCCAGACAGAATTTGGGGCCTGATCTGGGTCCAAATTGTTTGAAAATGTTATCAGCAGATGACAATGTCATGTAAAGATTTAAGGCAAAGTTAAAATACATCGGTTCAACTTCAACTTGTTCTAACCTCTAAAGTGTCAAACAGTTTGGACCCCTATCAGGTCTGGACAGAATGTAGGGCCTGATCTGGGTCCAAATTGTTTGAAAGGGTTATCAGCAGATGACAATGTCATGCTAAAGTTTAACGCAAAGTTAAAATACATCAGTTCAACTTCAACTTGTTATAACCTCTAAAGTGTCAAACAGTTTGGACCCGGATCAGGTCTGGACAAATCGTTGGGCCTGATTTGGGTCCAAATTTTTTGAAACACTTATCTGCAGATGTCATCTGCTGATAAAGTCATGTAAAGGTTTTACGCAAAGTTAAAATACATCGGTTCAACTCCAACTTGTCATAACTTTTAAAGTGTAAAACAGTTTGGTCAAACAGCCGAGACTCCGATCAGCCTGAATATTGACATTGTTTGGTCAGAGTCTTTGCTGTCTGCATGGACCAATGAGCAGGCTGATCTGAGTCTGTTAGGCTTGCAAGCCATTTTGTTTGTTTGAATTTTCAAGAATTTGCTCAGATTTATGACCGCCGTGATGTCACAGCCTTAGCGACACAGGTAAACAAATGTACCGAGATGAAGTGAGTGGTGAATTTTAACATTACGGGTAATGGGAAAATGGTGAAAAATGGGCTATATTTATTCAAATTCTCCGATTTTTTCACCAGTCTGTGCTTATTTTGAAGGGAAAACATTGTCATTTGTCCGGCCACGATTATTTTGATTATAAAAGGATATGATGTGGAGAAACACACTTAACTGTTCATTTGATCAACTTTTTGCGTTAAACATTTACATTGACTTTGTCAGCAGATGACATCTGCTGATAAATGTTTCAAACAATTTGGACCAAGATCAAGCCCAACATTCTGTCTGGACCTGATCCTGGTACAAACTGTTTGACATTTTAGAGGTTATGGCAAGTTGAAGTTGAGCCGATATATTTAAACTATGCGTTAATTTTTTACATGACATTGTCATCTGCTGATAAACCTTTCAAAAAATTTTGACCCAGATCAGGCCTGACATTCTGTCCGGACATGATAGGGGTCAAAACTGTTTGACACTTTGGAGGTTATAAAAAGTTGAAGTTGAACCGATGTATTTTAACTTTGCCTTAAATCTTTACATGACATTGTCATCTGCTGATAACCCTTTCAAACAATTTGGACCCAGATCAGGCCAGACATTCTGTCAGGACCTGAAAGGGGACCAAACTGTTTGACACTTTAGAGGTTATGACAAGTTGGAGTTGAACCAATATTTTTACAATTTTATTCTTTATATTATTATTTTTGCGTTAAACATTTACATGACTTTCAGCAGATGACATCTGATAAACATCTGATAGAACAGGCCCGACATTCTGTCCGGACCTGATAGGGGTCCAAACTCTTAGACACTTTAGAGGTTATGACAAGTTGGAGTTGAACCAATGTTTTATTTTTGCGTTTAACCTTTAAAATGACTTTGTCAGCAGATGACATCTGCTGATAAGTGTTTCAAACAATTTGACCCAGATCAGGCCCAACATTCTGTCTGGACATGATCGGGGTCCAAACTGTTTAATACTTTAGAGGTTATGACAAGTTGAAGTTAAACTGATGTATTTTCACTTTGCATAAACCTTAACATTACATTGTCATCTGCTGATAGCCCTTTCAAGTAATTTGGACCCAGATCAGGCCCGACATTCTGCCAACACCTGTTAGGGGTCCAAACTATTTGACACTTTAGAGGTTATGACAAGTTGAAGTTGAACCAATGTATTTTTCTTTGCGTTAAACCTTGAAACGACATTGTCATCTGCTGCCAACCCTTTCAAAGAATTTGGACCCAGATCAGGCCCAACATTCTGTCCAGACCTGATAGGGGTCCAAACTGTTTGACACTTTAGAGGTTATGACAAGTTGAAGTTGAACCGATATATTTTAACTATGTGTTAAACATTTACATGACATTGTCATCTGCTGATAAACATTTCAAACAATTTTGACCCAGATCAGGCCTGAAATTCTGTCCGGACCTGATTTTGACACTTTGGAGGTTATAACAAGTTGAAGTTGAACCGATGTATTTTAACTTTGCCTTAGATCTTTACATGACAATGTCATCTGCTGATAACCCTTTCAAACAATTTGGACCCAGATCAGGCCAGACATTATGTCCGGAATTGATAAGGGTCAAACTGTTTGACACTTTAGAGGTTATGACATGTTGAAGTTATCCCGACGTATTTTAATTTTGCATTAAACTTAAACATGACATTGTCATCTGTTGATAACCCTTTCAAACAATTTTGACCCTGATCAGGCCCGACATTCTGTCCGGACCTGAAAAGGGGCCAAACTGTTTGTCACTTTAGAGCTGATGACATGTTGGAGTTGATCCAATATTTCATTTTTGCGTCAAACTTTAACATGACTTTCAGCAGATGACATCTGCTGATAAGTGTTTCAAACATTTTGGACTCAGATCAGGCCCAACATTCTGTCCTGACCTGATCCGGGTCCAAGCTGTTTGACACTTTAGAGGTTATGACAAGTTGAAGTTGAACCGGTGTATTTTAACTCTGCCTTAAACCTTTACATGACTTTGTCATCTGCTGATAACCCTTTCAAATAGTTTGGACCCAGAACAGGCCTGACATTCTGTCCGGACCTGATAGGGGTCCAAACTCTTTGACACTTTAGACGTTATGACAAGTTGGAGTTGAACCAATGTTTTATTTTTGCGTTCAACCTTTACAATGACTTTGTCAGCAGATAACATCTGCTAATAAGTGTTTCAAACAATTTGGACCAAGATCAGCCCCAACATTCTGTCTGGACCTGATCCGGGTCCAAACTGTTTAACATTTTAGAGGTAATGACAAGTTGAAGTTGAACTGATGTATTTTAACTTTGCCTAAACCTTAACATGACATTGTCATCTGCTGATAGCCCTTTCAAGTAATTTGGACCCAGATCAGGCCCGACATTCTGCCCACACCTGTTAGGGGTCCAAACTATTTGACACTTTAGAGGTTATGACAAGTTGAAGTTGAACCGATGTATTTTTCTTTGCGTTAAACCTTGAAATGACATTGTCATCTGCTGACAACCCTTTCAAACAATTTGGATCCAGATCAGGCCCTACATTCTGTCCGGACCTGGTAAGGGGTCCAAACTGTTTGACACTTCAGAGGTTATGACAAGTTGAAGTTGAACCGATATATTTTAATTATGCGTTAAATTTTTACATGACATTGTCATCTGCTGATAAACATTTCAAACAATTTTGACCCAGATCAAGCCTGACATTCTGTCCGGACCTGATAGGGGTCAAAACTGTTTGACACTTTGGAGGTATTAACAAGTTGAAGTTGAACCGATGTATATTAACTTTGCCTTAAATCTTTACATGACATTGTCATCTGCTGATAACCCTTTCAAACAATTTTGACCCAGATCAGGCCAGACATTCTGTCCCGACTTGACAAGGGTCAAACTGTTTGACACTTTAGAGGTTATGACATGTTGAAGTTGAACCAATGTATTTTAATTTTGCGTTAAACTTAAACATGACATTGTCATCTGCTGATAACACTTTCAAACAATTTGGACCCAGATCAGGCCCAACATTCTGTCCGGACCTGAAAGGGGTCCAAACTGTTTGACACTTTAGAGCTTATGACAAGTTGGAGTTGAACCAATGTTTTATTTTTGCGTTTAATCTTTACAATGACTTTGTCAGCAGATAACATCTGCTGATAAGTGTTTCAAACAATTTGGACCAAGATCAGGCCCAACATTCTGTCTGGACCTGATCCGGGTCCAAACTGTTTAACATTTTAGCGGTAATGACAAGTTGAAGTTGAACTGATGTATTTTAACTTTGCCTAAACCTTAACATGACATTGTCATCTGCTGATAGCCCTTTCAAGTAATTTGGACCCAGATCAGGCCCGACATTCTGCCCACACCTGTTAGGGGTCCAAACTATTTGGCACTTTAGAGGTTATGACAAGTTTAAGTTGAACCGATGTATTTTTCTTTGCGTTAAACCTTGAAATGACATTGTCATCTGCTGACAAACCTTTCAAACAATTTGGATCCAGATCAGGCCTGACATTCTGTCCGGACCTGATAGGGGTCCAAACTGTTTGACACTTTAGAGGTTATGACAAGTTGAAGTTGAACCGATTTTTTTTAATTATGCGTTAAACTTTTACATGACATTGTCATCTGCTGATAAACCTTTCAAACAATTTTGACCCAGATCAGGCCTGACATTCTGTCCGGACCCGATAGGGGTCAAAACTGTTTGACACTTTGGAGGTATTGACAAGTTGAAGTTGAACCGATGTATATTAACTTTGCCTTAAATCTTTACATGACATTGTCATCTGCTGATAACCCTTTCAAACAATTTGGACCCAGATCAGGCCAGACATTCTGTCCCGACTTGACAAGGGTCAAACTGTTTGACACTTTAGAGGTTATGACATGTTGAAGTTGAACCAATGTATTTTAATTTTGCGTTAAACTTAAACATGACATTTTAATCTGCTGATTACACTTTCAAACAATTTGGACCCAGATCAGGCCCAACATTCTGTCCGGACCTGAAAGAGGTCCAAACTGTTTGACACTTTAGAGCTTATGACAAGTTAGAGTTGAACCAATATTTTATTTTTGCGTTAAACCTTTACATGACTTTGTCAGCAGATGACATCTGCTGATAAGTGTTTCAAACATTTTGGACCCAGATCAGGCCCAACATTCTGTCCAGACCTGATCGCAGTCCAAGCTGTTTGACACTTCAGAGGTTTTGACATGTTGAAGTTGAACCAATGTATTTTAACTCTGCATTAAACCTTTACATGACATTGTCATCTGCTGATAACCCTTTCAAGTAGTTAGGACCCAAATCAGGCCTGACTTTCTTAGGGGTCAAAACTGTTTGACACTTTAGAGGTTATGACAAGTTGAAGTTGAACGATGTATTTTTCTTTGCGTAAAACCTTGACATGTATTGTCATCTGCTGACAACACTTTCAAACAATTTGGACCCAGATCAGGCCAGACATTCTGTCCGGACCTGATAGGGGTCCAAACTGTTTGACACTTTAGAGGTTATGGCAAGTTGAAGTTGAACCGATATTTTTTTATTATGCGTTAAACTTTTACATGACATTGTCATCTGCTGATAACCCTTTCAAACAATATTGACCCAGATCAGGCCTGACATTCTGACCGGACCTGATAGGGGTCAAAACTGTTTGACACTTTGGAGATTATAACAAGTTGAAGTTGACCGATGTATTTTAACTTTGCCTTAAATCTTTACATGACAATGTCATCTGCTGATAACCCTTTCAAACAATTTGGACCCAGATCAGGCCTGACATTCTGTCCAGACTTGATATGGGTCAAACTGTTTGACACTTTAGAGGTTATGACAAGTTGAAGTTGAACCGATGTATTTTACCTTTGCGTTAAACATTGACATGACATTGTCATCTGCTGACAACCCTTTCAAACAATTTGGACCCAGATCAGGCCCAACATTCTGTCCGGACCTGATAGGGGTTAGGGGTCCAAACTATTTGACACTTTAGAGGTTATGACAAGTTTAAGTTGAACCGATGTATTTTTCTTTGCGTTAAACCTTGAAATGACATTGTCATCTGCTGACAAACAGGCCTGACATTCTGACCGGACCTGATAGGGGTCAAAACTGTTTGACACTTTGGAGATTATAACAAGTTGAAGTTGACCGATGTATTTTAACTTTGCCTTAAATCTTTACATGACAATGTCATCTGCTGATAACCCTTTCAAACAATTTGGACCCAGATCAGGCCTGACATTCTGTCCAGACTTGATATGGGTCAAACTGTTTGACACTTTAGAGGTTATGACAAGTTGAAGTTGAACTGATGTATTTTACCTTTGCGTTAAACATTGACATGACATTGTCATCTGCTGACAACCCTTTCAAACAATTTGGACCCAGATCAGGCCCAACATTCTGTCCGGACCTGATAGGGGTTAGACGTTGTCATCTGCTGATAACCCTTTCAGACAATTTGGACCCAGATCAGGCCCAACATTCGGTCTGGACCTGATAGGTGTAAAAAATGTTTGACACTTTAGAGGTTTTGACAAATTGAAATTGAACCAATGTATTTTAACTTTGATTTAATCTTTAACATGACATTGTCATCTGCTGATAACCATTTTAAACAATTTAGACCCAGATTAGGCCTGAATCTGTCCGGACCTGATAGGGGTCCAAACTGTTAAATACTTTAGAGGATTTCAAAAGGTGAAATTGAACCGATGTATTTTAACTTTGCGTCAAACCTTAACATGTTATTATCATCTGCTGGTAACCCATTCAAGTAATTTGGACCCAGATCAGGCCCGACATTCTGCACCCACCTGATAGGGGTCAAGACTATTTGACACTTTAGAGGTTATGACAAGTTTAAATTGAACCAAAGTATTTTAACTTTGATTTAACTTTAAACATGACATTGTCATCTGCTGATAACCCTTTCAGATAATTTGGACCAAGTTCAGGCCCCTCATTTTGTCTGGACCTGATAGGGGTCAAACTGTTTGACACTTTAGAGGTTATGACAATTTGAAGTTGAACCAATGTATTCTAACTTTGCGTTATACTTTAACATGATGTTGTCATCCGCTGATAACCCTTTCAGACAATTTGGACCCAGATCAGGCCCGACATTCTGTCTGGACCTGATAGGTGTAAAAAACGTTGGACACTTTAGAGGTTATGACAAATTGAAATTGAACCAATGTATTTTAACTTTGATTTAATCTTTAACATGACATTGTCATCTGCTGATAACCATTTTTAACAATTTAGACCCAAATCAGGCCCGAATCTGTCCCGACCTGATAGGGGTCCAAACAGCTAAACACTTTAGAGATTATGAAAAGTTGAAGTTGAACCCATGTATTTTAACTTTGCGTTAAACTTTTACATGACATTGCCATCTGCTGATAACCCTTTCAAACAATTTAGACCCAGATCAGGCCCCACATTCTGCCTGGACCTGATAGGGGTCAAACTGTTAGACACTTTAGAGGTTATGAAAAGTTGAAGTTGAACCAATGTATTTTAACTTTACGTTAAACCTTTACATGACATTGTCATCTGCTGATAACCCCTTTCAAACAATTTGGACCCAGATCAGGCCCAACATTCTGTCCGGTCCTGATAGGGGTCAAACTGTATGACACTTTAGAGGTTATGACAAGTTGAAGTTGAACCGATGTATTTTAACTATGCATTAAATTTTTACATGATATTGTCATCTGCTGATAACCCTTTCAAACAATTTGGACCCAGATCAGGCCCAACATTCTGTCCGGACCTGATAGGGGTACAAACTGTTTGACACTTTAGAGGTTATGACAAGTTGAAGTTGAACCGATGTATTTTAATTTTCCGTTAAACTTTAACACAAAGTTTTCATCTGCTGATAACCCTTTCAAACAATTTGGACCCAGATCAGGCCCGACATTCTGTCTGGACCTGATAGGGGTAAAAATTGTTTGACACTTTAGAGGTTGTGACAAGTTGAAGTTGAACCGATGTATTATAACTATGCGTTAAACTTTTACATGACATTGTCATCTGCTGATAACCCTTTCAAGTAATTTGGACCCAGATCAGGCCAGACATTCCGCTGGCACCTGATAGGGTTCAAAACTATTTGACACTTTAGAGGTTTTGACAAGTTGAAATTGAACCAATGTATTTTAACTTTGATTTAAACTTAAACATGACACTTTCATCTGCTGATAACCCTTTCAAACAATTTAGACCCAGATCAGGCCCAAATTTTTCTGGACCTGATAGGGGTCCAAACTGTTAAAAATTTAAGAGGTTATGAAAAGGTGAAATTGAACCGATGTATTTTAACTTTTAAACCTTAACATGTTATTGTCATCTGCTGATAACCCATTTAAGTAATTTGGACCCAGATCAGGCCGGACATTCTGCCCACACCTGATAGGGGTCAAAACTATTGGACACGTTAGAGGTTATGACAAGTTATAATTGAACCAATTTATTTTAACTTTGATTTAAACTTTAACATAACATTGTCATCTGCTGATAACCATTTCAAACAATTTAGACCCAGATCAGGCCGAATTTGTCCGGACCTGATAGGGGTCCAAACAGCTTAACACTTTAGAGATTATGAAAAGTTGAAGTTGAACCCATGTATTTTAACTTTGCGTTAAACTTTTACATGACATTGTCATCTGCTGATAACCCTTTCAAACAATTTAGACCCAGATCAGGCCCAACATTCTGTCAGGACCTAATAGGGGTTAAACTGTTTGACACTTTAGAGGTTATGACAAGTTGAAGTTGAACCGATGTATTTCAACTGTGCGTTAAACTTTTACGTGACATTGTCATCTGCTGATAACCATTTCAAACAATTTGGACCCAGATCAGGCCCAACATTCTGTCTGGGCTTGATAGGGGTTAAACTGTATGAAGCTTTAGAGGTTATGACAAATTAAAGTTGAACCGATGTATTTTAGCTTTGTGTTAAACTTAAACATGACATTGTCATCTGCTGATAACCCTTTCAGATAATTTGGACCCAGTTCAGGCCCCACATTCTGTCTGGACCTGATAGGGGTCAAACTGTTCGACAATTTAGAGGTTATGACAAGTTGAAGTTGAACCGATGTTTTTTAACTATGCATTAAACTTTTACATGACATTGTCTTCTGCTGATAACCCTTTCAAACAATTTGGACCCAGATCAGGCCCAACAATTGTCGGGACCTGATAGGGGTCAAACTGTTTGACACTTTAGAGGTTATGACAAGTTGAAGTTGAACCCATGTATTTTAACTATGCATTAAACTTTTAAATGACATTGTCATCTGCTGATAACCCTTTCAAACAATTTGGACCCAATTCAGGCCCAACATTCTGTCGGGACCTGATAGGGATCCAAACTGTTTGACACTTCAGAGGTTATGACAAGTTTAAGTTGAACAGATGTATTTTAACTTTGCGTGAAACTTTAACATGACGTTGTCATCTGCTGATAACCGTTTCAAACAATTTGGACCCAGATCAGGCCTGACATTCTGTCTGTAGCTGATAGGGGTCGAAACTGTTTGACACTATAGAGGTTATGACAAGTTGAAGTTGAACCGATGTATTTTAACTTTGCGTTAAACTTAAACATGACGTTAAACTTAAACATGACAATCTTTACATGACATTGTCATCTGCTGATAACCCTTTCAAACAATTTGGACCCAGATCAGGCCAGACATTCTGTCTGGACCTGATAGGGGTCCAAGCTGTTTGACGCTTTATGGGTTACGACAAGTTGGAGTTGAACCAATGTTTTATTTTAGCGTTAAACCTTTACATGACTTTGTTCGCATATGACATCTGTTGATAAGTGTTTCAAACAATTTGGACCCAGATCAGGCCCGACATTCTGTCTGGACCTGATAGGGATCAAACTGTTTGTCGCTTTAGAGGTTAAACTGTAATTAATGTACGACAGAAATATTGAACAAATTGGGCTCTTAATTCTCTCAACTGGAAATTATTGAATTACCGAACAGAGGAAAATCCTCTTTTCTAGAATTGGTAATATTTAAGTTATTACAAGAATGTCAAACAAGTTGGGCTCTGAGTTCTGGACGTCACTATAGGAATCTGTAGAACTACTGAAAAGAGAAAAATTCCTCTGTTCTTAAACTGTAATTAATGTAAGACAGAAATATTGAACAATAATAGTAAGTGAGTATGTTCAGGAAATACCACAATCACAAACTGCAGACAACCCCGTGGCACCCAAGGAAGAGCCGCTCAACCATCACGAGACACCAGGAAGACAAATTAAGCAAAGAAATCAGCTCTCTCTTCCCCATCAAGATGATTGCAATACTAGAAAGAACATAAAGTAGCATACAACAAAACATAGAACAATTACAGACTCCCACAGTGGGAATAACAATAAACAAAAAGTCAACAACGGAACCACCGCCTTAAAACGGACAGCAGTCTAAGCCACCAGGGGGCTTAAATGTATTTTACTGGTACCAAATCTTCGCCCTAGATTCTGCTGTTGTTGAAGTACAAGAAATGGTCAGCTCGCATGGAGGCCATCTAACTAATGCAATGTATCATCATGGAAAAAACACTCTAATCAAATTACTACACCATGATGAAACAAAGAAAAGGGCTCATGACTCACAGATAGTCAGAGCTAAAGAAAACCTCAAGTTGAGCCACGGTGGGTCCAGCTACAGATAAGCATGAGGCACCAACCCACCGATTAAAGCTTTACGCCAGAGCCGTCATAGAGTCTGAGGCCTGACCCACCGTCGTGCAATTAAAGAGGAAACCATAGCTATAAACCGTGATTGGGTTTAAAACTAGGCATGCATACTGTCGCATGATATCAAAGTTATATCCAACCCTTATATAACGTTTTACTATCTTTTTGAATTGATCACTAAAATTAGGTTTTTCAACAATTCGTTTGAATTTATAGACTAAATCACCATAAAATATAGGTTCTGATATGCCTTGTTGCAGAAGAGTTTTTAACCCAATGTTGTATTTAACAATTAACTCTGAGTGTCTGTGGTAGAATTTAGAAAATGCTTTTCGAATTTTATGATATCTATAACCTTATTTTAATAATTTAGCAGTAAAAAATAAGTTTCTGTTGTTGAAGTCATCAATATTAGCTGAATAAGCTGAGAAATGTATACACCATAGGAAGGAGAGCGAGGAACATCTCCATCAAGAAATGGAAAATTTACTATTTCAAAATTAAAATCATCCCGTTTATCATAAATTTTAGAAGAAACTATGCCATTTCTTATTGACAAGTTCAAGTTCAAGTCCAAAAATGGAGCTTCAGTATCAGAAGAATTTGCCTTATTTAACTGAAGTTCAGTGGGATATATCTGACCTACCATTTGTTCAAAATAAGGATTATCAATATTAAGTTAGTCATCTAAATATATGGAGGTAGAGTTAATAGCTTCAAGTAGGCTCTAAATTCTCGTAATTAGAAATTGTTGAATTACGGAAAGGAGGAAAACTGGATATATTTTAGTTTTTTACTAGAATGTCAAAAAAGTTGGGTTTGGAGTTCTGGAAGTCACTATAGGAAATTGTAGAACTACTGAACAGAGGAAAATTCATCTGTTGTAAAATTCACTCCTTTTATTGATTGTCGAGAAACTGAATGGAGAATGTAGGAAAACTCCTCTGTTGAAAATTGGAAACATTTAAGTTATGATGGTTATTTATGTCAATATGGAAATGATAACAAACATGGTTCTTCATTTTCAGTATAAGAAAGTGGGCTTTTATTTTCGCAATAGGAAATTGTTAAATTATGGTCAGAGGAAAATTCCTCTGTTGGAATATTGGCAATATTTAAGTTATAACTAGAATGTCAAATAAGTTGGGCTCAGAGTTCTGGAAGTCACTATTGGAAATTATTGAACTACTGAACAGAGGAAAATTCCTCTGTTGGAAAATTGGTCATATTTTAGTTATGACTTGAATATTAAACAAGTTGGACTCGGAGTTTTGGAAATCACTATATAAAATTGTCGAACTACTGAACAGAGGAAAATTCCCCTGTTGTAAAATTCACTCCTTATATTGATTGTGGAGATACAGAATGGAAAACGGAGGAAAATTCCTCTGTTGAAAACTGGAAACATTTAAGTTATGATGGATACTTATGCTAAGATGGAAATGATAATAAACAGGGTTCTTCATTTTCATCATAGGAAAATGGGCTCATAATTCTCACAAAAGGAAATTGTTGGATTACCGAACGGAGGAAAATTCCTCTGTTGGAGAATTGGATATTTTAGGTTTTGACTAGAATGTCAAACAAGTTGGGTTCAGAGTTCTGGAAGTAACTATAGGAAATTGGCGAACTACTAAACAGAGGAAAATTCCTCTGTTGTAAAGGTCACTCCTTCTATTTATTTTTGATATTCTACAGAATAGAAAACGGAGGAAAATTCCTCTGTTGAAAATTGGAAACATTTAAGATATGATGGATATTAATGTTAAGATGGAAATGATAGCAAACGGGTTTCTTCATTTTCATTATAGGAAAGTCGGCTCTTAATTCTCCAAATAGAAAATTGTTGAATTACCGAACGGAGGAAAATTCCTCTGTTGGAAAATTGGTAATATTTAAGTTATGACTAGAATGTCAAACAAGTTAGGCTCTCAGTTCTGGAAGTCACTATAGGAAATTGTCGAACTATTGAACAGAGGAAAAATTCCTCTGTTGCAAAATTTCCTCTACTTTTATTGATTGTCAAGATACAGAATGGAAAACGGAGGAAAATTCCTCTGTTGAAAAGTGGAAACAATTAAGTTATGATTAAGATGGAAATGATAACAAACAGGGTACTTCATTATTATTATAGGAAAATGGGCTCATAATTCTCGCAAAAGGAAATTGTTGGATTACCGAACGGAGGAAAATTCCTCTGTTGGAGAATTGGATATTTTAGGTTTTGACTAGAATGTCAAACAAGTTGGGTTCAGAGTTCTGGAAGTAACTATAGGAAATTGGCGAACTACTAAACAGAGGAAAATTCCTCTGTTGTAAAGGTCACTCCTTCTATTTATTTTTGATATTCTACAGAATAGAAAACGGAGGAAAATTCCTCTGTTGAAAATTGGAAACATTTAAGATATGATGGATATTTATGTGAAGATGGAAATGATAGCAAACAGGTTTCTTCATTTTTATTATAGAAAAGTCGGCTCTTAATTATCAAAATAGGAAATTGTTGAATTACTGAATGGAGGAAAATTCCTCTGTTGGAAAATTGGTAATATTTAAGTTATGACTAGAATGTCAAACAAGTTAGGCTCTCAGTTCTGGAAGTCACTATAGGAAATCGTCGAACTATTTAACAGAGGAAAATTCCTCTGTTGTAAAATTTCTCTGCTTTTATTGATTGTCGAGATACAGAATGGAAAATGGAGGAAAATTCCTCTGTTGAAAGTGGAAACATTTAAGTTATGATTAAGATGGAAATGTTAACAAACATGGTTCTTCATTTTTATTATAGGAAAATGGGCTCTTAATTCTCGCAATAGGAAATTGTTGAATTACTGAATGGAGGAAATTTCCTCTGTTGGAAATTGGTAATATTTAAGTTATGACTAGAATGTAAAATAAATCAATTCTGGAAGTCACTATAGGAAATTTTCGAACTACTAAACAGAGGAAAATTCCTCTGTTGTAAAGGTCACTCTTTTTACATATTGTTGAGATACTGAAAGTAAAATGTAGGAAAATTCCTCTGTTCTGAAATAAGATGAAAATCTGATTGTGATTAAAGGTAGACTTGTCCCATTGTCAAAACAGAGGAAATTTCCTCTGTTGTAAACCAATTTATACTTGATATACAAATTGATATTTGAACTTTTTTTTTAAACTATTAGGACAAATACACTACTTGGAACATATTTTAAGGACATCAATTTCTGCATTTTGAGCAGTCACAACAGAGGAAATTTCCTCTGTTCATAGGAAAAATAAATTACATTGTACCATCATTCTTGTACTCTATAACGATGCAAAACTCAAATATGATTATATCCATATTTATGTTTTACTATCAAAAAAAGGGAATTCCATCGGAAAATCCCTTTTTATTT
The DNA here is from genome assembly GCA_964019695.1 of Loripinus fragilis. Classification (NCBI taxonomy): domain Eukaryota; kingdom Metazoa; phylum Mollusca; class Bivalvia; order Lucinida; family Lucinidae; genus Loripinus; species Loripinus fragilis. Next base: position 61,038,744 of record OZ026520.1, on the reverse strand, counting down.
CGGAAAGAGTTGTGTGCATTTGAGTTTAAACTTAAGAGTTTCTTTCTTGGCCTGTTCAGTATATAATTAAGATGAACTTTAAACAGTTAATGGCTATGCAATCTCATCACAGCAGACTCGACTTTCTAACATAATTCCAATATGTCTTTCACTATCATTAAAGCTTTTATTTTAGTATTTATCAGTCAGTGTGGGGAATACGGGACTCGTTTACTTCGCGAAAACAATTAAGACTTGTCTTTCTTAACAAAGGTAAATAGCTTTCTTTTTTGTTACCTGGTGATCATATTAATCGATCTATGCGCAAATAGCCAGTCGATTTATGTACGAATCTAATTAAAGCATATCCATGCTAGAAAGATTCGTACTTAGGGCAAACACCAAGTCACCAAATTTCCAGCGACGAACATTGAATATCATTATTTGACAGAGTGTTCACCTATATTAATATAATATTATCATATGACGTCCCATCTGGGAGTGAAATAACGCAACGCAATAAAATTGATAAACACTAGTGGTTTACAGATTTAAGGGAAACGTTATGACGTCCATAACAACGTTGCGTACATAATGATAAAATCATATCATTTTTATGCCAGAAATGAGATTTCAAAGTATTCTTAATGTCATATGATAAAAAGAATCTAACAGTCGTGCTCTTGTATTATTGAATTTATCAAACTCATTGCGAAAAAGAGGTAAATTGCTCAGCAAGCCTCGCATTTTATCTCTTTTCTCCAAATCATTTAATCAATAAAACATGAGCACTCATGTAATATCCTCTATTCATTTAGATCCTCTATTTATTTGAGGTCTGGGAAATAGCTATAGTTGGAAGCAATCTCAGAAGGGTGACAGAAACACCCCTTTTACTTGTGAAAAGAAACTCCTCACGTTTACTGCACAGTGTATAAAACAGAAACCATGTGATTCCCCACCATGCAATTTTAATTTCAGTTTTTCAGATGTCTATACCATGTACGGGTAAAGATAACGGCGTTGCGATGCTCGTTCTCGGTCTACAAATAATGGATCAACATGGGAAACCTATAAGAGGATCTCCAATTAAACTGAAATTAAAGAAACAATGTCATGCGTTTGGTAAGAATTTATATTACTTATAGTTATCTATGCTGAATGCCTACTACTCATCCAGATAGTTGACACATATGTTATTATAAATATGTGTATGGTGTGCATACGTATTTTCTTGATTTTTTCAAGCTCTGTTAAATCAAATGCCATTATACTCACAATAGCTTTTTGCTAAACTTAGACCTTCCAGTCATTGTTGCTTATATTGAACATATTTTGACAGAAACTACAGGGCCAGTTGAAGTCAAATAACTTTTAGAACATGTATAAAATGAGACACTCTAAAAGTTTATAATGCGAGTATTTAAGGATTGAAATGCAGATTTTTAGCTTGCACTGGATGATGCAAAACATTAGGCTTTTTAATGTCTGTGAAGCCCGAAGGGCTTCTCGGAGACATTAAAACGCTAATGTTTTGCATCATCCAGTGTTAGCTAAAAATCTGAATTTCAATCCTTATATTTACATTTTATATTTTCAATCAAATATACTTAATTATTATCCACCAAAATTCGCTGATTATTATTGAAAAAAAGGAATTTTTAATTTGTAACGGAGGTATTGGAACAGCCAGCGAACGAAATTCCAGTACATAACGTCGTGGCGATTCGTGAATGACGTCACACAATTGTTGATAAACAAAGAAAGTTATTGGTTGACGTTGACGTTACTCCACCTAGAGGCGCGACCTAGACCACGTGACTGCTCAATGTTTTGCATCGAGAAATGCAAGCAGCTAGGAATTATGGTTTCATCTAAGGCAGCTACATTGAGAATGTAAATATTATGCAAATGCAATTTATAACTTATCCTAGATTCATCATTCGAAGGATAATTCATTTTGATTGAATTTAGCTCACTTGAGCCGAAGGCTCCAGGATGAGCTAATAGTATACCAATGACTCCCGGGCCCGCGTTTTAAAGATTGTCCATGTCACCACATGCCTACCATGCCATGTTAGTTAAAACTCTAAAAAACGTCTCTGAAACTAATGGGCCAATCACCTTTGTCTTAATATGTCTCAGAGGTGATTTGGTCCTTTCAACGTCTCAAACATGTCGCAGATCAATGATATGATTGTGTAGTCATACGTCAGAGTCTAAAATGTCTTATACTATGCGATTTAGTTGGGGATCCAAGTAGGAAAAATGCTAACCCTTGCACCAGAAAGGTAAACAGCTGGATTGTGTGTGGTTGCAAAGGTTGTTCTATGGTGTATCTGAAACTACTGTATAGCAGACTCGATAGCAGAGTCGACCTTCAGATAAGAGTGCACAATGGAATTTTATTTGTTATTTCTCAACCAAAATATATGTTGTGGGTACTTAAATGAGCATTTTTAAATGAAACCGTTCTTTTGAAGACCAAACACACTGGCTTAAATTTGTTGATGAGGGGAAATACACGATTTCACGCTATGAAAGTTTGGTAAGCTTGACCTATGCGGCATACAAAATGCATTTTTTTTCTGCTAAATGCAATTCTGGTCGCATTGCTATACAGTGGTGTATATCAAACACCATTTAAACTATCAGTATACCCGACATCCAATTTAGATTTCCTTGCTCCCCACCAGGACAGTTTTTCATGGATGCCAAATTGTTCATTGGGACCCACTGAATGCGAAATGAAGTTGTCCTAAAACGATTTGGTATGGGCTTTGTGAAAATGCATAGTTTTCATGGCAACCCCTTATATGATTCTTGGGAATGGGGGTCAGCCTACATATCTAGGGTTCTTCTTATCAAATATCACTACAGGTGTCAAATTAAAGCTTTGACCGATGCCTTTTTTCATGTGGTCAGATATGTAAATCATCTAATTTGCATATTCATGAATATAACAGAAAACCTTAAAACAATGAGGTAAAATCATAAAAAAAACTTAAATAAATATATTTCAGCCCAAAACATCATGAAACCAACATTGTTGCAAATTTATGTGATCAGTGATACGATTTGATAAGTTCTTTCATCCATTGGTCCCATATGAAAAATATCTCGTTTGCATATTCATGAATATTAATGAAAACTTAAAAATGAGGGAAACACCAATGGGTAAACTAGTCTTCAAGTGGGTATAGTAATCAGACCAACATTGAACACATAGGACACTTTTTTATGGGTGTAATTTTGTTCAATGGGACCACTTAAATGCAAAAAATATTGTCCTCAAAAATAAATGCATTTTGGTTATATGAAATTTAATGGTTTCCATGGCAACCCCTTATGCGACTTTAAAAAATGGGGGTGTATTTACAACAATGCTAATATCTCAGCAGCAACTCATTCTAGAATACAAAACTTGGTGCCATATTAATATACTAATAAACTGACATGGACATATCAGTTTTATTAGGGCCCCGCCAACATTCGCCCCACCAACGAATGTTGGCGGAGCTCAATTCGTTGGCCGAGCTCTATTGTTTTCGGCTTGTCTGTCTTTCTGTTCGTCTGTCCGTGGTCACTCTAACTCAGTCATTTTTAATCGGATTTCTTGCAAATTTTATATATGGATTGCTTCCACCAACCTCTCGTTCAAGTTTGAATACGGGTTTTGTCCGACATCCGATAACCAAGAGGGCCGACAAAATGACCGCCACCTATCAATATCCGCTATCGTGGTCACTCTAACTCAGTCATTTTTAATCAGATTTCTTCCGAATTTCATATATGAATTGCTTTCATCACCCTTTCATTCCAGTTTTAATATGGGTTTTGTCCGACATACGATAATCAAGATGGCCAACAAAATGGCCGCCGCCTATAAATGTCTGCTGTTGTTGTCACTCTAACTTAGTCATTTTTTATCAGATTTCTTTCAAATTTCATATATGGATTGCTTTTATCAAACTCTCATTCAAGTTTGAATATAGGTTTTGTCTGACGAACGATGACCAAGATGGCTGACAAAATGGCCGCCGCCTATCAGTGTCCGCTGTGCTGGTCACTCTAACTTAGTCATTTTTTATTGGATTTCTTCCAAATTTCATGTATGGATTGCTTCCATCAAACTCTTTTTCAAATTCGAATACAAGTTTAGTCAGACGAACGATAACCAAGATGGCCGACAAAATGGCCACCGCCTATCAATTTGCTTTTGTGGACAATCATTACCTGATTACCTCCAAATTTTATATATGGATTACTTTTATCAAACTCTCGGTTTAGCCAATAACCAAGATGGCCGCCAAAATGGCCGCCACCTATCAGTTTATACTTGTGGACACTCTTTGTTAGTCATCTATGACCCAATTTCTTCCAAATTTTATATATGGACTACTTTCATCAAACTATTAGTCAGGTCCCTTAGGGACAAAAAATAGGGCCTGTGCGAATTGTGTGCCGATATATGGTGACCTATATCAAAACCTTCAATGGAGTCTTACCTTTGATTTAAAGGTGGTCACCTATCTCAAATCCGCGTCTGAGGCTAGTTATGACGTCATAAATATGGCGACCATAATGAGAAACTGCTTGTTAATAAAAGCTATGGTTTGTGTTGGTATGGACATATTTATCCAACACGAACGCTTTATTTAACATAATATCAACTATTTTAGTCATATGATGGCTACATCAATGCTTTACCTGACTTTGACAATGAATTATTTCTCGATAACTATATTTGCATGCAAAATACAGTAGATTTCCTATAAATACCCAGCTTATCGGGCCACCTTTAGACTGATGGCTGAGAATGTTATTGCTCCCTCTCAGGAATTTCGCAAACTTATCCTATCTAAAAGAGGATTTCAAGCTGCGTCTTGTCGTTAGTCTCTGACAGCCTGTTACATATGTTACCATATTAAATTTAGAAAAGATGAATATTAAAAGTTTGAGCTACAGAAAGAAGGCTAATTATTTAGATTACTCATATGATCTGCATATTGACTACTTTAGCTACAAATAAATTCTTTTGGGGCAAAATAACAGCTTCCTGTGGTGTTATGTGCGTTACTTTAATTAGATTAACCTTTAAACCTGAAAATTGTGACCAATATCATTTACTTTTTAGCTGATATGTGCATTTTCCAAAATGTTTTGATTATTTTATACTTACAAACTCATTTGGGGTAGTGAAAATCCAAAGTTTGCTTCTATACTTTAAATATAGTGTCTTATACGAGCAACTTTAAAAACAACCCAAAGGCTACACCCAATTTTAAGGAGCCGAATTTGGAAGGCATCATTTTAGTAAAATATATATAAATATTTACTGCTGTTGGATATCTTGCATATTTGGGATTGTCTTGCTCATATTATGAATAATTATAGATTTTGCAGGTTAAACAACAAGATTGAAGCACTTGATAAAGCCTGTAACATATGTTACATGATATAATAAATGAGCAAAGACATTGACTTGATGTAAGGAATGATATTTCAGGAAAAAATATATATTTCGCATGTTTTCCTAGCTAAAGTCTCTAGCATCTGGTGCCTAAATCTTAGGCATTGATGATTATTAAGCCCCTGTACCTTTGTAACAGATGTTATGAATATTTGTTTTCAATATTTCTTAATATGAATCATTCTAAAATAAAGATACATCCTAGAGGAACATAGGAAATAATCTTTTCACATTAATTATAAAAATAGTAAGTGAGTATGATCAGAAAATACCACAAACACAAACTGCAGACAACCCCGTGGCACTGTGAGGAAGCGCCACACAGCAATGAGAAGACACCAGGCAGACAAACACAGCAAAGAATAAGAAAATTGAAAGTTTGAGGTATAGAAAGAAGACATTTAAACCAGCTAATCAATGAACATTCTAATAATCTGCAATTTTGGATGTCTTTACTACATATGACAGCTGTTTAACATTATTACGGCTACAAGTGGTATTTTGTGCGTTACATGAACTTAATTATAATTTAAAAGTGGTAATTTTGGCTATCGTCATTTAGTTTAACGACTGCTCTGAGTTGGTTTCAAACCGTTTTAGATAAGGTTTAACAAACGACGAATACAAAACCGAAGTTTGCGTTTCTATCTTAAATATTTTGTCTTATATGAGCTAATGCACAACTCTACCCCCAGTTTCGCAGAGGAGCAAACTTTGTTTTCCCCACTTAAATAAAACACATATAAAACAATTGCAGAGTGTTGATATTTTACATTTTCTTAAACAGTCTTGCTCATATATGATCAAGTTTCTAAGATCAGGACACTTATTAAAGATGCCAATGTGCCATGATGCCACAACCAGGGTTCTGATCGAATTCCATGCACTTTCAGGTGCTGGTATTAACAAGTTCAATGCCAGGAAAGAGCAAGAAATCATATTGGCAGGCATTTAGCTATGCTGGAGACTCTATCCACGAAGCATTCTTTCACCTTGGCTCAATGCCCTTAGAAAGCACTGTGGCGGATGCACTAGAGTAATATATTTGTAAATTGTCCTGACCTCTTGGCTCTCGTTTGTGATGTCTAACTCGAGTTTGTTACTTTCCCATTGGTATCCTGGGTCAGGTGTGGTACTTGATTGTATCGATTCCTGATCTTTCCCGTCTTTCTTACTTTGCATTAGCCAGTCACCGATATTGTTCGACTCACTGCATTGAGGTGGTGGATGTTTTGGATAAAAACAGCTGAATTGCAAGAACTACTTCCAAGAGCTGTGTTTGCGCAGTATCAGTGTATCATTTGGAAAACCTCACCAGTCATTAATCCTGACAAATCAATGCCTGACAATTATGGTTAGAAGCCGGACTGTGATAAATATTGTCCCGTTATGATGACATTGCCCATGTGCGGATCCAGAGGCGGATAGGGGGTCCGGACACCCCCCTGGAAAATAACAAGTATGTATATGGGTTTCTATAGAAATTAGCATTTGGACCCCCCCCCCCTGGAAAATGTTGGACCCCCCCCCCCCCCCCCCGGAAAATAATGGACCGCCTCTAGATCCTTGGTAAAGTATAAGTTTCGTTTTCTCAGCAATAAAACCATTTGAACCCCTCTTTAAACTGTAAAATAAGCTGAGGACTAAATGAAACTGACAAAAATTCCTTGATCATCGCATGTTTCCTCCTGCCCCCGAAACCCCACTGCAGGTGATAAAATGTGATTGCAACGTGTCTGTATGCGAAACATCTCGGTGTAAGTACAAAGCAAGCCATTGATATTGTACTGATTTGTGTTGCCGTAGAGCAGAAGAGGACCCATGTAAAATATTGCCAGTGATCAATATGCTTATGACTTTTGAACAACTATTTTCATGTGGATTCAGATATTCTTTAGCCGTATCAACAAGAATGCCTTATTGTCCGATTTTGACCTTTAAAGACGATTCTACCTAGTAGCATGCGAAAGATAAATCAGATTGTAACAGTTTTCTATTGCCCGTGCTATGGGTAACTTGTAGAGGGGTTTATCCTTATTTCCATATTATGAACTACTAAGTAGACTCTAATAACTTTTGATCCTTCAGTGGTCAAAATCGGACTATAATGAGTTTGGTTAATAGTGTATGCAAATGATTATTATTACTATCTTTTCTTTCGGTGTAAGATAAGCAGCTACAGATAAACCAAAAGCTTTGAAGCGTGACTCTATTTACAATATGGATGTGTTGTTCTAGAAAAAAGGGTTTTAGGCCTTTTATTTACATTTACTTTAAAAGCTTTGACATGCACATATGTTCTAGCCGGACTGGCTCATTTTACATATTCTGCATCAATCGTTTGAAATAGAAAGACCCACAGGCCATTGGTCAGAGGTCGTAGAACATCTATATATATAAGCATAAGAGATTATATTTACTCTGTTTAATATCAAAAAACACTGTTTGTTTTTCATTCACTCCACTGTCTTTTTATTCGTAAATCGTGAGTCATTTACGTCCTACCCTCGAACTGACTTCACCCTATCTGAATATACTTTGTATGCTACGATTTAAAAGATTTTGCATTTAGTCATGATAAGGCTACCAGTTCATTAAAGTAATGGACATATATGTGGCATATAAAGGCATATATATGTGGTATTTACATATTAGGCGTCATTTCAATGACGTCATCTTTTTGTTCTGATGCGAAGACAATATGGGCGACATGTTAATTTTAGTTATTTACCCCCTAAGATTAAATTTGGTGCATTTCGACTGAAATTGGCACACAAAATGCAAGAAAGTCCTGATCCCCATAGACTACAATGGATATACCGTTTAAATTGCACTGATACAATATACGCTATTTTGATGACGTCATAATGACGTCCAAACGTGAAACCAAGATGGGTGACCAGGTGATTTTCATTAGTTATCCCCTAAAGTTTGATTTGGTATAGGTCACCATAAATCGGCATCAAATTTACACGGGAGTCCCATTGCCCCTGATATATTGTTCATGTCTGATTATGGGTTTTGTCCGGATGAGGATAACCCCTTTTCGCTGATGGGCATTAGGCGGGGCCCTTTGTTGGAGTCCGACTTTTCTAGTTTTGCGGTAGATTATCATGTATCCATATTCATGAATATTAATAAAAACTTAAGAAATGAGAGTAAAAATCTTTGAAAAAATAAGGGATGTACGTATAAACTGACCAATGTCTCACCTGCCATGTGTTCTAGTGTACCAAACTTGATGCCATACATTTTTACATAGCCCATACCTTACATTTATTGAGGACAACATCGTTTCGCATTCAGGGGGTCCCAATGAACAATTTGGCACCAATGAAAAAATGTTATTGGGGTGTGCAAGGTAACTTTAATTGAATTCTAGGTTAATAGAACAATTCAGCCGTATACCTTTCAGGTACAAAAAATGTGTTATGCACGAAAAGCGATTTCGGATCCCCGACTTATATTTAATAAGATGTGGATATTTGCGATGTGTCCCTATCGATAGACCCAAATCTAATTTAATTTGATTTGTTTTGTTCTTTTATTTTGTCAATTGTGTAAGTTAGAGAGCCTCTTTGCAAGCATACATGTAGCATTTTATGTGTAGAAACAAACCAAACCAGAGACTAAAGTGGTGAAGATTTGACCAGCAGAATACATTTTAGACTCCCTATCTCCAGACTTTAATTATTTTCCCTGCCTTTTCATAGAAAACGAAGAGAAAAAGTATTGAGCATTGTACTTCCATCCTTTCATACTCTCGCGGGTTGATGTGTCGATTGCAAAAAATAAAACAAATAAATAAATGAATAAAACAAAAAAAACACAAAAAAAACAAAAACTGGCAGACAAATTATAAATCATCAGATAGCTGCCCAGTACCTTTTTGACAAAACGAGAAAATATTCTGTTTAAACAAGTAATATAAAATCGTTTAAAGGACATTTATCCTTAAAAGGCATGTTTGCATTTCAATTTCTTTCCTGATCTTTTTTTCTTCTTCAAAATTTGCTTTACATCCGCTAACGAAATGCCCGCCAGTATTTGTGGAATACTTTGCAAATATTTTTAACTATTCTCCTCTGTAACCAGCGATAAAATTTCAATACAGCCTGTCAGAAAAAAGTCCAAACTAACTTCTTATGTCTTATGTTGTGGGCAATCAATTAAGCTCTGTCTGAGTGAACTTTAGTGTACAACTTATATATCATAGCAATATCTATAATTTATATGATGATGTCCTTTTTATAGAAACTACGAATTTATGCGAAAGTGAATGTCAACACGGTGGACGATGTAATCAGTTTGGTGAATGCGAATGTACCCAAGGTTACCATGGAAAATACTGTGAACTTGGTAAGATATTGGTCCATATATGAACTCACACACAAACAGATATAATACTTTTTAGTTTTGAGTGGCGTGTATTTTCTAAATACATTTATAACAATATAAAACGGAATTTATTTAGACTAGTAGCGAAACTTTTTATCCTTCATCGTATTCATGTGACTCCTACAACCAGTAAATACATGCATCTAGATGAAATGCTGCATCATTGGGCATTTCATGAGAGTCTTCACTGTTTACTAAGACAATCACTTTCTTTAGTAAACGAAATCTATATACAATTGAATATCTCAAGTATATTGTATCACACAAGACTGAAGAATCCATTAGTGCATAAAGGATTAAAATATTGTCAATATCTCTCATTTGTTTGTGTTGGTTTGTTGTCTTCATTTGAGTGCTCATGTTTTATTAAATTTATTAAACGAGTTGGGGAAACGCTATAAAATGCGAGGTTTGCATTTTATCGCTTTTTCGCAAAGAGATTAATAAACACAATAATAAAGGGGCACGAAAGTGGGATTCTATTTATCACGGGCCATTAGAATTAATCAAAAATCGCATTTTTGCGTAACGTTATAATAGACGTTACGAAACCTGTTAATCACTAGTGTTTTATGATTTTATTGCATGACGTTATATCACTCCCAGAGCTGGCGTCATGTGATAAAGAGAGTTATTGTTAATTTTGACCAAACTTAAACCAATCCATCACAAGAAAGTGAGAAAAAACAGGCTTGATTTTGGTGACCTTATCCTTATTTTCAAGGTCACAGGAGGTCTTAGAAAGTTATACATTTTCTTGTTTGTATTATACCTCCTGAACTAAACTTTAATGGGAATTAGATAAGAAAATAAACCTGATCATTATTTTGTAACCTGGACCCACAGATGGTCAAACAATGCTACTTATGTTGAAAAAACATTTAGCATATCTCTTGTATATATGGATAGGTGTCATTCAACGTCGCACCGATATATCACTTAGATAAAGAAAAGCTATTCAAAATGTAGTGTTTGGTGCCTGAAGCTGATGTCACTTCTAGGTTGACTTCTATGTTGCTGTAAGTTCCCATGACGTCGCGTTTAGGAGTGATATATCACCATGCAAAAATATGATAAACCACTAGTGCTTTACAGATTTAATTTCAGTGACGTTACGCAATAACGCTCATTTTAACGTTGCATTAAAGATGGCTAAATCTTGACGTTTTCACGCCAAAAATGTGATTTTAATTAATTCTCATGTCATGTGGTAAATATAATCTACATTCGTGTTTCTGTTTTATTGAATTAGTCAAACTCGATTAATAAAACAAGAGCACTCTTGTAAGATCCCCATTATGTATACTGACCCAATTGTGTGTGTTGGCTTCGTATTTTGTCTTGGGTTTGCACCTTTTCTAACTCTGCACTTACTTCACTGTGTAGCAGAGAGCGTGTTACTTTAGCTTAATTTTGATTTTTTGTGTGAGCGTTTATTTGTTTGTATACTAATATCTCTTCTTAATTGTGCCTTGGATGGGTCTGTTATCAGAAATATCCGCATTTCCTGCTATGATTAAATCACTACACCAGAGCACACACAAAATCAAAAATACAATCAAAGTAAATTAATACTCTCTCCCAATTAGATGGAGGTATACAGTAGTAATAATCTGAAGAACCACGCCACATACTAGGACTACGCAAACATTGGGAGCAACACCAAACTATAAATTATCAACAATATAATCATTGCCTTAGAACGGATAGCAGCTAATTCTATCAGGGGATGGTTATCCTTTTAGACTTTAATTTCTTAAGCACTTGGGAAAATAACCCTGTTCTGATGTGCCAAGTTGCAAAAAGTTTTCATTTTATTTGATTGTTTCTCATTGATGAAACATTGGATAAGTTAAGAAGTTATGTTTTGCATGTGTCTTTGTTTCACTGTGATTTAAATGTCTCTTTCTTATGATGTTTTGGGTTTCTCTTTGATTGTGTCATTTCTTGTTTTTCTTTTTATATATACCAATCAACTATTAGTGTATACAATATAATTTAGAAAATGCTTTACATAGTTATAACCTTGTTATTTAGTAGCCAAACATTTATTGCATCGGTTGAAGTGACTAACATTAGAACATGCTTCCACAAAAGGTTGTATACTATCTAAATTCTAAAGGGGATGTCCTTTACAGACGTGAAATCCCCCTAATAGAACTGAAAGTTGTGAAGTGGTCAAACTGTGATTTTTGTGATAAATTTCGTGATTAAGAATGGACAAACATTTAAATTATTCCAACGGCTGAACTGATGTTCAAACCAAGGGCACTGTGGAGACAAACATAGCTTAATATTACCACTCTCAAAAAGTATTTTGATACTATATTAAGTTCAAGGGCTAAATGAGTATTTTTTAAATAATAATCCCATAACTGTGTTTCACCATCAAAGATTGCAAAAACAGATTTGTCTAACAATATCTGATTTGATGTGTCTGATCAGCAGGCCTATCTAGTCGTGCAAATTGCTGTTAATGCTTCTATATGTAAATAAACAAATGGAAATGCCTCAATGTTTTCGCATAAAAGTTACCACCTTGACTTAGCTTCCAACTAGCTTATATTGTGTTATTCTATTATAAAAGATTACCTTTTAAAAGAGTTGCTGGGTCAAGGTTAGGAACATACTTTTATAAAAAAAAAACATTCAAGCAACCCCATTTGCCTTACCCTTTGGGAAATTTCACGCCACAGCAAGACATTCTATTTGGAACAAGAAGAATGTCTATACATTTTCTAAATTTAAATCACTCCATTGTCACACATTTTCGATAAAAGTATGTCATTTGTTAAAGAAACGTCCAAATCCTACAAGAGCATTTCAGTATCAACATGCTTTCTATTCTGAGGTCAAAGCGATTTGAAGTCTGCATAGCGATTGTGGTATTTCCTCTTCTTCGCCCTAGATTCTGCTGTCGTTTAAACAACAGCAATTTCGTAAATGTTTTCCAACTTATTAAACAATTTATATCAAGCCCTTTGTATTACAAGTTAAATCATTTAATTCATTTTTTTCTTTGATTGGAATATGAGGAAGTGTAGTATGAAGGGTAGAGGATTCACATGTAGACAAGCTAGATGCTAGAAAACCTTTATTTTAATTAATTAGAGGAAATCAGATTTTAACCATTTCTCTTGTGAACTGTTTCACAATACGTTATAACCTGGTTTAAAATCGCAGTGAGACAAGAAGTCAAAATGAATTAACATTTACATGTATTTCCTTTACAACCCAAAATAAAGTAAAAGTTATATGCCTGATAGTTGGAACAACACCAGCCAAGGCTCACTAAAACTAAGCAGTATTAAATTTATTGCAGCTTACCAAATGGATCTCCTTCCACTTTAAAATGCCATATGTCTCTTGTTCAAAAGAGCATACACATTCAGCAAACAATGAATTGTTTTGTATATTTAGTAGTTACATTTATTTCGTTGGATACATCCTCTTGATCAGCTTACACAATTTAATGAAGACATGGTATATTTTAATATGATTTGAAAAACCTTGCATGCAAAACAGTTTTCGTTTACATTTTGTTTGTGTCATTTTCTTGGTCAAACTTACTTATTTTGTAGATATGTGTACACCAAGCTGTGAAAACAAAGGAACGTGTATATCTCCAAATATGTGTCTGTGTTTGGATGGGTTCTATGGAAAGAGATGTGAGAAGGGTAATGAGGCTATTTTTACGATATTTTGAATTAGATCAGGCATATGGAAGATTCAGTATAGCCCAAAAGCTAAATTTCCGTGTATAACCTTATTGCAATACGTGTTCAACGTCACGTGTACATCATGTTAAAACAAGCCCTGCAAACGGATATACTTTAATATAGTGGACCTATGTGGAATCCTGCCTTATAAGAGAATATATCCATACAAATGTGGTATCAAAATAAACTTTGACATCTTAACTACACAGAAAGACCAATAATAATAGCTATATCCTCGTATAAAGTGATTATCGAGGCCTTTAAACTTCATAAGGGTCAACGCAATTTTCGCTTCATCGCGCACCAGTGTACATGATCATTTCCAACACTCGTGCAAGCCTCTGGGATTATGAGCTTTGGAAATTAGATCTTGGAACGATTGGGCAATGATTATAAATGATACCCATTCCGTGTTTTCTGCAATAAAAAGGTTCTCACAGCATAAAATGCACAAATCCTTCACTCCGGTGAATCTTGTTGACAAGTCGGCCATTTTGGTAGAAAAGTAGATAAAAAGCGCCTGGATAACACTTGCTATTGTCGCGAACTCCCCAGTATCTCTCACAAGATTAAAGGGTGCCGAGTCATTGAGGGGCATCGATAACAGCAATGCCGTTCATTCCGTATAAGTAACATTGACGGAAAAAACGCATTTTGATATAAAAACATAGTATTCTTATGAAATGTGGAATCATTTCTATATAGAGATGCAACCAGATTTTTGGCAAAGACTGAATAATTGTTTTCTCAAGAAATGTGGATGCATTTCTATCTAGAGATGTGACCAGATTTATGGCCCAGACTGAATGATTGTTTTCTTAAGAAATGTGGAATCGTTTCTATATAGGGATGTAACCAGATTTTGGCCAAGACTGAATAATTGTTTTCTCAAGAAATGTGGAAGCATATCTATATAGGAATGATTCCACATTTCCTAAGAAAACAATTATTCAGTCTGGACCAAAAATCTGGTTGCATCTCTATATAGAGATGATTCCACATTTCTTAAGAAAACAATGTTTTCATATAGAATGCGTTTTATTCCGTCAATGTAACCAATACGGAATAAACAGCATTTCTGTTATAGATGCCTGTCTATGAAGACGAATAATTGTTGGGGAGTTTTACAGCATAATTCCCCAAGACATGATCGATGTTTGAAAGACGCTTGCATTTTCATTGAGAAATTGAAATGGCCGACATCAACCGTGAAAAAACACTGACCCTTGCCTGATTTAAGTGATCATTACAAACGATATTTGGACCCAGGCGTATTGATTGTAGTATAAAAATGGAGATGAGATACAGTTGTATATAATTCGACCACACAAGTGTGGACACATCCTCTTTTATGGCAGGATTCCACATAGGTCCACTATATTAAAGTATTTCCCTGCAAACTAGCCTACTGTACACTTTCTGTTCTTTAATATAGTATTTAATTCCAAAGGATAACCTTTTTAATAGCAAATATTTAAGAAAATGATGAAACAAACTGCTTAACATTAAAATGAAAATGCATCACTACATGTATATTATGGTGTTGCTTTCGGAATGGTGATGTGTCAGAAATCGCCTTTGGATAACATATTTTTATGTTATTGTATTTATATCAGTTTTATCAGTAAATCATACAAAAGTGATTGACCAAATCAACTTCATGTAATTGGCTAACAAAAAAATAAGAAATTAGGAATGAACATTGTATTATAATTAATTTTGAACTGCAGATTGATTTAGTATATTGCATTGGCTGTTTTGCCTTTGTATTTTCCATAATATAGAAATTTATTGCGTGGTGTACAAGATAATTCAGGCCCCCAGAAAATAGCAAGTTACTAAAATTATTTTCTTATTTCTCAATTAAAACTTATGTTTGGGTACTCACTAGAACTGTCTCAATTAGATGGTTATTTTGAGCACCATAAACATGTGTTTAAACTGATGGATAAGAAAATAATCACTATTTTACGCTGAAATATTTGCTTAACTGACCCTATGTATATACTTAGCGTTAACGTCACTAGCCACAGAAGTCACAATACCATTCTACACGTATTTCGCCTATTATTTGATCAATGTATACTTCTTTTAATGTGTCTGGTGCTGTTGCTTTTTTATTTCTTGTCAATTTTTAGCTTATCTTTTCTTCTTTTTTCGTCAAAAGTGAGGGCTCATGTATCAAGACAACTGAGAAATAGAGGTATAATGGTAGTTTCATAAACTAGCTCTTTCTAATTCTTTTACTTCAGCACAGTTTCATTCAAGCGGCTTATTTGTCTGTCTGGTATGATTATTACGCCCCATTTAGCATTCTTTCAGTCATTTCAGAGCGGGTCTTCCTGGGTTGAACCAGTAATAAGCCGTGGATAAAGTGTTTTGCCCAAGAATACAAGATAGTGACTCCACAGGCAGTGATTCTTGATCTAGCAAACCTTCAACCCCAGTCTAACATTCTATCAAATTAGCCATTGAACTGCACTTCAATGGGTTATAATTCCTAGGCAAAACTCTCTGTATTTTCTTCTTCATTAGGACAGTAGATAGATAACGTCTATATATTCTTCAATCTAAATATTTGACTTTTACTTAATTATGCTCAAATAGGATACGTTTGCATTGGAATGATAATAAAAATGCAGGTATTAATTTACTGCTACTTCTTATAGTTAATCAACAAAATCATTTTCAAGGAATCATATGCAAGCAATATAAACAGTAACATATCTCTTTTTAGCACAGTAGATAGTGGTAGCACTTAAAAGCGTAGCAAAACATTGTTCAACAAAGTTGCCAGTTTGAAGCTTTTACTTTTAGCACCTCTTTTTCTCAACATACTCTTATACTATTTTTTTTAAATATGTAAGGACATCGATTACAGAATGTAGATTTGATTGAAAAAGAAATATGATTTTATTAGCTTCTATAATAATTTTGTTCAAGACACTTATTTACTTTGAAGTACCTACCATATACATGTACCATGCGAATATTAATAGAGAAATTGTTTGATAGAACATACTGCAAAATTGATATTTAGAATATATTAATCAGTTTACCTATCCAATGGTTATCAAACGAATTTCTAAACATAGCATTGTGTTCCTTGGTAACAATACTAACCAATGACGTATTTATATAAATGAACAACGAAATGATTTTCTTATTTAATGTCATTTTAAACGTTTTTACAAGTCAGGTTTAATACATTCTTGGAATCCTTATTATATTGACAAGTCAATGATGTAGTTTTATAAAAAAAACACCTGTGTGACTTTATGATTTTGGCAGGTTTCAAAGAGACTGCCAAGTGCTATTCTGCATAAAACCTCTTTAAATGTAAGTGACTATGACCAGGAAGTACCACAATCAATCACTCATGAGAAAAAGCCACAAAATACTAACAGCCACAAGACATCAGGAAGACAAATCAAAGTAAAGCAACCAGCGCTCTCATCCCCAGCATGAGTTTTGCAAAACTAGAAAATATGCTAAGTACTTTATAACGAAACAATGAACAAACACATAACCCATACAAACAATAGGAGCAATTTTTAACAATAAATCAACAATAAAAGTACAATCACCTTAGAGGAGACAGTAGCTGAAGCCACTGTGAGACTTAAATGCAGTATTCTGGCGCCAACTACTTGCTCTAGACTCTGCAATTGTAAAAAACACAAAACATGCATTGCTAACATGGGGACGTGCTAACTTAACCAATACATCATTCAGGAGAAAAACCGACTCTTCATCACGGTGACGTGGGTTTGTTTGTAGTGTGTGATTGTGGTATTTCCTGGTCATACTCACTTACTTTTTTATCAACATTAAGCAAGTCATCTATATATCTTGCGTTCGAGTTAATCGCCTCAATAACATCAGCTTTATTATTGTCAGAGAGAGACACTATTGAAAGTAAGAAAGGTGGCAAAGGTCAGGAATCGATACAATCAAGTAGCACACCTGACCCAGGATACCACATGGGAAAGTGACAAAAACACAATTAAACATCACAAACAAGAACCAAGAGGTCAGCCCTTTCCCAGCAGGTGACCGCAAGGCAGCAATGAACAGACGCGAAAGCATGACAAACATAAGACATAAATAACACCAATGATACACAAAAGAAGTATCGCCTTGGAATGGTCGGTAAAATTATTTTACTGGAGGGCTTAAAACCAGTTTCACCACGCCAACCTCACCCTTAGTTTAGATGTGGTTCAAGACACATAGAAGTTTGGTTTGCATAAAATACCCATGCATCATCTCCTAGAACATATATCAAGATGTGAAAAGCAAATAAAGCAAATATAAGGACTCAACAGTACATAAAAATGAATACCGGAGCAAAAGAAATCCAACAGGCAAACCTCGGTGGGCCTGACAACAACCAAAGCATCAGGCTCCTGCCATCTCATCAATAGTTAATTTTATAAGTCAGAACTGTCATAGAGTCTGAAGTTGGACCCAATGGAGTGCAATTAAAGAGGAAAGCAAAGTTGCCAACCATGATTAAGTTGACCACCAAGCATGCAGTATGTTGCAATACATTAATGTTATAGCCAATCTTTTTATTATGGGAAACTATTTTCATAAACTGCGCTGAAAAATTATTAGAGCCAACAATCTTCTTCAATCTATACATCAGATCACCATAGAACTCAGGTTCCAAAAGTACTTGGCGCAAGAGAGATTTAAGTCCAACTTAAAATTATAATTTAGAAAAGTTTTGTGAAGTTTATGATACCAATAGCCTTGTATAAGAAGTTTCTGAGTTAACAATTTATTGGGAGTTTTGAAGTCAGCATCATAGCCATATGCTCTAGCAAAACGAATGAGTTGAGAGATTAAGATTTCGTAGGATGTAGAGGGAGGATTATCACCGTCTGAAAGTGTGAATTTGACAATTTCAAAATCAAACTTGTCACGTTTATCGTAAACTTTGGTAGGAACAATATCATTAGAAATGGACAAATACAAGTCTAAAAACGCGGTTTTGGTATCCTTTACTATTTGTTTTAAGTTGGAGCTCTGAAGGAGTTATTTGACATATCATATTGTCAAAATAAACACTATTAATTTTTAAAATATCATCCAAATATCAGGATGTAGTGTTTAAAGCGTCAGCGATATCAGCCTGCTTATCATCAGAAAGAGACATCATAAAGTTCCTCTCATAACAAAACAAGAATAATTTGGCAACCACAGGTGCACAATTAGTGCCCATAGGAATCCCAACTACTTGTCTATACAACTTGGTGCCAAGACAAATCAAATGTTTTCCAACAAAAAGGTCAGCGGATCACATACATTAAAGTCTCTCTCATTACAAAACAAAAACAAATCTACAACAAGAGGAGCTCAATAAGTCACCCACTGGGATATGAACGATATGTCTATACAGCTTAGAGCCTGATCTTATGATATATTGTCCAAAGGATAATGGAGAGCGTTACAAACTTTAAAGAAAACTGTTGTTGGTTATATCAGAAGTGACACAGTATCACTGAATATGTTCTAAGAAAGGTTTCCATTTGGAAGCAAACAATACACCTAAGAGCTGAAAGTTTAGAGTGTACAAGTTTCCTGGGCCAGACTAGCAAGTTTCAGTCATTTAGACAGTCATTCATCAGTGACCCTCTAATCGTTTTAAAGTTCCACAATGGACTGTATGATCCCAAAGAACAAGAAAAAACTACACTATAGTGTATGATACATGTATATGTTCTAATGCAGCCACACAGTCCCACTCACCAGGTGTAGCAAAGTCAAATATGTTTTCATAAAGGTATCCTTTAGAAGCAAAAAACTACACACAATAACTGAAATTGTAGAATGTGCAAATTTTCTGGGCCAGTCTTGACAAGGAAGGATTGAATCTCTTCCAATTTCTGTACTTCTTTTGACAATAGAAGACAGTGCGTATTATATTAATTCAAGTGTAAAGCTTTTGACAGTTCAAATATATTTTTTCTTTTAGGAAATATAGAAAATAAACAGATGAATGTCAAACCAACTAATGTATAAAATCAATAATCAGTAAATACAACAACCAACGACTATCATTTTATCATCCATAAAATAATCAATTCAAAGAGAACCAAAAGCACAATCAAACTTTTCAAGACGTCCACAAATTAGAATAGACTAAACATAACAACCAGCTCTAACGAATTGCTAAACTAGCAATGGTATATAAAACTTAATTGTTAAAAATTAGAATCAAACGCTTAGCCTCACATACATGTACACTGTGTTAAGAGAGAAAACACATTTGCACCACTGAATCGCCACTTAGGTCAGACAGCAGCCACAGACCACAAACGCTTAAATATACAGTAAAACATGTGTAAAACGGCAATGAAAGACCAAAAAATGCTTTTCAAGTATAGCATTATGCAATACTTTCGACCTTCATTAAGCCACCAATTGTTGTTAAGATATTTGTTTGGTCTATTTTTGTGTTAGTGTTTTACACAGGTTTTACTGTATGTTTAATGGAAACACTTTTTGCCCTCGATTCTGTTGTTGGTACATTGTTAAATGTAAAAACTACTTTGCTCGCCTTTTTACTTAGGCAATATAGAGAGTAACACACATTATTCATGCAGAATCTCTACTATTATATTGCATGTTATTGGGCTGATGGCCTGTAGGGTATAATCATTTTCTAAAAGTGTATAAAAAAATTTTCAATCCATGTTTTCTATTACATGTACTTGTGCGTGGAAGTATTTGCTTTTTACGCTAATAACAAGTTCATACCATAAGAATCTCATTATATATGTTTATAGTAGGGATATATGTAGAAAATCGTGTATTTCTCAGCTTGTCCTGATCAAATATTAACCGAATTGATATAAAATGTTTTATATTGACCTTTGACATAATATTTGAATGTAAAAATAATATAACCTGCCTACTTAAAAATCAGAAGAAAAAAAAACATTTTTATAAAACAAAGATTAGGCGTATTTTTGAACTCATGCAAATCTAATCTCCTTAGTATTAATTAGTAAAACTATTTATATATACTAATTAAAGCATTGTATATTCATAAATATTTATCAGAACATCAAAGTTCAATGTGATAGCATATATATATGTTTGCCGCTCTTTTACTATTATTTACATTAATTGAACCTATTGTGCTGAACCTCGATACCTTGCATTAATTGTGTCGATTTATCTTGTTTTTTTGGAATTATGATACAAAAATGCAAACAGTGCATAACAGATCAGATGCTGCTAAATGTGGACTTTAACGAAAATCAAAGAATAAGCTGCAGAAAGATTGGAATGCACAATTCTAGATCATTGAACGGTCTATGTAAAAGTGCAATTTTGTAAAAAAGACCCCTTTTTCAAAACTATACTTATAGACAATAAATCCATTCAATCACTAATGCGCATTATTTCTCAACACTCCTGACCCATTTGATACAGGAGAAAGCATTAGGTTCAGTAATAAACAAGGTAAAATAAATGGCACAAATTTTATGCAAAATAGCAGGATTCAGCTAAGCAAGTAAAGAATAGTACAAGAGCGGCATATATGTTTGCTCTCACATTTGGCATTGTTGCTTTAATGAATAGTTATGCATATGCAATGTTCTATAAGGATATTTAAACGGTTATACCCATCCATAGTATGATTACTTTCTAAGACTCCTGATTTATTCCATTTATGTTTAGACACTGGTGAGATTTCTTTTATGATCACGATTCTGTTACCAAGGAAGTAGGTTAAGTCTTTTGATTTGTACAATTACAAACATATCTAAAGTTTGTTTTATACATATGTTTTACTGAATATTCATAATTATGCAAATAAGATTATTATCATTGTTCAATATTACGTAATAGCCAATTTATAACCTCAACGTTAGACCTACCTATGATTTTAGGATAAGTAGGAGCAAGATTCCTGTATCAGTTCAGAAGATTTATTGTAATAAATGTTTGAATGTTTTAATAAAAAGCATTTGATTTATAAGTCTGTTACTTGATCTCACAGGCGTTCATGCGAGGCTCAGTGTTACAGTATATGATTCCAGACTAATAAAAAAACTTGGTCAGGTATGAATGTGTTCAAGAGATGAAGCCATCTGTTCTATGAGTGCTTCATGGAAGCTTAAGTCATCATGTATTGTCTTAATCTTAAATATGTTTACAATTATTTGTAAAAGGTATATCATCTTATTCAAATAATTTAGACTTTCTTCTGCCCTATACCAAATTTTCTTTTAGATATTTGCAGACAGGGGTCCAGGATTCTCATAAGAAAAAGTTAATAATGTATGACCAGGAATGCCACAATCACAAACTGTACACGAACCCACGGCACCACCAGCTCTCTCTTCCTCAGCCAGATGATTGCTAAACTAGATTGGGCACAAAGAACAACACCACGAAACAAGTGACTACCCCCACACACAATGGGAGCAACACAAGAAATACAATTAAAAATAACAGGTTCACAACTTAAGAATGGACAGCAGCCCACCCCAATGGGGGTACTTAACTATATTTAGCCTGTCAAGTTTTCATAATAGATTCTGCTGCTGTCAAAATACAATATCAAGTAAACTGGCATAAAGGTGTCCTATCTTATACCATTCAAAATCACAGAGAAATAATTAAACCAAATTGACAAACTATGATAAAACAAAGAAAGGGCTTTTAAACCATAGACAGTCAGAGCAAAAACAACTCAAGTGGAGGAAAGATGGGCCCAGCCAAAGACAATCATCATTCACCTACCCATCAATGTAAGTTTTAGTTCAGATTTGTGATCAAGTCTGAGGTCTGACACATTGTTGTGCAATTAAAAGATGAACCCATAGTTATAACCATTGATTAGGCAATGAATAACAAATAATTGACAGGTAAAATATATTTGAACCTGTCCATTAAAATGCGTTGATTCTGTCTGCGTTTATTCATTGTTTGTTGCTGCTCCGATTGTGTGTGGGGATGTGTTTTTGTCACTGTTTTGTGATGTTATTCTAAGTGCCCTTTCTAGTTTAGCAATAATCTTGATGAAGAAGAGAGAGAATGTTTGCTTTATTTTAATTACGTTATTACTTAAAGATTTGTGTCAGTGTTTAGCGACGTTTTCAGTGCCATTTTGGGTGGATTAAGGTAAATTATGCTAGAATAACTATCACTTATATATTCCATAGCATTACCACTTGTCAAGTTCCTCAGTAGATATTTGCATATGAGGCCTAGCTTCCGCAGACAAAAGTAAATGCATGATAAAACATGTGAGATCCCTATATGAGCGGTGACATGAGATTTTCAACAATGTGCAACCAACAAAGGCTCAGATCAGCCTGCGCATATGCATAGCCTGACCAGAGCCTTTGCCAGAGCCTTTATCTTTAAAATTCAATACACATTGTTCAAACTGATTCTTGTTTATTTTCTATTGCCATAAACATAGATGATCAACTTTGAAATGTTGCTGATCATAGACATGACTTTATTGTAGCACATACTTGTTACTGCTAAACATATTTATATTTTAGCTTTATGTTTACTACCATGTCAAAATGGTGGACGGTGTGTTCAACCTGCAGCTTTACAGCCAGGAATATGTTGGTGCACAAGTGGTTTCTATGGTGAAGCATGTGAATTTAGTAAGTGATTTCGATAAACAGTGTGGATCTAGCAAAGTCATTGCCTTTGCTATATGACTCATTATTAGCTCACCTGAGGCGAAGGCTCAAGTTAGGTACTAGTATGGCGATTGTCCGGCTTCCTTCGTCCACCCTCGATTTAGTCAAACGTTCACACTTTCAAAGTAGTATATCTCAAAAGTCAGTTGGCCTAATTTAATCAAATTTCATGTAAATCATCACCAGGCAGAGTAAATGGCTGCATGACTTTTGGGGCTAATTGGATTGGAACTCTGGTTGTCATTGCAACATATAGCTCATATAGACTTATAATGGGAAAAACTTCTGCTCTGAAGCCATGAGGCCCACAACTTATATATATTTTTATGTAGCAATATCTAGTGTTATCCAACATAAATCTTGCCAATCAAGCCCCTTGGGTCCAAACTGGCCCTGCCACAGGGATCAAGAGTTTCCATAGACTTATGATGCAAAAAACATAAAAAATCTTCTACTCTGAAACCAAAAGTCCAACAGCTTATATGTTTAGTATACAACAATGTCTATTGGTTCCCTCCATAAATGCCAATCAAGCCTTTGGGGTCTAAACTAGCCCCCATGGAATCAATAGTTTACATAGGCTTTTAATGGGAAAAACTTTTCACACAAATCTTCTCTGAAACCAATAGATCCAAAGCTTATACTCTTGACAACACTTATAAGTGTGCACATATAAATTGTCTCATATCCCCGTTAATACTGGTCAGATCATTTTCAAATTTTCCACAAATATAAACAACATCTGTGTAATAAAATTGCAATTATTTTATCTTGAATAAAATAAAAAGTTAAAAATGCGAAGGCAAAATTCAAATTTATGGTAAAATCAAAGTTCGCATTTTTTCCAATACTTTAGAAGAGACCAAATTCGATCGAATATATCACAAAACAAAGTAAATATCACAATATTATTCAGTCAAACCCTGCAGCGATGTCCATGTCCATGTAAACTTAGTAGCAGGTATGTCCCACCGCACTGTTCACTATGACAAGACAACGGCGTCTCATTGACGTCACATAATGCTGAACGTAATTTTGAGGGAGGTTGCTCCACTCGTAGAGAATGTTTGCTCTCATTTGATTCAGTGTGATCGGAATAGCCCCTGTTCTCCTTACACGGCTGTTTAGTTCATCCCAAGTGTTTTTAATTAGGTTTTAGTCTGATGATTTGGATGGAAAGTTGGCGACATTCACGTTGTTTGCATTCAGATATTCAGTAGTGGCCCTTGCATGATAGGCTTGAGCACCATCGTGCAGCAACTGCATTCCTCTGTGGGTTTTACAACAATGGAATGACCTTTGTATCCAGCATTCATGTTGATAGCGAGATGCAGTTAAGTTCCCATTCATGAAGACAATATTGGTTTTATGATGTAATGACACACCTGCCAGCACCATAACAGAACCACCACAATTTTATTCAAAAAATGCATAACTATAAAATGATATGAATAAATGAAATGTCATAGAAAGATATATTCTAAAACAAAGAAAACTGTGAACTTTGATTTTACGAATTTTGATTTCACATTTTAAAAGTTAAAGTTTTATCAAAATTAAAATTTATGGAACATCATGTCATGAATGTCATCTATATCTGTTGAAAATTTCGAAATGATCTGTCTTTTATTTATGAAGATATGGGTCCATATTTATGTGCACACTTATAAGTGTTGTTAAGTGTAAATGATTGGTTTGTAACAACGTCTAGTGGCCCCCAGTATAGACTCTGCCAATCAAACATCTGGGGTACAAACTGGCCCAATCCCATGGGTCAAGATTTTTTAATAGACTTTTAATAAAAAAAACTTTTAAAAATCTTCTCCTCTGAAACCATGAGGCCCATAGCTTATATATAGTTTGTAGCATTGTCAAGTGGTCCCCTACTTAATCCTGCCAAACTAGCTCCTGGTGTCTAAACTAGCCCCGCCCTGGGGATCAAATGTTGTCATAGACATATAATGGGAAAAAACTTCAAAAATCTTCTCCTCTGGTTCTATGAGGCCCATAGCTAATATATTTAGTATGTATCAATATCGTGTGGTCCCCTACACTAATCCTACAAATCAAGCCCAATGGGACCAAGAGTTTCCATAGACTTATAATGGAAACAATCCTTTTTAAATCATCTTCTCTTATACCATTACGTCCAAAGCTTATATAGTTAGCATATAACAATGTCTAGTGGTCCCCTACATAAATCCTGCCAATCAAGTATCTGGGGTAGCAAAGACACATCAAGGGAAAATCTTTAAAAAATCTTCTTCTCCAAAGTCATGAGGCTTAAATATACAGGTTTGCATGCTCAAGTGTTCTCCTTCGTATACCCTGCCAACCATGTCCCTAAGGTTTAATATGGCTTCTCCAACGAGGCCATCAACTCAGGTGAGCGGAAAAGGTTCACTTAGCCTCTTGTTCATTATAACTTAGAATAATGTGTTTTGTGCTTTATTTTTAAATACTAAAGAAATATCAAAAAAATTGTCAGGGTTACAAATACCATCTGTTACCTGTATGTATGTGCGGCATGTTACCTATCGAATCATTGTACCATTCTAAATGCAAGTGATTGTAATCAGGAAATGCTAAGGGCAGCTAACTCAGCGACTGACCAAGCCATTGCTCAATAAAAAAGATACGTAAGAACAGAGAAAAACAATGATACACCATAAAAGCAAGACAGAAGAATTAAAACATCCAGCTTTGTCTTCTAAAACAAGATTATGACAAAACAAGAAAAGACGAAGAGATCCAATTGATCAAATCAGAACAAAAAGAGCAAGTAAGTATGACATGGAGGATCACAGGCCAAAGCCCCACCAACGGCACCACGAAAAAGTTATTTAGACAACTAACACACACAGCAACAAGAACACAAAGTAAAACTAGAGTGCGCAGTCGATGGGGCGCCATGGCAATCCCCACGCTAAAGTTTTTGACTCCCCCAGCACCCCGCAGTCCCACCCTGGGGCATGACCTTGGCAACAGAATGAAAATTTTGTTCAATATGTTTTCTATCTTTAATTTGTGAGAACACACACAAAGTTTGGTATAAAAATCTTTGAAATTGACATGTTATTGATATTTGACCTTTTGACCTCGCCCCAAGGTCACCAGTTTTACCCTAGGATGAAAATGCTACTTGCATTTTGTTCTGCTCGTCATCCCCGTCGATTTGATACGCTACATGACCATGTTTGAAAAAAAATGTTTGACCCCATGGGTACCCCCGGTGCCCCAAAGTCACACCCCTAGGGCATGACCCAGGCGACAGAAAAAAATCCCGTCTGATTTGTTTTGTTTCTTTCATTTGTGAGAACACGCACAAAATTTGGTATAAAAATCTTTGAAATTGACATGGTAACCGAAATTTAATGATATTTGACCTTTGACCTCATTCCAAGGTCACCAGTTCGACCCTAGGATAAAAATTGTACTTGCATTCTGTTCTGCTGGTCATCCCCGTCGATTTAATATACTACATGACCATGTTTGAAAAAAAATGACCCCCTGGGCACCCCCAGCGCCCCAAAGTCCCACCTCCTGGGGCATGACCCAGGCAACAGAATAAAAATTCCGTCCGATATGTTTTGTATCTTTCATTTGTGAGAACACACACAAAGTTTGGTATAAAAATCTTTGAAATTGACTTTGTAATTGAAATTAAATGATATTTGACCTTTTGACCCCTCCCCAGGGCCCCAGGGGGCGGGGCCAAAAAAACGTTTGGCGTTGCACGCCCTTTTTATGTCAGTAACTCACACACCAAATTTGGATTAATATCGTCCAAAAGTTTAGGAGGAGATAGCATAACGGACAGACGGATGGATGGATGGACGGACGGATAGACGGACAGAGGCGATTACAATATCCCCTTCGCTTCTTTAAAAAAGCGTGGGGATAACAATAAGCCCCCTCCCTTCTTCAGGGGTATGATTGCAAAAGTAGAAAGGACACTACATATTGCATTACCAATCACGAAATCCCAACAAACGTAAGTAGCTATAACAAAATGATGACTCAACAACAACAGAACCGCTACCTTAGAAAGGACAGCAAACAACCCTGCAAAGGGGCAAAACTAAATTAAGTTAAATGGTCAAATATCGCTCTAGATTCGGCTGTTGTTAGACATACAAAAACAGATCTGCTCGTATGGAGTTTGAATTTCGCTCAGATCTCAACACTAATCTACTGAATTAGTTGCCCTTATGCATCTGAAAACAGTTTCCCCAGATTATCTCAGACATTCTTATGCCGTTCGTTTTAATACTTGCAGATAATCAGAACTGGTATAATATCTTGAGTGTTTGAATTTAGTTCTGATCCCTATATCAAGTTTAAAGCTACCTGCACCTGATCAGTGTGAGATATAGTGTCTCCCAACATTATGTTGGCTTTTAGGTGAGCAACCGTTGCCTAATGGGCAACTTATTAAATGCAAGTGGTTCATATTTTGACACTTATTGTCTATGGTTTGTATGTGATAAGAATGGTTTTCGATAGCTGATATAACCTTTGGCAAATAAATCTAGTTTAATAATTGTTTGTTTTGTTTATACAATAAAGGTTATTGCCAGCGACCATGTAGACATGATGGATTATGCATAGGGCCAGACAAATGCCACTGCAGAGCTGGTTTCAGTGGTGACAGATGTGAGAAAGGTACGTATAGTAAAGTTCAGCAGCTTATCAGTAGAAATACTTATGTTAAATAAGCTGATAAGACCAAGGAATGACACAATCACAGGCCAACACATTACGAAATGAAGACATAACATAACAACAGAGGTAACCTTACACTTGCAAATATTGTCTCACTGTCACGTTTTGATTTGTTCATTATGTGAATCATGAGGACAATACAATACATTGGGCTGAAAAGCAAGTTAATTTGACCTAAAAATTAATTCTGCAATCACAAACCATTGACCAACTAATGGCACATAGGTAAAGAAAACCAAATACAGGCAAGCATAGACTCCGCTAGCAACGCAACAGCAGGAAGATTGCAAAACTAGATCAGGCACAACTATTTACATCGCAAATTTGTACTAACCACAAAAGTATTGAGAATGGATTTAATGTAAAGAACAAAAAATGAAGAGCATTCCTAGCTAAAATATACTCTACTCAAATGCGTTGATTGTTGGGATCACATTTAGGCTTCCTATCTTATTCAGAGAAACAATCAATTCAGATTATTTTACTATGACAAACCAAAGTAAATT
Organism: Loripinus fragilis; assembly: GCA_964019695.1. Classification (NCBI taxonomy): domain Eukaryota; kingdom Metazoa; phylum Mollusca; class Bivalvia; order Lucinida; family Lucinidae; genus Loripinus; species Loripinus fragilis. The sequence continues at coordinate 61,010,258 of OZ026520.1, read as the reverse complement.
TTATTAACGAAACTCGAAAATCATAATCTAGAGGCAGCCATAGTTTAAGACAACTACTGTGGGTTACTCCTTTGAAGTCATGATCTCAGCACACTTGAATAATTGCCAGGATCGAGATAATTTCAGAGCTAGGCAGCACGCCAATGTATGGTAAGTAAATGCATACGGGAGCTCGGGAGCTCGCAAACAATGTACACATAGAACTGATCATCCAAGAGATAGCCACTTTCCATTTTGCGACAAGAATTAAAATATAGAAACCATGTACCTGTGAATTGCTTGATATCACACAGATTATTTATCTTTCTTCTTGATATTGAGACGATCATCGCTGATAAAAATTCAATTAAACATTTTATTGACTGTAATTCATCAAGAACATGTTGTTTAGTCTACAGCTGTATTAACTATAATCCTGCTGAAACCTGATTTAAACTTTATGAAAACACTGTAGATTCATATAAGTTGGCTTCTAATGAAGCAATCTGATTAGAATTATTACTTTTCCACACTTGTTTGAACTAATTGTCACATCTGGAATGCTGCAGGCTAACATGATAAAATTGAGCAGGAATGTAGTATATAAAATATGTAGCATGGTAAGGGTTAAGATTAGATGAAAACTGTATTGATCTGACTCCGTAAATGGTCGAAAGGCAGAAAGAGTAAACAGCATTCTTAAGGAATTCCTTACAGACCGCATTGGACACTCAGGATTGTCTCCACTAATAATAAAATAAATGCTGGTGTCCAGCATAATTTAAACCTTGCTATTGGCGTACAGAGAAGATTCAAATCAGTCTGCTCATTTTCTAAATCTAATCAGACTCTTCGTTTTCAACCTGAACAAACATTGGACCCTTAGCTTCTCATTGAATGCCAATTGGAAGACGCTGATCAGCCTGTGCAAATACGCACAGTCTGATCAGCGTCTTCCAATTGGCATTGATGGGCGCACATGCCAGCTTGTACTGTTTTGCTGGACACCCACTCAGTACCTGGTCATCAGGTTTTAACTACCTGTCACCTACCTTTTATTCAGATATTTGCCATCTCCTTTGATGGCTATTTTTCAATAAAACTGTTTTCACAATTTTATATTCTCTCTGTTTTGGAAAGATATATTTTCCAAGATATCAAAGCAGTCACAGAAGCTGTCTTTGTGCAATGTGGAGTTAGTTCAATTTCTTCCCGTTCGTCTTTATAGTAATGATATAAGATTTCTTATCAATCAGCCTGATATCTGTCAATCTGTACATTTGTCTGTCTGTCTGTCTGTCTGTTTGTCTGTATATCCATATATCCATCCTAAGATAAAAAAAAACTTGTGGGAACCATAACGTTGGATATATATTTTGATGATATTCTGTAGACATATAAATCAAGTCAAAATGGTATGCCGTGGGCGAGAATAATTGCTCACTCACTACAGACCAACTCACGGTGGTGCTGTAGTATTGCTCATTGTTTAATGGTGTTCCCATTGTTTCTGCGGTTTCTGTGTTTGGTTCTTGTTTTGTTATGCAGTACTTTCTAATTTTTGAATCATTTTGATGAGGAAAAAAGAGCGGGATACTTTAATTTAATTGTCTTCATGACGTATTGCAATTGTTAGTGTTTTGTGGCTCAGTTTAATACTCACAAGCTTATTTAACAAAAATCATACTTCTCTTTGAGTCAGAGAGTTGTTGCAAATTTCTTCACAAACAGGTTCAATCAAACTCATTCTGTTACTTTCAACATTTAGATTTTTAAGAGGCCAAAGATAGTATTGTCGTTGTTCTATGTGGATTTGATGCACATCGATATATTGCTGATATTTTCGTATTCTAGTCCTCCAGGAATAATGGCTTCTGACAACAAACAGAATACTGCTTTAACTAATACTCGAGTTGTGATGTCTGGTTTCTTTTGTTTTTGATATTTGATGTTTTTTGTGTGGATTCCTTGTTGTAGACTGTTGATGTTGTTAATATTATACTAAAACCAAGTTCTAATTGGTCACTTTTTTAAACTCATTATGTCTGACCAAACGCTAATAAAATTGAAATAATTTTTTGCCTATATATGTACATTTTAATGGCAGAGTTTTTGAACAGTTTTCTTTTGCTTCAAAGTTTTTGGGTTAAAAATGCAAAAATCGACATTTTTATAGAAAAAATGGTTTTGAGGGTCGTTTTTATAAAATTGACGTTTAGGTGGTTACAAACTGGTCTGTCCGACTTGAAAAACACCAAACAATGGAAAATTTGCTTATGGTGGATTTTTTACGCATTTTTAAAATGTTGCATTCTTCAAATTTTTATGATATTTTTAAAATTCACCAGTATTACCTGGTTAAATTGTTGAATGCACTTAATTTCATTTGAACACTGTAGGCCAAACACAGTAGAACTTGATTAGTTCATTTTTGGTGATTATTGTTTTACGACTGCTGTACACTTCCGGTTTCAATGTGAGAGTTTAAAAATCTATTTGGTAGCATAATATTTTTGTTTTTTTTCAATTCTCAAAAAGGGACGGTAACGTCTGGTGATAATTAATAATCGCTGAAAATTTCAATGCCGTGTCGTTGATAATAAAGTGTAGAGAGCAGTGCAAAGTCCCTATGTAAATTGCAAGCTTAAAGCTGTATTTCAATGATTAACCTGCTAAAAGTGTTTGTCTTATGTTGTTGAGTAGCAAAAACGAAGAGTTTTAGGGAATCAAAACTTTTGAGGTTTATTCTTCTTATATCACGCTAGCCAAAGTTAAATTTGTGTTATGTTTTTTATCATAGAAAAAGTGTGACTTTTTGAAATTGGGGTACCATTTCTCTAGCTTCATCAGTGCAAGAAGTACACGTCATTTTTAAATGAAATAACTTGCAGAGTCTCAGCAAAGTATTGCTTCACTTAAAACAAAAACATGAATTTTGTATACCCTATGTTTCACTTTCTGAAATAGATAAAATGTAGGGTGACCAATTAGCAGTTGGTTTTAGTATATCTATATGCAACCAAATTATGTGGAAAACGGACCCTTGGAAAATTAGAGGGAACACAGTCATTTTGAAAATGGCAGTGGAACAACCCTTGGTTTTTTGGCTTCATGTCACTTCTCCATCAGCGCTAGTTAGCACTATCCATTAACCCATATAAGCATAGCGTCTTTTTATGGGACATATGCAAACAGTGCAGATCCAGATCAGACATCGCATAATGCGATGTCTGATCAGGAACTTCACTGTTTGCTTACAGAATTTTCTAGTAAAATTTGGAAAACAAAAACAAAACAATACCACCCAACACCCCTAAAATTGGAAATGGACTGCTCCAATTGAGTAGTGCAAAATTCCATTCGGCTTGAATTGGTTAAATCTCATAAACATCTTCAATGAAACAGAGGCTATTGTTTCCAAATTATGTTGCTTCTATCTATTTCTGAAGGATCTTTTTTTTTCTATTTTAAGGCCTTTATAGATCGCAACAGCTATCGCTGAGTTAGTAAAAATCTTCTTCTCATACTTTGATATAGTGCTGAAGTTTTCATATTATGGTCCTTTAGGAATATAGGGTTCTGGTAGAAAGCAAACGCCTGTTTCAAGCAATCGCTAGGGGGTGTGGGAGTTGTTACAATATCCATTAATTCTCATGAACAGATTCAATGAAACCATGTCTGATATTTTTAAATTGTGTAGCTTTTCTCTATTTCTGAAAGATATTTGTCTCCAGATTATCGTGTTTATATTTCGTATACTATAACAATGTCTGTGGATATAATATACTAACTAAATTTTCACAGCTGAGTACAGTATTTTCTCCACTTACTTCCTTTATTACTTGTACACTTATCACTTATCATGATATTTACTTTCTTTAAAGCTGATGGTACTACATCTCCACTAATCTCATTATTTAGTTTTCAGAGCTGGGTATCTCTACTCATCTTGTTATAAAGTTTTCAGTGATGCGGGGACAGATGTGTCCACTTATCTTGTTATCATTTTTCATAGCGGGGTTGCAGGCTGTATGTTCCCATTTTTTATTAATTTACTTCATTTGAAAAATAAATGATGAGAAAAATATATGCGCTATAAATGGTTGATGTATATTACGACGCTAAAGTAAAGTAGTTTCACTAAAGGTATAATAAAAAGAGTAGTAGCAGTAGTCGTTTGTTATATTAAGTTGTCACATGCGTTACAAAACCACTATAAAACATAAAATACATTCAACATTTCAAACAAAAAACACAGGTCAAAGAAGGCCTAAGAGACAGCTCATTAAACATCGCTTTTAAGATATACGCATTTAAATTTAATTAAACACCATTTGCTGGGGTTCTGTGCATCCATTGGCCACACTAAGCATATAAAGCTTTTACATGTTACACATATGATGAAAATAAAAGTAGAATAATCAGGGCAATTTTGCTGAAAATTGTATAACGAGATGAGGGGATACTTCCTTCATGACCAGCTCTGCAAGCTGTCAGCAGGATATAAATCAGACATCATTTTGTCATCTCTTCTGATATTTAGGCATCAGGATATTTTCCCAACATATATTTATTTATACAGATATAATTAGAGATTATCTCATAGCGCTTTGGTTATCTCCTGAAGAATCAACCCGAGACCCCATTATCAGCTCAAGAGCTTTAATTGTCGAGGGCTAATACTGAGGGCGATAACCAAAGCCCCATGATATAATCTGTTTATCACACATTCCAATTCACAGGTTTAAAGCGTTTGACATACAAAGATGTTAGTAAAACATAGGATTAACGTTAACTTTGTGAAACGTCACGCCTCTTGTTTACATCTGACGTCATCTAATGATCAGGTATGATAACCTATCTCCATTCAAAATATCTGACTTCCGATTATCATCATGGCAGGCTGATAACCAGTTAGCGGGAAAGAGCATATAACATATGCAGGCTTTGGGTTATTGAGGCAAATAGTGTCCCGATTATGTAATAATCAGGAGTATATAACCCTGTCAATATGTAGTCATTAGATATCAGCCCTGTTGCTATTCAGTATCATTACTTGCTTACAACTTCTAGAAAACTTTTCTCTGAAACTGTATTTGTCTTTTGTTTCATGTGTTTTTGTTTGTGATGATTAGCATATAAATTGTTTGCCTAGGAATAGATAGACGAAGACGAAGAGTTGACAAAAAGAGTACTTTAAAGAAACAGAAAAAGAAATCATGTCAGACGAAACAGGCATACATATCTAAAAGGTGTTTAAAGCGAAAGAAATGCAGGTCCAAGCAAGACAGAATAGCTAAAAAGTGTTCTCCACAGCCAGTTAAACGACGAAAAAAATGTATCAGAAGACAGGAGAAATTATTCAGAAAGTGCTTACAGAAAAAAGAGAAAAGGCACAAGCGGTGTCAGATGAAAAAGGAACAGTTGGCTAAAGCATGTTCAAGTATCAACCCGACCAGTTAATGTGAAAAAGGTAAATATAACGCCTTAGATTTTTCTAGTAAAATTCATTTAAGCGCCCCCACCATCCATAAGCTGGCTGTAGCTACTGTCTGTTCTAAGGCGGTAATTATTTTTGCTACTTCATGTTTCGTTGTCTTGGTTTTGTGATGCAGTACTTTGTGTTTTGTATAGTATTGTGATAGACCATCTTGATAACTGTGTGAGTTGATTGTTCTACTTTAATTGCTTTCTTGTATATATGTTTTGTGATACATTACTTTGTGTTATTATAGTACTGCAATCAAATTAATAGCTGAGTGAGTTGACTGTTTTACTTTAATTGCTTTTTGTATTTATATGTGTTGTGATACTTTACTTTGTGTTTTAAAGAAGTGCAATCAAATTGATAGCAGAGTGAGTTGGTTGCTTTACTTTACTTTTTTGTTGCACTTTTTATATATATATATATTGCTTGGTTTAATTGTGTTCTGGTGATGTGGTTTAACAACTGTAGAATCTAGTGTGAATGTTAGGCTGGCAAAACGCATTAAGCTGTCATGTGGTTTAGGCTGCTGGATGTTTCTTAGGAATTTATTGTTGTTACTTTATAATTTGTTGTCCTGGTTTGGTGATATATTACTATGTGTTCTTTATAGTATTGCAATCATCTTGATAGCAGACTGAGTTGGTTGCTTTGCTTTAAGGCATTGTTGTATTTTACAGGTGTAACTTTGTTTCTCTGTGTTCTGGTTGTGTGATTAACAAAATTATTACAGACACTATGGCGATTAATTGGTTAGTGAAATGCATTTAAGGCGCCAAGTTGTCTAGGCTGCTTTTGGTTCTTTGCAGGTGATTATATTGTTATTTATGTATTGTTTTCGTCACTGTGGTTGTCTGTACGGTTTTATATTGGGTCCTTTTTTTATAAATTGCTTCTTGGTGTCCTATTCAGCCTTGCTATTGTCTTGCTGAGAAAGAGATAGCTGCCTACTATACTTAAATTGGATTGCGGCCGTCTGCGTTCAGTGTTTGGGTCTTAGGTTGTTGTGTAGTTTGTGATTGTAACATTTCCTAAATGTTCTCACATTTTTACGAAGTTTATTATATTGATAGCTTTGTTCATATGTCTTAGCAGTTCAGTAGTAATATCTGTTGTTGACCTTATTAACATTAGATAATCTTGCAAAATAAACATGTATAAGATTTGAAATATATAACGCCCCATGACAAATGGAGTAAGAAAAGATTGTGAATAGTCGTCATTCAGAGTTTTAAATTAGAAGGGCTTATGACGTTATTCAGTGCAAATTATTGCATAAAAGCTAAGCTGATAGTACTAGATATGAGCTAAACAAATTTGTGTTTTGACAACAGCAGAAGGGAACGATTTGGCCATAAAATTAAATTAACACCCCAGTGTGCTCTGGCTGCTATCTATGGCAATCTATGGTGTTGGTTCTGTTGTTGTTGATTTATTGTTTATTGTTGCTGCCATTTATTGTTGTTCTTGAGAGGTGGTGTGTGCTCCTTGTTTTGTTATGTGGTGCTTAGTGTCGTTTCTAGTTTTGAAATCACCTTGCTGGGAAAAATAGAGGTGGTTGCTTTAGTTAACTTGCTTTTTAATGCCACATGACTGTTAGTATTCAGTTTCTCTTCCTCACAGTGCCGTGTGTTGGTCTGCAGTGTGTGATTGTGGCATTTACTGGTCATACTTATTAACTTTTAGAAAAATGACATCAGGTGCTATATTATTTGAGAATTTGTATTTGGTTTTCATGGCAACCAAAGTGCAATCAATATGTAAAAGTTTCATAATGATCTTTGAATACACATCCTTACATATATACTGAAACCAAGTTCTAATTGGTCACCTTTTATTATTTATGCTAATTCAGAAAGTAAAAATAGGGCATACAAAATTCATAATTTTATAAATAAACCAAGGTTTTGTCAAGACTCTGCAAGTTAATTCATTCAAAATGACGTGTACTTCTTGCACAGACAAAGTTAGAGTAAAGGTGCCCTCATTTAAAAAGTCACACTTTTTTTGCGATATAAACTATTCCACAGAGACGTCATCAATATACGTTTTTGTTTGTTTGAAGATGTTACTGACTGCCCTGACTTAAGAAGAATACATCTCAGATGTTCCGTTTCAATAGGAATTTTCTTTTTTTTCTACATAATAACATGAAGACAAACACTATCAGCAGCTAAATCATAGAAATTCAGCTTTAAGCATGCAATTAACATACAAAATACACACTGCTCTGTACGTTTATTATCAACGACACAGCATTGAAATTTAGAGCGATTACTCATTATTACAAGACGTCACCATTCGCCTTTGGGAATTATAAAAAAGAAAATGCAATCAAAGTGACTTTTTTACTTTCACATTGGTACCAGAAGTGTGCAGCAGTCATGCAATTTTAATGGTCAAATAATGGACTATTCAAGTTCTATTGCGTTTGGCCTACAGTATTTAGATAAAATAAAGTGCATGCAACCATTTTAAGCATAATCTACTGATGAATTTCAAAAACCTCGAAAAATGCAATTTTTTTAAAAATGCGTAAAAAGTCTACCCTAAGCAAAATTTCAATTGTTTGGTGTTTTTCAAAACTGTTAAAAAATAATGCTAATTTTTTGCCAATTAAAATGCACATATCCAGGCAAAAATTCATTTAAACTTTATACGCTCTCTCAGAAATAATCAGTGACCAATTAGAACTTGGTTTCATTTTACTTGTTATGGTAAGTAAAACACCAACGCCCACTTGTCATGTTGCACACAGACTTTATAAAGTTAATGGCCACATTTATTTTTCATGGCAATAAGAAATATGATGCTGTCATAAAATGTAAATTTAAAGCATATTTTAAAAGCTCTGAAATTAGCTAGAAAATGGATCTTTCAAACATACAGTTAACCTACAACATTTGAAAGTAGCAGATTCTGTTCAAGAGAAATGGCAACAGCTATCGAGTTCTATAACACCAGCTTACGTGATATTCTGTTTTCTGGTAGAACCTAATATTCCTGAAGACTCAAATATGTTCTTAAAAGGGTATCCTTTGAGAGCAAAGTATGAATAAAATATCAAATTATATTGGAGGAAGTTCTGCCAACTCCACACAGCATAATGACAGTTGTAGCGACCTCTTAGTAATCTGGAAAACCGATCCTTCTAATACTGCATTATCCATGTTCTGTACTAGTGCTACTCAGACAATGATTAGAGTAGTGTCTATGTATAGCAGCTGGCAGAGGTGACGGGCGATGCAGTAGTAGTTTGACACTGTATGCATGAATAACTTCCATTCCCTTTTTCTATTCATAGATGTCAAAATATACCTAGCGTCAAGCTACAATAGACCATGCGATTATTTCTGTTTTTATTTACAAATTAAGGAGGGTTGTTTATAGTGTTTACCACTTAGTATGTGAATGGTGAAAATTTAAGAAATATGTTGTTCTTTCAGATATTGACGACATAACATGGCAGCCACGTGCAAACCATATAGATGAAATGGTTTTTCCAGTTTTACCACAAGGATTAGCTGGACAAACGCACACTCCATTGTATTGTGTCAAAGTCTAAGCTCCACATTACAAAAAGCTTCTCAAAAGTGTGGTCAAGTACAAACTTAGCCACAATATTTGAGTCACTACGCGAGAAAATCTGTCTTTGGGCCATGTGGACAGCAAAGGCACTAAGCATCTCGCGCACCCGCGCTGTCTTATCAACGTCGTTGTTATTCGCTATCTGGAAAAAAGTTATAGCCAGCCTTGTTACATGCTTAGCTTCAATATGATAGCTACTCACTGTAGCACAGCAGACTATTTTAAGTCTCACTTTGTCTGAAACTCTGAAGACAGGTTTTGTCGCATGGGGCCCAAACTTTTGATGCTTGAGCATGAAGTGTTCCTTGTGAGCTTTTGAGATACCATGATAACCTGTGTATGCACAGACATCCAAGTCCATCAACGTTTGCTTGTGTACACTCTTGATTCAATCTTTGTGAAACTTTGCCAGAATGTTGATCTAAACAACACCTAGATCAAGTTTGAAACTGGGTCAGATCGAGTCAAAACAAACTCACTTGGTCAAATCTTAGTACAACAGTGTATACATTCTATAGGGTACAGTGTTTTATTCAATCTTCATTATGATGATTATCTAAATAAAATCTGGACCAAGTTTGTAACTGTATTAGATTGGGTCAAATCTAGGTCACTAGGTTAAATCTTAGAAAATGATTGATTACACTCTCGATTAGCATAGTTTTGATTTAATTTTTTCTGACAATTTGCCATCGCGACTCAACTTTCTAAAGAGTCCTTTTCATTGTTTCGTCATTATAAACTTAAGGAAAAAAGAAACGCAACAAACACTTCAAGTCATTGTAAACATACAATATGATGCAAGTTTTTAGTGCAAATGCTATTTATCCATAGGAGCAGTATTTGTCCGTCAAATTACAGCAGGTTCAACGTAATTATCGATTACGTAATCATTTTGGTATGCGCGTAACCAGCCTGACCCCCCGTAGTAAACTGCTGAAACAGGGTCAATAAAAGCAAAGTTTGAATCAACCATCGGTTTATTGTTTTAAAAAGTCTTGGCATAGATTGCGGATCAAGGAAATGATCAATGGCGAAGTTTCTGTAGGATTCTGAAACGGTTTAACGTCATTAACGTCAACTCTGAATACTGCGTGAAACGCGTAAACTTTCTTTTCTGCTTGAGATTTATTTATTACAAGGACGTTTTGTTCAAGAGTTATGACTTGAGAACTTCAAACGTCAAAAAAACTAAATTCTGACGTCAAAAATCGATATCCTACGTTGTAATGGGTTCCATGTTGTTTATGAGTTTTTCTAATGATAAAATGGTCCAGTGACAAAGTTTAGGTTACATTTAACAAGTTTGGTGTTCACTCTAGGCATATAATCAGATATTTTCTCTTGCATTATGCCGTGTTTTATTTGGCTATTGTCAATATAAACACCTTCCCAGCGTATTTCTACCGTATCTGAAAAGTCAGATTTTCCCAAGAAAGCATGTTCTGATGTCTCTAGGTTTATCTTATACCGTTTATTCACCAGCGACCCAAACCCGACGGCTCTTAGTGACGTTTATCGTTTATTCACTACCAGTGTGTATCTTGCCATTCAAGTAGCTTGTTTTGACGCAATATTTGACTGCATTACGAATATGATTGGACGTTTGTTTAATTTGCGCATTGTTAAGTCGACGCCAAATAACCAAACATGAGAAAGACGGGGTTTCTTGATCTTTTTTCTGACGTTAACGTCATATTTTACGCTTTGATATGTTTTCATCTTGTAGCGTTAAATGTAGCGTTAAAATGACGTTTTGGTATTTCATCACATGCTATAAATAGTCAATACGAAATTTTCAAAAGAGATTTCACCAAACCGTCATTTAAACACGCAAACATTATATTTTTTTCTGTTGCGTTTCTTAATTCCTTAAGTATATTTTAATTTGATTTGAAACTGGTTAATTTGACAGTAAATAAATAGCTATAGGTCACGAACGTTAAATCTTAACCTAGTTTGAAACTGAGTTTAATAACTTCAAAAGGCAGGTGCACTAGGTCAATTTTTTTAAAACATGTGTGTATACTCTGGTAGGCAATGTTATGTTCAAGTATTCATGGAACTTACTTCACATTGTCTAAATTTACAATGTCTACTCTTTGTTGAAAACTGTGTCAGATTGTTTTAAAATTAAAGCATAAGTTAAAATTTAGAGAAAAAACCTTGGGCAAAACTTGCTAAATTTGCCCAGAAAACTTGCACATTATGATTGATCTACTCTCTTATTATATTGCCTCATAATGTAATCAAAGAAAAACTAACAGAATTAATTGAACAAACTTTTGATAGAGAAGGCTCACTTTATTTGGCTTTAATGAGAAACGTGCTTTTTCGCTTCTGAACAGCCTTAAAGATATAAATTAAGGTCATGTCAGAAAATGTGTATTGCTCTCCGATCTTTTTCTTTGAGCTTATCACCTTACACGCTTTTCACAACATGTTAGTCTTCTGGTTTTGGAAACGTTTAGAAACTACCATGCTAATTTAACTATGTTAACTACCTCTCATTTTTTTTAAAAAATAAAAACAAATGTTTAAGCGGTTTCATATATGATATATAAGAACAGTTTATACCAAACACATACATAGTGATTGTAGCAGCTTTTTGGGTCAATTATGATAGTATGTACGTTTCATTTTCTACCTATTATTTCCAGTTAACTAATTTCAGTTTCAAAAACTCTGAAATGCGTTTTTATTTCCAAAGAACATGTCCTGTTAAGGCAACGTCTGACCTTTTAAGATAAAAGAAGTTAATACAGCCAGGCCTCGAGGTTATAAAACTTGAGTGCAGTCTCAGACTAAAATAAAGCACAATGATTGGCTGCTTGTGGACACGTGTCCACTAGCAGCCAATCATTGCGCTTTATTTTGAGTCTGGGAATGCACTCAAGTTTTATAGCCTTGAGTCCAAGAAATGTCACAATCACCGATCATAGATGCACCCATGTCGCCAAATATATGATTTTCTAGGGATCATCAATCAAAAGGTAACACATGTAACATCAAACAAGAACAAGCTTATTTTCAAAAATAGCACAATTAGTATCTAAAAGTCGTAGGTATCAAAATATCATCATTTACAATGTTTTGATGTGATCAAAACTTTTGAGATATCTGCTTTTTCTGAAATACGTACAAATCATATTTATTGCGGACGTCTTGATTGGAGGCCATTACGAGTTCTTTTATAAGCCAAGTAAATGTTCACTCTTTCACCTTTTCTATGCGCAATTAGCATATGTTTATCAACACAAACATAAGCCTTCTGGCGAAGATATTTAGTATTACCAAAACACTTTAATCGGATTTTCATTGTGGAAAGGCAACTAGACCATTATTAGCCATTTTGATCATTCCATAAGGTATTTGAAAGACGGACACTGGTCGATTATATGAATTAAAACGTTAAAGACTGTTAATTCTGGTCTGTTCCTTTTTGAGGGAATTACCATCATATGCCACCATTTTTTATGGTGCATCTAGTCGATAGTTAACATCAGAGAATCTGACGTTTTCTGTAAAGAACTAAATATAATTTCGAAATTAGTCCTAGAAAAAACTCGTGCTAGCATATAGATAAGATGCTGTTAACATAAGAAATGGTGATTAACGGTGTAAACAGTTTGTGTACGTGATATCATATGAACCAGTGGGGATTCTATTTTGTTACATGTTTATGGCTTGAGTGAAATATCTCTTCTGATTGGTCTAGTTTCATTTATAAACCATCATGTCTACATGAAAACTGGTCTTAACTGGCCTACAGGTTGATACAAGATGAATTCCGGCTCAAACTAGTTCTCAGAGGTAAATGTTTTTGAAACTTTTCTCATCTCACCCTCTACAGAGCTCAAAATAGCATGAGCATGAAATTAGCAATGGCTGTATGAAATTGGCATTAGCTGCTATTGTACATCCCAACAATTATATAGAATATCAATCGTTATGAATTTTACAACTTTTTTGTTTTGTTTGTTCGTCTTTCTTTGTTTAAACGAACATACTGTAAAAAGTGTTTTATGATTTACATTCTGCATTTGGAGAATTTAGATACATTTCAAAATGCAAAATACTACGTTAAAATATTTTTTTAACAGTTGCTAAAACATGTGAGAAAGACATTGAGTTGAACATGACCCCCAGTTAACAATTCAAATCTAGTTACAAATGTGAAAGTACACTAGAAAGAAATACGTGCATTAAGCGGCTAATTTGGCCCCTATGAAGACAAAACACTAAAAGTTACTTTTCACTATTTTTGGCTGATTAGTTTATTAGAAGACTGAAAGTTGCTCTATGTTAATTTCTCTGTCATATGTCTCAAAAAATAAGTGAGTATGACCAGGAAATGCCACAAAAACATAAAACAGACAAACCCATGGCACTGCGAGGAGTCCTAAATGGTCACTGTCCTATTTTAAGCCTAGTTGGGCGGCCATTTTGGTTACCATAGCAAAAGTAAAAGTCATATCAATACCATACTTTCATACTTGGGCTATTGTTCTAATAAACCAATAAAAAGATCAAGGTAAAAGCAACTTTTAGTTTATTTTTGGCCTCATAATAGGAGGACAAAAATAGCCTCTTTATGCACGTAGCTCAATGTCATCCACAGTTAAAAAGTCATACAACTAAACGATTATTGACTTCAATTTTGATTGACATTCGGATTTATCTACTCTTAAAAGGGATATAGACCTCAGCCTTGCAGCCTCAGTTAATACTTTTTTTTCAGGTAGATAAATCGTCACGTCTACCTCATTGAAGTATATAATTGTATATGGTTTGCTGAGTGTTATCTTTCATTTTTATCACATTTTGGTAGAATTTTCTGTCAGCAAACAGTGAAAATCCTGGTCAGACGCCAGGTGTCTGATCTGGGTCTGCATTGTTGGTCTGTGTTCCACTAAAAGGACGCTAAGCTTAATATAGGTTACAGAATAACGAACAGACTTGTTAACAATGAGATAAACAAACACTAAGAGATGGAGTCATTTAGATAAAAAAAATCGTGTCAGTGTGGAAAGAAAATTCAACCGCGGTTGCGATTACTACCAAAATGCGAATTTTCTTCATTAAGAATACAATGTTTAAAAGTGCTGGTTTTGCATTTGCACTTCACCAATAATTTCAACAATGAGCTGTCAACTTTGTTTAGAAAATAAATTTCTAAAATGCTCGTGTAGTTCAATTCAGTTACTTTTACTCGTGGAAAATAGACAGGCTGCAATCTATTTCAATTAATCACATGACGTTGTGCGTCTTGGAGTAATATAACGCCATGCAATGAAGTCGAAGAATCACTATTGGTTTATAGATTTTGTAACGTTACGTAATTGCGTTCATTTTAACATTGCGTAAAAACGGCAAAAAATGACGTTTTCAAGCCAAAAATGCGATTTAAGTAGTTTAATGCCATGTAATAAATAGATAAACTCGTTGTGAAAAGTGATAAAATGCTCGGCAAGCCTCGCATTTTATCTCATTTCCCCACCTCATCTAGTAAATTCAATAACACGTGAGTTTGAATGTTCTCTATATACACAGCTGTACACCTATATAAAAGTAAGTGAGTATGATCAGGAGATACCACAGTCACACACTGCATAACAACCCACGGCACCCTGAGGAAGAGCCACAGAACATTAACAGTAACAAGACATAATACAATTAAAGCAAAGCAACCAATTTTCTCTTCCATGTCAAGATGATTGCAAAACTAGAAAGGACACACAGTTATGCATACGAAAACAAAGACCAACACAGAACCCACACAAACAATGGGATGTACATAAAACAACAAATTAACAACAACATAACCTCAGCCTTAGAACGGACAGCAACCTAAGCCACCGGGGGCTGAAATGCATTTTAACAGCGCTAAAATAGAGCGTGGGATAAGTCATGAACTTTTCTAAGATAACACACAGAGTGAATATGACGAGAACATGTCACATTCAGAGATCAGACTGGTAAGCTCAAAAAATTGCATGCAAAATTTTATTATAGTGATTTTTTAACTACAAACATCCCAGTGATGCTATCAATACATCATTCAGAATTTGATATATTCAAGATGGCTTCCAGAATGGTAACGGACAAGTTTTATAACCCTGTGAGAGCGGCATCCTACCTGTAGGCATTTCTGATGGATTTGTAACAGACCAGACACCTTTCTTGATAGAGCAGCACTTTACAAACATGGAAAGATGAATTCATGAACCCAGCATGCATGTCTGATATAATTGCATTCTACAAGCAGGCATATCTGAGAGTGGCACCGGATCATCAGACATGTCTGATATAATAGCACCTCTGTTCAGGTAGCACCAGACTTGTAACCACCCTTCTTCCATTTGCACTCGACTAGTAAAATGTTGATTGCAGTGGCAATTGACCAGAAGGCATGGCCTATAGTGAGGTGCCACGCCAACAGGCATGGTCTATAGTGAGGAACCACAACAACAGGCATGGTTGATGCTGAGGCACCACACCAGAAGGCATGGCCTATAGTCAGGCAACACACCAATAGGCATGGTTGATAATGAGCCACCACGCCAGAAGGCATTAGCTATAGTGAGCAACACACCAGAAGGCATGGCTAATAGTGAGGCACCACACTAGAAGGCATTGCCTGTAGTGAGACACCACACCCGAAGGCATGACCTATACTGAGACACCATATCAGCACAGCAGGACTAATATTGAGGCACCGCATGGGAAGGTATGGCCTATAGTGAGGCATCACACCAGCAGGCACGGCTGATAGTCAGACACCATACCCGTAGGTATTGCAGATAGAGAAGCACAACACCTGCTAACATGCAGGATTGAGTGGCAAAGACCCAGCAAGCATCCATCTTGCAGCAGCACTGATTCCCCACACTGTTATTGCTGTCACCTTGGATGTCATCTTGAATTTTTCAAAACACAGAAAACAACAACAACCTAAATACAACCACTTTTGAAAACTTTCAAAAAACTATCGGAAAAAAGTTATTAACTGCGATCAGGTTGAATTTTGCTTTCAAATGGCGGCCATCTTGGACACCATCTTAAATATTTGAATCTTCTAGACCAAACCAATTTTCCATTTCAATCGTTTGAATCATTAGGCCTCTAAACAGCCATAAAATGTCAAAATTAAATGCTTTTTATCGAGTTTATTTGTCAGATAGGTCTTAAAAGCCTTACTGGCGGTCATCTTGGAAGCCATCTTTAATATTTAAACTCTAGGAATTAAACCAGTTTTCCATTTTAATCGTTTGCATCATTTAATAACCTCTAACATCCATAAAAATCAAAATTAAAATGATTTTTATTGAGTGCGTTGGTCAAATAGGTTTTCGGAGCCTAACTGGCGGCCATTTTGGACGTCATCTTTAATATTTCAACCTTCTGAATCAAAAAAATGTTCCTTTTTAATTGTTTGTATCATTTAGCCTCTAAACATCTATAAGAAAGTCAAAATTAAAATGCTCTTTATCGAGTATGTTGGTCATATACGTCTCAGGAGCCTAACTGGCGGCCATCGTGGACGCCATCTTTAATATTTCAAAACGCTCAATGATGCCAGAGTGGCATCAGTTGGATTCATCAAGTACAATGTCTGAACAACAAGAATCAGCAAAGAAAAAAAACTCTAAAATCAAGTTCCAGGTCATTCTGGTTTTCTACCGGACTAATTGCGTTGGTTTTGTGTTGGGTTCTTGTTTTGTAATGTAGTTCTTTTTGGTCTTTCTAGTTTTGCAATAACCTTGATGAGGAAGAGGGAGATTTTGTCTGTGTTCTGTGTCTCTGCCTCGTCAGTTAGGTACATCCGTTCGAACGAGATATAATATGTCGATCTAGATATGACCACTTGTAATATATCCAGAACGAAATATGTTATGTCAATCGACATATCCAATATTTTGATCGAAATATTGTTTTTTCTCAATCCGCACACGTGGTCTTTCTTGCGTCATGCGCAGTCTCGTATCGATTTGCGCATAGCGAGAAATTTTGAATTCAATAGAAACAATTCATACCTACAAAAAAGCCAACGTCATGGGTAAGTTCACCAGGGAAATTTTATACAAAATAGTGTCGAAAGTTCTCGTCCTCCAATGCGGAAGTAAATTCAAATAACATTTCAAATATTCCACCCGACACAGTTTGTCACGTTGTTGGAAACCTGGATAAATCACCCTGGTCCGTCATGACATTACAGGCACCGAATAAAACCTACAGGTTTCGTAATATTAACGTTTAAGTTATGAATAAAATGGAGAAAAAAGATTGTGGCGAATCCGTAAGAGTACATTCAATAATAAGGTTTTCAATTATGCTAATAGCCTTACGAACCCCACAAATTATGAATAATTTTATTTGGAACATCTAGAAACGTCCCTGTTGAGGCATACGTAAGCAATGCAATATCTACTCGGACCAGCCAGTGCTGATTTAACTTTCTGAAGTATGAACTGTAGTTAGACTATCGTCAAACGTATATTCTAGGAACATACATACATGTATGCTAGTTTCATTATGTGAACATGGAACTGTACAATGTATAAATAACTGACCATCATAAAGATTTAGCCCGCTCGCGAAACAAATAAACTGTATGAAGATATAGCCATTTATTGCTACAATGTTGATGACATCGAACATCGAACAATTAACAAACTCTTTTTGGATAATTGCCCCCCCCCCCTCCCACCCTCAACGCACACACGCACGCCCCCGCGCGCGCTCACAGTGGCGAAAACGTCTGAGACTTTAACACGCACTTGCTTTACGAGAGTGGCATGTAAATGTTGCAATGGAGAGGCAATTTGTGTAAACCCTGATCATTCGGGAGCAGGCTGAGGTGGGTCTACGCTGATTGATCTGACCTATCATTTCAAATACCTAGTCAAATAGCGCACACACAAAAAACTTCCACTACTAAAGTATTTTAGTATTTTAATTCGAACGCACCTCGCCTATAGCCAATGCTAAAAAATCGTGTTATGAAACAACAAAGTCGCAGTTTTGAAAGCGCGTGGAAAGCGCGGGCCATAGCTGACGTCAATGTCCACTGCAAAATAACGTCAGTCATTACGTTAGAAGGTGTAACTTGAAAGAGTTTACAAATGCATGTCAACATACATGCGAAACAGTTCAACTATTGCAGGATTTCTTCAGTGCAGTGGCGGAAAGTTGTAAGAAGCTGAAGACTTCAATGTGTTTTCGTCGTTTATTGCGTGTTCGAATCGAAATAGTTCAGCTCTAGCGCGATCGTGATTTTATCTTCTTTACAACTGACCTCCAAACAATGAATTATTACTGAACAATTCACTGCAAGAGCTGATCTTTTTCTTAAATACGATTTAGCTTAACGTTGATATCGATACAAAAGGCTTATGTTTAGGTAGTTTTGTTACAGACAAGTAGGCAGACAGACAGATTTTGCTGCTCGAGCGCACAGAGCTCGCAACACTGCATGTCGATGAACTGTCTGAACTGTCTTCAAAATGTATGTCAGTGAACTGTCTTGTCGCATCTGATATAAACGCCTAAAAATATCAAGTTAATTGAAATAGCCTAGACTTATATATCGTTTTAGATATAATATTTCAAATAAAATATAGATATCCGGATGTAGAGTTATATATATCTCGAAGGAGATATTATATCAAAGTTGAAATATAGTATGTTATATCTCGATTAAGGTATGTTATTTCGAATTAGATATCATATTTGGACCGACATAATATATCTCGTTCGAACGAATGTGCATAACTGCTCGTGGTTGGTCTGTGATCTGTGTTTGTGGCATTCCTGGCCCCGAGGTTATAAAATGTTTTCATGATCAACTCAACTGAGCACAAAATTTCAACTGCTCATAAAACAAAAATGCCGACAAATGAAGAAGTTTCTTGCTGTAAGTCTCTCAGATGTTGTATTTATCATGCTAATAAACGTTAAAATGCCAACAATTGTTGGTATTTTAACATTTATGAGCAGGATAAATTTCATGCTCAGCTGAGTTGAGCATGGAAAAGGTTTTATAATATACATGTACCCACTTGATCTGGACTATTTGTTTTCTTGGTGACTTTGGAATTGGTACATGTTCGCAGATACTGTCGTGCCAACCAAGAATGACATGGTGCAATATTTTGTTTACATTTGCTGAGTATATGGAACAATGCTACTCTTTAAACATTAACTTGTATGCTATTTCTTTGTGGTTTACTACTTTATGCTACCACTTGAGCTACTATTCCACAAACAGTTTATGACAGTGACGTAAGGTAAATCCCAAAACTGTTATAACTTTCAATAACTTTAGCATCTACTAATAACTTAAATCTAGTATCAAAACATATTATGACCTCACTGCCGGAATCTCCTTGTTCAATTATAACGCGAATCGATTGATCACTTGTGCATAAATCCTATCCTGAAAGATAACTCTCCAGATAACTGTGTAAACAAAACATGTCGCTGTCACTCTTGTCTGGAAGGACAGTATATTCATAAATTTAATCATAAGCTATTTACCGAATCTGGGCTTTTGTATACTAACCGAATATAATTGTCGTTTATATTGACCGCCTGTTATTGTCGTATATTGATGGGTGTGTGTAGGAGATGTTTGGTGCCTATACTGTTGAGCTCTGACTGTCACCACAGCAATTTGATTTGATTGTTTCCCCGTGGTGATGCATTACACATCCATGCGAGCTGAACAATATTTTTGTTTGAACAACTGCATAATCTAGAGAGAAGATTCGGCCTTTAATATATCTTTACCCCCATCAGCATGAGTATTCTAAGGCGGAGATTCTGTTGTTGTGATTTATTGTTTGCTGTATGGGTGATTTTGTGTTCCGTCCTTGGTTTGTAATGTAGTTACAAGTGTTCTAGTTTTGTAATCACATTGCTTTAATGAGATAAATAGAGGATCTTACATGAGTGATCATGTTTTATTGAATTTATTAAACGAGTTGGGGAAAAGAGATAAAATGCGAGGCTTGCCGAGCATTTTATTTCTTTTTCGCAACGAGTTTAATAAATTCAATAATACAAGAGCACGAATGTTAGATTCTATTTATCATATGACAAATACTTCGAAATCTCATTTCTGGCGTAAAAACGTTATACTTTTGTCATTATGTACGCAACGTTGTTATGGACGTCATAACGTTTCCCGTAAATCTATAGACCACTAGTGGTTTAGCGATTTTATTGCATGGCGTTATTTCACTCCCAGACGCGACGTCATATGATAACTAGTTGCTTTACTTTAAGTGTGTTCTTACTTTTTTGTAACTAATTGTCTGATTTCTGTCCCGCTTCCTCCGGTGCCGTAGATTGGTCTGTAATTGTAGCATTTGTTGGTCATACCCATTTTAACACTATTATTTCCTAAAACTACATTACATAAGCCTAAAAAATGTTAGGATTTAAATAGTTGGGCGTTCCTGCAATATCAAAGATTACTAAGTTTCCTAAAAATGATATAATGCTTGCATAAACTTTTTCATTTTTTTACCTATCAATAATATCTTTGAATTGATGGTCAAATAACAAGCAGTGTAATTTTAATTAATTCAGGAATCTGATTAGTATTATATATGTTACATTTTGTAAATACAATTGTAGTGCAATAATAACACTATATGAGTTTAAACTGCTAGTGGGTGCAAAATACTACCATTTGAGTGCTCAAATAATCAGGGAAATGATGGATAATGTAACCTCTAACAAAGAATAAACTCCGACAAATGCATGGGTGATTGAAAGGAAGATATTTGTTTTTAAGCATATAAACCGCAATTCAACTAAAACGTTTTATTTAACATTTCAACAACAATTTTAGAAAATGCGTATCTGTATGATCAAAAGAGTTCTACGGGTAAGCTGAGGATATTCTCAAAAGGGTCAAATTGCAGAACGTGTTAATTAAGCAAAGTTTCTGTCTCTATGATTGGACAGATATATAAAATCATATGAAAACTATTCCTGCACTGTTTACAAATACAATGTACTTACCTCAATATTTACAGTTTCGTACACCACTGATATCCAGTGAGCTTAAAATACATATTAGTTTGACTGCACGGTTTTGCTATGAAACTAAGCAAAAGATGTTGTTGAAATAAACTAGCGTTTTGTTCTTCTTAGTGCACATCCGTATCCAGTCTAGGGACAAGATGCCCCTGTACTTTAAAACAATCACTGCTGAGTAAAATTACATATATCAACACTCTGTCAGATTTGCTTTCAAACTAAACAGCCTAGATAAAATTGTAAGCTTGTCGTAGCTCCACACATGTAAAACTTGAGGCCAGTGATTAGCTTTGGATACAAATAAACTTCATTTAACAGTGAAGATACATCTGGCGACATTTGATCAGCCTCTGCACTGTTACCCATTGAAGGGCCAGCAAAACACATCTGAAAATATCGTCTGCTAAAGTTGTTTGCTGTAATATCCCATGTAGATGGAAGATTCAATTGCAACATGAAGGGTCAATAAACTTACCTCTTTTGATGTATGTGGCTGTTTGTCACATACTTTGCTGTTTTTATACAGTAGGAACTTATTAAAATTAAGTTAGTTTCTGGAACACTCTAGTTTGGGTTTTGATAGATAAAATGGATTCAACAAAACCAAGGCAATGATAAATACATTATGTTTTGCTGTATGCATGGAGCTAACTTATGACAGAGTAATTTCTAAATTCAGATGCTGAACCCAGTTAAATAAACAATCAATCTCAGAGTGTTGATAACACAATTACAGGCGAAATTTATGAACTCGGATCCGAGTTCCTCAAAAGTGCTTGTCTCTAGACTGTATCATTGAATCATGTATTAAGGCAAGCCCATTTCCGCTCAAAAATAAACATGAGGGTCATAAATATTTTTTTTTAATTTTAAAGTACGTTCCTCCTTTGACCCTGCTTCCCACTTATATATGCAATACATTGTGTAAATGGACCATACGAGTATACACATGTATCATAAAGAATTTACTGGGCCAATAGGAGAATATACTTTATAATAAAAACATTATTAACTCTCATTTCATTTTGAGCGGAAATATGTTTGCCTAAATACATGTGTCAATGATTTGGGAAAACTCTCATCTAATCTGTAGAACTCCTCTTGTTTCTGACATGCTTAACTGATATAATATTGAGCCGTGACACGTGATCTCCAACAATGTGGTATTTTGACAAGTGTAGACTCAGACAAGCCTATGCAGCCTCCCTTTAAGCTTAGGAACTCCAAATGGTATTCAATCAGTAGCTTAACATGCATATAATATTCAAGCGACTAGAAAAGGCTCTGATCAGACTGCGCATATGCGCAGGCTGATTTGAGGCTTTGCTGTCGCACATACCACATTGTTGGAAATCTCATGTCACGGCTAAAATCATTATTTTATCTGTATGACACTTATACATGAATGTGTTTGTTTACATTAAACGACATATACAAAGCATATTCTTGACAGGAAGAACCTCAATTTAGATGAAACATAATATTAAGCATATACATGTACATTGTATATGTATTTGGTGATAAGAAGCAAAGAACATTCCTTTTTTATATTAACGTTCCATTACATACGAAATGTAGAGGTGCAAGTGGTCTATATTACATAACTCAATAGTTTTCAGTTAAGCAGTTGTTCGTTTACTCTAATGCAACAAAAATATGTTTTTCTAGATAGTGTCAGGCGAGTCTAAAAGCTAAACTGCATAAAGTGGAAAGCATGAAATATTATTGAAAGTTACTGCGATATTAAAAGGAGTTAATAGCAAAATGCTGTTTTCATACATTACGTTATCTCTATTTCAATTTGATATGTTTTTATTCTCATTTTGTATTCAATGGTGTGGGCTCAATTGTTATTAAAACACGAATCTAGAGGACACCGTGGTCCTGGATCGCTCACCTTAACCCTATCTTTTATGAAAATGCATAATGAAAAGTATTTGCGAACATATTTTGAATTTGGACCCATATGATTCAGGAGGAGATGTCGTCTGATGATATTTATTATCTACAGCTCTGGTGGCCCATTTGTACAGTGAATTGGACCATTTGTGCAATTGTGTTAGAGGGCATTATGAGGAATTTTTCTGTGAAATTAATTTAAATTTGGATCAGTGGTTCAGCAGAAAAAATTCTTATCTACAGCTCTAGAGGCCCATACATTCAGCGGAGCAAACTATTTATGCAATTTTGCTAGAGACCATTATGAGAAACACTTCAATAAAGATATTTTGAATTTGGATCAGTGGTTCAGCAGATGTTGTTTAAATATTTTTTATTATCCTGAGCTCTCGCGGCCCATACGTTTGGCCAAGCGGGACCATTTGTGCTTTTCTAGTAGAGGGCATTATGAGAATTTTTTTCTGTAAAATACTTTTAATTTGGACCAGTGGCTCAGGAGGAGATGTCGTTTAAAATATTTCTTATCTACAGCTATGGTGATCCATGCATTCGGCGGAGTGGAACCATTTGTGTAATTTTAATAGAAGACATTATGAAAAATATTTCTGAAAACATATTTTGAATTTGGACCAGTGGTTCAGGAAAAGATGTTGTTTAAAGATATTTCCCATCTACAGCTCCGTTGACCCATGCATTCGGCGGAGTGGAACCATTTGTTGGATTTTATTAGAGGACATTATGAAAAAATATTTCTGAAAACATCTTTTGAATTTGGGCCAGTGGTTCAGGAAAGGATGTCATTTAAAGATATTTCTTATCTACAGCTCTGGCTGACCATATGTTCGACCGAGTGAGACCAGTTGTGCTATTCGCGTAGGGGGTATTATGGGGAACATTCCTGTGAAATTATCTTCAATTTAAACCAGTGGTTCAGGAGGATATGTCATTTAAAAGACTTCTTTTCTACAGCTCTAGTGGCCTATATGTTCGACGGAGCGGGACTGTTTGTGTAATTTTGGTAGAAGCCATTGTGGGGAACATTCCTGTGATATTATTTGTAATTTGAACCAGTGGTTCAGGGGGAGATGTCGATTAAAGAAAATATTTATACACAACGGACGACAAAAAAGACCGATCACAACCGCTCGCCTGGAGCCTTCGATTCTGGTGAGCTATAAACATATGCATGATTCCTACCCATGCTCTATCTAGGGATTTGAGCACAGTTGAAAAGACGATGTCATGTTTACAGCAAATTGTTCTTGTTTACTAGGCAACGCTATTTACCATCCGTCGTTAGAAACAGACATCCCTATTTTTTAAAGTGGACATATATAAATACACAACACAATTTGGGACTTATTTAGGCATTCGAATCGTAAAATTGGTTGTAAGAAAAAGAATGAATTATTCATAGCCTTGCTCATGCGCATTTGATAAAGCACAGTTGAGCCTGAGCTGCACCAATTTGAACATTTGCTTTCTCCGAATGCTCATTGCTCAAATGGGATAGAACCTAGACTCAGCTGTGCATTATCTAAGCATCGACTACCGATATAAACAATTTATTTATTTAAGCTTCTCTCAGTATCTGACACCGGGCGATAGCTGACACTAGACGTTAATTGATGTCTCGTTCGCAAAAGAAAACATAAAAAATCCAGTTGAAAAATACATACGAAATTTAAATAAATATCAGAAATCAGGGAAGCATAATTTTACAGACAACATTTGTTCAGATACCCAGGAGACACACGACCTGAGTTTAAAATATGGGGAGGAGCTTCAAAATCAGTGTTTGTTTTAGTATTAAAAATCTGTCAACATCAATTTGCTAGCAAGACTCTCAGTTGTTAAAATAACAATCTGCATCCTGCATTGTGACAAGCATTTTTACAAATTTACACCAGAAAGCTTGATTAATGTTTAGCCAGCAATTACTTTTTTCTTAAAATATTGTCTGCATTTCTAGTCTGTTGCACACATTTAAATGCACTTCAGACTAGATTTTTCATGGAGTTTTCTTTTCATGGAAGACAATGTTACGGGGGAACAGTCTGATCTGGGTCCATATTGTTTACCATATAAGCTACATAAGAGCTACATAAGAACATCAACATACTAGGGAAGCTGACGATAAGTGGCTAAATACTGTTTCATTTGAAAAAAAAAACATAACAGTAATCTTAATTTATGGGTGTTTTGTAAAACAAATGTGTAAGCTTTAAACCAAATTAGGTGGCAGCAAAACTGCCACCTCTTATAATATGAGCTAACACTTATTTTTGTGCAATAAACAATCTGCGGTATAACATTTTCCAGTGATGAGTCCTTAACATTTCTACCTGTAGTTAGGTGGCAGCTAAACTGCCACCCCTTATAGTATAAACTTACACTTATTTTTGCGCAATAAACAATCTGCGATAAAACACTTTCCTATGATAATTCCTTAATATTTCTACCTGTAATATGGTGGCAGCGCAGCTGAACTGCCACCCCATGTGGTATAAACTTACACTTATTTTTGTGCAATAAATATTCTGCGGTAAAACATTTTCCAGTAATAAGTCCTGAACATTTCTACCTGTTGTTAGGTGGCAGCTGAACTGCCACCCCTTATAGTATAAACTTACACTTATTTTTGTGCAATAAACAATATGCGGTAAAACATTTTCCAATGAAAAGTCCTTTACATTTATACCTGTAGTTAGGTGGCAGCTGAATTGCCACCCCTTATGGTATAAACTTACAGTTAAATAGCATACATTTCAGAATTTGGTAACAGCAGAACTGCAACTGATCCTTGTGTAACATTACAATTGCTTTAAAAGCTATGTTTAATTCGATTGGCACGATCTAGATTACAGCAACAACAATAACAGGTAGAAATGTTAAGGATTTATCACTTGGATTTTTTCATCTCATATTGCCTTAGTACGAAAATAAGTGTAAGTTTATACCAAAAGGGATGGCAATTCAGCTGCCACCTAATAACCTGTAGAAATGTTAAGGATTTATCGCCTGAAATGTTTACCTCGTATTGTTTTAGTATAGAAATAAGTGGAAGTTTATACCAAATGGGATGGCAGTTCAGCTGCCACCTAATAACAGGTAGAAACTTTAAGGATTTATTGCCAGATAATGTTTTAACTCATATTGTTTTAGTACGGTAATAGTGGTAAGTTTATACCAATAAGGTAGGCAGTTCAGCTGCCACCTAATAACAGGTAGAAATGTGAAGGATTTATCACCGGTAAATGTTTAACCTTGTATTGTTTTAGTACAAATATATATCTGTTATTAGGTAGCAGCTGAACTGCCATCCCTTTTGGTATAAACCTACACTTATTTTCGTACTAAAGCTGAGACATCTCAACCTGTTATTGTTGTTGCTGTGATCTACATTGTGACAATGGAATAAAACATAGCTTTTATACCAATTTATTAATGCGATAAGCATTATAACTTCCAGTTTCCCAGGGAGCTAACTGTATAAACAATTAATCTTGCAGTTTTGAAGAGCAGTTGACATTAAATAAATAGTTGCTGCTGTGGAGATGGATTTAATGTTAATTGACTTACTAGAATCTAGTAAAGGCAATTGGTCTCTGTCCTATGGGTACAGAGACTGATTCAGATTTGCATGAAAGATAATGAAGCGAAATCAACTAAGCAAATGAGATTGCCAACAATATGGTATGTGCGACCAGCAAAGCCTCAGATCAGCCTGCGCATACGCGCAGTCTGATCAGAGCCTTTGCTAGTTACTTCGATATTCTATGAGTGTTAAGCTACTGACTGAACATCATTTGGAGTTTCTAAGCTTGAAAGAAGGCAGCACAGGCTCGTCTGAACTTACTCTTGTCAAAATGCCACATTGTTGGGAATCACATGTTGCGGCCCAAACAATATTTTGTCTCATGTGTTTGGTGTTTCTCCCATTGTATGTGGGGGATTTGTGCTGAGTCCTTGCGTTATGCCTTTTCTAGTTGAACAATCATGTTGTTAAAGGGAGAGATTTTTACTTTAATTGAGTTGTGGCTCAGTGTCAGAGTTCTGTATCTCTTCCTCTCGAACTGTAGGTTGGCCTGCAGTATGTAATTGCATGCGCGGATCCAGATGGGGGGGTCGTGGTCTCGACCCCCTCCCTGTAATATCACAAAAATATAGATTTTCGTAGCAATACTGGTCCGGTTCCCCTGAAATATCAAAAAGCTACCTAACTAGCATTAAATTTTGGCCACCATCAGCCCGCCAGCGAAACGCCATTGATGGCCCGCTTTGAGAGCTATTTTGAGTTTCATCAAAAATAAACAAAAAACTATTTTTCTGGATCCGCGCATGGATTGTAGCATTTCCTGGCCATACTCACTTTTTTAACTCACGACCTCGACAACACGGACTAGCACTGCGTCTTTTCAGTCAGCTGTTATCAAAGGAAAACAAAAATGTTTATTCAATAGGTGTCATAAGTGGATGTTGCTTTGTCTTCTGTCGGTTTTGGCATGAACGTACTTTCATCACAGAATTCATCTTCTTCCTCCTCTAAGCTGTCAGAAAACATATCGTTTATTGTTTCGATAACACCGTGTGTTTGTATAGAATTTGGAAAGTAGCCAGTGCTAATATTACCATTTTTTGTCGAGAAGTTATCAACTGGCTCTATAGGAGACGATGGAGCGATGAAAGGTTTCGGGAAACTCCGACTGGCCGTTGAAAGAGAAGGAATAGCGCCCTGGCGAACGTTCTTATGTGGTTGGAATATGACAATGTAAACTTTAGGTCCGAATAAGCACACAAGCGCTACAGTGGAACTTATGCTAACACACATACACAACGAAGTGATTTCAATCTGAAAATAAAGAAACGTAATAAAGATGTTTTCTGAATTTAGTTCTTTAAGCAAATCAGATTTTCCAGGCGAACAGCATTAGTTTACATGTGTTGTATATAGTACACACAGTCATAGGAGAGTTTAATTTCGTATTTTTCAGAACTAATGTGTCAAATATTGCATTTAGTGCAAAAGAAAGGATGGTATCTTTTCATTCATGAACTATACACAGTCATACAAAATGCTTTATGGTCAAAATTTTAGCAAATCTATTGAACTTTTTTCTGAACTTTGACAAATTTAACACAAGGTCATTTTACTGAGATATATTTATTAACAGGAGTTACACAGGGATAGAATGCCATTGACTGTTTTCAACAAATATAGCAAATGTTGAGGCTTTATTGTTTACTGTCAAATATGGATTTCACGACATTTCAAACAAACTTCCCATTTGATAGGACAGTGTTCTTTTCATAAAATGGGTCTCGACGCAAGAAAACCTGTCTTCGGGGCTTTGCCAATAACAAAGGCGCAGACCAGCCTGCGCATCCGCACAGTCCGATCAGCGCCTTTGTTATTCGCTTATTGAAAGTATTATATCAAAACTTGATACAAGCAAAATTTCACTATTCTAGCTAGTTTCTGTAGCTGTGGAGACTGGTTTCAGTAACCTTGAAGACAGGTTTTGTCGCATCGAGGCCCTAATGTAATTGTGTGCATTTGATAGCCATGTCTGTAACAGAAACCATGTTCAATGCACCTCGTTATTTGTTTACATTTTGTTCGTGGTTAATTGCAAACATAATTGCACCTTTTTAAAGACTGATTATTTTAAAAATTGATTAATATTTATCAGGATAATTTTATCTTTGTAAATAATTCAATAATCTGCAACTAAGTTTCATTTCACATAATTTTGGATGATCTACTATACGTGATTTAGCCAACGGATGAAATAAAGGAAGTACAATAACCTTCTATAGAGTCAGCAAGGTGGATAATGTTAACAGGTATGGTGCTATTACAAACGAGGGATAAAAACATCTATTTTAAAAGAAACAAGCAAGTGCACAAAAACATCGCAAGTGGGATAGGGAGCATATAATTATCTCGTTGCGTATTTTCACTGAAAAACAGCAGCATCATATGATAAACATGGTTAAAGTAACCTAAAGCATTTCTCTCTCTCTCTCATTCTCAACATAATCGTAGACATAATTACCAAGTAAAAAAGAAAATAACATATGAGCCAGTGCATGAGATTTCCAACAAAATGGTATGTGCGACCAGCAAAGCCTCAGATCAGCCTGCGCATACGCGCAGTCTGATCAGAGCCTTTGCTTGTCGCTTGAGTATTCTATGATTGTTAAGCTAAAGGCTGAACATCGTTTGGAGTTTCTAAGTTCAAAAGGAGGCTTCACAGGCTCGTATGAGTCTACACTTGTCAAAATGCCACATTGTTGGAAATCACATGTCATGGCTCGTTAACACAATACAAGACCAACACGCAAGACCGCCACACATAATGGGACTTATGACAAATGATGAAGTACTGCCTTAGAAGGAGCCACAGTCGATTGGTGTCTTAATTTATTTTTGCTGGCCAACTCTTAGCCCTTTGGCCTATAGTCTTCCGTTAAACTAGAAGCACACAGGGAGGCTTCCAAGTATATTCAATGTGTAATCACAGTAAAACGATAACCAGTGCATCTGTTATACCTACCAACAATCAGAGACTGGTTGAGCTATGGTGGGGAAACCGGAATACAAGCATTAGGCACCAAACCATCAATAAGGTTGTCATGAAACTAGATACCTATAGCTATTACCAATGATTGGGTATATGATTGAGCGAATTATAATGTAATTTTATATACATTGGACCTGTCAAATTGAGCTTTGAAAATTCGAAAGCGTACTCACAAATTTGCAAATATATGACCAGGATATGTCACACTCACAGACCAAACAACAGCTCGAAGAAGTAGCAACATTAGAACACATACACACGCACACGAGTACACAAGCAAACAAACAAGCAAGCACGTACGCACATATGCACGCGCATGTAACCACACACACACACACACACACACACACACACAAAAAAAAAACACTTACCTTAAAATCATGATTGGCACCAAAGTATATTGGAATAAATGCTAGCCACACTATACATGTACTGTACATTGTAAAAGCAATATATTTGGCCTCGTTGAAATTCTGTGGAATCTTCCTAGTCATAATTCCAAATATTGTGCATACTATAATTAATAACATGTTATACACTAACGAAAGCAAGATAGCAAGTTGACTAGCTTTACACGTAAGCACTTGATATTCCTTGAATTGTTTTTCGAACACAGTTTCTGGTTTTTCGAATCCCAACCATGTCAAACCTCCAACCACCTGTACAGATACTAAACTCAAACAAATAAATATTTGCGATTTCGGACTGGTATAACTTGGTCGTTTAACCATGGCTTTGATACCTCTGTTAAATATCCTATATATCCTATTTGTTTTCACTAACATGGCAGCATATATGAGACACAGCGATATACCTAAAATGAATCTTTTAATTGTACACAATATTATAGAGGGTCTTGCGAGTAGAACAAACGTTGTTCCATACGACATGAATATTCCAATAAGAAGTACATAACACAGCTCGCGTCCAGATGCCATGATCAAAGGAGTAGCGTTATATCTCAAGAACACATAAACTACAAAACCTGTTGCCATTAATCCAAGAATTGAAAGTGAAACTGGAAGTAGAACCCACAATGAATACAAGTCCAAATGAATCGTTGGGAGGGGAACACAACCAGTCATGTTATCGTTGGGTTTGAAGCCATCTAAACAATCCTCACATGTAAATTCATTCTTCAAGAACTGGTTCTCTCGACATCGAATGCAAACCCAACAACACACGTTGCTTTCTACAGTATTGTTCTTTGCATATCCAAATTGGCATGGTTCACTGCATACAGATCTAGGAGGATATGCATTGCCTTGACGAAATCGTAGGGAGTCATTAAGAAATATCAACCTGGCAATGAAACACATATATCAATTAAACAGACACTGCTTAAACAAATAGTGAACTATTTATAAAATCTCATACAATGGTAACTTATTGGTTAATTGTATAGGAACATGCTTAAAAAGACATCTTTCAATTACAAAGTGTTCGAATAGGTTCTGCTTATACACGTTGGTTCTTTTATACGCCGTCAGTCGCCACGCGTCATACTGGAAAAATAGGTAAATAGTTTGATTTTCAAAAGTGTTTGGTAGTTTTACTCCTTTTACTCAAAAACTTATCACGGATAGAATCCATGGAATGTCATGAAGAAATTTCTGACGGCTTTAGAAGTTTTGTGTTAAAGCCTGCAGATAAGGCAGCTTAGAAGTTTGTGATTATTTGAAGGATGTACTAGATAAACGTTCGAAGTAAAAAAAAAATGGCAGCACTAAAACCTGTGAGCGTATTAATATGCTTGACGAGATAGACATTTAATTTAGTGTCATATGACTGTTGTTTTTTACGAGAGTCATATCCGTCAGAACTTCAATTAAATATAGAGCAATATATATCAAAGCACCCTTTGGGAAATGTCTATTACAAATGGCATAGGATTAGCTTAAGTTTGCGACAAATGAGATCATTTT
Organism: Loripinus fragilis; assembly: GCA_964019695.1. Classification (NCBI taxonomy): domain Eukaryota; kingdom Metazoa; phylum Mollusca; class Bivalvia; order Lucinida; family Lucinidae; genus Loripinus; species Loripinus fragilis. Next base: position 60,978,744 of record OZ026520.1, on the reverse strand, counting down.
AATTTTGAAATAGTTAATTTCCAATTTCTGAATAGAGGTTTTATAGTAGATTATAAGAATCCATCATGCTGTGAGGATGGAATAGAAAAATACGTCCCGAGGATCTTAGATTAGCGTAACGAGGATTGCAGAGTGATGACAAATGGTGATCACAAGGGACAGATTTTTCTATCTCAACCTCACACATATAACAGGGTTTTTTTCTCGCTCCCCATTAAAAACCTGTGATTATGCATTATATTAGTTAAGAGGCCTCTGTTTTTATGCTTTAACAACAGCAGACTGAAGGGTGTATATACTGGCCATTAAAATATGCCTAAGCCCCCTGTTGACAAGCATGGCGAATTGTTATTTTTCCAATGTATCATCACAGAGACACATCACATTCAAATCAAGTTAGCATACTGTGATGAAGCAAAGAAAGTGGCTCGTTACTCTAAACAGTCAGAGCTAAAGTAAATCCCTAGTTGAACATGGTGGATCATGCCAAAGACAAGAACCATGTACAAGCCCATCAATGGGAGTTATAGACTAGGTCCCTTAATTCAGACTGAGGTTTGACAGTACGTCATGAAATTAAAGAGGAAATCGTAGCTATGCACCACGATTATATAACCAGGAATACAGGCTCTCATTCTCTAGGTCGGGTCGTTACTCTTTTATAACGTAAGTTTTTCTTTCTTTTTAACTGATAAGGAAAAGAAGGTTTACCATTGAGTATTTTGAATTTATCAACTAAAGCGATGCGAGCAATTCGCGACTATTTTGAGACTAATTTGAGACATGTTTTGGCGACAGAAATACGACATTGCAACCATAATCACATTGCGGTCTCACCGAAAGGGTGATTAAGACATATTTGCGACAGTCGCACGAATGTCGTACGATTGTCGCGCGAATCATTGGCGAATGTTTCACGACATTCGCGCGACATTCGTGCGACATTCGCGAGACACTCGCACGATGTTCTCCCGATTAAATTGCGAACATTTATTACCATCGACCGCCTCACGACGTTCTCACGAACGTCGTGCGACTGTCGCACGATAGTTTTGCGAGAAATGATAAACCAAGAAAAATAAACATTCTAGCAAGCACTGAAACTTCAGACTAGGAAGGTACTACGCTGTTGGAAGTCACTAGAGGGCTTGAAGGAGCTAGATTGTTGGAAGGTGTCACGCTGCTGGGTGGTGTAAGACTGTTGAATGGTAGCAAATATTGAGTTAGAAAAAAGTTAACTCGTTTAAACGGCACAGTTATGATGGCCCATCAAGCAGCCTAAGAAAGTCAGTCGAGAACGCAGATGCACTAAATGCCCATACGTATGGCATGATGAGCCCAATCAAATCAAAATTGCAATAAGTTCAGATGAGCCTCGTCCTGTGAAAATCTATTTTATAAAGTTATGCGCACAACAAAGGCACATATCAGACTGCACGGATGCGCATTCTAATCAGAATCTTAGTTGTCCGCTGCAGTGATAATTCGTTTATAGGGTTCTGTATGCCAATTCAAACTTTAGAAGGGCTGCTGAGACTAAGCAGGCTGTTGTAGTCTAACCAAGACACAATAATAATACCTTTATGCTGTAATAGAAATAGTAAACATTTAAGTAGGCCTTATAAAAACATACTTAACAAAATTACCCTCTCAGAATGCAGAACCATTTTAATAACTGAAATTACTCAAAACAGTATACATGTAGTCAGTCTAATCAATATACATGTACCATACTTATATGAAACTATCCTCTCAGATAGCAAGAATACTTTGGCATCTGGAATTAGTCAAAACTGTATACATTTGTACTTAAGTATGCCTAACCAAGATCTCGTACTAAGAAGGAACTATCATCTCAGATAGAAGGAACTCTTTTAACGTACCTTTGGCGACATAATTGCGAGTAATTTAAGATACTCGCGCGATAGTCGTGAGACGTTCGTGCGACTGTCTCACGACGTTCGCCAGAACATCGCTTAGTTTAATTTACTCGCAATGTTGTCGCGAAGTGCCTTATTTATGTCGCAATTGGCTTGCAATTCAGTCTTATTTATCTCGCAAATATGTTGTGTTCCAAAATGATTGCAACTAAATTGCGAGGGGTCGGCGACAAGTTCGCGACGGGTTCGAGACACCCGCGATGACTTTGCGACTATTTTGCGAGGAATTTTGTCGCATAAAATTTTTGAACATGTTCAAAATTTTCGCGACTATTTTGCGCCACTTGGCGACACATGCGAGGATATTACGAATCACTGGCGACTGTTTGGAGACTGCTTTGCGACCCACTCGCGATGTTTGTCGCCAGCTGTCGCAAAACAGTCGCAGTCCAGTGAGATAGGGGCTTAAACCACAATAAATACTAGCTCTATATGTCTATCGCAGAAGAGTTTTTATATCAGTATTGTTTTAAACAATCAGACTTAGAGTGTCTGTGGTAGAATAAGAAAAGCTTTACAAAGTTAATGATATAGTTTATATAGAAATTGTTTAGTAACTTAGGCCTTCTAAGATGGAGGTTATATGTTGTCGAATCACTGTTTATTGTTGCTCCCATTGTCTGTGGGAATTTTGTATTTGGTCTTTGTTTTAAAATGCAGTTCATTCTAGTTTGGCAATACTTTCCATGGGTCCAGATAATGATAGTTTGTGCACCTAAAAGTGCATTCATTTCCTTACCCATGAAACTTAACATCGGATACTGTGTATATAGATATATTGATATCAAGTTCTTGTGGACTTAACTACATTCTCAGAAATCTGGCAGCAGAATACCGCTGATATAAGTAAAAGGAGTCTGGAGATTTTATAGGCCAATTTCTGATTTATATCACATACATTTAGAATACTATAGTGAGTGTGACCTGAAATGCTATAACCTCACACTCCTGACCAATCCACGGCACTGTGAGGAAGCGACACAGAACACTAACAACCACATGTCAGCAAGAACACAATTTAAGGCAAGCAACTAGGCCTCGAGGATATAAAACTTGAGTTCATTCTCAAACTTAAAACAAAGGGCGGTGATTGGCTGCTTGCGGACACGCAAGCAGCCAATCATTGCGTTTTATTTTGAGTTTGAGACGCTCTCTCTCTGCCTAAGAAGGACAATCGCACAACTAGAGAGGGCATGGTGACAAGGACCAAACTCAAGGGGTTGGATAACAGTGGCCCTAAAACAATATGTAACATTTTACGACCCCGAATGTAGTAAAACACCATATACTACTGAGGAGATATGCTTTGGACAAGAGTATCATAGAACTGAGATCAGAGGTAAAAGTAGAAGTCAAAGTCACCCAAATGTGTTACATGACACTCCGCGACCCCCAGATGCATCCCCACACGAAATATGGGATTCATACCTCAAATAATATAGGAGATATGCTCCGGACACGAATTAGGTCCATACGGACATTCAGGTGGACAGACAGTTCAATTACTATATGCCTCCCTTTATTAATTACTATATGCCTACCTATAGGAGCATAAAACTTGTTTTGGTGTCAGAAAAATATTCTTCAATGAAGCTAATCCCATTTTATTGTTTTATAACGGTAAATAAAATGATTTCATTTTTTCTCTGATGATAAATTGCATCAGTTAGGAAGCTTCTATACGAGCTGAACTTTTGTATTTATCAGCAACAGAATCTAGAGCGATGGTTTGGCCAACAAAATTTATTAAAGCCCCAACCAATCCCACAGTGGCCTCGGATGCTGTCTGTTCTTGAGTGGTGATTCTCGTGTTCATGGTTGGAGCAACCATCATGTGTGGGGTTTCTTTGGTTGATCTTTGCTTTGTGATATAATTCTTAGTGTCCTCATCTCGATGAGCTGATTTTTAACTTTAATTGTGTTCATGCTGGCGTGTGAATATTCTGTAACTCTTCCTCATTTTGTTTCTCGTCCTGGCCATACTAACACACAGGGTTAGGTAAGCAACAATTTAAAGCGTAAAATTGTAAATATTTTCCTATCCATATTTCTAGCATATGTTTTGGGTGCTCAAAGGAACCATCTCATTGAGACGGGGTTTTTGAGTACCCACAACATATGCTTTGGTTGAGAAATTTGAAAATTATTTCTCTGTTACGCACTCTTAACCAAATTCCTGCTAACATTAGTTTGCTAATGTCGAAATCACGTACCTGTCAGTCCATTCTCCTATTTGAACATAGTTATACTTATCTTCTCCAATGTGCTGATATTGGAATATATCATATTTGCCATTTCCGTCACCTTTCTCGTCAAACTGTACTAGGTCGCCACCTATTCCTGAAATTTACACCAGATTATCAGCGTTAATTCTGAATTTCTAGTATCTAAATGAGAGAGAGAGAGAGAGAGAGAGAGAGAGAGAGAGAGAGAGAGAGAGAGAGAGATAGCTTAACCTCCCCTCACAAAGATTGCTTCCATCGCTTGTGAGTGTTCTGTGCTTGGTCCTTGTTTTGTTATGCAGAGCTTATTGTCATTTCTAGTTTCGCAATTATCTTGATGAGGAAGAGAGAGAGCTGGTTGCTTTTCTTTAATTGTTTTTGCCCGATGTCTTGTCACTGTTAGTGTTCTGTGGCTATTCCTCACGGTGCCATAGGTTGGTCTGCAGTGTGTGATTGTGGAATTTCCTGGTCATACCCACTTTTGTTTAAATAGCACTATACTGATGTTGGTAGCAGATAATGCACCGCACGTCAAATAAGTACAGTAAAACCTGACAGTGTGTAAAACGGCCACTCAAAAATAGACAAAACAAAAGACTTAATGACAAATAGTAGCTTAATGAAGGCCGAAAGTATTACAGAATGCTCACTTCGAGCCTTCTGATACTTTTGACCTGCATTAAGCGATAGTCGGTCTTGAAACCCATTTTTTGCCTTTTTAGAGTGGTCACTTTACACAGGTTTTACTGTACGTCTAGTACTTTTCAATGTGGCTTCAAGTAATCTTTTCCAGTTTTCTATATCAATATAGCAGAACATGTGGAAGAGCCATTCTGACATGGACTAGTCTGCCTTACTAAACACTATTATAACCTACAGAAGTTCGAAACCCTTACAAGTGAGCAATAGTATGTAGTATGATGTACTGATGTGTTTGTACACGCTTAAGACTTTTGCATTTTCCATTGGTTCTCATGAACAAACTCAAAAAACCTGAGTCTGCTGTTTTCTAATATTGACGGTTCTCTCTATTTCTGAAGGATCTGGGGTTTTTGTCCAGATTATTTAGCTCTTTGTTTAGATTTGATTGCAGACGTTTACCTGGCCTCGAGGTTATAAAACTGGAGTACAGTCTCAGACTCAAAATAAAGCGCAATGATTGGCTGCTTGCGGACACGTGTCCGCAAGCAACCAATCATTGCGCTTTATTTTGAGTCTGAGAATGAACTCAAGTTTTATAACCTCGAGGCCAGGCATCCTAACCGTATGAAATTGGTCACTCTTGTCGTCTGGGTTTCATATGTTTGCACTATTAAAACGTTTACTTCAACAAAACGCTTTGATTGTAACGATAAATGCATTGAATGAATCGATGGCCATTACTTAGAGGTCGTGGTAGAAGTATACATGTCATGCTATTTTACACACGATACTGTATATCTGTCTAATTTGACAGTGAATGACAGCGCTTTGTCGGACCCGCCCAACGTCCCGTTACTTAGTCACACTATACTTGATGAGTGGACCATGCAGTTAAGCATTGGTTTATTCTATACAATACTTCAACTTTGCTTTTACAAACTTCAGTCAAGACTTTACACAATCGTCTAGACTAATGTGTTTCCAGAATGTAAGTGACCTCCGTTATTCTTTTTTTAAACAGCTTTAAATTGAACCTAGAAGAACGGCACTTAGTATGTGGATTTAAATGCACACCGCGTAACTAAAACTTATTTTTGGGAGACGCCCTTATTTGTAAATGAAGCCCAAATCCCCTGTACAAAAGAATAACTTAGTTGTTTTTCCCTATAAATGTACCCATGTGTACCCCTATAGATACACGTGGTATATTTGCATTGCTATGCTGATATATACTAGCCTACAGGAATATCTATATCCGCTGATTCAACGAAAATCTATTCCGCAAACCGCACTCGCCATCACTTTGACACACACACGCACGCACACACGCAATTGTAAAAGTCTATATGGGTCCTAGACCGTGTCGTATTGAAAGCAGGCAAATATAAGGCTTAAGCATGAAACCTGCATGTACATGTAGCACCTTCCATTTCAATTCATCGACTCTTTTTGTCTACAAGGTAATTTGCCATGGTTTTGTCGTCTGCTGATATTTTTTTCAAAATCAATTTTTGTTGTTGTTTTTTTCTAAAAAAATAATTCGGTAATATCAGTAGAGTGTCATGCAGTTTGGATCCAGATCATGACTGTCGGGTCTGATCTGGGTCTAAAATGTTTGCAAAGGTTATCAGCAGACGACACAAGTAAGTAAAGAGTTTATGACGACAATTCAAGTAAATATGAGAGTTGACGAGAAATAGCGAATCAGGGATATACATTAAACTTCAAGAGCATCAAATATTTGCCTGCTTAAGATATTTCGTGATAAACTTTGTCAACAGCCGAAGCCAAGTTCAGGCTAAAATGTTGGGCATTATCTGGATCCATACTGTTTGAAAACCAATTTGTACTCCTGAAAGACATAATTTTAGAAAATAATTATCTCGAAAGAAAATTCAGCAGTGAACAACAACAGCCCAGCATTTAAGGTTGAGACACTATCATAACTTGAATCGCTTTTTAACACAAGCCATTTCAATGCATTGGTTTTAGATGTACAGTGAAGTTTATAAGTCAGTAAAGGCAGTGAATCATAGCCTAATGCGCGAAGGTTGGTCCAGTTAAGCAATTTTAGCGTGAAGCTGCGACTGTCTTCATCAGTTTAAACACATGTTTTGGGTGCTCAAAAGAACCGTATCATCGAGACGGTTGTTTTAAGTACACACCAAATATTTTCTGCAAATATTTTTTGGTTGAGAAATAGGAAAAATAATTTTCTGTTACGCACTCTTATCTGTAGGACTGACGAATTACCTTCACTGTTCCGTATAAACCATGTTTTATTTATATCGTTAGGTTCACTTGGGGACTAATTCAAAGAGGAGCGACAAAAACACACCAAAATTCCATCTAATCCCAGCCCATACAAAAACTCACATTTATGTGGAAAAAATTAATTCAATTACGCGGTCTATATCTAAATTCATTTCTATAATTTATTTTTCAATTAAAATCACCATTAAAGAATAATTAGCAAATAACGGGGGTCACTGAAGTCCTGGAAACACTATAGTTACTAGTCTGTTAATAAAAGGTTTTTTTTGTAATGTATGTAAAATATTTCTATTATATTTACTTTCTATATGGTTATGTTAATGGCTAGTCTATTAATGTATTTGTCTTTAGTTCATTGAAAATGAAGGCAAAAACATTATTTGTACATTTCATAGCCTTGTGAAAGACTAGCACTCTACAAACCTGTAAATTTAACATCACGGATATACTTTAGGACCTCTTCTCCGTCTAGCTGCTGTGAAGCAACACATTCCTTTAAATTGTTCCTGCACCGGTTTTTCAGAAGGTCGTGTATTGCGAACGCCAAAGCGTAAACAGAGTCAATCACGAACTGCACCAGGCCCTCTTGCTCATAGTGATAATCCTCTACATGCTCTTTGCCTTAAAGGAATATAAAGATATGAACACAAATAAATTGAAAGTAAAAAACCTTGTGTGATTGATTTTGCCAGCAAATAATTTAAGTCATGTATATAGACAAGATGCGGCTGCTAGGTGCGCCAGCGCGTCATACCCTGGTCAGCCACAGCTATATCCGACTGTATACATTGAGAGAAAGTACAGGGGAGCCAAGCCCTCTCTGATTCCTTACATGGCATGATAATATCGAAACCAGGTCCCGAGGTTATAGAACTTTTTCATGCTCAGCTCAACTAAGTACGAAATTTAAACTGCTCTTTAAAACTAAAATACCAACAAATAAAGAAGTTCCCTGCTATAAGTCTCTCAGATGGTGTATTTATGATGCTAATAAATGTTAAAATGCCAACAGTTGTTGGCATTTTAACGTTTATGAGCAGGATAAATTTCGTGCTCCGCTGAGTTGAGCACGAAAAAAGTTTTATAGCCTCAGAGCCAGTATGTCTGTTTTTCCAGAGTATATATAGATCACAGTAGCCTCATGGTGTTGGTAAAACATCTCCCTCCAACATCAATATAATGTTAATGTTTGTTTCATATTTTGCTGCTTAAAGAATAATGGGTTCTCATGGAAAGGAGAATAGAGCGTTAAGCTAATGTTAGTTGGCATGAGAATTGTTGGACTTTCCATTAATTCTCATGAACAGACTGAATTCAATAGAGTCTGCCGTTTTTAAATTGTGTAGGTTCTGTTTAGCAAGGATTCCTTATTTAATAAGAGGTCGCAACAACTGTCATTGTGCCTGGCGGAGTTGGTAGAACTTCTCCCCAGACATAAATATAATGTTGATACTTTCATACTCTGGTTCAAATAAATATTAGGTTCGGAAGGAAAGCAGAATATCGGGTAAGCTGGTGAGAGAATTGCTGAAGTTTCAAAATGTTCTAGTAACAGTCTCCATTGAACCGTGTCTGTTGTTTTCTACTTTTGTAGGCTCTCCTTATTGAATTATCTTGAATCAATTTATTTATGAGGTTAATTAGTATACGCAGGTTCTCATGCCTCCTCCTCTTGTCGTGGTAGGTAGCTTATGCTAAATACTTGTGACATTTCCTGGTCATAATGCATAGGGAAATCTAGAAAATTCCGTCAGGTTGGGGTGGCTTCTGACAACGTTTTTTTTTAGTCATCAATGACCTCCCTCAAGAAGCAATTGGACCCAAGGGACCGTACGGAGCATCCTCGAGAAGCAATTAGACCCAAGGGGCCTTACGGACCTCCCTTGAAAAGCAATTGAACCCAAGGGGCCATACCGACCACCCCTCAAGAAGCAATTGGACCCAAGGGGCCATACAGACCTCCCTTGATAAGCAATAGGACCCATGGGGCCATACAGACCACCTTCAAGAAGCAATTGGACCCAAGGGGCCATACGGACCACCCTCAAGAAGCAATTGGACCCAAGGGGTCGTACGGACCTCTCTTGAGAAGCAATTGGACCCAAGGGGCCGTACGGACCTCTCTTGAGAAGCAATTGGACCCAAGGGGCCGTACGGACCTCTCTTGAGAAGCAATTGGACCCAAGGGGCCATACGGACCTCTTTTGAGAAGCAATTGGACCCAAGGGGCCATACGGACCACCCTCAAGAAGCAATTGGACCCAAGGGGCCATACATACCTCCCTTGAGAAACAATTGGACCCAAGGGGCCGTACGGACCTCCCTTGAGAAGCTATTGGACCCAAGGGGCCATAGGGACCACCCTCGAGAAGCAATTGGACGCAAGGGGCCGTACGGACCTCCCTTAGGAAGCAATTGGACTCAAAGGGCCATACGGACCACCCTCAAGAAGCAATTGGACCCAAGAGGCCTTACGGACCTCCCATGAGAAGCAATAGGACCCAAGGGGCCATACCGACCACCATCAAGAAGCAATGGGACCCAAGGGGCCATACGGACCACCCTCAAGAAGCAATTAGACCAAAGGGGCCGTACGGACCTCCCTTGAGAAATAATTGGACCCAAAGGACATATGGACAACCCTCGAGAAGCATTGGACCCAAGGGGCCGTACTGAACTCCCTTGAGAAGCATTGGACTCAAGGGGCCATACGGACCACCCTCGAGAAGCAATTAGACTCAAGGGGCCGTACGGACCTCCCTTGAGAAGCAATTGGACCCAAGGGACCGTATAGATCTCCCTGGAGAAGCAATTGGACTCAAGGGGCCGTACGGAACTCCCTCGAGAAGCAATTGCACCCAAGGGGCTGTACAGTACTCCCTCGAGAAGCAATTGGACTAAAGGGGCCGTAAGGAACTCCCTCAAGAAGCAATTGTACCAAAGAGGCTTTACAGAACTCCCTCGAGAAGCAATTGGACCCAAGGGGCCATACGGACGTCCCTCGAGAAGCAATTGGACCCAAGAGGTCCAATTGCTTCTCGAAGAATGTCCGTACCAGAATTTATAAGGAAACATGTAACCACTTGTGATTTTCCAGGGGAGTCTAGACCTTTGCCCCCCTCTCTGGATCCACCCATGCAATCACCTATAGCTTGACATCTCTATTTTTAAAGGAGTTGGTGTGATTTACCTGAACATTTTCTTTGCCCCGGGATGTCTTCAAACGAGCACCCAAATACAGCCTCCCAGTACTCAGTGAACCAAGGATCCGTATCCACATGACTTGGACTTAGTTGTTGGAAGTACTCATCAAATTCTACGAAGGGAAAAAATGTTTTAAGATATTAAGAGCAATTCTCTGTAACCACTTAAAAAGTTGTGCCACGCATAGTCACCGATTTTGCTGAAACTTTCCTATCATGGTCATGGTGACCCAAAACCAAGCAATCAACACTCCTTTCATCCATATGCATGCCCGTTGCCATGGAAACGGCAAATGAACATTTTGGCTAAAATAGTGACAAAAAATCACTTAAAATTGATGGATTTCCCAATGAAATCATCACTTTAGAATAAACCAAATGCCACAAATTATCCATATGTATGAATATATAACACATCTTGGTTAGAAATAAACAATCAAAATTACATTTGGAAAACCTCGGTTTTTATCCATGCTCTGCAAAGTGGGTGGGGTTTCAGAAATTTGACAAATGTGATTTTTGAGCATTTTCAAAGGACATTTTCATATTGAGTGCGGTCGGTTACAAATATGCCGGCATATTCCAGAAATATAACAAGGTTTCCTTAATTGATATATGAAAAGACATGTTTGGGAAAGTATGGTTCCTGAAGCGTTACCATAGCAACAATAAATGTACCGTCACAAAAAGCAAATTTATCTGTGACTGTATTTCTGATCTCATAAAACTCTGCTGAAGGGACATATCTGATTTTTAAATGAGGAAATATGTTCCTTATTAAGATAATGTACCCAAAATAACATATTATGTTGTAAGTGACCTGCTGAAGGTCAAGGTCAAGGTCACAGAAGCAAGAAATTAACTTAAAATGAGCAATTTTGCCACATATTTAGGTCTATTTCTCTATTATTTGATGTGACTCGGTTTGTAAATTTAGTCTTCTTATACGCAGTTACTTGCCTATTAAAATGAAATAATTTTATCCTCCATATTACCTCAAGGTCAAGGTCAAGGTCAATGAATTTTTAACATTTTTGGTTTTAAATTGGAGATATTGACACTATTCGTTAACCAATTTCTTTAATTCAGTTATATTTAGCTTCTTCATTTAGAAACATGCTGCAGAGTATAACATTGTTAAAATAACGTGACGATTTGCCATAGTTATCAGTTTGAAGGTCAAGGTCAAGGTCACAGAAGCCAGAAATTACCATAAAATGAGCGATTTTCGCACATATTTAAGTCTATTTCTCCATTATTTGATGTGGTTTGGTTTTTATATGTATTCTTTACATAAGCAACTACAATGCCTTTTAAACTGACATAATTTTATCCTCCATATTACTTCAAGGTCAAGGTCAAGTTCACTAAAACTTGAATATTTTTGGCTGTAAATTGGAAATATTGACACTATTTGCAAACCGATTTCTTTATTTCGGGTATGTTGAACTGCTTGCTTTAGAAATATGCTGCACGGTAAAACATTGTTAAAATAACACGACAATATGCCTAAATTATCATTTAAAAGGTCAAGGTCAAAGAGTAAAGAAATTGGCATAAAATGGGGGATTTTTACACATAATAATTTTGGTCATAAATTGGAGAAATTGACAATATTTGTTAACCGATTTCTTTTTTTTGGTTATGTTAAGCTTCTTCCTTAAGAAATATGCTGAGCAGTATAGCATTTGTTAAGATATCATGACAATAGGCCTTAAATAGGAATTTGAGGATCAAGGTCAAGGTCACAGAATAAAAAATGACATAAAGTGAGCGATTTTCACCCATATTTTAGGCTATCTCTCCATAATTTGGTTTAATTTGATTTGTATCTTTAATTTTTATCTACACAACTAGCCTTTTCTTATGAAAAAGGTTTTATGATGTCTCTTCCTGATGATTAGCAGGCTTATATTATTGATGCTTTTAACACTACATCCAGATATTTTGACAATATTCTAAACATTGATAATGTTTATTTTGACACTATGATAAGTCAAATATACCCTTCAGAGCTCCAAGTTAATAAAGCTAATACCTCTGATACCAAAGCCGCCTTTTTAGACTTGCATTTGTCAAATTCTAATGATATTGTTTCTACCAAAATCTATGATAAACGTGACGAATTTGATTTTGAAATGGTCATTTTCCCATTTTTAAATGGTGATGCTCCTCTCTCTCTACATCCTATGGTGTCTATATCTCTCAACTCATTCGTTTTGCTAGAGCATCTAGCCATGTTGCTGACTTCAACACTCACAATAAATTGTTAACTCATAAACTTCTTAAACAAGGCTATCAGTATCATAAACTTTGCAAAATCTTTTCTAAATTTCATAGACGATACTTTGATTTGATATCTAAATTAAAAATTGGACTTAAATCTCTCTTGCGCCAAGGACTTTCGGAACCTGATTTCTATGGTGACTTGGTGTATAAATTGAAGAGGATTGTTGGTCCAAATAATTTGTCAGCGTGGCTTATTGAAATAATTTCCCATTATAAAAAAATGGCTATAACATTTATGTATTGCAGCAGACTGCATGCTTGGTGGTTAACCCAATCACGATTGGCAACTTTGCTTTCCCATTTAATTGCACGCCGGTGGGTCGGACTTCAGACTCTATGACGGTTCCGACTTAAAGACTTATGTATTGGTGAGGCCTGATAGGTAGGGGCCTGATGCTTTGGCTGTTGTCAGGCCCACCGGGGTTTACCTGTTGGATTTCTTTTGCTCCGGTATTCAGTTTTATTTACTTTCGAGTCCTTACCTTTGCTTTATCTCCTTTTTAAACCGTGATTTATATATTCTTTAAAAAAAAATAATAGGAGATAATGCATTGATCAGTTAGGGGTCTTTCATGTAAACAAAACATCTATGTGTCTTGATTCACATCTGAATTAAGGGTGAGGCTGGTGCACCGTTAAACTGGGTTAAGCCCTCCAGTAAAATACTTTTACTGACCCTTCCAAGGCGATGCTTATTTTGTGGATCATGTATGTTATTTTTGTCTTGTTTTGTTATGCTTTCATGCACGTTTTGTTTGTTGATGCCTTGTGGTCACCTGCTGGGAAAGAGCTGAACTCTTGGCTCTCGTTTGTGATGACTAATTGTGACGTTGTCGCTTTCCCATTGGTATCCTGGGCCAGGTGTGGTGCTTGATTGTATCGATTCCTGATCTTTGCCCTCTTTCTTACTTTTTTTAAATGGAAATAATTTTATCCTTCACATAACTTAAAGGTCAAATTCGCTGAAATTTTAACATATTTTGTCATACAAAGAAAGAATTGACAACATCCTTAGTCCAGTTATGTCTAGCTTTTACCTTTAGAAATATCAAGCATAGTACAATACTGGTAAAACATGACTATGTGCCTTAAATAGGTCATAAGCTAAAATTTAACATAAATTCAGCCATTTTCCCAATAGTTAAGTTCTTTATTCGTAATTTAGTGTGATATTGTTTTGGTATTCACTCTTGGTATACAAAGCAAAAATACTTCTCAAACTAAACAATTTTATTTGTTCAAGATTTTTGCAGTCTATCACACACATTCTGTCAGGATTGATATAACGCTATGCAATTAAATTGATTAACCACTAGTGGTTTACAGATTTATTAGCATAATATAATGACGGTTTCAGCTAAAAAATATGATCTTTGGTAATTTCATAGTCATGTGATAAACTGAATCTAACATTGATGATTCTATACTAATGAATTTCTTAATTTTAGTGAAAACCTATTGACTGTTTAACAAATCTCACAGTTGATCCCTTTTCAATAATGTTTTTGATAAATTGATTTAAAAATGAGCACTCATGTAAGATCCTTTGATGCTGTTATGGACATCTATCATATTAAATTGACATTGACCAAATGTGTAAAAGCCACTAGTGGTAAATCAATTTTAATACATTTTTATATCACTCCCAGTCTCGACATCATATAATAAAATATTGAAATTTTCCTCAGTATGTTGGTTTCAGGTTTATACTGTTTGTATATTTATGACTTGTATCCCAGTTAGGGGTTTGGTCAATTAAAAATATGTAAACTCTTTCAAACTCTTTTAGGAGCTTGTAACTTTGTCAATAATTTCATTGGAGAGTTATATCATCAGATACATGGTAAGATTTCAGCGTAGTCGTCAAAGATGATTTCTGAGAGTACTGACAATTGAAAAATGGTCATCTCAATTCCTTTTCTAATAGTTATCAGATTCTTGTTTACCTGTTCTACTTAAACACATTAAGACGAAGGTATAAAGTACAAAATTTAGCTGCTAAGTTGACCAATCGCAAGTGATGTGGCTTATGGTGTCATGTGTCCCTTGATATATGAAAACATATACTGTCAGAGGAAGAATTTTAGAAAAAAAAAACTAAAAATGACTAGAACAAAGAAATGGGTTAACAAATATTGTCAATACTTCCAATTTAAAACCAAAAATATAAAAATTTCATTGACCTTGACCTTGAAATAATGAGGAGGATTTAATTATTTCAGGTTAAACGTCATTGTAGTTGAGTATATAAAATTATATATACAAACCAAATCACATCAAATAATGGAGAAATAAACTTAAATATAAGCTAAAACCTATCTTTTTACGGTAATTTCTGGCTTCTGTGACCTTGACCTTGAGATTCAACTTGATAATTAAAGCAAATTGTCATGCTGTTTAAACAATGTTATACTGCGAGGCATATTTCTAAAGAAACAATCTGAACAGAACTGAAATAAAGATATTGGATAACAAATATTGTTTATATGTCCATATTACAACCAAAATATGACAACTTAAGTGGTGACCTTGACCTTGAAATAATATGGAAGATAAAATTATTACCGATTTAAAGGCATTACGGTTGCTGTTGTAAAGATTAAATATACAAACCAAATCACATCAAATACTCGAAAAATAGATTTAAATGTGTGCGAAAATCGCTAATTTTATAGTAATTTCCGGCTTCTGTGACCTTGATCTTCAAACTGATAATAAAGGCATATTGTCACGTTATCTTAACAATCTTAACCTGTGCAGTATATTTCTAAAGGAGGAAACTAAACATAACTGAATTAAAGAAATTGGTTAACAAATATTGTCAATAATTCCAAAATTAAACCAAAAATGTTAAAATTTCATTGACCTTAACCTTGTAGTAATATGGAGGATAAAGTTTTCATTTAAAAGGCAGTGTAGCTGCGTATAAGAAGATTAAATATACAAACCAAGTCACGTCAAATAATGGAGAAATAGACTTAAATATACGCGAAAACTGCTCATTTTAAGTCAATTTCTTGCTTCTGTGACCTTGACCTTTAGCAGGTCACTTACAACATATTATGTTATTTCGGTACATTATCCATATTTCCTCATTTACATCCATATTATATCCTACTTTTTCTACTAATTTTAAAGTTTGTAGAGACTACAGACTGTAACCTGGTGAGATACTTGCCCCATGCAAAGAAGCGGTGACTATTGTAGTTGTTGGGTTATGATCTATGTCGTCTATAGCTGCTGTTGTGAAAATAAGTTTCTTAAAAAAGAAAGACAAACCATAAAAAAGAAAAAGAAAGATATTTCTTGAGAAAGAAGCTAAACATAATTGAAAAAAAGAAATCGGTTATCAAATATTGTATTTTTTCCAACAATTTATGTACAAAAATATTAAAGTTTCAGTTACCTTGACCTTGACCTTGAAGGTATCTAGAGGATTAAACTATTTTAGTTTAAATACATCGTAGATGTGTAGATAAGGATTAAATATACAAACCAAATCACACCAATTGATGGAGATATAGTCTAAAATATGGGCGAAAATCGCTCATTTAATGTATATTTATTTATTCTGTGACCTTGACCTTGACCCTCAAATACCTATTTAAGGCCTATTCTAAAGATATCTTAACAAATGCTATACTGCGCAGCATATTTCTTAAGGAAGAAGCTTAACATAACTAAAATAAAGAAATCAGTTAATAAATATTGTCAATATCTCCAATTTATGACCAAAAATATTATGTGTGAAAATCTCCCAATTATACCTATTTCTTGACTTCTTGACCTTGACATTTAAAATGACAAATTTAGGCATATTGTCGTGTTATTTTAACAATGTTATACCGTGCAACATATTTCTTAAGCAAGAAGTTCAACATACTCGAAATAAAGAAATTGGTTTACAAATAGTGTCAATATTTCCAATTTATAGCCAAAAAATTCAAGTTTTAGTGACCTTGACCTTGACATTGAAGTAATTTGGAGGATAAAATTATTTCAATTTAAAAGGCATTGTAGTTGCTGATGTAAAGATTAAATATACAAACCAAACCACATCAAATAATGGAGAAATTAACTTAATTATGTGCCAAAATCGCTCATTTTATGGTAATTTCTGGTTTCTGTGACCTTGACCTTGACCTTCAAACTGAAAACTATGGCAAATCGTCACGTTATTTTAACATTGTTATACTGTGCAGCATATTTCTAAAAGAAGAAGCTTAATATAACTGAATTAAAGAAATTGGTTAACGAATAGTGTCAATATCTCAAATTTAAAACCAAAAATATTAAAAATTCATTGACCTTGACCTTGACCTTGAGGTAATATGGAGGATAAAATTATTTCGTTTTAATAGGCAGTGTAGCTGAGTATAAGAAGACTAAATTTACAAACCAAGTCACATCAAATAATAGAGAAATAGACCTAAATATGTGGCAAAATTGCTCATTTTAAGTTAATTTCTTGCTTCTGTGACCTTGACCTTGACCTTCAGCAGGTCACTTACAACATGATATGTTATTTTCGGTGCATTATCTTAATAAGGAACATATTTCCTCATTTAAAAATCAGATATGTCCCTTCAGCAGATTTTTATGAGATCAGAAATACAGTCACAGATAGATTTGCTTTTTGTGACGGTACATTTATTGTTGCTATGGTAACGCTTCAGGAACCATACTTTCCCAAACATGTCTTTTCATATATCAATTAAGGAAATCTTGTCATATTTCTGGAATATGCCGGCATATTTGTAACCGACCGCACTCAATATGAAAATGTCCTTTGAAAATGCTCAAAAATCACATTTGTCAAATTTCTGAAACCCCACCCACTTTGCAGAGCATGGATAAAAACCGAGGTTTTCCAAATGTAATTTTGATTGTTTATTTCTAACCAAGATGTGTTATATATTCGTACATATGGATCATTGGTGGTATTTGGTTAACGTTAAAGTAATGATTTCATTGGGAAATCCATCAATTTTAAGTGATTTTTTGTCACCTTTTTAGCCAAAATGTTCATACGCCGTTTCCATGGCAACGGGCATGCATATGGATGAAAGGAGTGTTGATTGCTTGGTTTTGGGTCACCATGACCAAGATAGGAAAGTTTCAGCAAAATCGGTGACTATGACTGCCATGACCCTATGTAAAAATTTAAGTGGTTACAGAGAATTGCTCTTAAAATTTATCAATCGTTTTGTAACTAAAGGACTTATACAACTCACTCCTTCATTGGGAAACCAGGTTTACTCCTCAACCATTTACAAATACAGTTTTCAGATACTCTTATGTAGACGAACGTAACAAAATAAAGTAAAAACAAAATGTGCCTGAAATATATATTTATCTTATATCAGAACTGCCTGATCGTCTTAGTATCAGAAGACAGATAGATTGACCAGGCAAAATCCAGCGATGTACTCAGTTTCCAAGATTTAATTCTGGTTTACAAATACAAAAGCCGCCAAAACTAAGATTATCGCTTGCACATGTATATGTGCGGCTATTGCGAGCTAAGGTCGATCCTGACCTCCGGGTTTAGTGGTAAGCGCATCGGACTATGGCGCACATTGTATGTGTGTGTGTGCGTGCGTGCGTGTGTGTGTTTTCTTGCCATTTTTAGCATTTTAAAACTGATTTACTTGATACTAGAATGGAAAATGGAAATATCACATGACAGAAATAGTCACTCTTGGCTTTTTATATATGCTCAAAAACAAAAAAGAAAAGTCCGATTTTCATGGTACTGTATCTTTCGATCCAGATCATATGTCGCAACAGAATTAAAAACCAAAATGTTTCGCAAACGTCAGACACACGAAAATTTGTAATGATTTGATTTTATCTTCTTATCTGGAAGGGTTATTGAACCTAATGTGGAAACAGCTTTTTCTACTATCAAAAGGAAACTTAATCATCCGAACGTGACACATTTTACGTTAAATGGCAGCCAGGAGCGTTTGACGATGAAAAGAAAACTACAATTTCCAAATCTGCTTATTAAACGAGCGAAATTGCAGTTCAAAACATTAATTTATGAAATCACCTGAAGTTACTTTCATTTTGAATTAAACGAATATTAATTTAAGAACTTCCAAATCATCTTAATCTAACATCATTTTGACACCGTTTTTATTTTTATTTTATAGCGTTGTGTTTGTGTTTGAAAAAAAAATACACAAACGAGAAAAACAAAAACTATAGCTGATGTTGGCATTCAAATGTTCAGTAAATCTGTTTTATACCCCACCCCTTATTGAAAAAGCATCAAAGAATGTTCATGATCTTGCTTACTGGCTTACTGAAGATAAACATCAGATTTAAGAAAAATGAATTCTGCTTCTAAGACGACAATTACAGATTATGGATGTGGCCGTGAAAGCAATGCATATAGCTAACATGCATAACATCTTACCAGGGAGTTTGCTCACTGATGTTTAAATTTGGATTATGACGGACACACAAGCTTTTGATTTTGTGACCTTTGATTTTAAGGGTACTCGTATTCGCTGATTATCAAATGAATTTCGCTTAGGTGCATAACCTTGCTAAATTATCAAAGTTTGTAATTTGAATATTTGAATGAAATGCGTTCATATATTTGGAATTGACAGACATAAACGTCAACCGGACATGACTTTATTGTTTGAGTATATAATTCTGCAAGTTGTTGACGACTTATAATTACCCAACCCATTTGATTAAATGCTTAGCAGCGTTTCTTGCATGGAGTTGCTGTAGACGATATGGTTTTGTTGCAAAACAGAAAATTTCACCAAATCTGCTCAATTTTGGTCTCAAAATGTTCCGCTCGTTCTAACTAAGAAAACGAGTACCCACACGTTATGTTTCTGTCCATAAACAACGCAGTTATTGAAATTTAAATTTGCCAAACCATGCCTTATTTTCACCATTGTTGCATAACGTCTCCTTTCATAAACGAACCGTACGCGCATCGTTGTCGCGCATGTCGATAAGCGCCTGTGTGTTTTTACAGGGAAGCGGGTAACCAGGCCATGGTATAGTGACAGTCAATAGTCAAATTTATTGACCGGTCAATAGTTCAGTGACTCATGACATAGCAAAAAATAGACAATAACTCTGTATATAGACGGTTGGGTAATAACAATAGATCATGTGTGATCTATGGCCCAGGTATGCCATCGTGTGAACATTACCGGGGGAACCACACTAGCACAATTCATAGACCATGCCATTATACAAAGAAGATCAGAAACACGGGTAATTATTATAGGCCCGCAGAGTTACTGTCGGTTCAAAGATAGATGAACATCGTTGTAAACAAAAATACAAACTAATAAGTAATATCCAGGAGATTGATGCTTTATATAGGTATATATCATAATATACTGCCTTTACCTGTAATTGGATATTTGCCGTTATTTACCGTATCTGTGAAAAATGGTATAGTCCTATTATTATGCATCTTTGAACCGACAGTATGCTGGCTTTGTACTTGTTGATTATCTGTATTTACAATAATATCTATCAAAAACAAAGTTATTTTTAACTCACTATTTTTAGAACCAAAAAACGTATTTCATTGTATCCTAAGTGTAATATGCATATACCAATTGCAAGGATATTCGTAGCATAGTGGATGAATCGCTTTTATACAGTCCTTGGGGTTGCCAGTTCGAATCCCGTCACTGTACTTTTTTCGATTTTATTTATTTATTCATTTATTATTGATGCAATGGTTTAAATATAAATTCATAATCCATTCCGCAAATCATTTCGGTTGCTGTATATCGCTTTTATGACAGCAAACAGTCCATAGCTTGTTGACATAACGCCCTCCGTGGCATCTCGTATAGGGCATCGTATATGCTAGTGTCACATTTAAGGAAAGTATAATTGCAAAATATGTCAAAACGGTTGTCCAACCCTGATTGAAAGGATAGTTATAGAAATAGTATATCATAAAAATAATGAAAAATAAATTAATGCATAGGTGGGATTTGAACCCTGCACATAATGGTAAAATAATGGATTTTCTGCTGGCGGTGTCTCTGCCTACTGAGCTATCCATCCTGAGAGCAAATAGTTTTAAAATAGCCAGACCTGACTTCTGACTATGCTGTCCAAATGTTTGATTTAAATGTTTACAAACAAGCAAACGTAAACATAGCCACTAGAGCTTGGACGAACTATTATTAGTGGTATGACAATCTGTATTAGAATAAGAATTCCGTTTATCATATGACGTCGTGTCTGGGAGTGCAATAACGCCATGCAAAAGAATCTATACACTACATAATATTCTTATGTTTTCCCAATTCATTCCACAAACACCCAGATTTACAGACACTACAGAACAGATCCTAAGATTTACATACCAAATTAAATTCTGTAATTTACTGACACAATAAATCTTATGGATTCAAGGATGCAGACCAGTAGACAAATAGTATGGACCTGATCAGTTTGCCCATACCTAGCAACCAGACTGTGTCCACACTGTTTTGTTCATTTGCAAACTTTTTCAGTATGAAACCCTTAGGATCATAATATAAGAGTATTCAAACTGTTTACGTATATATTTTGTAAACACTTGTGATAATTGATACTTGTAATCTATTTATTTTTTGTATAAAAATGTATATTTTATGGACATATGTATATGTATATACCATTATAGAGGGCCTCATGGAAGATAAGCTGTTACATTGTGCTCGTATGTATTTGCTAAATGTAGTAACCCTCTTTAAATAAAGTCTTTACTTACTTACTTACTTACTTACTTACTTACTTACTAACTTACTTACTTACTTACTTACTTACTTACTTACTTACTTACTTACTTACTTACTAGTGATTTACAGATTTTCGGTAAAAGTTATGACGTCCATAACAACGTTGCGTACATAATGACAAAATTATCACGTTTTTATGGCAGAAATGGGATTTCAAAGTAATCTTAATGTTATATGATAAATAGTATGAAACATTGGTGCTTTTGTATTATTCAATTTATTAAACACGCTGCGAAAAAGAGATAAAATGCTAGGCAAACCTCGCATTTTATCTCTTTTCCCCCAACTCGTTTATAAATTCAATTTATCATGAGCATCATCACTATAAGATCCTCTATATATTACCTTTGATAACCCTTCGTTTAGGCAATAGTGTGACTGCTCCTTCCGCCACGAGTTCCTGTCCATACACAGGATGGATTTTGGCTCCCCAGCTGTCGCTAGCCAGAAATGTCAGCTCTGTTGAACTGTTGCTCCTCTTTAAAGTTTTAAGTAGTTTTCTGCAGTTGTCCTCATTTACAAACATGACCACGGCCCGAGCTTTATGTCCATCGAGAAGCTGACGTATAATTTCATCGAACTCTTCATCGGTGGCAAGCCGAGAAATTTTCAAGGATTTGGCAATACAAATTCCTGAAAAAATACCAAACTGAAATATAATGAAATCGATGGACTGATTATCATTAGGTCAACTGACCATGATATGCTATGTTAAACCCGTGGTGAACGTAGATTGGGGGAGGAGCGGTCCAGTTTTTCTGCTAATTTACAAGCCTGTTTTGCATACCAGTAGCCAGACAATGTTAAAATGTATAAGTAAGTAAAATATCATGTGGTTCAAGAATTATGAGCATTTTCACGTACGAGGCCCCAAGCGGGGGGTCTATGCGCTCTTGTTCCCTGAAAATAATGCATTGATCTCCCCAAATCCCTGAAAGAAAATACCTAAGCTCCCTGAAAGTATTTTCCTTTGCTCCCATAATCCTTAAAATTAATTCAGCTTCTGCCCAAATCTCCCAAGATATAAGCCAAAAATCCCCCCCTTAATGTAATTTTCTTTCCGTAGGATTAAATTCACAAACTTAAGACACGAGCGGGTGACTTAATATTCGCTTAATATTTTCTGTTATACATGTAAAGACGGGGCTTAGCCACGGAATAGATGGTATCTAATAATTTTAATGAAATAAATGATATATAGCTAAAAGAATGAGGCCATCCTAAAAGTTCTGTTGCTGTCGCTGGTAAAGTAGGTATGGATGAATGCTCTCTAGATTAGGGGCAGCAAGACCACTTGGTTTTCTGGTGAGGCCGGCTTTTTCAACAGATGAAACTCAATTTTTTAGACAAAGTGAAAGCATTTATTTTTGTAGACATAGGAAGTATTTATATAATAGCCCTATATTCAGTTTCATCAAGCAAGTATATATCTGATCAGCATTCATTTAAGTTTGAATAAAACATCCAACTAACTAAAGAGAGAATTGCATACCAGGCGGGTAGGTAGTCCTGTAATGATGTGGATTCACACTCTTGCGAGGGGGCCCGGGGGCATGCTCCCCCGTATTTTTTTTTATAAAAATGTTGCTATCTGGTGCATTCTGAGCGTTCCAAAGTATCTTATTATCAACCTAAAAATCAACAATTTTTAGGATAACAAACCAAGAACAACCCAAATAATATTTGCCATATTTTTCTCCATATATATATATATATATATATATATATATATATATATATATATATATATATATATATATATATATATATATATATATATATATATATATATATATATATATATATATATATATATATATATATATATATATATATATATATATATATATGTAAAATAAAAAAGTCCGATTTCACAATAATATAACTTTATTTTCTTCTGTTCTACCGGTTTCACTTTTCAGATCATCAGGAACTATTCAAAATGGTGGCCGTTGCATAGTTACAACGTTGCCGTTATTAACGTTACGTCTATGACGTAAACGTTATGCAGTTAAATATAATAATAAAAAAATACATGTAATTTGAAAATGTACGCTTAGTGCGTTAATATATAGTGCAGTACAATTGCTGTACATCGCACTAATTAGTATATAATATTTTAGAGTGTCAGACCTCCAGAAAATAGTGCGTATT
Organism: Loripinus fragilis; assembly: GCA_964019695.1. Taxonomy (NCBI): domain Eukaryota; kingdom Metazoa; phylum Mollusca; class Bivalvia; order Lucinida; family Lucinidae; genus Loripinus; species Loripinus fragilis. The sequence goes on along the minus strand of OZ026520.1, from coordinate 60,955,234 downwards.
TAATCATAGTTCTACGCCCATGCTTATAGTGCTGTACATTCGCTGCGCGTCGCACTAGTGAGTATGGTATATTGAAGTGTCAGACCTCCAGATAAGAGTGCATACTTAAAATCACACTCATATTTCTCAACCAAAACATCCGTTTTGGGTACTCAAAAGAATCGTCTCAATGAGACGGTTCTTATGAGCATCCCAAAACATGTTTCTACCGATGGTATAAGAAAATAATCGCATTCGTACGCACAAAACGTGGTGCTGTACATTTGCTGTACGTCGCACTAATAATATAGTGCAATACATTTACTGTACGTCGAACTAATAAATATAGTATATTAGATTATGAGACCTCAAGATAAGAATGCGCACCTTTCGTATTTCTCAACCAGAACATACGTTTTGGGTACTCAAAAGAACCGTCTCCGCGAGATGGCTCTTTTTAGCATCCAAAACAGTATATATATATATATATATATATATATATATATATATATATATATATATATATATATATATATATATATATATATATATATATATATATATATATATATATATATATATATATATATATATATATATATTTCGTTATATCATAGGTCCTGTGCTTTGATCATTATGTTGGATGCAGTTGATATGATATACATATCGTTACATCATAGACAAACCTAATTATACCGTGTGTTTTGACAATTATAGTGGATGCATTAGATATTATGTTCCGTATACATATCGTTACATCATATATAACCTCTTTGTTCCCTGTGCTTTCATCATTATATTGGATGCATTTGATATGTTGTTGAGTCTGAATAATCTGAAAAACGGATCCTTCAGAAATAGAGAGAATCCTCAAAATTTGACAGCAGACTCGGTTTTGTTGAGTCTGTGAGAAAAAATGTTGATATTTAAAGCTGCATAGTCTGTAACTTTTGATATTTTGATTTTAGAACTAACGTTTCTTTTTTTCAAGAACACAGTAAAAAAAAACTAAAATTCAGGTATACATTTTACCGATATCGTAAATCTTAACAAATTATCAGTATTGAAACAACAGCATTTATGTTAAAATTAACTGTCTATAATTATTGGAGGGACGCAAATAATTACCAACAAGAGAAAAACACACCTGTTTTATAAAAAAAATCACTTTTCCGTGCAGTATTCAGATATAGTGAATTGATTTATTGTGCAAACATAACTGAATTCTACTTTTACAAATGATTTAAGAAGAAAATAAAAAAATAAATAAAATGTTCATAGTTGCAGACTTATTCTCTTTAATTTTATTTCGGACTAGCATGACATACTATGTTAAGAAATTGACACATTGGTTCATGCTTTCTTCGAATCTGAAAGTGTCTGGCTAGGACAATGGAAAACTTGTCACCGGCTCTGTAACAGTGAAATATGTACGGCAGAGTTGTAAAATCTGGATAAAAGGTTGAGCTGATGAATATATCTTCATTGGTGCCCAACTCCGTCACAAAGATTTCGGATTTTCGCTGATAGGTCGTCGCGAAACAATTCGGAAAACGGAAAGACGTTAGTAATCTATTTAACTGTTTTATGATTTATAAAGGTCAACATGTGCTTTTATTATATGAAAACTGCCAGATGTATTTGCCACTTTGAGTTTCTAAGTTGTTTATCGTTTCTAACTGAAAATAGCAACACAATCATAATCATTGCATTTGCTGCATTTTGGTGTCACGGTCTGTTTAAGACAATGTCACAGCTTGGTTGACACGGGTAAAATGCCAAGTAAAGGCACTTTCCACTACATAAGCTTTATATTGCTCGTTAACTCATAGTTTTTAGTTCAATAACTCAATATTATGAGTAAATAACGAGTATGGCATAAAAAGCTGTTTCGCATGAAATAACAAAAGTAACGTCCTAATTAGCATAGACTAATGCATCAAACAAGGCAGGTCACATGCCGTTGATGATCTTTTTTGTTATTTTTGGAATTTTTGGAATTTTAATCATTATGTGGTTTCTGGGCCATCACAAAAATGACTTCATCAAAAGAAACGTGCATAGAGGTGAACATGATTAAGTTTTAGTCTGAAACTTCATCTACTTCAATGCAACACGTTCGCTACACCTATAGCAGTATCTGTTTAGCATGTGAATCTCATGATTTGAAAATTGGAAAACCCTTTTCTAAGAATATATTTGTCATTAATTTATATAATTCATCTTGAATTGAATGATTGGTCAGTATTCAAGCACAATAACAACTTCAACTTAAACCTTTCATGGGTGGGTTGGTACCGGAAGGCTGTCTTTAGCTGGGCCCATTCTGGCTTAGCTATTGGTCTTCCTTATCTCAAATTGTCAGTGAATTGTGTGTCCTTTTATTTTATTTTTCACATCAGTATGATAATTTGATTTTTTTTAAATGATGCGTTGCAAAAGTTAGGAAGCCTCCATACCAGATGAAAGATTTGTTTGTGAAGATTTGAATAGTACAATAGCCGCCCTCTCCCAATGGCCTTAGCTGCTCTTAGTTTTAAGGTTGTTATTCTGTTATTGTTTATCCATTGTATGATATTGCTCCCATTTGACGGGTTTGTGTTTGTAACTTGTTTTGTAGTGTAGTTCTTGGTGTGGGTCTATTTTAGCAATTATATAGCAAGTGATAGCTAGTTGCTTTAGTTTAATTGTATTGCGGCTGTCTACGTCTCTTTCTCATGATCCATTGAGTTGGTCTGCCTTCAGTGATTGTGACATTTCCTAGTTATACTCAGTTGTTTCTGTTTTCCTTCTACAAAGTACTAGTCAAGCTGTCAGTTTAAAGTCGGACCAAACAGTGTTCATTTTAATGTTGTTTTGATAAGATTACAAGGAAAACTAATATCAGGCATTTTTGTAAAATGTCTTAAATAAACCGTGACAGTTCCATTTGAATTGTTTTCAAAACCGTGACATTGTATCAACCAAACTGTGACATTACATTTTTTGTTTTGTTGTTTTATGCGATTATACAACAGATATGCAAAAGATATTAAATATAACTATTTTATGAATCTATAGAATCATGCTTCCAGGTTAAATTATTCTTATTTTACTTATCCTTCTTATGAAAACGCCTAGGAAACCTTATTGCCAATAAACACAATGGTATTGTAATTGCTGAGTAAATAGCTATTATTAATATTGGTGTGCTGTCCGTTATCACTTTTAAAACGATATCGACGATAAGGGATAAAAAGAAACGACTTACCATAATTATTTCGACCTTATGCGTGTCCGGGCATTTTTTTCGCTTAAATTCCGTGACGTTGTCTTAAAAGTTCCGTCACAGTTGTAAGTGAAAATTCGTGACGGATCAGCGAAAATCCGAAAATCGTTGTGACGGAGTTGGGCACCAGTGATCTTTATCATACTGAATATTCTTGGTTAATATGATTCTCAGAGTTGTTTAGGCATTATTGCTCATATTTTCCCTGTAGTGCAATTGAATTATTAAATTAGTAGTGATGCAGAGAATAGATGACATACTGCACGTGTAATTTACCCTCATGCTGAATATACAGGAAAACCTGTCTTAAGCGGCCACAATCAAAAAGAACACCAAAATTGGATTTCAATACCGCTTATCGCTTAATGCAGGTCAAAAGTATTACAGAATGCTCTATGGGGAGCATTCTGCAATACTTTCAGCCTTCATTAAGCAACCGTTTGTCATTAAGGTTTTTGTTTTGTCTATTTTTTGAGTGGCCGTTTTATACAGATTTTACTGTATATGAATAGTTAAACGAAAAAGAATATCATAGAAATAAGCATCAGATCTACTGTTTTGGACCATCATATACAGGAGCAAGCTTGGTGTTATTATGCTGAGACATTTTTATTTTCTTTTGCAGTTAGAAAATTAAACTAGTTTAATTTGTTACATTAATTGATTTAATCTTACATTTCTATAAAACAAAAATGCAAACAAAATAGATCTTGAGACGATCGCGACATCTTGTCAGGAGTTGCAGGATGTGCCCAATTGATCGCAATACATGTAATTAAACATCCCAAAAGAACAAGACAATCTGGATTTATCGTGAAAAACCTGATTTTGTGGCATGCAAGCAAAACTGGCGCAGTTCAGATTGGGAATCTGTACACTCCAATAAGCGCCTTTAGTTTGTGCAATATAAAATGTTTAATAATAAAAAAGCAATATTGCAGGTAGTTTTTGTAGCTGAGCATTCTGGACCAGGCATTACCCAGTCGTAAACCCCGAAGCAATATTATCCTTTTTTGGGAGCGCAGCGGCTAAGTGGTGGGTTTCTTGACTTGAGATCGAGCGGTCGCTGGTTCGCGTCTTACTGATCGCACTGTGCTGTGTCCTTGAGCAACACAGTTTTACTCACTGCTATGCACTGGTTCAACCCAGGAAGGCACCCCAATATGACTGAAAAATGTTACTAATACGTAAAGCGCCGACCAAAACAAAGTCTTGTTTGTGTTAATATGTATTTACCCCGTCATCAATGCAGATTGAACGACCTTGGCTGCTGCCATCAAAGAGAGGCTTATTTCTTAATCAGACCATTAGAGTAATTTATAGAAGAAATCTCGTCTTTGGTGTCAATAGCCAGGGTAAAGAAAATAGGCATTAACATACATGAAACATTAGGTCATACATTAAAGACAAGTTCGGCCAAATCTGACCATTGTCTTTCCTATTCAGGATTTTTCGTAGACAACAATTTCAGTATTTTAAAAGAAAACCATAATTCATTAGCATACGCGGGTATACGAACAATACTTAGTGTCCTTTCTAGAGATTCAATCATCTCGCTGAGGTAAACACAGTTGCTTGCTTAACTTTAATTGTGTGACGTTCTTGCTGTAGTGTGCCTTGCCAGTGTTTGTGTTTCTTTCTCATGGTTCTGCGGGTTGATATGTGGGCTGTGACATACTCACTTGCATTTTTTAGTTCTTCTTTTAAGGACAAATGTGTCAGTGAGGCTATTACTATTGTAATTAGTTTTGCTGACTTCAATTTTGACGGCCTCATCAGGTCTGGCAACCCAGCTGGTATTTCTTTCTATAATATTTAAGGCTGCCAATGGAGTTGGTTTAAGCATATTTTATTTCAACTTGGTAAGATACACATACAAATATATACAAGTTACAGAATGTAAAAGGTACAGAATGTAAAAGGTATAGAAGCTTGCATTATTCTTCTTTTGGAGTTGTACCATCATCAATAAAAAACGAGAGTCGGGTTAAAGATGTTTACAACAACAAACGACTGGTTAGGTCTTGAATGTTTTTTTTAAAAACTTGACCTTACTAAACACTTATAAGCTTTACATACCGTGTTGTTTGGCTTTCTCTTCAAATGCACCAACCCCTTTCTCGCCATAGTTACCATCGTCTGCCAGTGTACTGACGTAATTCCAGCTAAATGAACTGGCGATATCGACCATAGCGCTAGCTTGAAATGAGTCGGGAGGCACTACTCTTGAAAAATACTCAAATCTCGACTTGTCACTCAGATCAATGCTTGTGGATGCGTAACTGATCTGTGGGATCTGGAATTAACAAAATATAAGATATATATGTAGTTTGGCAGTCTGTGTCACGTCGAGTTGATGGACTGACATAAATTGATATCACGTGACGCGGAGCTTTCGATGTGATCCGAAGCTATAATCATTCATAATATGCGTGGATCTAGATGGGGGGGGGCTCTGAAAAATCACACAGCTATAGGGTTCCTTAGAAATACTAGTCCGGATACCCTGGAAAAAAAAGCTACAAATGAAAGGCCACCATAGGCCCGCCAGCGAAACGCCATTAAATAGCGTTTAGCTGGCGGGCCGGTGATTACCCGCTTTTAGTGGTATTTAGATCCTCTCTCATCAACTAACAAAATAATAATAATAATAAAAAAAACCTTGTCGGAGTTGGACAAAACTTTCTGGATCCGAGCATGCATGGCGCGTGATTCAAACATAAGATCAAATCACTTTAAATTGCAGTTAATGTATTCATTATATGCGTTTTTGGCCCTATTTGTGATAAAATTTGTGATACTGGAGGGCTTAAACCGGTTTCACGCCGCCAACCTCACCCTTAGTTCAGATGTGGATCAAGACACATAGATGTTTGGTTTGCATGAAATACCCCTAGCTTATCCATGCATCATCACCTAGACCATATAAATCAAGATACAAGAAAGGAGATAAAGCAAAGATAAAGACTTAACAGTACATAAAACTGAATGCCGGAGCAAACGAAATCCATCAGGTAAACCCCGGTGGGCCTCACAACTGCCAAAGCATTAGGCCCCTACCATCTCATCAATAGATAAGTCTTTATGTCGGAACCGTCATAGACTCAGAAGTCCGACCCACCGGCGTTCAATTAAAGAAGAAAGAAAGCAAAGTTGCCAACCGTGATTGGGTTGACCACCAAGCAAGCATCCAATCTTTTTATAATGGGAAATTATTTTGATAAACTGCGCTGAATTATTTTAGAGCCAACAATCCTGTTCAATTTATACACCACGTCACCATAGAACTCAGGTTCCGAAAGCCCTTGACGCAAGAGAGATTTAAGTCCAACTTGGAATTTAGATATCGAATCATTGTTTCATAGTATAAACCTTCCATACTTTTCCGGATTTCTTTCAGGATTCAAAGTAAGTAAGGGTGCAAAGATCAGTAATCGATACAATCAAGTACCACACCTGACCCAGGATACCAATGGGAAAGTGACAAACTCACAGTTAGACACCACAAACGAGAGCCAAGAGGTCAGCACTTTCCCAGCAGGTGACTACAAAGCACATATAAACAGACGCGCACAAAGACATAGCAAACACAAGACAGAACAAAAACTCTAAAAGATCCACAAAAGAAGTACCGCCTTGGAACGGTCAGTAAAATATTTTACTGCAGTGCTTGAACCGGTTTAACGGCGCCAACCTCACCCTTAATTCAGATGTGGATCATGGTTTGCATGAAAGACCCCTAATTTTTCAATGCATCATCTCCTAAAACATATAAATCAAGATATAACAATGAGATAAAGCAAAGATAAGGACTCAACAGTAAATAAAACTGAATATCGGAGCAAAAGAAATCCAACAGGTAAACCCCGTTGGGCCTGACAAACAGCCAAGGCATCAGGTCCCTACCATCTCATCAATAGATAAGTCTTTAAGTCCGAACCGTCATAGAGTCTGAAGTCCGACCCACCAGCGTGCAATTAAAGAGGAAAGCAAAGCTGCCAACCGTGATTGGGATGACCACCAAGCATGCAGTCTGTTGCAATACATTAATGTTATAGCCAATCTTTTTTTAATGGGAAACTATTTTAATGAACTGCGCTGAAAAATTATTAGAGCCAACAATCTTCTTCAATTTATACACCAAGTCACCATAGAAATCAGGTTCTGAAAGTCCCTGGCGCAAGAGAAATTTAAGTCCAACTTGGAATTTAGAAATCAAATCATAGTATCGTCTATAAAATTTTGAAAATGTTTTGTGAAGTTTTTGATACCAATAGCCTTGTTTAAGAAGTTTCTGAGTTTACAATTTATTGCGAGTCACATGCACTTATATCACATGACTAACTCAGCCAATCAAAATTCATACTGTAACCACGGGAGGCCCAGCACATGGCCAGCACTAAAATACAAAGAGTAATTCTGTTAAATTGTAAGCATACAGTCTTGTATATATTGCATACCAAGTGCGGACGAGTTGTACATGAGCATTCAGCGCCGTTATGTATATTTTGTCACCTCGAAAACCAATATTATGAATTTCAGACAGCATTAATGTGTATTTTTATTCTGAGGTCAGCATTGGTTACGTCACAGCACCGGTGTAGCCGATGATCATGTAAACATTTCATCATTTGAAGAATGAATCAAACTCTCAGCAAAACACCAGTGGATCTATGACATCGTGCTATCAAGTCAATCCAGCAATAGATATTCCTAAAATACGAGAAACAAAAATTACATAAAGTTTTCACTGTCATCATTGGGTATCTGAAATGCTTATCTAAATATAGGGCGCGTTGTTGGGATTTTTTTTTGATTTTTTTCAGATTATTTTTATTCGGAAAATGCTCGGGGCTATCAGAACATGTCGGGAAAACTCGGTATGGAATTGGCTATTGTGATCGTTGACTGTGCGTCGTGCTTTGTCCGTCATTCGTCGTCAACAAATAATTCAAGGGACATATCCTCTTCAACTACTTGCTGGATTTTGACCAAACTTGGAAGGAATGATTCTTATATGACCTTATTCATTAATTGTTAAAATGGTTCTAATCCGTTGTATTTCTAGTTCACGTAGTCTAAAATAGATTTATTGACACTAATGCCTATAATTTACAGGCTTCTTTGAGTGAGAGGGTTGTTGTCGATGGGCATAATTGTCAAACAGCCCTATATTTTGGTGTCAAAACTAAAGAAAACCAAAACAAGGCTCCTACGTTATACTGGTTACCTAAACTTCATAAAACCTATAAAGCACGTTTTATTGCTAATTCTACGACAAGAGAAGTTTCTAAATTGTTAACCTCATGTCTTACTGCTGTCACATGTTATTAAATACTGCAATACGGTATATGAAAGATCCGATCAGAATCTGTTCTGGTCTACATATGATTTTCTACGCTTTACACTACTTACCTCATAATTAATCAAAGATAAACTTATTGATCTTATTGAAAGAACCTTCAAAAGAGAAGGCTCTCCTTACCTAGCATGTAACGACAGAAACGCGTTTGCTTTCTTTTTTCTATCATACTGGCTTCGCTCAAACTTGAGCATTACGCCAGGGAACAGCCTAAAATATCATGCAAGATCTTGTCAAAATGTGTGTGATGCGCTGACCTTTTTGTTGGACTACTTTTTTATACGATTGGACACTAAGTTGTATATACAAATTGTAAGGAGTCCAATGGGCGCTGATTGTACTCCTCTGGCTGCGGATTTATTCTTGTTTTGTTATGAAAGGGACTTTACGGTGGGTCAGGCCTCAGACTCAGTGACAGCCCTAATATAAAGCTTTAATCCGTTGGTTTGGGCCTGATGCTTGTCCTTGGCAGGAATGATTCTTAGCCCTTCTTAGCTCAATTTGAGGTAACCGTTTTCTTTAGCTCTGACTGTCTGTGAGTCATGGGCCATTTTCTTTGTCTCGTCCTGGTGTGTTAATTTTATTAGATTGTTCCTGTGTGATGATGCATTGCATTGGTTGGAAGACCTTCTAACGAGCTAAACAAGTTTGTGTATTAACAACAGTGGAATCTAGGGCCAAGATTTGGCGCCATTGGAAAGCATTTAGGCCCCCGGTGGCTTGGGCTGCTGTCGGTTCTGGAGCGGTGGTGCTGTTGTTGGTGGTTTATTGTTTTATTAACTCCCCTTGTTTGTGGGGTTCTGTGCTGGTCTTTGTTTCGGTATGCATTACTTTGTGTCCTTTCTCGTCATCTTGACGAGGAAAAGAGAGCTGGTTGCTTTGCTTTTGGATGTATTGTTACTGTAAATGGCCTGTGGCTCTTCCTCATGGTGCCGTGGGTTGGTCTGTCGTTTGTGATTGTGGTATTTCCTGATCATACTCACTTACTTTTTATGATGTCTCTTTCTGATGATAAGCAGGCTGGTTTTATTGACGCTTTTAACACTACATCTAGATATTTTAGACATAAATACTATTTGTTTTGACAATATGGTAAGTACTGATACTGATACTGAAGCCTCGTTTTTGACGTTCTTCCTCTTCTTTCTTGATGTTTGCCATCTTCCTTACTTTCATAATGAAAGTTTAATATTTTATTTTGCCTGAAACTACCAGGCATCAGGACTTGATGTTTGGTATGGTACATCATCTAGTAGACCTCTACCAAGTTTTATGTTTTTATTATGACCCTTGTGCCCAAAAGGCCCCGCCCTGGTGTCATATGCTTAACATACTAGGCTCATATAGGAAAACATGATAAACTCTTCTTGTCTGAAACCACAAAGCCTTGGTATTTCGTATGTAGTATCACCTAGTAGACCTTTATGAAGTTTGTTCAAAATATTCTGGGGCTAAAATGGCAACGCCCCTTGGTTCTCATGTTTTATACATGCTTATATATGGAAATATAAAAAAATCTAGTCTTAGCCACTAGACATAAAGCATTGTCATTTGGAATGTAGCATAATCTAGTAGACCTCTACCAAGTTTATTTAAATTATGCCACTGGCTCCAAAATTTTCCCTGCCCCAGGGATCACCTAGTTTTACATATGCTAACATGTATATAACATCATCTAATTGACCTGTACTAAAATTGTTTAAATTATGCCACTAAGGCCAAAATGGCCTCACCCCGAGGACAATGTATTTGTAAGGCCCATCTAAGAAAAACTAAAATGGATCTTCTTGTGTGAAACGTCTAGGCCTAGAGATTTGGTACTTGTAAAATAGCATCACCAAAATATTGTTTACCAAATTTGTTTAAATGGCATCGGGACCAAAAGAGACCCTGCCCAGGTAATCACATATTTTATATTAGTTAACTTGGAGAAAACATGAAATTATTCTGCATGAAACCACAAGGCCAACAGCCTTGATATTTGGCCAAGTTATGGTCCTGTGGCCAAAGGTGGCCCGCCCTAGGATGTATTCTTTTGGGCTTATATAAGGAAAAAAATTACTAGCCTAAGGCTTAGAGCATTGATATTTAGTGTGTAACATCATCTAGTGAACCTTTTCAAAGTTTGGTCAAATTATAATTACGCCCCTAGTGCAAAAAGTTGCCCTTTCCCAGGGATCACATATTTAACATAGACTTAAATAAAGAACTGTTGTGGTTCTACATTCTGTTATACTCGTCAACATAATGAATGTTGTTCCATAAAAAGTCTTAATGTAACGGCTGAACTGCTGATCTATCAAAACTCATAGCTGGGAGGAGCTATTTCCTTGCAAACAGTCATCCCAGGTGAGAGAGCCAGGCGCAAGGGCCTCTTGTTTCATCATGGATTGTCTGTTGTTTACGTCTTATCAATCAATTGACTGCTATAAAGAGACATATGCCGATAAGCCTGAATTATAGAGGATCTTAGACGAATGGTCATTACTCCTAGTTATTGCTGCCGTTGTGCTGGGTTTCATTTGGTAGAGCTTTTCCCAATATTTCAATAAAGTGTTGATATTTTCTGCCTCTGATCAGTTAGGAATATTTGGTTTATACTACTTAAAACTAGTAAGTGTGTATGATTAGGAAATACCACAATCACAAACTGCAGACAAACTCGTGGCATCGCGAGGAAGAGCCTCACAACAAGCACCAGAGACCAGGAAGACAAACAAAACTAGACAACCAGCTCCCTCTTCCCCATCTCGATGATAGCAAAACTAGGATGGACACAAAGTTAAACGCACAACAAAACATAGAACAATCGCAGAATCCCACAATGGGGGTAACAATCAACAACTAATCAACAACAACAGAACCACCGCCTTAGAACGGGGGGGGGGGGAGGTGCTTAAATGCATTTTACTGGTACCAAATCTTTGCCCTAGTTTCTGCTGTTGTTGAAGCATAAAAAATGTTAAACTCGCATGGAGGATTCTTTACTATTGCAATGTATCATCATAGAGAAACAATATAATCAAATTAACGCACTATGATGAAAATGTCTTACGACTCACAGCTAGTCACACCTAAAGAAAACCTCAAGTTGAGCCAGGGTGGTACCAACCCACCGATTAAAGCTTTACATTGGTCTGGGAAGATTTGGTGCATACTCCATTACTTCTCATAAGCACACTCAATGAAACCATATAGGCTGTTTCCAAATTTTGCAGGCTTTCTTGTTTTGGGGATTTTGTTTGCTAGATCATATTCAGCCTTTTCATTCTGTTAGATTCAGCTGTATATATTGATATAATAAGTATGGAATTATCCAATTAGTATGTTAAGGTGTTGAGGGTCAAAATTTCTATAAAACGATGAATTTCTGTCCCTGAAGATTGTTTTAGGCTGATTTTTTTCAAAAGAAAACGCAACGCTGACATGGACCGCGCTATCATCAGGTTTTATAATTACGCAAAAAAATTTAGTAATCTCACTTTTTATCACATAATTTAAATAAACTTGGTAGAGGTCTACTAGATTATGCTACATTCCAACAGTGAAGTCGTATGATAAACCTATATCGTTAGTATGCCTACACAATAATAGTCATTTCATATGATGTTTATTATTTTTTAAAACCAGAATTTTGCGAGTTTAGATTTAGTTAATTTCTTATGAAAAGACTACAATTGTAAGATTTTTTTAATGATTATGGTAGTTTTATGAGATTAAAGCCAAACTATGACTAAGTTCAACTGCGAAAACACTAACAAATATTAATCTAAGGACTACAGCCAAACGTCATACAGACTTTGACATAGATACCTGCAAAGTCTCAAAACGATGCGGCTAAAACTGTTGGAGGAGGTAAGTGTGATTTTTTATTTTTTTTAAGAATTCAGAGCACTTTGGCGGGATTGACGAAGCCCCTGACAACAATGCATTTTTCTTCAAAAATGTGTTGTCAATCCGACCAAAGTACTTAAAGCTGCAAAATCTGTAACTTCTATCTCTAAATTGAGATATAATGTTTCTAAATTTTAAAAACACAGTAATAAAGCTAAAATTCGGGTATACATTTTACCAGCTTTGTTAACCTTAACAAATTATCACTATCAAAACACAGGCTTTATGTTAAAATTTTACTGTCTAGAATTTCATGAGGGATGTAAATATTCCAACACGAGCAAAACGCCTTTTTTATAAAATAGTTATTTTTTCCATACAGCTTTCAGCTGCGGTGAATAGATTAAAGAGATTTGACTGTATGTGAGACATTGGCTAAGTTCCATAGCACGGGACTCGAGGGAGCGTTCATAAAAGACTTTAAAAATTGGGGCTAGTTCTTCCCTTTAATTTTGAGGAAATTTACATGCTTGATTCTGTCTGGCCTCTTTTGACTTGAGATTTTTCAAGAGTTGCACTATTCCTATTCCAGAAACTGTGATATCATGCATCAGACGTGTTGATTTTCTCAGGTCCTTGGGCAAGGCATCTGGGTTTATGACCTTGTCATCCACAAGGTCTTTTACTTTCATGAGAGAAAGCTCTTGTTATGAAAGTGGGGCCCAGGGTAAAATCACAGTTAAGTATATTTTCCTTCTCTTTAGTTTCTGCCTGCAGAAATTTCATTCTGTCTCAGAGGGGGTATACCCTGTTGGTCGGTATGGGAATATTTGAGGTATTGAAAGTATTTCTTAATATTCCCTTGACCTGTTGCCTAATCTTTTGTCTGTCCACTCCTAGCAGTCCTTTAATATATGCCAGATGATCAAAAGTCTAAAAAGAACTCTATAAATTAAGAATCAAAAGTTAGCACATGCATTTTGTGAAGAAAAGGTTTTGAGATACCTATAAGGAGTAATTTGGTATGCTAAATCTAAAAGAACATTGTTGAAAATTGCGTCTTAATGACATAATTTGTATATTTTCAAGATGGCCGCCAAATTCATGAATTTGACATATTAATGAAATATTACATTTTTTGACAATGTTTTTATCCAAAATCATTGGTATTTTGTCCTAAAACTGTTCTACCCTAAGTGTATATATATATTTGGTGGCAATTTACATAATTATCACAGACTATTGCCGTATTTATTGTAAAACGTCTCCGTTTTATCTATAAGAGCTTACATAAACTTGCTTTATTCAGTATCCTGCTATCTAAATATAAAGTTTGCTCATAGTTTTGGCTTGTTAACTAGCTTTTCTAGTGATAATGAGAAAGTAACTTTGATATTCTACAATTTGTTTTGTTTAAAAATATGTCACGATGTAATGGCAAAATATATGGTACATTTTGTATGTATAAAAGGTAACAAAGGTCGCATGCATGGGTCCATCTCAGGTCTGCATGCAAACGGAGCATGTTAACAAAGGGAGCATACTTCTGACCTTTCTATGGCGTTCAATGAGTTGCCATGTACACCAATAAATTTTATGTAACGCAAACAGGCTTATTTTTTAGGACATTATATTTTTGGCATGTAGTGGTCCCATTGAACAACATTGAACATTGATGAGTTGCTGATGGGATGTGAGTTATTTTGTAGGTACAAACCCACTTTCTACAAAATCAAATTAACCCCATCCCTTGAAACTTACAGACTTTATTTAAATTGCCATATTTCCTGCAAATTATATAGATATCATCGTGATGCATTTCTAAGTTCTAATTTTAGAAAGCTGGCATTCAATTAAAGAAATCATTCTTGAGACATTTTGGCCAACTAACATGGCAAAACCTTAACTGAACCTGAAGCAAGATTATTTGCCTAAGTCGTCCCACATGATTACTTCTTTATCCATATTTTAAATCTTAATGCATAAATGTACGTCAGTAAACAACTCCAATCACGATAGAATATTTTTCAGATTGATATGTACCTTTCTGGCATCCTTAAGGGGACATATTAAAGTTTTAAATCCAATAAAATATGGAAGAAAATGTTACTAAGAGCAAAACATATAATTTTTTGAGGCAAAAAATAAGAATATCTTCGTTAATTAGACCGTTGATTAATTAGTGTGGATAATTTATTATCCTGCTTATCTCCCTTGATTTCTGTAGCGGCGAGTCAGTTCCCTTGGATTTGTTACGTCACAAGGGCAGTTCGTCCGATGACTGTGTATTCACTGTATTGCCGCAGGGAATAATGCAGCATGGATGTGGAGCGTGATAGCGATTTAAATGATATTTTGGGGGTAGACATTGACGAGACTGGACCAATATGCACTTATCAATATTCTTTTGAGTTCCTCAGCATCTCGGACCCAGTATAATTGTTTACTGGGTCCGAGTCAGCATTCATTTCGAAAGTTGAAGACCCGTTGAAAAAATAGAGTCGGCTCACATCAGCAGTAGGCCATTATTAAGGCCTAATTTGTCTTTGTTAATCAAACCCCATTTATTTGGCTACATGACAAAACGCTCAAGTTTATCAAAAACAAAAACGGATGACGTTGTCGTATCACACCGGGCATGCGACTGATTAAAACTGTTTTTGATCGGCGACAACAACGTTTTTGATTTTCAAACGATGATCGTATTCCGCGAATATATTGTTATAGATCGCAAAAATTGTATTTTTGCTATCAAATTGTATTTTTGCTATCGATGACGATATTTTGGACTGTCGAAATGCACTCAGTTTGCGGTTTTATCAGGATCGCTAGGTCTATCCATTGAGTCTGTACGAGCCTTCTCAGTCAGTTCATTGACTTGAACATCAATTGAGCACATTGACAAATTATAGCAAGCTCGTTCGATTTTCATTCTCGCACCGAAAGATCAGACGAGCTTGCGCACATGCAGTCTAGAACGTGCCTCCAACAACTATAGCCAGCCAGCATCCAATATCGGGCCACTATCGGCCCAATGTTATATGTTTACTGAGGACGTCAATGGCGGCTCATGCCACTAGCCCCACCAGATGGCTGTGCAACCCCTTTACGAATATGCCTAAATAACAAAACTTTGTTGCTTTGAGAACTATAGACGATGCGCATGTCATGCATGTGGACCCGAGGATTTTACATGAAGATTGACAACCTATTGATTTTTTTATTCAATCTCATGTGTTGCTGTTTCTGCACGTGACCTGGGAATTCTACACGAAAAAAATGCATGTCATTTCAGCTTTTTGTTTGCGAAATCAAGGGACATATTGCGTGAGCATTTGCGAATTTCAAATCCTGATGCAATATAGATCCCGTTTTTATGTTAAACTATTAATTAATGCGTTCATTGGAAGCGACTCGCGAGACGATTTCGATAAACACAGAAAAGGCGAGCTCATGAGATTTTAATACTATTCTGCGCACAGGCTTGACAGAGTCTCTGCCACTCTCACACATAGATACCCTTTTTAGGAACATAGTCGGTGATGAAGAAGCAGAGCAAAAAGCTGCTCTGCTAGGCTCTAGCCCCACTTAAGATGGCTGCGCATGCATGTGTAAATTTATATATAATATCTTAGAATACGCGGTAACGGTGCAAAATTTTACGAGCCGGCTTAGAACTCTCTCTCTCTCTCGCTCTCTCTCTCTCTTCTAATTAACTCGGATGCCGTATTGAACATTCACCTCGACGAGATAGCATACATTATCTTAACCCACAATACAAAATCCGTTAGGGAGCGCAGTGACTTAGTGGGACATGTAGATTGCTTGGCTCGAGATCGAAGGGCCACGGGAGCGAGCCGCTCGACGGCTGCACTGCGTTGTGCCCTTGAGCAAGACACATTAATCCCTGCTAAATACTGTTTCATCCCAGGAAGATCAACTTGACATTACTTAAAGAATATTGACTGCGACGCAAAAAACAAAATTCGTCTAACACATATATAGACCTACTCAACGGAGGTTCAGATGCACAAACTGAAATAATTAAAATTAATTAGAATTAAAATGCCGATTTTATTGCTTAAATTGACGATAACTCCATGTTCAGACTTACAAAACCTTTTACGACTGTTTTGTGCGCATAAACGCGTATTCGTTTGAATTGTCTCGGAGATTTCCATTTTCTCCGATTCTCTAAGCCGGCTAAAATAGGCTATTTTAGGGAATTTAATTCACTGAAAACACAAAAAATATATCCACAGTTTCATTGAGAGCGTACCCACTCATCAGATAACGTATTGTAGTGGTATTAGCAACACATAACCCCTTCTTAATCCGAGAATATTAAAAAAAAAATATCGGAATCCAACACGCTTCTATATTAACAGTCCTTTATAAACTGCCTCTGTGACGTCATCAGGACACTCCGATAGCAAAGGGAAGTAACTAATTCAAGGGAAGTAATTTACGAGTCGATATTTTATTGACAAAGGCACACACGCTGAATGAAAATGGTGATCATACCCATTTTATCACTAAATGTTGTGGAAAATGAACTGGGTTCTTAATACATACATCAAATCTGACATATAAAAGGAATTGGCAATGAAAAATGAAAAACCTTAATATGTCCCCTTTAACATGTTACTCTACATATCTTTTTATTTGTTTTTCTTAAATTTGGTGGTCATCTTGTAAACATGCATATTTGATAGTGAAGACGCCATTTTCAGCCTACCAACATTGTTTTGTTGGATTCAGCATCTCAGAATACCTCTAAAGGTATATCAAAACCTTTTCTTCACAAAATGCATGTACCTTCTTAAATAAACGTCTTTTCTGATTTTTTCCTGACTGTAACATAATTTAATTTCACAAATGATTTAAAAAAGAAACGTTCTTCTTGAAAATGTCCAAAATTGCAGACTTGGTCACTTTAAAGTATATACATATGTACACCCTGGGTATCTTATGAACGCAACTCCTACAGTTTAAGCTGGATACTTTTGAAACTTTGCAGGTGTTTTTTCAAAGTCTGAAGATGTGCCTGACCTTTGGCTGTAATGCTCAGATTAATTTTTGTTATTTTTTTGCAGGTTGAACTAAGACACTTTTTTGCTTAAAGCATATAGACACTGGGTATCGTGTGAACGCAACACGCAGCACTCTAGGAACCTTCAAACTTTTTATAACTTTGCATGCATTTATTTCAAGGACTGAAAAGGACTAAAAATATGCACAACGTTTGGCTGTATCTTGTATCTTAATTCAATAGATAAACCAGGTTGACCCTGCAAAACATACCGTCAAAAGACTATTTTATAAATCTTTGATGACAACCTTACTTGCTTTCTCGTCAATAAGTCCACTTTATAAATCAGCAATGAGCTCGTCTTTGCTCATATTTACTCAGAAATAAAAGTACTTTGATTTCATACCACTTTCAATTTCCTTATTTCGAATAAAGTTATAAATTATACATATTTTTCCAAAACACGTTTCTAGATATAAGCCAAATAAACATGGCCTGCTAAGTGTTGACATTTTTTTCTATCAGATCTAAAATACAACGCAACAATATGTAAAACGTGTTATGTGTTGAATCTGAAGTCATAGGTCGTGATAACAGTGCAATCCGAATTATTTTGAACCTGTCTAGTTCTTAGAAAATTTATCAAATATGTATGATTTTTCTCTATTGGTCGCTTTTCTATAATGGCAACCTCACTGTAGTATATACTGCATGATGGTATCTACTGAATTACAGTGACGTCATATGAAATATGAGCCAGTGCATGAGATTTCCAACAATGTGGCATTTTGACATGTGTAGACTCAAGCGAGCCTCTGCAGCCTCCTTTTAAGCTTAGAAACTCCAAATGATGTTCAGTCAGTAGCTTAACAGTCACAGAATATTCAGGCGACTAGCAAACTAAACTATAATTCTGATCAGACTGCGCGTATGCGCAGGCTGATCTGAGGCTTTGCTGGTCGCACATACCACATTGTTGGGAATCGCATGCACTGGCTCATATTATAATGCGGTTCTCCCAGGTTTTAGGGTATAAACTTCCAGAGTAGCTAGATAGGTGTCCCGGGGACACGGATGCCCCCGCTGTTGCAGACCTTGATTCGTATGTTCACACATACAAAGCCAGAAATGACATATTTTGATAAACACAGCACCATGGGATGATATGGATCATTTTAGAACTTAAGCAAGACGTTTTGATCTGGTTTCGTAAAATTCCATTTGAAATTACTTGAGATTACTTAGAGATCCTAAATTGCAAATAACGGCAAGTTCACAAAGGACAATAACTCCTGAAGGAATCTCGCAATATGGACAGTGTAAAAACTCAGGAAATGTGTTTTGGTACTTAATATTGTGAATAAGTTTAATAAAGTTCTGAACAAAATTACTGGATTGGGAGATCACATGTAATAGAAATTTTCATTTTCCATCAACAAAAGGCAATAACGCATGATAGCATACGGTATCGAACTCAATAAAGACACTTTGGTATAAAACAATGTGGCCATGTTTCATAAAGTTGTGATCAAATTTATTGGACTTAGTAACTGGGCACCATCCAAATTGAATTATTTTCATGAACAAAGGGCAATCACTCCTGAAGACATGGTGCGATATAAACCATTATCGAAGTTGAAGAAGACATGGAGCTAAACAAAGTGACTAAGTTTTATAAAAATTCTGATCAAAACTATCTGACTTCATTGAGTGGACGTCGTTGGTGTGACTTACGCATGGATGTACGGACAGACGGACCGACGGACAGGGTTAACACTTAATGCCCGGCCATTGTTATTGCAGAGACATAATAAAATAGTTCCCTGCTCACCGATTCTATTTTTCGCTGTAGATATAACTATATATACTAGTCAAAAGTTCTAACAGGCCATTTTGCGGGTGAATTTTAAAAAGGCATATCTCACCGAAATGCTGCATATACAGTTGAACATTTTGTCAATATCTTCATTGTCTATGATAAATGACATGTCTGTGATTCGGGATGGGAAAGGAGTAGTCATGTCATTTTAGGAATTAAAAAAGTGTAGGTGGCCGGTTAGGACTTTTGGCTAGTATACACTGAACCGAAGTTATAAGTAGCCACCATACAATTTTTGCTCCCGTTCAGAAAGTAAAAATCGCTCTCACAAACTTTAAATTCTATCAAAAGGTCCAAGGCTTTGTCGAGATTCTACAAATAATGTCATTTCAAAATGACGGGTAGACCTTGCACAGACGAGGTCCGAGTAAAGGTACTATCATTTCAAAAAGTCACACTTTTTAGTGTGATATAAACTATTCATCAGATACGTTATCCATTTATATTTTAATTAGTTTGAAGATGTTTATAACAGCTGTGATATATGATGAAAAGAATCAAAAGTTTTTTTGACAATTGAACACTCCATTTCTCTTCTACATTAACATAAAGACAGCCACGGTCAACAACTTAATCAAATGAATTTAGCTTAACCATGCAGTTTGCATACTCACTTTGCATTGCTCTGTACGCTTTATCATCTGCAGCACAGCAGTGCAATTTTCAGGGGTGCTTCATTATGAATTGGCGTCACTGTTCTGCTTAAAAATTAAAACAAATCTTTAACAAATGCCATTTAAATGACCTTTAAAGTTCACGTTAAAATCGGAAGTGGATACCAAATTAGTAAAAAATATCGTTAGAAAATGGGCTCATCAAGTTGCATGGTGTTTTGTCAAACATATTAACATAAAATAAAACACATACAATGATTTTAGTATGTGCAGCTGATGATTTCCGAAAAATTTGGAAAATTCGGAAAATTATCAATTTTTAAAAATTCATAAAAAATCAGTCATAAGCAAAATGTCAAGTGTTTGGTGTTTTTCAAATCGATTAGGCAGGTTTGCAATTACCTGTACTTGAATTTGAAAAAAAAATCTGCACTCAAAACGCTTATTTTCTTCAAAAAGTTGATATTTGCATTTTTGAACCCAAAAATCGTGAAGTGATAGAAAACTCTTCCAAAACGCCGTTTAACTTTAGTCCATTACAATGCACATACTTGGGCAAAAATTCATTTCAATATCACTAGGGTTTAGTTAGAAAAAAAGAAATTGAAAAGTGGCTACTTAGAACTTCGGTTCAGTGTATATTCATTGTTCTCATACGCGCGTAATTCTAGAGCTCTTCAAACCGGGGTGTTGGGGGTGAGAGGCTCATTCTGTGCAGGACAATTCCGGATTGTACCGTCTTGCTTTTACGATTCTCTAAGTGTTTATTGTGTTGGCCAATTCCAAAAACGGCGAGATTCAGATATTCCATATAGCATGTCATTTAGGGTAAAATGACATTTCCGAAATCTCCATTAAGGATTTGTAATGTTTTCAGAATCAAGTCAAAACGCATTAAAACAGCGCGTGAAGAAGTTGGCACATCCAATTTAGCATTTTCCATTTCTTGGATCTCATTTACATTTTGCCAGTTGAATAATGCATTATTGTTGAGCAGCTTCTGTTTCAGAATTTAATTACATTTTACGGAAATTAGGTTTTCCTGACAAAGAGTCAAAAGTGACCTGTTTCATGACAAAACTGGCTCTTGAAATTAACTTTAGAAAGAAACAAGTCGCAATATAGGCCAGCACATACGACTTTGATACTTGTGGCATATGCGCTCAAATCTTCTTCAAATGCGCATGCTAACAAATACATCGGTGTTAGATGTCTAAACGTAGGTCTAAGTATTTGTCTACCGCCATACTTTGTGCCTGTCAGAAGCGTCGTGAGTCTGTATATTTGCATACGCTCAACTTTGGCTCAGCCTTGGTTGCACTAAAATGCAATGAATACCTAGATCTCATTTGCTGGCTCGATTTTGTTTAAGCAGCATAATCAAATTGAATGCTTAAAATAGACGGACAGATTTGACAAATAAATACACCCATCCCCAAAAAGCAAGTAAGTATGACCAGAAATGCACCCATCACCGGTGCACTGAAACATCACAAGGTCTTCAGTCAGTTTAAACACACCGCACAACCCAGTCCACTGATGCACTCCAAACCGCTGTATTAAAACACTCTAACCACATAATATATAACTACCCACTGAAATACCAACAGCCATCTAGTGCACTGAGACACCCCAAGTCAATTGAAAACCAAAATCCATCGAATCCACTAGCATGCCATACCACCCAGCCCATTAAAACATCCAAACGCACCAGGTCTACTGAAATACACATAACAGTCAGTGCATTGAAACACCCAAAGCCACTAGTCAACTGAAATATCCAAACCGCCCAATCCATTGAAACACCCAGACCACTCAGTCCTTGAAACAGCCCTAACCACCAAGTCCATTAAAACACGCAAAATCTTATAGTCCACTGAAACACAATAAACCATCCAGTCCACTGAAAAGATACATCCCAAAAACTACATAGTACAGTCTGTTGATACACACAAAACCACAAAATAAACCAAACGATCCACACCACCCAGTCTGTTGCAACATCCTTAACGATTCAGTTTACTGAAACACCTTTAACTATAATTCTAACTATAATAAAACTTTAAAAAAAATGATAATGATCAGACACAAGATATCAGGAAGACAACCAGCTCTCTCTTCCTCAACAAGATAATTGCAAAACTAGTATTGACACTTGGTACTGCATAACCAAACACAGTCTAAACACAGAACCCTCACAAACAATGGTAGCACCAATAAATGCAGTTTACTGGCACCAAATCGTCGCTCTAGATTATGTTTTTGTATAGCCCACATGTAGGCGTTCTAACTTATGCGGTGCATCATCACAGAGAAACAATCTAATCAGATCACCACACTATGATAAAAAAGGAAAAGTGCTCACGGCTCACATATAGTCAGAGCTGAAGAAACCATCATGTTGAGAAACGTTGGGCCCAGCGAAAGACAAGAATCAGGCACAAACCGACCGATTAAAGTCTTACGTCAGGGCCATCATTGAGTCTGACACCTGACCCTTCGTCGTGCCATTCAAGAGGATACCATATTTTTAAACCATGATTGGGTTTACAACCAGGCTTGCAGAATATCGCATGATATCCATATTATACCCCACTTTTTATGACCTTTGATTATCTTTTTAAATTGATCACTAAAAGTAGGTCTTCCAACAATTCTTTCGAATGAATAAACTACATCACTATAAAATACCGGCTCCGATATGCCCTGTTGCAGATTAGTTTTTAAACAAGTATTGTATTTAAAGCTGCATACTCTGTAACTATGAACATTTTTCGAAACAAAAATATTTTATTTTTAAATCATTTGTAAAAGTAGAATTAAACTATGTTTTTACAATAAAAATGTTCAGTACAGCTGAAAACTGCATGTAAAAGTGAATTATCTTATCAAATAGGTGTGTTTTTCTCTTGTTGGTTATTATTTGCGTCCCTCCAACAATTCTAGACCGTTTAATTTTAACATAAAGGCAGATATTTTGATAGTGATAACTTGTTAAGATTTACGAAAATGGTAAAATGTTTACCTGAATTTGAGTATTTTTACTGTGTTCTTGAAAAATAAAAACATTATTTTTAAAATTAGAAGATCAAAAGTTACAGACTATGCAGCTTTAACAATCAACTCTAAGTGACTGTGGAAGAAAAAGATAATGTTTTACGAAGTTTATGAGACTGATAACCTTATCTTAATAACTTAGCAGTCAAAAATGGTTTCTTTTGTTGAAGTCGTATATATATACCATAGGGAGGGGAGCGAGGAACATCTCCATCTCGAAATGGGAAATTAACAACAGTATTTCATAATTAAAATCACCCCATTTATCATAAATTTTAGATGAAACTATGTCATTTGTGATGGACAAGTCCAAGTTCAAAAGTGGGCGTATGCGTGAGAATAGCTGTACTTTTCATTAGTTCTCATGAACAGACTCAATAAAACCGAGTTTGCTGTTTTTCTTATAGTGTAGATTTTCTCTATTTCGGAAGGATCCGTTTTTCCAGATAATTCAGTAGCAAAGTAATTTGCCTTATTTAACTGAAATTCAGTGGGATATTATACAGTTATTTCATGCCTGTTTGTAGTATAGTCAAAACTATTACCCCGAGGTGCCGTGGACGACCTGATGCACTATTGCACGAGGCCGAAGGCCGACTGCAATAGTGCATCAGGTCATCCACGGTACCGATGAGTAATAGTTTGACATACTACAAACAGGCATGAAATAACTGTTTTATTACCGAACTCATTTGATGAAATACTTAGCAGCGTTCCTTGAGTTGCTGTAGACAATGCGGTTTTGTTGCAAAACAGAAAATTCACCAAATCTGCTCAATTTTGGTCTCAAAATGTTCCGCTCGTTCTAACTAAGAAAACGAGTACCCACACTTTATGTCTCAGACCATAAACAACGGAGTTATTGGAGATTAAATTTGCCAAACCATGCCTCATTTTCATCATTGTTGCATAACGTCTCCTTTCGTAAACGAACCGTACGCGCATCGTTGTCGCGCATGATAATAAACGCCTGTGTGTTTTAACAGGGAAGCGGGAAACCAGGCCCATGGTATAGTGCCAGTCTATAGCCATATTTATTGACCGGTGGAATAGTTCAGTGACTCGTGACATAGCAAAAAATAGACAATTACTCCGTATATAGACGGATGGGTAATAAATCTGACTAACCATTTGAATAAGGATTATCAATATTAAGCAAGTCATCTAGATATTGTGATGCAGAGTTAAAATCTTCAATAACACCAGCTTGATTATTGTCAGAAAGAGACAGCACATGTATAAAGTCTCTCCCATAACAAAACAAAAACAAATCTGCAGCAAGAGGAGCACAATTAGTACTCATTGGAGTACCTTACAATTTAGAGTCAAATCTTATAGATACATGTATATTGTCCAAGTGAAAATGGAGAATGTCACAAACTTTCTGACATGACCGCAAGGTGCCTGATACTTATCTGTAGCTGGACCCACCGTGACTCAACTTGAGGTTTTCTTAGCTCTGACTATCTGTGAGTCATGAGCCCTTTTCTTTGTTTCATCATCACAGTATCGATTCACTGTGCGCCTGAAATGAGTGAAATCGACTGTATCGGTAGAATCGAGAGTTTTTGGCCTAAATTTGTGAGGGGGTGGTAAGTATTTTGGCATGTTTTCTTATAGTTAGATTTGTCCTTCCGCCGTGGATCTCATTATATTTCTTTGATATATGCAAACATGTCATAATATCGTACAAAAACAACGACAGTGTATCGTGGGAGCGCAAGAAACGCATTCTTTTAGAGGGATAGTTGTCAAAAAAGTGAAAATCCACAGCTTTTTATCTTCCCGTTTCGAATTCAAACAACTTAGCTAAAAACGATTTTCACCAGAAGTTTGAGAGGCTTATGATCCTACAATACCAGAAATCTCAGACTGATCCGCTTTTTCGATTTTGAGATATTCAGCTATATATGACTGAACCTCCTAATAGCGGTGAATTAGAAACTGTATCGGTAGAATCGACTGCCATTTATTTAATGTACGAAGTAAAAACTACCGACTGAACGAAGTGAAAGCAAATGTTGGTCATAAATCATCGAATTTAGAGCAGAAAGTAGGCTATTTATTTCACCCTGTGTATACCATTGGCTTCTAAATGTGTACTTTGGCAGACAGTGAAGACCCAAATATAATGCCGCATCATATGGCATTTCATCTGGGTCTTCATCGTTTATTTATACAAATATGATGTTCAAAGAAAGAAATGCACATTTTTTTAATAAAAACCTGTGATCAGCAATATATATATTGTCCCACCCCAGGTTTATTGTATATAACCAGTAGGCAGAATTCAATTAGTACATAAAGGGTTAACAATACGTCAATCTGTATCACTTTTTTTAGTCTGTCAGAGACTCCCGCATCTGCTATTTGTGTGTAGGTTTTTAGGCTTACATTTCAATAATTTCATCCTGCTTTAAACAGCTGTATGGTAAGATGAAATGGCAGTGGAAAGTACATTTCATAAGACCCACTGTGGCAAATCCTTTAATAAGGCTTTTTGCGCCCAGCGAGCAATCAGATTACATCGAGTGCCGAAGACCCGAGAGGGGGGATTAATCCCCCTCTTGACAGGGGAGTTAAGGGGGTCTCCCCCATTTTTTTTTATTAATTTTGGGCGCTTCTATGAGCGTTTTAATGGGGTTTTATGCATTTGGGACCACATTTCAGTCCTTTTGGTCACGATCTTTTGCTAGAAAAGATATTTCTTGTCACACGAGAAACCGAATGCTGGACAAAATTGCTTTCAGCAGGCACGATTTTTTTACTTTTTTTCTACAGCATGTATCTTTGACATTATTTCACCTATGTCCCCGCAGGTTTTAGAAAGTACTTTTAGCACTGATCCTTGGTGGTCCTTCAAAGAGTTGTGTTTTTGAAAAGATATACACTTAGTCTTTTCAATTACATGTAGAACATCCGTTAAGGATGCAGGCTTCATCTAGATTTTGGCTTCGGTAGGCATAAGATGAGATCTTTTGCTTCATCGTAATAGAGCCAGGGCCTACTGATGAACCACGACGGCTAAACGCTTCTCTGCTCAGGCTTCTTAAAGTCGAATGAACGTTGCTGGAAACGAAAAGTCTTGGGCTGAATCGTAACATGCGAGACCTGTATATCTGTAACAGAATGCATTGTAACAACACAGGCTCATGATGCTCATATATGTAAAGTCAACACGTTTTAAACATACTTTATCGCTCGACATGTTAATTAGAAGAAGAAAAAACAAATTGTCAATTTAAGGGATCATAGAATCATCTGGACCTCAACAAGAAGACCTGTCTTTGGGGTTTCTGACCATGCAAGACTCAAACCAACCCATCAGTTACAGAGATTAGCTAGAATGCTGGAATTTTGAGTGTAGCAAGTTTACAATTATACTTTCCTAGGAGCGAATAACAAAGGCGCTGATCAGACTGCGTGGATGTGCAGGCTGGTCTGCGCCTTTGACGTTCGCATGCAGCTATGTCGGGTTTCTCTCGACACAGTCCATAAGTATGATAACGTCCATTAAGACCATCTGATTATGAAATGAACTAAGCAGGTTTTCACACGCGCAACGCGCGTTATTGATAATTGCATCAATAATGCTAAGCACAGAGTAAAGTGAGCCGAAAACCAGCAAAAGGGACACGGCGGAGAGCATACTTGGCCAAAAAAGTGGTCAGGCGCTCGACGGACCTGCCGGACCGGCGATGACAGCCTTGTGTACAGGTAACATGTTACTGAAAACATAGCATATGTAATCCACCATTTTCTAATTGCATGGTGTTATACTCCACTGAATGGGTAGTATAATATACAGGTAAGTTCACGTCGTGCTATACTTGCACAAAACGCTTTGAGGCGTGACTGTAACAGTAAATGCATTGAATGAATCGAGGATCATTACTTAGAGGTCATGGTAGAAGTATACATGTATCGCTTTGTTACATGAATACTTATGAAGGTTGGATGTTAACAAAAATAGGTTTGTGAATTTTCGTTACAGCATCTTGACAAAAACACCCACACACACACAAACGCACGCACACTCTCACGCACGCACGCACACACGCGCGCGCACACCAAACGTACGAGCACGTGCCACCATCGCAAAAAATCAACTGACAAACCTATCAACAAACTAGCCAACAAAACATTATCTCTATTGTTTTGGGCTTGTCGGTCCGTCTGTCTGTCCGTTGCCGTGGTCACTCTAACTTAGTCATTTTTAATCAGATTTTTTCCAAATTTCATATCATCATCAAACTATCGTTCAAGTTTGAAATCAATTTTCTTTTCTGTCAAACGATAAGCAAGAAGGCTGTAAAAATGGCCGCCACAACAGGTCTCTCTAACTTAGTCATTATAATCGGTTTTCTTCCAAATGTTATATATGGATTGCTTCCATCAAACTCTCGTTCAATATGTTCTTAAAAATGTTATCCTTTGCAAGCAAAGAATACACCAAAGAACTGAAACTAGAGTGTGCAAATTTTCTGGGCCAGACTAGCTAGTTTCGGCAATTTAGGCCACATCAGTGACCCTCTAATAGTTTTAAAGTTCCACAATGAAACACATGATCCCAAAGGACAAGGAAATAAAATCTACACTATAGTGAAGGGCAGGGAGACGTTCTACCACCGCCACATAGTCCGAATCACCAGCTGTAGTGAAGTCAATTGTGTTCTTAAAAAGGTTATCCTTTGGAAACAAAGAATGCACCAAAGAACTGAAACAAGAGTGTGCAAATTTTCTGGGCCTCATCAGTTACCATCTAATAGTTTCAAAGTTCCACAATAAAACCCATGATCCCAAAGGACAAGAAAATAAAAGTTTGAATACGTTTTTTATCTGTTGAACGATTAACATTAACAAGATGGCCAAAAATGGCCAACGCTTATCAGTGTCCACTACTTCATTTTTTTTATCAGAGTTTTTTCCAAATTGCATACATGGATTGCTTCCATAAAACTCTCGTTAAAGTTTGAATACGAGTTTTGTCGGACGAAAGTTAACCAAGATGGCCAACGAAATGGCCACCACCTATTAGTTTGCAAATATAGACACTCTACCTTAGTCATTTATTTCCCGATTGCTGCCAAATTTCACATATATATTACTTTTATCAATCTCTCGCCTAAGTTTGAATATGGGTTTTGTCCGATAACCAAGATGGCCGTCAAATGGCCGCCACCTGTCAGTTTTTTTACACTTGTGGACACTACTTAGATTTATGAGTGGTCTTCAATATTTTAAAGTGTTTCCTAAATGAGTGACAATGGAGTGTTTTATGAATGTATCAAATTCAGAATAGAGAGGGCAGTTGTAGCATTTGTATCCTGGATTTTCCATTGTGCTACAGAAACTCACGAGTATTGGTTTACTGAAACGAAAATGTTTCAGTAGTGAGACTATATTTAACAAATAATGATGACATGTGGCTTAGGCTACTGTACATTCTAAGGAAGTGATTCTGTTGTTATTCGTTGTTGACTGTTGCTCCTGATGTGGGTTCTGTGTTTGTTCTATGCTTTGCTATGCATTGCTTTGTGTCTTTTCTAGGTTTGCATTAATCTTGATGTTGGCGAGTGCTACGAGTATATGGGAAAGGAGATTTGACTTAAAAGTATATGTATTTTTACTGACCATTCCATGGCGGTGCTTCTTTTGAGAATCTTTTTTGTTACTTATGTTTCGTGTTTGTCATGCTATCTTGTCGTCTATTTATTGCAGTCTTGTGGTCACCTGCTTGGAAAGGGCTGACCTCTTGGCTCTCTTGTATGTGGTGATTTATTGTGTTTTATCACTTCCCGATGGGGTGTCCTGGGTCAAATGTGGTACTTGAGTGCATCGGTTGTTGATCTTTGCATCCTTTCTTACTTTAAGGAATGAAAGTAAAATAATTTTGTGTTTCAAACGGTGACCCAAGAATTGCTGCTTGGCTCATATGCGTAGGAAGCTTTTCAATATTGGGGGGGGGGGGGGGGGGGGGGGAGCCAGCGATGCCAACTTCAATATTTGTGGAGGGATATTGCAAAAATGTACATATACGCATGCATGCGCACACACATCAATGTACATATGAAAACACATGTACATGCTCCTAAATGTTCATACTCCCATGCATGCATGCATGCTTGCACACACATATGTATGCATGCATGCACATGCAGATACATCAAAACAATTATATATTTACATTCTCACATGAAAATCAAAGCTAGCGCTCTTTATGATATAGAATTCCGAGAATCGGATGTGTCCCCTGGCAGAACAGAAGTCAAACAAGGAAAATTTGTCGAATATATTTTCCCGGCGAAGGGTTATTTTAGAGAAACTAATAAACCACAAAACATAAATCCCATTTCTCCAACCCCTAAGTTCACCTTTGGTATCATACAGATCAAGGTTAAGAGCCTATCAACTAGTTTTCAGTGGTTAGTTCAATACAAAATAAACTTATATGTCTGACTTCGACCTGACCTAGAGGTCAGGGGTGTGTGTAAGGTCAAAGTGTTTGCTTCTATGTAAGTCTATACTTCTTTCCCCTTAATTTTATATACAACACGATCACATTCAGAATTTATTTTATGTTATAATCCAACCTACAGTTGAGTGTGAGTGTAAGGAGAGAATACAGTTATAAGCATTTCTCATGATTTCTTCGCAAATTTGAAAAGGTAAACAAATGGCTGTGGAAGCGATTTTGAGAAGGCTTACAACACAGAGGGGAAAATAATATTGATGCTGACAGGTGTTATTTACATGTTGGGGTTAGCTCCTTAATGAGTTATAAAACGCCTCCCACTTCTAGTGATATTTTGGTGTGTTTTTTTCTCAGGTTGATGTACAAAGCAGAGAGGCAATTCAAACAAGACCCAAGTCTATATTTCATAATGTTTCTTTTCATGTAATTAGAACCATCTCATAGATGCAGATCCGATGAGTATTACTATTAGTTTCTAATTTCAGTTCAAACATGGATTGTATGCAGTCATAAGAACTGTCTCCCATGAGACAGTTCAAATGATCACCATTCTTTGTTTAATACATGGTTTATAACTCTGTGCACAGCATTGATAGTGTGTACTCATTACAACCAAATGATTGAGGCAGTTCATTTTCTATAAAAAATAATGACAACTTACTGAGTTATTCCAAAATTTACATATTTGACCTTTGATCCCACTGGGGGGAGGGGCGGTAAATTTTTAATCACGGTTATGCTTATCTACAGGCACTGGGTAATCATTGCCTATAGTGAGAAGTTGTAAGATATAATAGTTTTGGAGAAATGTGATGTTTATTCTACAAAAAGTCAATATAGCTTTTGCATTAGCCTAAACCCAAGTCAAAAAAGGGATAAAACTCAGTCAAAATTGGCGAATTACCTCCAAATTCGAACTTGGCCTGTATTTTATAATGCTTTATCAGTGTTAAATTTGAACGACAGTGTTGCATCCCTCCAAAAGTAATTGATCGTAAACCACAATTTAGCCAAAATCTAAGCCAAAAAGGGCAATAACTCTTATAAGTTTATGGATAACCGCCATTTTCGAACTTTACCTGTATAATTGATGCTTTACCCTTCTGCAAAGTTTGATGGATGATTAAATTGATGAATCCCTTCAAAAGTTATCAATCGCAAACCAAAAGTGTGACAACGCGGAATACGACAATGACGCCGCTGCAGACGCCGATGGACACATGATTCTTATGTGTTGATCATGCGACTCAAAAAGCGAGTACGTTTATTTGAGGAAGAGGCAACAATGCAACGAATATATATGCATGGGGTCTTTGCCACTATAAAGAATTATCTATTGTCATTATACCGTGTTAGGGTTTTAAAGCCCTTCCGTATATCTCACATCAATTTGGGCCTCTTTCGTGAAAGAACCCGACTCTGTCGCATGTGAACAACAAAGGTGCAGATCAGTTTGCGCATCCGGCCAGTCTGATGCGTGCCTTTGTAACTTGCTCCCTGGAAAGTATATAGCTAAGCAGCTGAACTTGGCCCACTAAAATCTTTAAGCTTCTATCTAGTCTCTGTTAATAACAAGGCTGATTTTAGCAAGATCTGGTTGCAAACCCTGAAGAAATGAGACGCAGCACATTTTGAGCCCGCTCGTTATCCTTACCAAACTGTTACTATTCAATCTAATCGAAGGCACTTTCATGCTACAAGTACATAATTGTTAATATTTTGCCAGTTACTGACAGCCAACCTTTTTAAATCAACTGAAGGAGAAGAACGCCCAAAAGCATTCCATGGAGGGTGTACAGTGGCTTTGTCGTACAATGCTTGACTCGATACCAAGGAGCTCCCTGAAATATCCCCATCTGCGTCACTGCATAATGTGTTTGACCAAGACACATTAATACTTGCTTACTACTGGTTCAACCCATGAAAAACCATCCCAACATAACTGAAAACGTGTCGACTGCCACGTAAAGAATCAAAGCAAGCAAACAAACAAGTATTTTCATCCAAAAAATTTTAAGAATGTGCCAAGCGTGTATTTGTTTACAAACTGAAGTTTTTGACAAGCTTTTATTTTATTTTTATCGCACAAAGGTTGTGGGTTTGGTGCGCAAAGTTTACGTACATTTTAGTCCTACTTGCGCTTGAAATTGGCCCAGAATAGACGAAACTGTCTTCATTGTTCCCTTTCACTGGGCACAGTACCTCTTATGAGTATCGATATTACTTCGTTCAGTGCGTCGATTCTACCGATACAGTTTCTAATTCACCGCTATTTGGGGGTTAAGTCATATATAGCTGAATATCTCAAAATCGAAAAAACGGATCAGTCTGAGAATTTTGGTATTGTAGGATCATAAGCCTCTCGAACTTCTGGTGAAAATCATTTTTAGCTAAATTGTTTAAATTCGAAACAGGAAGATGAAAAGCTGTGGATTTTCGCTTTTTTGACAACTATCCCTCTAAAAGAATGCGTTTCTTGCGCTCCCACGATACACTGTCGTTGTTTTTGCACGATATTATGACATGTATGCATATATCAAAGAAATATAATGAGATCCACGGCGGAAGGACAAATCTAACTATAAGAAAACATGCCAAAATACTTACCACCCCCTCACAAATTTATGCCAAAAACTCTCGATTCTACCGATACAGTCGATTTCACTCATTTCAGGCGCACAGTGAATCGATACTGTGCATCATGGTGTGTTAATTTGATTAGATTGTTTCTCCATGATGATACATTGCAATAGTTAGATGGCCTCTGTTCGAGCTAAACATTTCTTGTACTTCAACAACAGCAGAATCTAGGGCGAAGATTTGGTACCAGTAAAATTCATTTAAGCCCCCCCCCCCCCCCCGGTGGCTTAGGCTGCTGTCCGTTCTAAGGCGGTGGTTCTGTTGTTGTTGACTTTTTGTTTATTGTTACTCCCATTGTGGGAGTCTGTAATTGTTCTATGTTTTGTTGTACATTACTTTATGTCCATTCTAGTATTGCAATCATCTTGATGGGGAAGAGAGAGCGGTTAACCTGTGTTTCGTGCACATACTTTCATGATCAATCTCAACGAAAGTATGGAACCAGGCCGTGATCGAACTCGCGACCCCTGGATATGCAGTCGGACACGCTACCGACTGCGCTACGGGCCCGGTAATTGTGATGCATATTAATTAAAAGGGTTTTTTAATACATGCTACATGTAAATACCTTTCAAGTAAGGCATAACCATCGGCATTTTTTTCTTTTGAGCATTTTAATACAGCGGAGCCAACATACGTGTGCATATACATTTTTTTGAGAAAGGAATATTCTAGTTTTTAAGTTCCACCGATGTCAAGGTCGTCCAGTTTTAAAAAATAAATGCAGTAAGTCAATATGTGAAAGTGCATCCAAGTGTGAAATCAGCCTGGATTTTTCCAGAAGATGAGCTGATTTATTGGTTAAAAGATATTTTTTGAGACGTTCTAACACTACAGTTTTACGGTTTCCTACGGAAAAAAATATGCTGGGAGAATTTCTATTGCAGCTTTAATTCAATAAAATTCAAGGAAAATAATATCTCAACTCGCCGCTGGCCATACATTATGTCGTATTAGTGAATCTATACATACTGTCGGGCTATTTGAGAAGAAAAACATCATCTATCAGCCAGATGAAACCTTGCAAACAACTCAAATTAAAGGCTAACATGTGACATTTCCAGGATGCTATCCTAACTGAGTCATACCCATTCAAAAGAGCATGCGCGGATCCAGAAAGTTTTGTAAGAGGGGGCCCAACTTTGACAACGTTTTTATACCACTCTAATCGGGCCACCATCGGCCTACCAGCGAAACGTCATTTAAATTTCGATGGCCAAACATTGAACACTGGCTTTGTGAGTTTCAGGGGATCCGGGCCAGTATTACAAGGAAACGTTATATTTTTTTGATTTTTTGGGGGGAGGCCCGGACCCCCTGCCCCCCCCCCCCCTCTGGATCCGCGCATGGATGAGTATGACAAGCAAATACGCTACAATCAAAGGTCACAGCCTTACTAATGGCATCAGGCGGGGAATACAAGAACGAAGAGAATCAAAAACACATACATAACAAAAGCACTTAGCTCTCCATCGGCGGAATGGCGGATAACTAGAAAGAGCACAAAGATTGAACTACATCACTTAAACCTGCGCCAATCCAGATAATTTCGTCAGGGGTCATTTTAGTCAACATCTGCATCAGCATAAGCATTTTTCATTTGAGCTCTTTATAAATTACAATAAATGATATCAACATTTATATTTTCATCTAAAGGCAACAATTTTCATATGCTTGCTACTGTCAAAACATATCTGGTATAAGGTTTCAATATTTTGTAAACTATGCCATACACACATGTAGCATAAAAACAATAGAGGCACTGTATTGTCAGCATCTGATCTTTATGATATCATTTTCAATGTGAAAGAAATATGAGCCGCGGCATGAGATTTCCAACAATTTGACATTTTGACACATGTAGACTCAGTTGAGTCTCTTTTAAGCTTAGAAACTCCACATGGTGTTCAGTCAGTAGCTTAACAATCATAGACTACTCAAGCGACTAGCAAAGGCTCTGATCAGACTGCGCGTATGCGCAGGCTGATCTGAGGCTTTGCTGGTCGCACATACCACATTGTTGGAAATCTCATGCACTGGCTCAATTATGATTTGTTTAGGAGAAGCTAAGTTAAATAAGACACATGGTAATTGGAAATGCGTAGATACTGATGGCAAAACCATGTGTACTTTGTTCATATTGCATGTAAGTCTACCATTGGTAACAATGTTTATTTTAGTAGAGTGTTCTTTCAATACCAAGTTGGCTTTTCTGCATTTGTGCAAGCAAATGCCCTACAATCAAAGATCACAGCCTTACTAATGACACGAAGACAATCAAAAACACATACATAAAAAGCAATTAGCTCTCTCTATCTCTCTCTCTCTCTCTCTCTCTCTCTCTCTCTCTCTCTCTCAACGAGATGGTGGAAAAATAGAAATGATTGAACTACATCACTTAACCATGTGCCAATCCAGATAATTCTGTCAGGGGTCATTTTAGTTATCAACGTATTTCATAAAGGACTGTACTGACCTCCCTCGAGGAGAGGGGTCAGTACCTGTATTTCTAAGGAAACCTATAGACACTTATGATTAAACAGGGGGTAGAGGTCCGGACCCCTTGCCTCCCCCCCCCACTCTGGATCCGCCTATGACTAAACTAACCCTACAATTTCTAAATCAATTTCAAGAAGTAACAAATCCACTAGGTCTATGTGATACGCAATAAAAGGCTTCCAGGTAAATTATCTCAGATTTGGTCGTAGAAGAATTTTCGGAGATTCTTCTACAAGATGTTACATTTGTTTTATTGTTAAATGCCATAGAGTCGTATTATTGCTAGTTTACTAAGAATGCCATCGTTGGCTTTGGCCAATACTTTATTTGTAAACAGTGCATTTATTCCATTGTCGAACAGAGAATTCCCCCCCCCCTCCACCTGGATCCGCGCATGCATAAATATAGCAAGAAGTGAGCAAAGCTCACATACCCCCGGCGGGAGCCATCAGAGGTTGAAACACTTTCAGAGAAAAGACAAAATTATCAAAGACTTAATAATCCTAAATCAAGTAGTTTCTGAGAAAACTTTGATGAAAAATGTCCATATGTGTTATATAAGAGTGACAGTAGGAAAAATTGAAATTTTGAAAAAAGAAGGCAAAATAATGATTAGCACCTTAATTTTCATTTACACAATCTGAAAGTGTACACAAAATTTCATAATCCTAAATCAAGTAGTTGCTGAGATGATTCTGACGAAAAACGTCCCTATGTGTTATATAGGAGTGGCAGAAGGAAAAATGAAAAAGAAGGCAAAATGAGCTTTAGTATCTTAATTTTCATTTACACAATACACTTAGCCTATCTGAAGGTGTACACAAAATTTGAAAACACTGCCTCCAATAGGAACCGAGAAATCTGTGACATAAGTTTTCATTGGAGAAAAAGAAAATGAATAAATAAAAGGACTGATATGCAATATGTGGCTGTTTTTTTGTTACACAATACAAATAACCACTATCAAGCTTTGTACCAAATTTCAGAATCCTAACTCAAGTAGTTGCTGAGAAATTTTTGACAGAAAAAAAATCCATATATAAGAGTGAAAGAAGGAAAAAATGAAAAATTGAAAAAAGAAGGCAAAATGAGGATTAGCATCTTAATTTCCATTTACACAGTACACTTTGCCTACCTGAAGGTGTACAGAAAATTTTAGAATGATGGCTCCAATTGGAGCTGAGAAATCCGTGACAGAAATTTCCATTGGAGAGAAAGAAAAATGAACAAATAAAGGGACTGATAAGCAATATGTGGCTGTTTTTTTGTTACACAATACAACTCATCATTATAAAGCTTTGCACCAAATTTCAGAATCCTAACCCAAGTAGTTGCTGAGAAATCTTTGACGAAAAAAAAGTTTACAAACAAACAAACAAACAGACAGACAAACAAACATAATTACAGAAAGGTAAAAACTATATACCCCCTATATACTTCGTACCGGGGGTATAATGAGATAGATGTATATATTAACGAACGCCAGTCGAGGTACAACTACCGCAACACAACACAAGAGGACCTACGGCCCTGGATCGCTCACCTGAATCCTGGACCATGAGAAGAGGGTAGTTTGGTATGTGGCTAAAGAGATTTAATGATATTTGTATTTTTAGCACTGGTGCCCATTTTGTTCAGCTGAGCAGGACCACCAGAGCGGTTTAGGTAGAGGGCATCACGAGGAACATTTCTGTGAAAATATTTAGAATTCGGACCAGTGGTTCAGGAGGAGATGTTGTTTAATGATATGTTTTATCTATAGCTCTGGCAGCCCTTTTGTTCGGGTGCAGCGGAACCATTTGTGCAATTTTGGTAAAGGGTATTATCAGTAACATTTCTGTGAAATTATTTTGAATTTGAATCGCGCAGTGGTTCAGGATCAGGAGGTTGTGTCGTTTAAAGATATTTCATATCTACAGCTCTGGTGGCTCTTTTGTTCGGCGGAGTAGAACCATCTGTGCAATTATAGTAGAGTGCATCATTAGGAACATTTATGAGATTTTTTTTTAAAATTGGATCAGTGGTTCAGGTGGAGATGTCGTTTAAAGAAAAAGGGTTTACGCACAGACGACGGGCTCGCGACGGGCGACACACGACTGACGACGGAAAAAGATTGATAACAATTACAGTATAACATGTCTTAAACTGCCACTCAAAATAGACAAAACCTAGGTCTTAGTGGTCAATGGTAGCTTAATGAAGGTCGAAAGTATTGCTGAATGCTATCCTTGGAGCATTCCACAATACTTTTGACCTGCATTAAGCGATACACGGCCTTGAAAACCAGTGTTGGTCTTCTTTTTGAGTGGCCGCTTAAAACAGGTTTTACTGTATTGTTAAAATGTAAAACTGATTCGATGTGACACAAAATTATATGCGGTGCCTAATGCGACAAGGAAAAGTTAAAAAAACAAGACAATAGCTGATTTCCGGAATAAACTGAATCGATTTTAAGCTAGGACCATCCAAGTTAATGAGATGATGGAACACAATTAGTACATGATCTGTTTTGTTTAGTGGTTGGGCTACAAGCATGGTTGTTATGGTAATCGAAACCTGGGAAATGTTGTGATAAATAATTAAACTTAAAAAACGGATGCTTTCGAAATAGAGCAAACATGCATTATTTGAAAACAGTAGACACGGTTTTATTGAGTTGGTGAAAAGCACACCCCTTCAGCACCTGGACCCGGCCATACATGTAACTAAGAAAGTATTTAAGCGCTATGCTCAGGGATCTTACAGCCCAATTCGATTGAGTAATCGAAACACTAAAACTTAACCTTTTGCTCTAGCGTGTAAAGTGTAACGTTATCCAATACAAACAATCAGGTTTATTTATAGACAGAAGTGTTTTACCTCTTACACTTTGATAAAAAACCAATACTACATGTACCGGTATTTTGTCTCGACGCGACAAAAACTCGTCGTAGTTTCCGGACAAAGCGATGCCCAAACCAGTCTCCTCAGCTTCAGAGAGAAGCTAGAAAACTGAAATTTTGCTTGTTTCAAGTTTAGATATGATACTTTACAAGCGTCAGCGAAAAATAAAAGCGCTGATCAGACTGTGTGTATGCGCAGGCTGGTCTGCGCCTTTTGCGTAAATGCCCAATTTTTAGCATATCCGGAGTCCCATCAAAATAACACTGTTGTGATAAGTCATTTAGTTAAAACCTCACCTGAGAGGGATCGAATTTCAATTCCTAGTTTACAGGCAAGCTTCAAAGAGAGAAAAAGAAAGTGTCGATAATTTGACAACGTTAATAAAATAGTTTCAATTTTTACTGCTAGGAAATTTGATAAATTAATACGCCGTTCCTAAAATTTAAGTGCATTTATCTGAAGAGAGGATTGTTTTGTTTGATTTAATTCTTTACGTCCCATCAAGAATCTTTCAGTGAAACAGGGACGGGCCTTCCTGAGGACCACAACGCAGTGACGCCGATGAGGCTCGAACCCGCGGCCTATTGGTCTAGAGTTAACCACTTTACCACTGAGCCACTGCGCTCCCTAAGAGGGGATTGTGCGTCAATCAGATTCTCATACAACTCAATTGTTTTCTAAAATAACAATTGATTTTCTAAAATAATCGATGTAATTCTACCTGCGATTGTGTCATACGTAAGCAGGCGACATTTGGAAGGTTCCATTCTACTTAGATAGGTTCTCTGGCACGTGAAGTTCTTTTCCGCAATGCCAAACGCGCGACGCTATCATTTTTTATCTGAACATGCTCCCGTCATAAAATACACACACAAATAATAAACCCTCCGGCCCGGTACAGGTTACTACCCAGGGAAAACCACAAAAAGTTTTTTTTTTATATCAGCATGTCTCATTAGAAAAGATGTTCTAAATACACGCCAAAGCCGTCTCACCGAGGCGATTCTGATGTGTGCTTAGAACATAAACTATAATTACGCATGTACAAAACTATAGTTTGTTGTGGGTACTCATCAAAACCATCTCGGTGATGTGATCCTAGTGTAGAGTTAAAACACCGTGCGCAGGTTTGAAATTACTTCTGAATAGAATTTTGAATAATTTCTTACATCGGCATGCACAAATTTTTCGTATTAATGCTGTTTAAAGGCGCTGATTAGACTGCGCGATGCGCAGGCTGGTCTGCGCCTTTGTTGTTCACAAACTCGCCGAAGACATGGTTTCTCGCGTCACGCCCAAATTTTATACGCTATCCTGAGTCCGATCTTATAAGAATTAAAGAAATAACACTGTTGTGAGACTGGACTCTTCCAGGCTTGGGTCGAATTTCAATCCTTTGTTTACAAGGGAGAAAAGGAATTGAAGAAAGTGTGTCTTGGTACGCATTTATAAAATGGTTTGAATTTTGACTGCTTTGAATGTAACTTCCGGCTTTTAATAAATTAATCTCTTCAAACATGCAGAGCGTGCGACAATTTAAGCATTTGTATCAATAACATTTATCTGCATCAATCAGATATATAAAATAATTACGTTCACCTAAAATTATCGCCGAAGATAGTTTTTAAAACATCCTAAAAAACGAACACTGTCCTTTTTGAAAAAGTGAATTTTTAAAATAACGAACACAAGTTTAAATTTTTCAGTGGAAAATCGTCCGTTTATCTGTTTGTCCCATCTTTGATCGGTATAATTATACCGAACAGCACGTGTGCGGTTGTGTCATACGTATTAAAGCATGCGACATTTGGAAGGTTCCATTCTACTTAGATGGGTAATCTGACACTTGACGGTCTTTTCCGCATTGCCGAACGCGCGACGTTATATTTTTTGGTCTGAACATGAGTCTCAGCGGCTAATTGTGGGATACATGCATATAAAGCAAGAGCGCATTAAAAGCATGGACTTTCGTACATGTACATGACAAAAGGCCATACATGTATTGGATTCGGCTGTCTTTGCCAATAATTCCGAAATGAGTTCTTCAACATCGAGAACACGCACATCAAAGCTTGTGTTCACCATGAAGGACGTATGCCATACACTGCCTGGTCAGATAAACATTTGCAAGTACTATTTTAGTAGTAGATGAACCGCAGCGTTAAACAACTGGGTCTTTATGTGCTTGCAAATTTTCAAGGAAAGTGTTTGCATTTATACAAAAGGGCCTTTTCCCACGCTGTGGTTTGAGTCATGAAACATAACCATTTAACATACAACCAGTGATGCCTGGCATCTACTCCCCAACGTTATCCAAAGAGGGCCACCACCAGCCCGCCAGCGAACCGCCATTTGAATGGCATTTCGCTGGAGGGCCGATGGTAGCCCGACTTTGTGCGCTGGCTGGGATGTGTGTCACGCTGTTTTGAGAATGCAAATTTGCGCAGGCTCGTCTGAGCCTTTGTCGCATGCGATAAGTAACAAATGTCCGTCGACATTTTAAAAATTCATTTCAATTTTGAACGAAACATCGAACAGGTTCGTATACATGGATTGAAAATCCTCTCTTGAGGTATGTGAATATACCCAGCGTATCAGCAATATTCTGGGTCCAAACCGTTTGCAAACTTTGAAAGCAGGTCGTAAAAGGAGAGAGAGAGAGAGAGAGAGAGGGGGGGGGGGTGCTTGCACACGAATTTTGTGTTTTTGGATTGGTTTCTCAGAAATCTTGAAACACAATGTTTTAGGTCAGTCCATCAGTCTTGTTACAGTTGCTTCCGATGAGGACCCATTGTATGTATTATCGTGCGCATTGGCGTCGGACATTCGGCAGTATTAACGCTTTGCAAGCTTTCTATCGCATGCCAAAATTTTTCAATCGACGAAACATTCTTTCCTGTATTATATTCGGGTCTGATCTGGATCCAAACTGTTTACCAATGTGAATAGAGAGAGAGAGAGAGAGAGAGAGAGAGAGAGAGAGAGAGAGAGAGAGAGAGAGACTGTGTATGCCCATCCTTTCGGGAAAATCAAAGTAACCGATCGACAAGGAAAGTTATTTTTTAAATTGACCCACTCGCACCACTGGGTTTTTTTCCTCCAAAAAAGCATCTGTGGGAATGCGTTGACAGTTTCAGAGTTTCAGTGTAGAATTTTTGCAAAAATACTGATCACACGATATGTCTAGCGGTTTCAATATATTCTTGAGTGACTGACTGGAAGTCGAAGTCGGCAATTGCGCATTTGCGCAGATGTAGAGCGAAGCGAAAGTGGTTCGGGATTCATCGGCAGTCTATTACAAGTATAAAGCTCTCAATGAACTTGTCCGACTTGTTCGCAAATTGAGTGACATAACATGCATGTGCCGCGGCCGGACATTTTACTGACTCTGGCAGCAAGAAGTGTTATCTTTTTAAAACGGGGATTTAGGCAACGGCTATAAAAATTAAGAGGAACTTTTGTGATCATGTTTCGATTAATAAAAATCCGCATTGAAAGGTACATGGTATTGGTTTTCAACATACCTAGGTACACAAGCGGAAAGCTATTAATAAACCTGTCGCTCATTGTATTTTATCAACACAATGGTATTTGAAAACTGTCGCGTACACAGCAGATTAAAACGTATAGGAAGTTTCAATTCGATCAGTCAATCAAATCGGGCTGTAGATAAAGATAGACGGACCTTTGGCGTAAAGGGGAACGTTCAGTTAGGGGGTATTTTGGCCCCCTCATGAGCCAAAAACTGAAAATTGCTTTTCACCAATTTCTTTCAATTGGTTTACTAGAAGAATAACTAAATTGTAATATCCTGGCATTTATTTTACTTTTACCGTTGCTATGGTAACAAAAATGGCGGACGAAATAGGCTTAAAATAGAGATATTGCCATTTTGGGCCAAATTTTAGGCTTTTGTAGACCAATTTTTTAAGACTTAGTTATCAGCACACGCGAATACCAAATCATACCTTTTATGTATTGTATGCCGTGATATTTCTCATCATCTGTTAAAATATCTTTTTTGGTATTTGCATATGCTCTATATTAATTCTTCTGTTACATGTGTCAAACTTGCTCCAAAATGGCCATTTTCCTATTTTCATCCTATTTTGGTGGCCATTTTTGTTACCATAGCTACCGTAAAAGTCGAATTAATACCAAACTTTTACACTTTGGCTATTGTCCTAATAAACTAATAAGAAGAAACTTGTGAAGAGCAACTATTTTGACTTCATAGAGGGGGGGGGGGGGCAAATAAGCTTCTTAATGCACGTACCCCTTTCCCAAACAAAAACATAAAACGGTGACAACGGATAATATCTAAATAGTATGCGAATTCTGGACCCCATAATAAATACAAAACTTAAGATGAGTAGCTTACATGTAAGTACATTTATGTCGGGGCCGGCTATTGTGCTCTATATTTGGTTTACATTCATGCTGATTTTTTTCATGTTTTAAAGATGCGTAAAAAATCTGCCGTTTATCAAATTTCAAATGTTTGGTGTTTTAAGTCACCTGGACCAGTTCGTAAACACCTGCACATCAATTTGATAAAAATGCATCCCATAATATTTTTAACAAAAAACGTTGATTTTTACATTTTTGAACCCCAAAAGTGTAAAATGAATAAAAACTATCACGGAACACTTATAAACTTTGGTCCATTGAATTGCTCATGATTAGGTTAAAATTCATTCAATATCATTGATGTCTTAGTCAGAAAAAATTGAGTTTGTAAAGTGTTCGTTTATAAATTTGCTTAAGTGTATGTGTACCTAAAACACATGCTTAAATTGATGGGTAAGAAAATAATCACACTTTTACGCTAATTAAATTTCCTTATCTGGATCTATGAGCCAGCAATGATTTTGTACCCAGTCAGTAAAGCATATTAGCACTAAAAGTGGGATTAACCACTTTTAAATGTTTGCGAACTTTTAGTGTAGTGGGTAAACCATTTCGAACTCTACTGTACTATAAACATTGAATCGTGGCTTAAATTTAACATGCATATTGATAGCTGATATCTTGGTCTTTTAAATGCATGCATATTGAAATTAGTTTATTTAACGATTGAAATGCAGATTTTTAGCTAGAACTGGATGATGCAAACATCAGGCTTTTTAATGTCTGCGAGGCCCGAAGGGCTTCCAGGAGAATTAACATTTGAAACGGAACAAACAAGGAAAGTTTACACCTGATGTTCTTCTGCCAATATGTAAAAAAATACATATAAGCCTTTATCATGCTACTAGAAAGTTTGTTCATTTTGATGTACAAATGGTGTTTTAAAGTTGATTTCTTACGCATATGCGTTGTCTATGATGCTTTAAACGCTGAAGGGGTCGTTTCCTTAAATCACAGCTTGAAGGTTAACCCATTTAAGTCTAGCGTCCTTTTTTGTGGGACATAGGCAAAGAGTTGACAACCAGACCAGACGCCGCAGAGTGCGGCGTCTGATCAGGGTCTTAACTGTTTGCTTACACAATGCTCTATCACAACTTGAATTAGAATAAAATTACCACCCAACAACCCTTAAAACGGAAATGGACTGGTCCAATTGATAAGAAAGGGAAATTCCATTTGGCATAAATTGGTTAAAGTTCAATGCTTTTCGCAGCAGCAAAGTTAAATCAAAAGTTGACTGAATCACCAAAAAG
Source organism: Loripinus fragilis (assembly GCA_964019695.1). NCBI lineage: Eukaryota > Metazoa > Mollusca > Bivalvia > Lucinida > Lucinidae > Loripinus > Loripinus fragilis. Next base: position 60,912,049 of record OZ026520.1, on the reverse strand, counting down.
TTGCGGTCATTTGTTCATTCGGGTACTTAAAGGGCGATTCTCACAAATTTCCATACTCCAGCCACTTGTAATGTGTGAACTCAAGCTGTAGGAAAAGTGCTTTCCAGTGCCAATATTCACGGGAATTCAGTTTAAAGTTGGAATGGCATTGGAAATTCATTTCAGTAAAGCGGGTGGAACGCAAAATATCTTCAAACTACTGCCACCCTACCAACAGAGAATAGGAACACACAATACTACATAAACGGCAACATTTCATGCATTGGTAAAGAAAAAATGATGCATTGAAAAGCGCTATATTTTTAATCAAAAGGGGGGTAATTTTCCACAGTTTCAATTTCAAACTCGAATTTTGAACCAAAATCTGTATAAAGTACCAATTCGTGTTGGTTTTCATAGTTTCTAAACAACAAAGATTATCATGATGAGAAAAGTTTACTTCTGTGCATGCACATAGCTAACTTGTACTGATTAGGCTTTGAAACGTCCTGTTGCGATAACTCTAGTAAGAGTTAAAAGAGGGCATTAATTAATCTTGTAATTTTCAGTATGATGTCTCCCAAATCATATAAATGCTAATTTCAATCAATAAAACACACAGTTCAGCATTCTGATCAGAAAACTGAAAACTTTCTAATTTTTGTTAGTATATAATATCAATCAAATACACCAGACTCATTCCGCTTGTTTCCCTTATAAATGTTTTATTATTATTTGAAACAGGGCTATTCGAACAGCCTGCGTCATGGCGATACCTTAATTACGTCAAGCAAATGCCAACAGACAAATTAAGTTATCTACTGATGTTAATGTTAGCCCGCCAATAGGCGAGTGCCAGATCATGTGATCGAAAAATGCAATCAACAGAAATGTCGGAACTTATCTAAGGTAACTACAACGGATATGTAAATATAGTTTATAGAATGTTATAAATAGAATAGAATTTTAATAACCTTCAATTGTTTTACTGATTATACACACCAGAGCGCGAATCAGTTTGGATCCAGTTCAAGTCTGGCATTTTAAATCTTGTGATAACTGTAAAAGCATATTTCACTTGATTTTCTTTCATTCAGTAGACTGAGCACAAATGTTAGACCGATTTTGATGAAGGGCAGCATGAGAACCACCTATTTGAAACTATTTAAAATCAGGTTAGCGGTTCAGGAGGAGAGGTCGTTCTCTACCTTTACCTAGACTGCATTTTCGTTCACTGGAGCAGAGATGTTTTAGCAATCTTGATAGTTGACAGAGAACATATATGAATATCTATTTTGAAAATCGACCAGTGGAGATATCGTTGGACGATAACCTATTTTATGAGAAGCTTTAAAATGTCATTAGACGATCCTATCATAAGGGTTTAAAAGTGCCATGCATAACACTGTTGTGATCACCTCCTTCCGTTCGTCGGTCCTTCCATCTGTCCGTTATGCTGTCTTATTCTCAACCACTGGACCGAATCCATCCATATTTGTTGTTTGACTTGCTTAAACAAGTGGGTGTGAAAGAACACATTTGAGTAGGGACATGTGATTTCCAACAATGTGGGGATTTTGACAAGTGTAGACTCAGACGAGCCTGTGCAGCTCCCTGTTAAGCTTAGAAACTCCAAATGATGTTCAGTCAGTAGCTTAACACTCATAGAATATTCAAGCGACTAGCAAAGGCTCTGACCAGACTGCGCGTATGCGCAGGCTGATCTGAGACTTTGCTTGTCGCACATACCACATTGTTGGAAATCTCACGTCGCGGCTCATTTATAGTTGGCATCGACTGCAAGACCCTTAGAAAGATAAAAGGCTATCAAATTTTAGCTGTAGTATTTTTTATTCAGTAGAGCGAAACCGTTTGAACAATTTAGATAAAAGCCAAAACTGAAAATTCTGTGTGAAACTATTTTAGATGGGATTTGCGATTTAATACGAGGTTAAGATTTTAATAAAAGTAAGAATGAGGGCAAAGCTCAGGAATCGATACAATCAAGTCCCACACCCGACCCATAATACCAAAGGGAAAGTAACAAACTCACAATTAGACATCACAAACGAGAGCCAAGAGATGAGCCCTTTCCCAGCAGGTGACCACAAGGCATTAGTTAATATACGCGCGCGAAAGCATAACAAAAACAAGACAAAATAACATAAACGATCCACAAAAGAAGCACCCTCCTGGAACAATCAGTAAAAATATTTTACTGGAGGGCTTAAACCAGCCACACGGCACAACAACCGCACCCTCAGCCCAGATGCGGACCAAGACAAACAGACGCCTGGTCAGCACACAAGACCCCAACGTATCAATTCAATATCTCCCAGTATATATAAATCAAGATATAAAAAGGAGATAAAGCAAAGATAAGAACCCAACAGTAAACAAAACAGAACACCGGAGCAAAGGAAACCCAACCGGCGAACCCCGGTGGTCCTGACCACAGCCAAAGCTTCAGGCCTCTACCATCTCACCAATAGACAAGTCTTTAAGTCGAAACCGTCATAGCGTCTGAAGTCCGACCCACCGGTGTACAATTAAAGAGGAAATCAAAGTTGCCAACCGTGATCGGGTTGACCACCAAGCATGCCGTCTGTTGCAATATTCATATCGTAAACGCATTAAACAATTAACAGGATCGTATATCAATGTCTGTAAAATGGTTTGTTTCTGTGGCAGGATAGTTACGTGTTTCTTCAAATTGCTTTGTATTCCAAAAGCATATTTATATTCTTAGTCTGAACCTGTTAAGGAAATGAACGAGTGGTGTCAAGGGAGAAACTATTTATCAGTCATCTGAATACTGAATGCATTGAGTAAATTATTGGATCTATATTTGTTTGTTAGATTTATACTGTGAGTTCTAGGCACGATCTGCAAAGCAAATTATTTTGCGTGTATTCAGAAACACAATCCTGGTTCTTACATTACTATTTGGGATCTGTTAGAGCTTCCCACAACGCGTGACAAATTGCTCTAAGCGTCATTGTTGCTTTAAGATAGATTAGATATTGGTGAAGAATAATGAGGCACTTAGCAACATTTTATAAGAAACCAAATCTAATCGGGACATTTATAGATTCAGCCAACACTCATGGGTATAAAACTGTATGCTTTTAATCAATGCAGCATTTGATCGCTATTTCCATTCTAGATTTCTATAAACTAGTCATACAATTTTCAAAAAGGAATACAAGTGCAGCCCTTTTTACCCTTTAATATCTGAGTTAGGCTCAACAAACCTGAGTACCCTAAAGGACAAAGGCATTCGAATTGAGACAAATTGGTCCTTCTTTTCCCTTGCTTTCTGTGTGAATTAATTTTTAAGGGATAACATTTGTGCTCCATAACTCTTATACAACTTGAGATATCATGTTATTGTTCTTGTTGTTCCATGGCTCTCTGTTTTCTGTGTCTCTTCCTCGCGAAGTTGTGGGTTGGCCAAATAGCAGATGCCAAACTGCAATATAGCACCTAGCATGGAACTTAATCAGTGACAAATTCCAATATCCAAAGCAGCGGTAGTTGTTTTACTTACAAATGTATGAGACACTTTCTTTGGACAAAAAGTACCCATCTATGGAGTGTCATTAAAAAGTCTGTATAGTTTAAGAGAAATGCTTAATATGAGTGGGATTCCTATATTCATATTTTGCCTCGTCACAGCCTCAGATAAAGATTTTTTCAATTCTGAGTTATAGAGTACTTAGAGGATCTTACATGAGTGCTCATGTTTTTTTGAATTTATTAAACTAGTTGGGGTAAAGATATAAAATGCGAGGCTTGCCGATGCTTACTTCGAACTTCGAAAAACCAAAGCATTACTTTGAAATCTCATTTCTGCCGTTAAAATGTTATGATTTTGTCATTATGTACGCAACGTTGTTATGGACGTCATAACGTTTCCCGAAAACCTATAAACCACTAGTGTTTTATCGATTTTATTGCATGGCGTTATTTCATTCCCAGACGCGACGTCATACGATACTTGTATTTTGCTAACAGATAACAGATGGAAAACGGACAGACAGCAAGACGTCCTACCAGAGGTACAGTATGGGATGCACCCCGGAATTGCCACTGTGAACTGCAAATATCACACTGTGGGGTACAAGTCAGAAATTCTGATGTGTCTATTTTAGATAGTGAACAATAAGCGAAGCAAAAATAAACCATTTGAGTTACTATTCAGTGACAATGCTAGTAATGTAGTGCTTATTGTGTTCACGGAGTCTAGTCTTTGTGGGCTGCAACAATACCCAAGTGCTCCGATCAGGCAGTCAGGGGTGTCAAAACCTGAAAGATAAACTTATCCACAAACTTAGGAGGGGTGAATTCCTTTTTTGGTTTGTGGTTTAACGTCCCAGTCAACAACTGTGGTCCTGTCGAGGCTATCAGATAACCTAACCACACTTTTTATTTCAATTACAGACTTAGACCAAGCAGTTTACTAGTTCTTCGTGCGCATGCTTTCGCTTGTAACTAACAAATGCCCTTCTATAATCAGCAGAAGGAAGAGAATGGTCGTAGAAAATATTTCATTATCAATTATAACACCTGGATCAGCAATTAGACTACCGATTGTGCTACAGAGCCTGGCAATGCCCGCCTATTATCAAATAATTTCATTTAAGCTTATATTCACTCATTAAAACATGGTGCCTCTGGAGTGCAGTCTATGATGTGAAATCACCCCACAATGTATCATATTCTATAGTCTCTGCCCTACATTGTTGCTTTGAAAAGAGCGGATAAAAGGACGTCCTCATTGATAGCCACTTATTTTGTTAGTCCCCATTTCTTTACATTATATAGTTTAAGCTGTACATTTTTTGGGAGGGACGAGGAAATGGGTGAACAGACAGACAAACTTAACTTAGTTCACGCTCAAAATTACTTTGAGTCTTGCAATATTTTGTACTTTGATGATAGTTGGATCTAGATGTTTGCTTTATATCAATAATCTTTACTTCGAACTTCGAAAAACCTTTTGAACTTCAGATATATAATGTGAATTCCTTTTTGGAATTGGACTTATCCATAACGAATGGCATAAATTCGTCTAAAATTTATATCACAAAACTCGTAAAGTATTTTCTAAATTCTACCAATTATAAGTAGTTCAATTATAGGGAGGTAGACATAAAAAATATGTACAGTGACACATCCAAAATGATTATTATCTTTTTTTCTTATCAAACATAAGACGTTTCTTTTACACACCCTAAACATATGTTTTACATGGTGCCTCTGGAGTGCAGTCTATGATGTGAAATCACCCCACAATGTATCATATTCTATAGTCTCTGCCCTACGAATTCCCCATACAAAACTTCCACAGACGAACGACTGATATTTTATAATATCTGCCGGTCTAATATCTGCTCGGTCTGTAGTATGTGCTTGTGATATTTCCTAATCATACTCACTTGCTTTTTGAAAAAATGCGGAATTCTTTCGTGCGTCCAATAACTAATATTTTAATTTTTTTGTTAGGCGTGCATATCAGATCCAGACGGTGTGTCGCATGCAGGCATATATACTCGTTTAGTTGTAAAATCTAACAACTTATCGTCTATCATCTGTGGAATAGGAAGTTACAGTCCTTATAGCTATCAGTATTTGCGGATGATTTGTTTTTAGCCGCAACATAAGATTTCCAACAATGTGGTATGTGCGACCAGCAAAGGCTCAGACCAGCCTGCGCATACGTGCAGTCTGATCAAAGCTTTTGCTAGTCGCTTGAATATTCTATGAATGTTGAGTTGCCGACTGAACACCATTTAGGATTTCTAAGCTTAAAATGAGGCTGCACAGGCTCGTCTGAGTCTACACTTATCAAAATGCCACATTGTTGGAAATCACATGTCGCGGCTCAATTTTTATTATAATAGAGACTACACATTAAGCCCCACTGAAATTTATCAAGCTAATGTTATTGAAGCTTTCACCTATACATCCAGATATCTAGACAAATACTATGGAAGAAGCTAATATGTCTGAAATAGATATAATTATCAAGTGAGTATTAACCAGAAAATGCTATGATCACAGACCAATCCACGGCACCTCGAGGAAGAGACACAGAATACTGCAATTAACACGACAGGAGGAACACAATTAAGGTAAAACAACTTTGGTAAGATGTTCTACATCTCAAACAAACACTTATGGGCCTCGTCCCGAGAAAACCTGCCTTCGGGGTTTCGAACAAACCAGTCTAATCAGCTACAGAGACTAGCTAGAAAATTAAAAGTTTGCTTATAGCAAGCTTAGATATGGTATTTCCCAAAATGCGAATAACAAAAGCGCTGACCAGACTGCGCGGACGCGCAGGCTGGTCTGCGCTTTTGTTGTTCGCAAATCTCGAAGACAGGGTTTCTCGCGTCGAGGCCCAATTAACAATAAAACACACACTCACTCACACACACACACACACACACACACAAACACACACACACACACACACACACTGAGAGCAACAACACACATTGAATTAACAACAACAACAACAACAACAACACAATAGTCACAGCCTGAGCTGTCTAGACCACGGGAAATGGGCGGGGCCTTCAATATATTTTACCAGCAGATTATGATGTTGTTTTTGATGCCTTGATAACATAGGCCAGATCGTTGTCAGGTAGCGACAAGTTGTTCATAACAAAATAATAACACATTTTCAGCATGAGGAGCACAATTAGTACCCATTGGAATACCAATAATTTGTCAATATAATCTAATAAATAAATTGCCCAAATAAAAAAACTTTCTGTCGTGAACACAAATAGAGGTTGCTACTTTTTTATAATCTAGATATTGTCTTCTGACGGAAATCAAAATTTAGCTACTGCTGGTGCTTGGGGTGTTTTCGTTTTTACATTAACGCCCACGAACAGTTTCAAAGAAAACGGATCTGCTTTTATTTTAGTGACTATGGTAAGCCTTTTTAACTTGGTAACTTGGCAATAAACAGTATTTATCTTGCTGAAGTCAATAACTTTAAACAACTCTTATAAATGATATTTTGTGTCTAAATGACACATAAGATAGAAAGAGGAAACATTTTCACCCAGAAAAGAGCAGATGGCTGAAGTTGTGGTTTATGAAATAACTATTAGTTTAAAATATGGTATTCAGTCTGTACAAAGCCAAGCAAATGGGCGCTTAGTATTAAAGGCATTGGCAAATATCTGACTAACGTTTAAATAAATAAATCTGATCTACCTAGCCTTATGTTTTCATATTCTGTAAAACATATTAAATCGTAGGCTTCAATTTCTTAGATACCAAATAGTTTAAGTATTAATGATAAAATAGCTGCATTTAATTGAAGCAATTAACATCTTCTTCCGACTAAACCTAAATTCGCATTTAGACATTAGAAGGAGATGTCCAGGAATTTCATGGGAATTTCGTGTAAGTGCCTGCAGAAAAAAAGCTGCTAAAATGTATTGAATCGATGTTTAAATGAGTACAACATCAACATCCTAAAACAAGAAAGTGTCATTGCTAAAACCAATGAACATAATATAAATTACAAGATTCATGTCGTTGATAGGTGTTATATGGCTGCTAAGTTTGGTGTGTTTGTTGATGAAGAATATGGCAGGTTCCTACATAAAATGCTATATAAATCACATGCTATTGCTATTGACAGCTCATGTACTACTACTGAGTGGTCTACACCGTTAACTTTCTACCCCACTGTAATTAAAAAACAATACTATAAAATACCATGAATAGGTTTATAAGAAGAATTGGTAAAATCTATTTTGGTCAATCACATTCTTAACACATCAAATCATACAGGTTTCATTAGAATTTAGTGTGTGATATGATTTCTCTACGCTCAATACTAAATTATTCCCTTATCTAATCAAAAATACCTGTCTTATTTATTAATCAATCATTTAATAGTGAGGACTCTTTTTATTTGGTTATAATGAAGAACACACTTTTCACTTTTTAACAACTGAATAGATATATATTTTGATCATGTCAAAAAGTTTGTATGATCTCCACAGAACATGTGGATTTAAAGTGTGAGACCAACTGATGCATTCCTATGTAATGAGTAGTCTGTGGCACCCACCATTACCTTTCTAGCTCTAATTTCATATTAAACAGGATCCAGAATTTTATCTGATAATCACTAAGGTAGCATAAGAGACCGTATGTGACAACAACAATTACTACAACGTTAAGCCAAGCATAACAGAATAATTGCAGTTAGATTATTCACCTGCCCAGGGAAATTTTACATCACTGTGCCAGCGAACATAGCCATGGCCACTAAAACCAATTTACTACTATTACACATGATCTGCGAGAAAGACTAAATAAGCCCTGTAATTGATTGCCTCCTTAGCTCGCTCATTGCCTAAGTCTCAGAAATTATACATCCATTAATTCCCGCAACCTCAGTATGGGGTAAGTAGAAGCAGTTCCAGTGTTAGCAAACACCATTAACAATGTGTCATTGTCTGATATTTCAAATTAAAACCAACACCTTATAATTATGGTTTCCCAACAGTACACAAATCTCATATAAACCATACTTATTCATCAATAATTAATTACCTATATCAAAAAACTGTTCAGAGTCTCACCAATAAGCCATGTATATTAGTGTTCCTTATTGTGTCTCACATCCAGTGACATTAACAGATAAGGTATCTTCCTACCCCACCATTTCATAAAGAGCTTGGAATTTCATAAATGATTCAGATCTCCACCTTTAAACATATATAATATTACCTATAACAAGAAACATCTGGTGAGGAGAATCGAATATCACCCATGGGGCAAACTTCGTCCTCCTGATCATTTAGGATTTGATATCTCAGATGCTGTTCAGATCTCCACCCCTAAACGTTATATGTCAGGTGTCCAGTGTATACCAATTATGGTGCCTGGGTGTATCCCACACTCCCTTCAGCTAACATAAAACTTAACATCTGCGTTACTGTTCAAATGCCCATCTCTGACATTTTTTTATTAGTATTGTGCATTCATAAGCATCAACCATAGATGAAACATGGTCAAAATTGCAGCTCCTTCAAGTATTGGTGGATGGTTTGGGAGACTTTTCAATCTGAAGATTATATAGAGGATCTTACATGAGTGCTCATGTTTTATTGAATTTATTAAACGAGCTGGGGTAAAGAGATAAAAATGCGAAGCTTGCCGAGCATTTATCTCTTTTTCGCAACGAGTTTAATAAATTCAATAATACAAGAGCACGAATGTTAGATTCTATTTATCATATACCAAATACTTTGAAATCTCATCTCTGGCGTAAAAACGTTATGATTTTGTCATCATGTACGCAACGTTGTTATGGACGTCATAACGTTTCCCGTAAATCTATAAACCACTAGTGGTTTATCGATTTTATTGCATGGCGTTATTTCACTCCCAGACGCGACGTCATATGATAAAATTATATCTTCTTTGCATTTCGATATTTTACAAATAAATGCTATCTCATGTAGGGAGGCCTTCATAAAGCACAGAATGCCTTTTTGTCAATGTTTAATATGAATTGCCCGTAATATCTCTCATAAAGAAATATACAAAGCAACCATAATAATCGCGATATGATCGGGGCCAGCTATAGTGTATTCTTTTCGGGTAAGATTCAATGTTTTTTATAGTATGCAAGTACTTTGGACCTAGACGATAAAGAAAATCAGATGCAATTGACGTCGAAATGTGAAATAATCTGTTTGTCACGAATGTGATTATCTATAGCTAGAAATGATGAAAACGAACACAAAAGGCACTTTATGAATCAGCATATCTTTAATAATGTGGCAAGTCGAAATAATTGGATCAATGTGCGCGAATTTGTACAATAGGGAGAAATGAACTATACAATATGATTATGGCTGGAATTTCTCTCTGAACCAATCTGATTGCAAAATAAGAGTTTGTTCCGAGGTGACCACCACATATGTATACAATAAAGCCTGTATTAAGTGGCCACTCAAAAAGACCAAAACTTGGTTTTCAAGACCAATTATCGTTAAATGCAGGCCAAACGTATTGCAGAATGCTCTAAGAGAAGCATTCTGCAATACTTTCGATTTTCATTAAGCTACCATATGTCTTTAAGTCCTTTGTTTTGTCTATATACACATGAAAAATATCAAGTAACGCTATTTTTTCTTTCGTTTTTCTGAATACTGATCGTTCGAATGGAGACAGCTGTGGCAATTAGCTCCCTTTTAAGTGTACAGCGAATAACTTGCTTAGAATTTGCGGATGTCAAGCCTTATCTGGGTGATCGCTAGGCGCACGTGGCATTAGTTGGTTTCTCTACCATGTGACTGTCATGTTTTTCCTACGAAAAGTACATTTTTGAAAACTTTACTGCTAAAACACAAACACTGGAAGATAAATGTTGAAGAATGCACATATCTTCATTAAAACTAATACTTATTGTAAGACCATGGTTGAAGTTGCGTAAAGGTCGAAAAAACGTTAAACTGAAACAACTCTTGAGACCTGAATGGAAATCGTTGTAATTCTGCCAAAATCAAAGCTTAATCATCTGTAGTTTATACAATCTTAGTTTGTTTTATTTTGAACTTTCTTATAACATAAAAGATTTAACTAAAGTGTAGCCTTCTTTTCAAATGAACAAACTGTGCTTTTTGAAGATAGAGAATTTTACGCTTTGATATCCGGAATACCTGCTTGTTTATAGAATTCTTCAATGACATTCATTTGATAGGTTACACGAAAAATATATTCCTGGGTGGACAGGGATCCAGACCCCCATGGAAAATCACAAGTGGTATAGGTTTCCATAGTAATAAGCAATAGGACCCACCCACCTCCTAGAAATAATGGACCCCACATAAAAAAAAATCTTTGGAATAGACAATTGGACCCCCTCTGTAAAATGAGCTGAGGACTCATAATCATAAAAAAAGAACTTGAATCCGCCCCCTCCACTGACAACCATTTTTGGCTCCGTCCAAAACTTAATTATATATACACAGGATCAAAAGTTAAGCACCACTAACTTCGGAGCTATTTTTCAAAGCATAGTTATGTAATGTAAATAACCCTGGTAAAATACAGATAACTGTATCATATAGGGATAATATAGTGAAACAATTATGCTATTCTGCAAAAGTATGTGATCATGAGTTCACCAAAACGCACATAAGGATCAACTTATTTTCATTGAATCTTTGTGTAAATGGATAGATGTTGACAATTTTGTAAGAAAATGCACACATTTTGTTTCAAGATGTTAGAGATTACTTCTTGAAGATTCCAGGCGACATCGAGAATTTTTGATATGTCGCGAAAACGCATAATTTTGTTATAAAAAATAGTAAATGATTATGATCAGGAAATACCACAATCACAAACTGCAGACAACCCCGCGGCACCGCGAGGAAGAGCCACTCAACCATCACGAGACACCAAGAAGACAAAATAAGCAAAGCAATCATCTCTCTCTTCCCCATCAAGATGATTGCAATGCTAGAATGGACATAAAGCAACGCACAACAAAACATAGAACAATTACAGACTCCCACAATGGGAGTAACAATAAACAAAAAGTCAACCACAACAGAACCACCGCCCTAGAACGGACAGCAGCCCAAGCCACCAGGGGGCTTAAATGCATCCCATCGGCACCAAACCTTCGCAATGCTGGTCTACGCTGCTCCTTAAATGAGGTATTTAAGTGATACCAATAGGGAAGTTAATGCAATAAATGATTGTCAAGTGTAAATAAAATCCGAATATCATATGCATTTTAAAATTTTCGTTTAAATATTTATGCAGAGTTTCACAACAGATGTTTAATGTTAAATAAAATTTATTTACGGTAGTTGCAAATTGTTTCAGCAAAATATAGGTGGTGCTTAACTTTTGACGCCGTGTATATGATCTAAAAATATTGAATGATTTATTTTTGATGATAGCTTTTTAGAGTAAGTAACAACCTTCTAGGTGAAAATCAGTCCGAAGCTGACTTTTTCTACGGGAGTTCAGACAAAAGCTTAAAGAGTTGGTTTCTGCATCTGCAAGAATTTTTAACGTTTGTTGACAAGTGATTATTGGGCATCGACGCGAATGGGATTTGCGACTATCAAAGTCAAAGGTAATGATATTGTCTTTGTTATTCGCTTATCGGAAAATATCATCTAAACTTGCTACAAACAATATTTTAAGTTTCTAGCTAGTGTCTGTAGCTGAGCAGGGCGGATTGGATTTCTGTATGACCAGGTTGTAAACCCCTAAGACAGATTTTCTTTTGACTTAACCCATATCTGATTTATCACAGACCTACGATAGATCACTGAAATGATAGGAATCAGAATTTTATGCCAGATTTTAGGCAGAATGTTCATTTAAAATTGTAAAGCCTGACAGGACTTGTTCAATGTATTAACATGGATTTGGCATTAAAATAACATAAAATGGCACAAACATACTATTTTGATCCAACCGGTCATTGATGGTTGCTGTTTTAATGCTATGTAATAAAAAGTGAAGAAACGCCAATATTTTGAAGTTTGAATGTTCTAAAAAATCCTAATTCTAAATTCTGTGCCTGTGATTGTGACATGGCGTTAACAGTATTGTACCCAAGCAAAGGAACCAACCTTGTTAGTCCAGCACTTTGGTGTACTGATTCGCCCTGGGGAATAGATAACGTTACATGTTAGTTTGTTTGTTTGTTTTGTTGCTTTACGTCCCAAGTCAACAGCTATGGTCATGATGGGACGGTCAGTTCACCTAACCACACTTTTTCCTGGGCAAGCTTGAACAAGCAGTTAACCAGTACTTCGTGCACATACTTTCGCTTGTAACTGACAACAACCCTTCTTGAATGATTCAGCGGAAAAGAGGAGAATGACCGTAGAAATTATTTCATGATCAATTTCCACGAAAGTATTGATCATGAAATAATTTCTACGGTCATGTTAGTGAATATGAAAGATTAAATCAACTCTAATATATAACAATATCTAAAAACATCAAATAGACATAGCTCCAGAACGGACGAAAGTCAAGACAAGTAGACTACGTGTTATCTTTTATTTCACGAAGAATGAATACATAAAAACGATTCTGTGTATAGGTTTGTTTTTTCTGGACACACATGCTAAATAAACACAATAAATCAGGGGTAACTACTCTGTAATATATAAATGAATAGATGCAATGCTATGTTATGTTACCTAACTATAGCAATGCATCATCAAAGAGAAACAATCTAATCAAATTAACACACTATGATGAAACAAAGAAAAGAGCTCACGACTCACATATAGTCAGAGCTAAGGAAAACCTCAATTTGAGTCACGGTGGGCCCAGCCAGCGACAAGCATCAGGCACCAACCAACCGATTAATGCTTTACGTCATGGCCGTCATTGAGTCTGAGGCTTGACCCATCGTGGTGCAATTAGAGAGGAAACCATAGCTATGAACCGAATTTGGGTATACAACCAGACATGCAGACGGTCGCATGATATCCATGTCATATCAAACTTTTCTATAACGTTTGATTATCTTTTTGAAGTGATCACTAAAATTAGGGTTTCCAACAATTCTTTTGAAGGACCTTGAACAGTCTTAATGCAGGACTACCCATGAAAATTGGCAAGATAATAGTTTCCAAGAAAATGATATTTTTTCCGTGGAATAGGTAGTTGGTTCAACGTTCTGATTATCTGCAAAAAAGCTTTTCACATTTCACCGATTAAAAAAGGATGGGTTGAAAACTTTTTTTCTGCTATTGAACATATAGGAAATATAAAAAATTGAGGTGCTTTCCCACCATTGATCAAGCTTATTCTTTTGCATGCAGTTGTAGCTTTATATTGCACACATCAAATAAAAATGCCATGCATGATCAAAGGGGGAAAGGCTGTCTAAATACTAAAAACGAATTATTATAAAAGTAAGTAAGGGTGCAAAGATCAGGAATCGATACAATGTAGTACCACACCTGACCAAGGATACCAATGGAAAAGTGACAAACTCACAATTAGACACCACAAACGGGAGCCAAGAGGTCAGCCCTTTCCCAGCAGTTGACCACAATACACAAATAAACAGACGCGCACAAAGGCATAACAAGCAGAAGACAGAAGAAACAAAAGAAGTACTGCCTTGGAACGGTCAGTAAAATATTTTACTGGAGGGCTTAACCGGTTTCACGGCGCCAACCTCATCCTTAATTCATTGTTCACTAATTTTTTACAAGTCTGTTGCTTAATATCCATTTACAATGGTATGCCTACAGTCAGTGGTTATGATTCATCTCAGTGAACAGGTGAGACTGACTGAACTATAAACAGAACAGGTCTGATCTGTGTGTGAGATAGTTACAGGTAATAGCCACAAGATATGAACAACATATTTATTGGCCAAAAAAATGAAGGATTCAAGACCCGAATTTTTAATTCAAACATTACACTTTCATCGCAAGTTTCATGCTGCAAACAACATTTTAATTTATATGCCCATGTGTTTAGATGAATACCTGACAAACACTTGGCTTTCTGCCAATAACGAAATTAAAAAAAAATTGCCCTACCCCAAATCCCTAAGGTCCTGGAAATCATATGCAATAGTTTCCAAATGTATTTATTTTGTTAGGTGTATTGAATGCCAGGTTTTAATTAAAGCACAAAAATACATCAATTATACATAATCGTAGCTATATGCTCCCAAAATTTGGGCAGACTGAATACGAGACTATTCGAGGTCCTTTTAAATCACCATAAAATACTGGCTATGATATGTCTGATCTGTGCCTTCCTCTCTACTTTGTTGTAGAAGTGTCTTATACCAATAATATATTAAACAGTTAACTCTAAGTGTTTGTGATAGAAATTAGAAACCCGTATATCGACAACCATATTTTAATACTTTAGGAGTCAAACATAGTTTTTTTATTGTTGAAGTCGCTAACATTCGAACAAATCAGTTACGAAATATATACACCATAGAAAGGGGACTGACGAACATCTCTATCAATAAAAGGGTAATTAGCTTTTTTAAAATTAAAATCATCCCCTTTATTATAATTTTAGATGAAACTGGGCCATTTGCTATTGGCAAGTCTAAGTCAAAAAGAGGAGGGGCTTCAGTATCAAAGGAATTTGCCTTATTTAACTGAAGTTCATTGCAATATATCTGACCTACCATTTGTTCAAAATTAGGATTATCAATATTAAGGAGTAAGTCATCTATATAAATTGAGGCAAAGCCTGATGCTGTGTCTGTCATCAGGCTCACTGGGGTTTAACCGTTTAATTTATTTTGCTCCAGTATTAAATTGTATGTACTGTTGAGTCCTTATCCTTTTTATATCTTGATTTATATGTACTTGGAGATGATTCATGGATAAGTTAGGATATTTCATGCGAACCAAACATTTATGTGTATTGATTCACAGCAGGATTAAGGGTAAGTTTGGTACCGTGAAACTAGTTTATGCCCTCCTGTGATTTTCTTACTGACCGCTTCAAGGCCGTACTTCTTTTGTGTTTTTTTTATTTATTTTGTGTTTGTCTTTGCTATATGATCTTGTCTGTGTCATGCAGTATTATGGTCACCTGCTGGGAAAGGACTGACTGCTTGGCTCTCCTGTATGTGGCGTTTTCCTGTATTTGTTTCTTTCCCATACGGTATCCTGGGTCAGGTGTGGTACTTGATTGTATCGATACTGATCTTTGCCTTCTTCCCTACTTTACAAGCTTCAATAACATCATTTTGATTATTGTCAGAAAGAGACAACATGAAGTCTCTCTCATAACAAAGCAAAAACAAACCTGCAACTAGAGGAGTACAATAAGTACCCATTGGAATACCTACAATTAGAAAATTGGTTTTAGAAGAAATTATTTATTCAAAAATATAATGTTGAAAAGCCTAAATTTTTAATTTTATTTCATGGATTATCATAATACCTTCATGCAGAATTCTAAATTAAAGATCCGAGGTAACAACTACTGTTATTTTGATAATTTCATCTTACTAGTATGAAGTAATACAGTATCAACTATCAAAATTGAAGAAAAACACATACTGAAAACAGGTGCACACCAAGAAATCGACCCTGGTCCTGCTTCAATAGTCTGTTACACTAAGCACTAAGCCTTGAGGTCAGGTCGACCGCAGCTCGCAAAATCCGTACAATAAGACAAAAAGAATAGAACATCTGCATTGTGGCATCTTTCGAATTTGTAACAACAATTTATACTTAATAATTGTGTATATCGTTTGTTTGTTTGATTTGATTCTTTACGTCCGATCAACAATCTTTCAGTTAAACAGGGACGGGTATTTTGGGTTGAACCAGTACTAAGCTAGGATAAATGTGTCTTGCTCAAGGACCACAACGCAGTGACACCGGTGAGGCTCGAACCCGCGGCCCCTCGGTCTCGAGTCAAGCACTCTACCACTGAGCCACTGCGCTCCCATGTATATCGTTTGATTTTGTCTGATCTGTCTGTATGTCTTCCGGTATTGAGATAACGATTATTTTTACTTTGTCAAGAAAGTATCGAAACGTCGATCCACGAGGGCATCGTAAGATAAGAGTATATGATTGTTGTATTAAAATAGTTAGTGATTATGATCAGGAAATACCACAATTACAAACTGCAGACAAACCTATGGCGCCACTAGGAACAGCAACACAACAATCACCATGACGACCGAATTCGTAAATGGTCAAAAGACAAGAAGAGTAAACATTCTCAAGGGATTTCTGGGTTTCCCAATACAGGAATGGTGCGCATGGGACTAAGCGGCATATGTCTTTTATATACCGAATATCGGCATACTATGTCACGTAGATCCAAAACTATAAATAATTGCCACAGAATCTATAATTGGTACATTTTGCATGGAAATCCAACCAAAAGTTAATCCGTTTATAAACAAATCAGCCTAAAAACAAGAGGACTCTCACGTCACACCCCTGAATTTCATTGTCCCCTTAAATGACTACAATATGAAGTTTCATTACTATAACTCAAATTGCTGTGTGCAATAATTTAAGAATAGAAGAATGTTTTACATTCCCTTTGTGAGCCGAGGTAAATACACACATGACGGGGTTATCGCAGGTGTATAATTTGAAAAAAATATTGATAGAGGAATCCTATGTTATATTACATACTCAATTTTGAAGGGCTTAAAACATATATTTTATTCATAGATTTTTTTTCATGTACCTTATACGAGTATAAGCATCTGTAGAGCTTGTAATATCACTGGGTTGGTTCATCAGAGATATGTAAATTGAATGATCAAAATAATATCAGCAGAATGTCATCAAAGAAAATGGGTCAAATTGTTCTCATATCAAACAAGTTGTTTTTGACCTTACGTTTTTTTAAAGTTTCCTACTATACATGTTGGAAATTCAAAATGTGTCCAGGGGACATGTAAAGGTGCGTCTGTCTTTGCAGAAGCAACATTTTCTTACAAACAAAGTCAAAAATGACATATTATATAACAAAGGACAATAACTCTTGCAGTCAAAGGATTATATGGATACTTTTAGAAATTGAGCAAGACATGTACTAGGTTTTTAGCATTTCTCCAAGTCCTGTAAAGTTCTATTTGAAATTGATTGCGATAGAGACCGGACATTGAAAAAAAACATAGTTTCATGGTACAATGCGATTTGCTCTGAATCGCAAAAGTGGCAACACCCCTTGTAACACGTTTTAAACAGAGCAATCTAATTGAAGCTATTTCATCTAATTGAACTCAATTTTCATATAGAGCATCCAGTAGATGTGATAATTTAAAGGTAACTAAACTGTCAAGATCACGTGACAGAAATAGCTATTATGCCCATATTAGGTCAAAAATCTTCTTCTCCAGCACCAAGGTACAATGTATTGAATATTGTAGATGTTTGATTAGTCAACCTATGTTAACCTTGATCTACTTTAAGACAAGGTCAAATGTGTTTCTGAATGTACTCATGTGGGATAAAACCTTGAAAAGATTATTTTTCAATAACTCACTGCCCAGTCGTAACAGTAGATGCCAACGTCATTATACTAACTTGATGTATTTAACCCCAATGAGATAATGACTTTGATAACCACAAAAATGTCATTATTAACCTTTGACCGTTTGGCCAAGGTGGCTATTGTTAGATTGCAAACATAATTTTTTTCAGAAATCAGAGGGTCAATAGAATTCGAATTTCATATGGAGCTTGCTTTGGATGAGACAACCATAATAATTTATTATGACTATATTGTCCATGTCACATGACCTAAATATTTGTCTTCCATGCCATGTTAGGTAAAACTATTAAAAAATCTTACTCTGAAACGTATGGGCCAATCACATTTGGTCTTGGTATGTCTCATTAGGAATATAATGGGCCTTAAAAATTTGTCCAAATGATGATCCTAGATTGATCTTGACATTGTAAAACCTTATTGTTTTATGGATGTCTTTTTACTGTAAATGTCCTGTAGCTCTGACTAACGGTGTCGTGGGTTGGTCTGCAGTTTGTGACTGTGATATTCCCTGATCATACTCACTTACTTTTTTCTTATATTAAGGTAATCGATATTCTTTTGACTCTGTGTCAGAAGAGTGGTTGAGGACCTAAAGTCCCCTGGTATTAAATACTGATCTAAACATTTAGGTTTGTGGCAACCTAAAAAAACAAGTGATTTTGACCTGGATGCGCCACAATCAAAGACTACTTATCAACCCACTGCACTGTGAGAAAGAGACACATAACAGTTACACGACAGCAAGAACACAATAAATAGAGGATCTTACATGAGTGCTCATGTTTTATTTCATTAATTAAAAAAAGTTGAAGAAAGATAAAATGCGAGGCTTACCGAGCATTTAATCTCTTTTTCGCAACGAGTTTAATAAGTTCAATAATACAGGAGCACGAATGTTAGATTCTTTTCATCATATGACATTAAACTTATTTTGAAATCATATTTTGGCGTGAAAACGTTAGGGTTTTGCCTAATGTGTGACGTTAAAAGCGTCATTTCATAACATTTCCCGAAAATCTGTAAACCATGGCGTTATTTCGCTCCCAGATGCGACGTCATAAAAATGATAAAGTAAAGTAGCCAGCTCTCTCTTCTTCTGCGAGATGATTAAAAAAATAGAAAGAACATCATCGATATATGTAGGTGATATACTCAGATTGTTTTTCTCTAAGAGTGGTTGATAATAATGCAAGTATATCCACTAGATTTATGAAATGAATTTCCTTTTTCAGAGGTTCATCAAGATGAACGCAATGGGTTTTGTTTAAAGTGAATGACACCCGAATGAACCCCCAGAAAAGAAAACTCAATTATATATCTGTTGTTCACGAGGCTTTGAACGGTTTCAACATCCTGGAGATTCACAAAAGGTTTGGTTTGATAATGAAAGTATGTAAGGCGCATAGCCAGGCGCAGGCCAGGAAGCATGGCTTCAACATCATAATGGGCCTCGACGCGAGAAACACTGACAGATTTGCTTGCAAAAAAACAAAGTCGAAGACCAGCCTGCGCGTCCGCGCAGTCTGATCAGCGCCTTTGTTAATCGCTTTTTTTTTGAAACGTAAAATAATTAGGTCAGATATATCTTAATTCTCCATTTTGTTAGGTGGGCTTTAACATTATAAAGTCTTTGTCTACGACCCTGTATATATCAATAATCTGAGACTTTTCTTTACCTGAACCAGGTTTATCGCTAAACTCAGATCTAGATATTTGTGAGGGAAACACATGCTTAGGTAGCAAACCACTGATCGGATCAGCTGGGCCTGGGCAAATTTGATAATAAAAGGGGGTCCCCTTCAATTCTTGGCTCTAAATACACTTTGTTGTATTTTATACTGTAAAGTGCTGTTTCTGTGTGCCTGGGAATGTTTGATCATCAATAAAAAGCATTTTTTGGCAACTGAAAATACTAAAAGTGGCTATCCGGCCAAAATACGAATGTGTGGCTCGGCCTGGAAATGCATCAGAATTCTACTTTCATTTTCATATACACAAACTCGAAGCTGATTATCAAAGAAACGAGGTGGGAGGAAGGTATTGAGTTGTAAATGTTGCACATGATCATGGAGATTTCTGCATGATTTAGCAAGATTTGAGTGGCTTGCTCGAGCACACTGTCCAGCAGGGGCATCAGATTTGGTACATTTTGTCGTAAAAATTGCCGTCGAAAAAGTGGGGTCCGAGAAGATTTCTATGCTATTGGCTCTCTTATGTAACATCAATTTAAGTGTTTTATTTCTCTAGAATCCACAAAAACATCTCTAATCTTGATTTAGATTGAAGAGAATTGGCTTTTATATTTGAAACTGGTCGCAATCAGAATTTATCTTAGTGCGCCGTCCGGCACGCTCTGGGGTCTCCGTTTGATGGTGGTTTGCTACCTTTAATGCTTACTCAAACAAATACCTTGTACAAATTAATTGAGAACACAATGTTCACCCTTTTGTGTTTAATATTCCTATACCGTATTATACATGTAGTGCCTGTTATATCTCTAGAATCAGACTTCCTGCTAACAAGCTTTAAATCTCTAATCGATATTCACTAAAACAACACGTTGGTCTTTGGGCTCGCAACGATTTCATTTTATATTGGCAGAATCAGGTTACAAATGATGCTAGTGTCACAGTTAGGACAGAGTTTTTCCTTGTCCAATAACGGATGATTTACGAAGAACCAGTGACACATCGTTGGCTGGCGTACTGAATTTAAACCAATTTATGGCTAGATTCTCAAGATAAATCAAACAGACGTGACACTCTTTTTGTCAAATATCTTATCACATGCGCGGATCCAGAAAGTTTTGTCTCTGATAAGTTTTTTAGGGGAGTGAGGCTCAAAAAACCACCAAAAGCGGGCATTTGACGGTCTGCCAGCGAAACGCCATTTAATTGGCGTGGTTGCTGGCGGGCCGATACTGGCCCACATTGACAGCTGTCTTGGTAGCTTTGTGATTTTCAGGGGATCCTGACAAGTATTTCTAGGAAACCCTATAAATCTGTGATTTTTCAAGGGGGTCCGGACCCTCTCCCCCTTCTGTTCTTTTTCCCATTCAGTTCTTGTGCTCTGTACGTTGTTTCTTGGTGATTGTCATTCTGAAACGCTTCATAAAGCAAAGGTTTAGATATTAAGCAAAAAATCTGAGCGTAAAATTTATAATTGCTTACTCATCTGTTATAACATATGTTTAGGGTGCTAAAAACGGTCTTGGGGCGTTAGTTCAGTTGCAAAATGCAAAATAAATATCCTGTTAGGCTCCCTGTGCGTGACGAAGGTTTGCTGACGTCATTTACTTTCACAGTAAGTGATGGAACACATTGTTAAGTGTCTTTGACTTCTTTGAATACCCACTTTGGGAGAAAAGAGATATTATACTATGCCCATGTGAGAAAGTCGCCATGTGGTCATGTAAGAGAGAATTAATTTTCTTAAATGAGCGGACAGCCTATCTCACACAGGTAAAAGTGGGAGAAAGAATTTTCTTACATGAGCTGACAGCCTATCACACATAATTGAAAGTGGGAGAAAAATAGTTACAGTTATTTTGTTCTGTTATCTCATGGCGCAATTAATCATGCTGTTTGTTATTTGTGTCAATGTTAATGAAAACAAATCTCTCAAGTAAATGATTTCAAAAGCTTGTTTTCAATAGTCTTAAAGAGACTAAGTCTGCAACTTTGAACATTTTTCGATTCTTTATTATTTTTGTTTTAGATCATTTGTAAAAGTAGAATTAAGTTATGTTTTCACAATAAATCTATTCACTATAGCTAAAAACTGCATGGAAAAGTGAATTATCTTATAAAAACAGGTGTGTTGGTAATTATTTGCGTCCCTCCAATAATTATAGACAGTTAATTTTAACATAAATGCTGTTGTTTTGATACTGATGATTTGTTAAGATTTACGAAATTGGAAAAAAATTATACCTGAATGTTAGGGTTTTTTTACTGTGTTCTTGAAAATTAAAAACATTAGTTCTAAAATTAAAAGATCAAAAGTTACAGACTATGCAGCTTTAAGGCTTTAACCCAAAATTTAGGTTTAACTAGACCCCTTCCCTAAAAGGTCTCAGATACTGTCCGCTTAACGGTGGTGATTTTGTTGTTGTTATTCCATTGTTACTCCAATTTTTGGGGCAGGTTTTGTGTTAAATCCTTGTCCCGCGGTTATAAAACTTTTTACATGCTCAACTCAGCTGAGCACGAATTTATCCTGCTCATAAATGTTAAAATGCCAACAATTAATATTTATTAGCATGATAAATACAACATCTGAGATACTTAAAGCAAGAAGTTTTTTCATTTGTCGGTATTTTCGATTTTAGTTCAGTTGAAATTTCGTGCCAAGTTGAGTTGAGCATGAAAAAGGTTTTATACCCTCGGGGCCTTGTCTTGTCATGTTTCTTAGTGTTGAGTCTATAAAAAAATAAGTAAGTACAGCCAGACAATGCTGCATTAACTGACCACAGACCAACTCACTGTACCTCGAGGAAGAGACACAGAACACAGACCCACTAAGACAGCAAGAGCAAGAACACACTATAAACAAAAGCAACTAGCTCTCTCTTCCTCACCAAGATGATAGCAAAACTAGAAAGTTCACTATGAACTACACCACAAAACAAGGACTAAACTCATACATCCAAACACAGTGCGACCAACAGCAGCATAAATGTTTAAATGAAGATAGCATACGACATAACGAATGGTACATTTGTTATTGCCGTTTAATATATGATTTATAAATAAACATATTCTGATTGGCTCAGAAGCCCATCCACTGCCGCTAATATAACTACATGGCACATGGTTTGTCGGACATGACGTTGCAAAGTACACAGCACGGGGTAATATTGCATGGCTTACGGGAAGTGACGTCAGAACGTCAAGTAATTTCGCATGATCCATTCGTAACATCAATGAATTTAATGGCCAAAAATGACAGGAAATGCGTAACATAAATTTATTGTATAATGAAACAATTGTTGACTTATGTTTCGGTAGACATGGAGTGTTATTGATCAGTAAACATACATATATTGACCTCCACTCCGCTCCATGTCCACCTCAACATCAGTCAATAATTGAATAATGTCAATGGATATTTAATGATAAACCGCAAAGTCTGCACGACATAACATAAATGTCCATTAACATAAGATAATAGCTAAATAACCGGGGCTTAGATGCAATTTACTAGTATCATATCTTTGTCCTATAATCTATTATTTTTAAAATACAATAATTATTTAGCTCACATGGAGGTTCCATATCGAATGCAATGTATCATCACAGGGAAACTATCTAATCAAATTAACACGTTATGGTGAATGAAAAAGGGACAATGACTTTTAAAACTTTTAGTAGAGCCACGGTGGATCCAGCCAAAGACAAGCACTAGACACCAACCAACGAATGAAAGTTTTACATCAGGGCCGTCATTGAGTCTTGGGCCTGACCAATCGTTATGCAATTAAAGAGGAGACCATAGCTATCAACCGTGATTGGGTTTTCAACCAGACATGCAAAATGTCGCATGATATTCATGTAAGTTCCGACAAATTTTATAACGTTTGATTACATCTTTTTGAAATTATCACTAAAATTAGGCTTTCCAACAATTCGTTTTAATTCATAAACTAAATAACCATAAAATACCGTCTCCAATATGTCCTATTGAAGAATAGTTTTTAATATATTATTGTATTTAACAATCAACTTTGATTGTCTGTAATGGAATTTAGAAAATGCTTCACATTTTTATGATATTGATACCCTTGTTTTAATTTTAACAACTTAGCAGTCAAAAATTAGAACAAACTCTCACAAAACGAATATAAGATGCGAAATATATACACCATAGGAAGGGGAGTGAGGAACATCACCATTAAGAATTAGGAAATTAACTATTTCAAAATTAAAATCATCCCGTCAATCATACATTTTAGATGAAACTATGCCATTTGTTATTGACAAGTCCAAAACATAGTTATCAGTTGACTTAATATATATAAAGTTAAATGCACAAAATATAATGATAAAACATCACCATATAAACAAGTGATGATATCGCAGTAAGTACAATGTACAGCCTACAAAGAAATAAAGAAAAAAACATACAATGAAAAATAGACAGCATATATAGAAATAATTACACCAAAATGAGTAATGAACTGCACAAAAGGAAATGATGACAACATATTATGGACAATGGAAATAAGAATATAAAATAATTACAACATATAATGAATAATGATCTGCATATAAAGAACAGATGCAACATATAATGACCAAATGTCAGCCTATAAAATGATGGTTACGTATAATGGATAATGGACAGCACATAAAATAAAGTCAAAAGATAATGAACAAATGAGAGCATATAAATGAATGATTACACGATATAATGAACAACACATACGAAAATGTTGATAGCATGTAATGGAGAGTGAACAGCATATAAAACGATGGCAATACATAATGAAAAACGGACAGCATATAAAGAAATTATAAGATCATACCATGAAAATGGATAGCATAAAATAAATGATGACATCATGTATTGAAAAATGGACAGCATATAAAGAAATAATGACATCATATAATGAACAATGGACATCATAGAAGAAAAGGTGACATCTCTTGTAAAAAAGACAGCATAGAAAGAGATTATGAGATGATGTAATGCACAATGGACAGCATACAAGAAATTTTGACATCATATAATGAACAATGTTCAGCATAAAAAGAAATGGTGACATAATATATTGTAAAAAAGACAGCATATAAAGAAATTATAAGATCATAAATTATAATGAACAGCATATAAAGAAACCATGACACCATGTATTATAGCCATGGCGTACCATATCCATTTATCTGCGACTATATACACAAAGTATAAACAAGAAACGTACTAAACATGCGAGAATCTTCCAAAGAGCACACACACATCATACGAATTTGTGAGGTAGAGTGCATAGATACACTAGCGTTGATTTGACTTGATTTCCACATGTTTCGTTTGGTCCATCAGTTGAAATAAATATTTATGAGAGCTTGCCCAAACAACTAGGTGATTGTTCATTCATTGTGATATCCCAAACTCAGATATTTGACCAAACTCATATTCATGCATAAGCATTTACATAACAGACAGACAGCGACTCTGAACACATTTTTTCGAAAAAAAATAAAAACTAAGTTTACTATAGCCAGTAACGTAATTAGCTATTGTTTTAACACAAACCAATGCAAAAGAAGAATGGTGTGGCTACCACATTATTCTTCTATCTTGCAATACGTTGCAATTGATTATTTGTGTCTTACTTTACGTTATAAAATAAGGTTGTTATAAAATATGTCATCTGCATTTGTGATAACAGATGTATTGCATTAGTTAGAAAGCCCACTTGCGAGCTAAAACATTATTGTGTTTAAAACAACAACATAATCTAAGGCGAAGATTTGGCATCAGTTATATGGATTTAAGCTCCCCCGGTGGCTTAGGCTGCTGTCCGTTCTAAGGCGGTGGTTCTATTGTTGTTGATTTCTTGTTTTAAGTTCCTCCCATTATTTGTGGGCTTTCTATGTTTGGTCTTTGTTTATGCATTACTTAGTACCCTTTCTAGTTTTGCATTCATCTTCATGAGGAAGAGAGAGCTGGTTGCTGTGCTTTAATTGTCTTGATGATGTCTTGTAGCTGATAGTGTTCTGCTACTCTTCCTCAAGGTACCGTGAGCTGGGCTGCAGTGTGTGATTGTTGTATTTCATGATCATATTCAATTATTTTTTGTTTAAATTTTAGAAATAATTATCAAATATCGGCCCAAGTATCAAACTATATTCACCAATACCCTGAGCATGCTAAACATTATTAAAGATTAAAACATCTGCTATGTATAAGTGTAAGCAGGTAATATCGACCCCGTTAAACATATCTGGAGCTCATTGACCTGAAAAAAATGACTGGACTCCAGGAACAAGTGAAAGTTATCAATTACAGGTTGATTGAAGAGCTTTAGCAAACGTTTAATGGAGAATTATTCCGATCATTTGAAAAAAGGTAACGTCAGACTTCTCATTGTTTATGTAATCTGTTCAGTCGATTCATGAAAATATTTGAAAAACTAAATGGTGCTGGACCCAATGAGTCTTGGCTCAACGCAGTTTGTCACTTCCTCTAATGTACTTTATCACTGATATGACCTTTTTTAGAGAGAATATCATGTTGGATTTGGGGGAAAGCAAAAGCTGTGTGGCATTATCCAGACCCAGGTGTCGTTATGTTTTAATGTGCGTTGACGGTAGCAGCCTGCTTGTCTGAGAAAATCAATTGTGTCAACAAAAGAAAGAAATTGAATTGCAAGGACTAATGGTGCAGGATCCACCAAGATGTCACGTATAAGACATCTCCTTGAGTCTACACTGTTTGTGTTACCCCTAGAGTATATAGAATCATTATACTTTGATAAAACCAAACTTCGTTTCTTTGTTCAGGATCAAATGTCCTATTTTTTAATGTGCTAATCCCGGAAAATCCATCGTATCAAGATAAGAAATAAAACAAAGAACAATAGTTAATGGTGTGCCTCGTCAATGTGCTGCTTCTTTGGATTTACACCTTTCGTTACTATGTTTTAAATGTGAAGCATTTTGTTGAGATTAATATTTTGAGCATGGTGATTTTGGGGGAAGTGAGCGTGTGGATAACGCAAGTATATTGAAAGTACCATGACAAATTGAATACGATGGCAAAATGAGTCGGAATGTGCTAACAGCATAAACCAGATTGCAAATGTGAATTCGAACTGGGATCGATCCTTCGCCTTAACAAAGTATTCATAATACTGCGTGTATATGCTCTAGTGGGTATAGATCTGCAGCTGCTTTTACAAACTCATATTTTCACGTGACCTATCTCGATCGACATAATTAATTCCTTTGTGACCTCTAAGAGAGTCCCACTGTAGCCCTGTAGTGTATCTGAATCACCAGGATGATAAGGCCTTTGTCTTATAGGTCATATCAGTGACCAGAAACAAACCGGATAGGTGGCAATCGAAAATGCTCTTAACAATCGACGAACGTGGATACAAAATCGCTAGAAACAGTGTAAAACTTTTCGATTGCCATTTTTGGCCACAAATGGCAACCGATAAGTCTGTTTCTAACGATTGTCGATCTACGTTTGTCGATAGTATGATCATTTTCGATTGTCCCCTATCCGGTTACAGACTGGGCCAACCCATTCTTTCCCCCCTCTAATTTTTTTCTAACCTTTTTATTTATCTCTCAGTCTTAAGGTTTAACCTACTCTTGCACTGTATCTGAACAATCATGATTGTCTTGTCCTAAGGAGAAATTCAAGTTAAGAAAGCATTAAGCTAACTGCATGTTCCTTCTCAATAGTGGGGTGGGGAAAGACTGGGCCGGCCCATTCTTTCCCCCCTCCATTGAGTTCTAACCTTTCAATTTATCTGTCAGTCCTTGGTTTAAACTACTCTTACACTGAATCTGAACACTCATGATTGACATATCTCAAGGAGAAATTCCAGTTACAAGCATTCAGCCAAATGATTCTTCTAAATAGGGGGTGGGGAAAGACTGAGCCGGTCTATTCTTTTCCCCCTCTATTATTTTCTAACCTTTCTATTTATCTCTCAGTCTTAAGGTTTAACCTACTCTTGCACTGTATCTGAACACTCATGATTGTCTTGTCCTAAGGAGAAATTCAAGTTTAGAAAGCATTTAGCTAACTGCATGTTCCTTCTCAATAGTGGGGTGGGGAAAGACTGGGCCGGCCCATTCTTCCCCCCCTCCATTGGGTTCTAACCATTCAATTTATCTGTCAGTCCTTGGTTTAAACTACTCTTACACTGAATCTGAACACTCATTATTGACATATCTCTAGGAGAAATTCAAGTTACAAGCATTCAGCCAAATGATTCTTCTAAATTGGGGGTGGGGAAAGACTGGGCCGGCCCATTCTTTCCCCCCTCCTTAATCTTTGGATCTTTCTATTGATTGTTTCGTCTTTCTGTTTATGTTACTCTTTCACTGTATCTTAATATTTATGAAAGACCTATTCCAAAGGGAGAATAAAGTTTTCAATCCAACAAGATTATTGGTACTTCTACATTGTTGGTGGGAAAGACTGGGCCGGCCCATTCTTTCCCTCCTCCAAAATGTATTGATCTATATATTTATATTTCAGTCTTTTAAATTATGCTGCTCTTTCATTGCATCTTAACACTAATGTATGACCTGTTCAAAAGAGAGAATCTAGTTTTCAAACAACAAGTATATTGGTCCTTCTGCATTGTCAGGTGGGGAAAGACTGGGCTGGCCCAATCTTTCCCCCCTCCAAAATCTTCCTATCTTTCTATTTATCTTTTCAGTTTTTTGGATTATGCAACTCTTTGAATGTATCTGAACAATTTTAAATGACCTATTCCAAAGTGAGAATTAAGTTTTCAATCTTACAAGTTTATTGGTATATCTACTTTGTGGGGTGGGGAAAGACTGGGCCGGCCCATTCTTCCCCCCCTCCATAATACTTGGATCTTTCAATTTATTGTTTAGTCTTTCAGTTTATGTTACTCTTTGACTGTATCTGAACAATTTTGAAAGACCTATTCCAAAGAGAGATCAAGTTTTTAAACCAACAAGTTAATTGGTACTTCTACATTGCGGGTTGGGGAAAAACTGGGCCGGCTCATTTTTTCCCCCCTCCAAAATTTTCGGATTTTTCTTATCCTCTAGATTTTTGGATTATGTTATTCTTTTGCTGTATCATAACTCTCTTGACTTATACCAAGCAGAGAATCAAGTTTTCAAACCAACAAGTTTATTCGTAATTGTAGGGTGGGGAAAGACTGGGCCGGCCCATTCTTTCCCCCCTCCTTAATCTTTCGATCTTCTATTGATCGTTTCGTCTTTCAGTTTATGTTACTCTTTCACTCTATTTTAACATTTATGAAAGACCTATACCAAAGTGAGAATCAAGTTTTCAATCCAACAAGATTATTGTTACTTCTACATTGTTGGGTGGGGAAAGACTGGGCCGGCCCATTCATCCCCCCTCCAAAATCTTTTGATCTTTCTATTGATCAGTTAGTCTTTCGGTTTATGTTACTCTTTCACTGTATCTTAACACTTATGAATGACAGATTCCAAAGAGAGAATCAAGTTTTCAAACCAAACATTTTTTTTGTACTGCTACATTGTGGGCTGGGGAAAGACTGGGCTGGCCCATTCTTCCCCCCCCCCCCTCCAAAATGTTCTGATCTTTCTATTTATCTTTCAGTCATTCAGTTTATGTTATTTTTTTACTGTATCTGAAGACTTATGAATGACTCATTCCAAAGAGATAATCAAATTTTCAAACCAAAAAGTTTATTGGTTATCTCCCTCCAAAGTGTTCCAACCTTTGTATTTTATCTTAGTGAATTGATTCTTCCAAATAGTGGGTTGGGGAAAGGCTGGGCCGATTTTCCTTTAACCCATTCAAATAACCATTTTGAATTATGAACATACTCATTTTGTTTTTTGAATAGGCTAACCATTTATAATCAAATCCTTCTACACCCTCTGCACTTCTGTGCTGTGTTGAGGGTGGTAGAGTTATAATACAGCTATTTCAGAATGATATTTAATTTGATTTAACTACACAATGACACATATATCATTTTCAAGCCTTTTCCGAAAAAATAACGGGGGGAAAAACTGACTGGGTGAGGAAAAAACTGCCTAGTCAAATCTTTCCCCGGGGGAAAAAACTGACCGGTCAGTTTTTTCCCCGGGGAAAGAATGGGCCGGCCCATTCTTTCCCCGGGGAAAAAACTGACTGGGGAAAAACTGACCGTTACACCCGCATGAGAAACATATGTCGTAATGTGTAAACAGTAGGGTATCATGCGCCATACATGGACATAGTCCGGTAGAAAACCAGAATGACCTGGACCTTGATTTTAAAGTTTTTTTCTTTGTTGATTCTTGTTGTTGGGGCATTGTACTTGATAAATCCAACTGATGCCACTCTGGCATCACTGAGCGTTTTGAAATATTCAAGATGGCGTCCAAGATGGCTGCCAATTAGGCTCCTATGACCTATATGACCAACATACTCGATCAAAAGCATTTATATTTTGACTTTTTATGGATGCTTCAGAGACTAAATGTTACAGCCAATTAATATCGAACATTGTTTGATTCAGAAGGTTGAAATATTAAAGATGGCGTCCAATATGGCCGTCAGGTAGGCTTCTTAGACCTATATGACCAACATACTCAATAAAAAACACTTTAATTTGAACTTTTTTTATAGATTTTTAGAAACTACATGATACAAACGATTAAATTAGAGCAAGGTTTTGATTCAGAAGCTTGAAATTTAAAGATGGCGTCCAAGATGGTCGTCAGTTAGGTTTCTAAGACCTATCTGACTAAAAAAACTCGATATAAAGCATTTTACATTTGACTTTTTATGGATGTTGTTTAGAGGCCAAAATAAAACAAAGGTTTAAAATGAGCATTGGTTTGATTCAGAAGATTGAAATATTGAAAATGGTGTCCAAGATGGCCGCCATTTTAAAGCAAAATTTAATCGCAAGTCAAATTCGCAGTTCGTAACTATTTTCTGATAGTTTTCGGTTGTATTTGGAGAATTTGACTGGCATGTTATTGTTGTTTTTCGGCTTTGTAAAATATTTAAGATGACGTCGAAGATGGCAGCATAACGGGGTGGGGAATCACATGGTTTTTGCTATGATACACTGCACAGAAAAAAAAGACTCTTATTTTTTTCTTATGGTAATGTTTTTGTCTTTGTTCTCGAAATCATATCCATCCACCTATGCACCATTTTCCAGACCACTTTTGGCTGGATCTGATGGTACCATAATATCATGTTATTCTCATGAAAGTTCGAGCTTTGGGAATACATTCCTTCAAAAATGAAGTGATAAATGCCAGGGTATTGACTCGTTGAAAACTTTTCGACAGAGTGTTTGTTCAAAGAACAAATATTTTTTTAATCAATATGCGTGGATGTTTAAAATTTACAAAATTTATATAAATATATATTACTTATTGAGTGCAGTGTATCAACACAATAAAACAACCCATGAGTAAGCTATCTGCATGCTGCAGATGTTCGTTACCATCTTGACTGCTAGTTGGTACAGGCCTGCTGGTCCCGGTGCAATTGTAACAACCGTTACTACCATACTGGTCTGTTACAAGTGCAAACGACAGCGCAGATGGTTGGATATTGCTATAACCAATATGAATGCTGGTCCTGTGCAAGTGTATCAGAGGCACAAGTTTACATATATAACTGCTGGTTGGATGCAACGGTTAAAGACATGGGAAATGGTCTGATGCAATTGTTACAGACATGGCTGATGGCCGGGTGCAAATGCACAATACATGGATGCTGATAAGGTGAAACTGTAACAGACATACATGCTGATAGTATGCAACTAATAAAGACGTGGCTGCTAGTCAGTTGCATCTGTAAATGCATGCCTTATGGTCTGGTGCCATTGTGCTTACTAGCCCGTTATTTGGGTATGAGCATAGGGACATGACTGGGGGTCTGAGGCAAGTGTAACATATATACCTGCTGGTTTCAGCCACACAACTACAGATGTGCTTGCAAGTCAGTTGCATATGATTCAAACATATCTACAACTTTAACAGACATACATGCTGGTCGGGTTTAATTGTAAACGACGTGCCAGGTGGTTGGATGGCAACTGCAACAAACATGCCTGCTGGTTAAAAGCAACATGTAAAACATGGGTACTGCAACATGCCTGCTAGTCTCGTAAAGCTGTTACAGACATAACTGCTTGGTTTCAGACATGTGTGCTGGTCCAGTGCCACTTAATCAAACAGGTGTAATGGTAAATATGTCTGCTCACCCTGTGGCAATGATGTCTGGGCTGCTGGTCAGAACAAAGTAGACATGCACTGGCCGGATGTAACTTGAACAGACATGCCTGCTGGTCCAGTGCATCAGTACCCAGCATTCCTGTTAGTTGGGTGCAATTGTAACATACATTATTGGTGGTGCGATGCAACTAACACACATGACTAGTGGCCCAGAGTCTCATTAAACGGCATATGTGCTTCTGGTTCAGTACCACATAATTAAATATGCGTGATGGTGAGGATGTCAGATATGATGAGCTGGTGGCATTACATGGCCGTCGTTCAGCAAAACTTCAACAGATATGTCTGCGGACTTGGTACTATTCAATCAGACATGCCTCCTGGTCCATCGAAAATCAAAGAGCAAAGCTGCTTGACTGATACACCTCCATCAGACATGACAACTAACACTGTGAAACTTTATCAGCCAAGACTGCTACATTGTCAATACAAAATACATGCCGTGTAGACAGTTGCTATGTCGTTGCACCTGCAACATATATGCCTGCTGGCCTAGTGTTGCTGCCACCAACACCGCTGCTGTTCAAACATGCCTAATGGTTGAGTACTGTTGCAATATGGATGCTTGCTGGACCGTGGCAATTCAATCTGCACGCCTGCCTAACTTTTGCCACTCAATATTGCCACTGATACTGCTGTGTGGTGTCTCACTATCAGCCATTCCTGCTGGTGTTGTGTCTAACTATAGGCCATGCATTCTGGTGTGGTGCCTCACTATAAGCCGTGGTGCTTCATTATAGGTCATGTTTTTTGGTGTGGTACCTCACTATCAGTTATGCCTGTTGGTGTGGTGCTCACTATAGGCCATATCTTCTGGTGTGATGCCTCACTGTAGGCCATGCCTTCTGTAGTGGTGCCTCATTGCAGGCCATGCCTTCTGGTGTGGTGCAATGGACATTTTACTAGACGAGTGCAGGTGGAAGAGGGTTGGTTACAATTCTGTTGCTACTCTTACAGAGGTGCGATTACACCAGCCATGGCTGCTGATCCTGTGTCACTCTCCGATATGCCTCCTTGTACAGTCAACTCTATCAGACATGTATGCTGGGCTTATTTATTCAGATACATGTGTTTGTAAAGTGCTTCTCCACCAGGCAAGATATCTAATATGTTACAAATCCACCAGGCATGCCTACAGGTAAGGTGCCGCTCCATGAGGTTTGTAAAACTTGTCAGCTACCATCCTCGACGCCATCTTGAATATATCAAATTCTGAGTGATGCATCAGTTGTATCATTGGGATGTTACAAAGATGATGTCTGTAACTCAAGAATCAGTAAAATTAGCATTTTGCATGCAAATCGCTGGAGTTAACCGGTGTCAGGGAAAATTTTCTTATATTTTTTGTAATCAACTGCCATTTTGGTCGCCATTTTGTCTGCATTCTTATTTTATTTTTTTATTTTGTTAGGAGCTAAAGTGTCTTCAACTAGATTCCAACTTCATAGCTTACATTTTAATGAAAAAAATGGGTTTGGGACATTTTTCCGCATCATACAATGTTTTCACTAATAATTGGCCTCCATCTTGGACGCCATCTTGAATATATCATAATGCTCAATGATGCCAGAGTGGCATCACTCGGATTCTTCAAGGACAATGTATGCACTACCAGAATCAACAAAGAAAAAAAGTTTAAAATCAAGTTCCAGGTCCTCCTCAAATTCGCCCAAATTCTGCCGGACTAACACCCTCGTTCAAAAATTGAAAGTGGCGTTTGGAGTACAAGCCATATTACAGATTTGAGTAATTTGAACTTGACTGTAGAGTCAATGATCGATATCATAAACTTAGTAAAGCAGTTTCTAAATTCTACTGAATGCACCCTGAGCTGATCGTTATATCTACACTCAACAAAATTTCTAATTGGTCACTTTTTAAACTCATTATTTCTGATCAAGCGCTTATGACATTGAAATGAAATTTTGCCTATAAATATGCAGTTTAATGGGCAAAAGTTTGGCGGTCTTTCAGAAAAGTTGTCTTTGATTTTGATGTTTTTTCTGTTTTGGAATGTAAAAAACGTAAAAGTAGATCTCACTGTAAACGTAAAAATGGCAACATTAAGCGCATAATTTGTACTGAAAAACGCTTAAATACTTCTCTAAAGGATCTTTCTTTGGCTTTAACTAATCATGGTCGACATGGCTTATTTTCATTTTTAAGTTCCTTGCCTATCTCAGTTTTACGCAATTTAGAGTTAGAGGCTAATAAATTTTATGATAGAGCAAACAAATTATATAAAGCAGCACTCCTTACAAGGTGTTATGTTCAACATTTCCTTAGTCCTTATATCGATTCTGAGGTCAACCATAAACGACATTTTATCAAAATTCCATTCATTAACAAAGGTATTGAGTTTATTGATTTACATAGTATCTTCAAGGATAATTCAGTGATTTCATCTATTCCAAATTACTTTAATAATTCTGAAACTCCTATCATTTGTTATAAATATAACAAACCAATAAAGTCTACGATATTTAACTTTAATAAAATTGTAAATGATTTAGATATAGATTCCAATACTCCTGCCTCCTGAGATTGTAAAAATTCAAATTATTTATATCCCTCTGCAGGGCATGTTATTACAGGTAATCTAAATGTCATTCCAGACGCTAGAGTTCGCAATATCATTTCTAAAGGTCCTAAATATAGATTTCCCTCTAATATTGATTTCTCTAAATGTCGTAGAGAGATCGCTGCTTCTTTAAATGACTTCAGTAATCGTTGGTGCAAACCGGAAAATGTTGAACCTGATGCTTTGAGGGAATGGAAGATTAACATTTTTAAAATTATTGATACTCGTATTTCATTTTACTCTCGTAATACACATCTTTTGCCCCCTAAACCTAAATCTTCTTTTAGTCATCTTAAACGAGGTATCCAGGATTTTCATATGAACTATGTTTTGGTTCCAGCAGATAAAGCTGCTAACAATGTTGTAGTTGTTTGACGATTGTATTATATTAATACTATTTAGCGTGAGCTTGTTGACACTAATGCCTATAAACTGCAGCCTTCTTTGAGTGAAAGGGTGATTGTTGGTGGGCATGGTTGTCATACAGCCCTACATTTTGGTGTCAAAGCTAAAGAAAATCAAGACAAGGTTCCAACGTTGTACTGGTTACCTAAACTCCATAAAAAACCCTATAAAGCAAGATTTATTGCAAATTCTAGCTCTTGTACAACAACAGAACTTTCTAAATTGTTAACCTCGTGTCTTACAGCTGTTAAAAAACATGTTATCAAATATTGTGAAAAGGTATATGAGAGATCTGGTAAAAACCTATTTTGGTCGATTAAAAATTCAGGTGAAATTTTAGATAAACTTAAAGCTAGAGATTTCAATGCAACCAGTTTGTCTACTTATGATTTTTCTACTCTTTACACTACTTTACCTCATAATTTAATTAAAGATAAACTTATTGATCTTATTGAAAGTACCTTCCAGAGAGAAGGCTCTCCTTACCTTGCATGTAGTGACAGAAATGCATTTTTTACTTCAGAAAAACCTAAAAAATATCATGCATGGTCGTGTCAAAATGTATGCGATGCGCTGACCTTTTTGTTGGACAACATTTTTATTCGATTTGGCACCAAGCTCTATAGACAAGTTGTTGGGATTCCTATGGGCACTAATTGTGCTCCCCTGGTTGCAGATTTATTCCTGTTTTGTTATGATAGGGACTTTATGATGTCTCTTTCAGATGATAAGCAGGCTGATGTTATTGATGCGTTTAACACTACTTCCAGATATTTGGACGATATTTTAAATATTAATAATGTTTATTTTGACAATATGGTTAGTAAAATATACCCTTCAGAGCTCCAACTTAATAAAGCCAATGCCTCTGATACCGAAGCCGCATTTTTAGACTTGCATTTGTCAATTTCTAATGATATTGTTTCTACCAAAATTTATGACAAACGTGACGACTTTGATTTTGAAATTGTCAATTTCCCATTTTTAGATGGTGATGTTCCTCGTTCTACATCCTATGGAGTCTATATCTCTCAACTCATTCGTTTTGCTAGAGCATCTAGCTATGTTGCTGACTTCAACACTCGCAATAAATTGTTAACTCAGAAACTTCTTAAACAAGGCTATCGGTATCATAAACTTCGCAAAACATTTTCAAAATTTTATAGACGATACTATGATTTGATTTCTAAATTCCAAGTTGGACTTAAATCTCTCTTGCGCCAAGGACTTTCAGAACCTGATTTCTATGGTGACTTGGAGTATAAGTTGAAGAAGATTGTTGGCTCTAATAATTTTTCAGCGCAGTTCATTAAAATAATTTCCCATTATAAAAAGATTGGCTATAACATTAATGTATTGCAACAGACTGCTTGCTTGATAGTCAACCCAATCACGTTTGGCAACTTTGCTTTCCTCTTTAATTGCACGCTGGTGGGTCGGACTTCAGACTCTATGATGGTTCCGACTTAAAGACTTATCTATTGATGAGATGGTAGGGGCCTGATGCTTTGGCTGTTTGTCGGGCCCACCGGGGTTTACCTGTTGGATTTCTTTTGCTCCGGTATTCAGTTTAATTTACTGTTGAGTCCTTATCCTTGCTTTATCTCCTTGTTATATCTTGATTTATATGTTTTAGGAGATGATGCATTGATAAGTTAGGGGTCTTTCATGCAAACCAAATATCTATGTGTCTTGATCCACATCTGAATTAAGGGTGAGGTTGGCGCCGTTAAACCGGTTTAAGCCCTCCAGTAAAAGTATTTTTACTGACCGTTCCAAGGCGGTGCTTCTTTTGTGGATCATTTTTGTTAGTTATGCTTCATGATGTTGTATTGCCTTGTCTGTTCTTTTGTAGCCTTGTGGTCACCTGCTGGGAAAGGGCTGACCTCTTGGCTGTCGTGTGTGTTGTGTTTTGTCACTTTCCCAAAAGTGTCCTGGTCCACATCAGAATCAAGGGTGAGGTTGGCGCCATAAAACTGGTTTAAGCCCTCCAGTAAAATATTTTACTGACCGTTCCAAGGCGGTACTTCTTTTGTGGATCTTTTATGTTTTTGTTCTGTCTTGTGTTTGCTATGTTTTGTGCGCGTCTGTTTATATGTGCTTTGTGGTCACCTGCTGGGAAAGGGCTGACCTCTTGGCTCTCGTTTGTGGTGTCTTCTGTGAGTTTGTCACTTTCCCATTGGTATCCTGGGTTAGGTGTGGTACTTGATTGTATCGATTCCTGATCTTTGCACCATTACTTACTTTCAATCCACGGTTTTTTGATTAAAATGCAAAAATATGCCTATTTGAAGAGAAATGGTTTCGATTGAAGTTTTATATCAAATTTAAGTTTAGTTGGTAATAGACTTGTCTAGTCGACTTCAAAAAACACCAAACACTTGAAATTTTGACTAAAGTAGATTTTTTACGCATTTTTTAAAATATCACATTTTTCGAGATTTTTGAAATTCATCTAATTTAGTAGCTTGTGCAAAAATTGATGTATGCATTTTATCTGAACAAGATAGCCCAAACAGAATAGAACTTGATTCGTCCATCTTGTGATGACAAACATTTCAGTGCTGCTGCGCACTTCCGGCTTGAATGTAAAACTTAAAAAATCAATTTGACGGTACTTTACATTATTTTCTTCAATTTTCAAACTAAAAAAGTGACGTCTAGTAGTAATACATTATAGCTGAAAATTCCAATACAGTACTACAGATAATAAGGCGTACAATACAGTGAGAACTTCCTATGTAAACTGCATGCAAAAAGCTGAATTTCAATTATTTAGCTGCTGGAAGTGTTTGTTATCGTGTAATTACGTAATAGAAAATAGGAATCAGATTGTAGCGGGTCATTTAAAGCGTGTTCGTCTTTAATCACGGCAGTCCGAAACATTACTATACATAC
This sequence comes from Loripinus fragilis, assembly GCA_964019695.1. NCBI lineage: Eukaryota > Metazoa > Mollusca > Bivalvia > Lucinida > Lucinidae > Loripinus > Loripinus fragilis. The sequence continues at coordinate 60,874,168 of OZ026520.1, read as the reverse complement.
AAAAATACAAATGGATGGCATCTCTGTGGAATATTCGATGTTGTAGGAAAAAAGGGACTTTTTAAAATGAGGTTACCTTTACTCTAGCATCGTCTCTGGAAGACGTACCAGTCATTTTTAAATGAAATGACATGCAGAGTTTCGGCAAGACATTGGTTGATGTAAATAAGCATGAACTTTGTATAACCGAATCTTACTTTCAAAACTAACATAAAAATGTAAGGCGACCAATTAGAAATTATGGTCAGTGTATTTTTGGCTTAAAAACTCTTAATGCAAAAGGCATTTCAGAGCCTGGGTGGGTTTTTTGTTTTGGATTTTTGCGATTTAGTTTATAAATTCCATAGAATCGATTGAAAATGTTCTTTTCATGATCACTTTAAAATACCAACGCGCACAATAAAAGAGAGGAATATAGTAAGGGTGTTATGTGACCGTCTGCATACATGGTTATAAACCTAATCATGGATAACTGGTTGCTCTACTTTCATTGTCTTCTTGTTGTCTTTTGACTGATAGTGTTCTGTGTGTCTTCATCATGGTGCTTTGAGTTGAGTGCAGTTTGTTTTTTATGGTATTTTATGAACATACTCGCTTGCTGTTTTATACCTAATGTTTCCTCTTTAATTTTTTTAACGGTGGAACAGGCCTCAGATTCAAAGATTACACTTGCATAAACCTTTCGTCGGTTGGTCTGTGGTTTGTTCATATCTGTGTGGCTAAGTGCTGTTTTTTTCTTTAGCTTTTACAGACTATGAGTTGAGCTCCCCTTTGCTGTCTCTTCTAAGCCGATGGTTTTTTTGTTGTGCATTTATTGCTTTCAGTTCAATTGAAAAATCTCGGCCCAATTCGAGAATCAAGCCTCGGATGTATGCAAGGCGTAGTATTATATATGAAAAAGCTGCATTTTATAAGTTGGAATATTAGTTCCGTAGTTAATGGGGTCAGCTCCAAGTTAATTATTCTGTCAACAGAACAAATGAAGTTTATGATGTTTTTTCTTATATATACGAGGGTTGTCCCAGAAAGTCGAAGACTTTTCAAATAGCAAGAAAAGTTGACGCATGAGCATGTTTATATTTTGCAGAAATATTGAACTATCTATTTTTAGCATTTTGAGTGTATTAATGTCAACCCAAATTAAAAGGAACCATTTTTATGGTCATTCTATCTCGGTAAGGTACGCATCACCGGCGCATGCAAAAAGTGGAAGAAATAAAATAGTTTATTTCATTTTTGATAAATGGTTATATTGAAACTCAAAATGATACCAGTTAATCATTCAAATTGGAGGAAACGTTATAAATAGATCAATAAATTAAAAAAATAAATAAATAAATAAATAAATTGAATTGCGCGTATTGTCACAAAATTTCAGAGCGATTGCGTAATTTACGAACTGACGGCCTAGGATCAAACAAGTAGGGATGAGCTCGAGTGGTGAAATTATGGCGACGTCTTACGTAAAACAAGATGAATACTAGCTGAATCTATCACAGGCTTTAGTATACAAATTATTTTCGAGATTTCGCGAGGGGAAACATGCAGACGAGCGTGTGGGAAGACCGCTACTTAGAAATATTGGCGAAGGTACAGAAGTCGGGTCAGTAGTCAGCAAAGACTGAAGGCAAAGGTGCGCTACAGCGTACCTAGCTGAAAGGACATGTTGAGGGAACCCTACGGTGCATATGATATTAAAATCAGACTTGAAATGGCACAGACATCTGCAAGATGCATTCCACGTTTAAGATTGGAAGAGGATTGCGCACACAACCATGCTAGCTATAATTGTAAACTTTCCGACGTCCTTAGTAATTCAAATGTCGTGCGCCGGTGTGCCAGACCTATAGCTGGTAAAATGAGTGCACAGACTTCATTATCAAATAATTTTCCTTCAAATTTTGAATGATAATGCAGAAATAATAGAAGAGTTCACAAATAAAATTTAATTTCAATACACTGTATAGTTTTCTTGTAACATAAAAAGTCTACGACTTTCTGGGACAACCCTCGTATATATATATAGAATATCGCTATAGGGATAGTTTAATGAAAAAAAAACTCAACTTTATTTATAGCATCTTGTGAAATGTTCTAACCGTTTGTTTCGCTGCAATCGAACTTGTAATTGAATTGGCATGGTTTCTGTAAATTTAGCGTCGCGTTATCAAAATAGACCCTCGATTCCACTGAATTGGCCGAGGCAGTTCCAATTGCCATTAGGTGTGGGTTTTTTTGCCCGGTTCTTTTTATGGTGTAGTTCTCCGTGTTATTTTATAGTTTTTTTTTAATGATTTTACGGAGAAAGAGAGAGCTGGTTGTTTTACTTTAAATGTGCTTTTGCTGTAATGTGACTGTTCCTCGCAAGTGAGTTTGACCAAGACAATGCAAACTAGAGGACCTGAAGGTCCTGAGGCGCTCACCTGATCTCCTTAATAATTTTAAAACAGGTCAAGGTCAACAACAGCTTATAATGAAACATATTTTGTTTTACCATAATATGCCGGTGGCAGCCATTTTGGTCCAGTAACCTAAGCAATCTAACAGCCCAGTGATTTCTGAGAAAAAGATGTTTAGATAGGTATGTGGTGGTCCAAATGAGTGGCCTTGGATTAAAGGTCACAGGTCGGCTTGACATTTGATATTTATATATAAACCATTGTCTCATTAGATTAAACATTTCTCACAGGTATAATGATTTCGGCAAAAACAGTTATAGAAAAATGAACCTTTTAAGATTTTCATGTTATAAATGCATTAGGAATCAAATTTGACCTTGCCATAAAGTACATCAAGGTCAACCTAGATTCATCATTTGTGCAAACCTGGTAGGGACTACATCCCCAATGCTACATAGTAAGTCCCAAGGCCATTGGCGTTTTGGTTCCAGAGAAGAAGATATTTAAATAGTTTTTACCATATATGGGGGTGGTGGCCATCTTAGTCATGTGACCATAATAATTTGTACAAATTTTGGCTAACCAATTATAAGGAGTCGCCATATGAAATTTGAGTTTAATTGGCCTGGTGGTTTCTGAGAAAACTATATTTAAATATGTTGATGGGACTCCAATATGAGTGAACTTGGCTGAAAGGTCAAAGGTCAACCTTGACATTCGAAACTTATTTATAGACACTAGATTGAACACATCAAGTGAGAAAAATCACTTTGGCTTCCACAGTATTCAAAAAACAACTTTCCCCCCCAAAAAAAAATCCCATTCAAATGCACTAGGGAGCAATGTGACCTTGACGTTAAGTAAGTCAAGGTCATTTTGGGATCATCATTTGAACAAACTGGGTAGGCCAAACATCCCCACTGCTACATACCAAGTCTCAAGGTCACTGGCTTTCTGGTTCTGGAGAAGAAGATTTTTAAAAGGTTTTTACTATATATGGGCATGGCGGCCATCTTTGTCATGTGACCAAAATAATGAAATTTGATTTCAATCGGGCCAATGGTTTGTGAGAAAACTATGTTTTAATATATTGATGGGACCGCAATATGAGCGACCTTGGCTGAAAGGGGAAAGGTCAACCTTGACCTTTGAAACTTATTTATAGCCATTGTCTCATTAGTTTTAACATATCAAGTAAGAATAATGACTTTGGCTTCAACAGTATTAAAAAAAACTTTTCAAAAAATTCCAATTTAAATGCATTGGGAAGCAAATTTGACCTTGGCGTTGAGTAGGTCAAGGTCAGCCTAGGATCATTATTTGAACAAACTTGGTAGGCCCAACACCCCAAATGCTACATACCAAGTTCACAGGTCATTGGCCTTCTGCATCTGGAGGAGAACATTTTTAAAGGGTTTTTACCATATATGGGCGTGGGGCCATCTTTGTCATGTGACCAAAATGTTTTGTATAAATTTTAGCTAACTTATCATAAGGAGTCTTCACATGAAATTTGAGTTCAATTGGGCCAATGATTTGTGAGAAAACTAAGTTTTCATATATTGTTGGGACCACAATATGAGCGACCTTGGCAGAAAAAAGGCAAAGGTCAACCTTGACCTTTGAAATTTATTTATAGCTATTGTCTCTTTAGTTTTAACATATCAATTAAAAATAATGACAGTGGCTTTAACAGTATTCAAAAATCAACTTTTCAAAATAAATTCCCATTTAAATGCATTAGGAAGCACATTTGACCTTGACGTTAAGTAGGTCAAGGTCAACCTAGGATCATTATTTGAACAAACTTAGTAGGCCCAACACCCCCAATGCTACATACTAAGTCCTAAGGTCATCGGCCTTCTGGTTCTGGAGAAGAAGATTTTTAAAGGGGTTTTTACCATATATGGGCGTGGCGGCCATCTTGGTCATGTGACCAAAACCATTTGAACAAACTTTCGTTCCCGCGTCCTAAGGAGTCTCCATATGAAATTTGAGTTCCATTGGCCCAGTGGTTTCGGAGGAGAAGATGTTTGAAAATGTCGACGAACGGACGGATGCCGGAGTGACTTATATACTATTAGCTCGCCCATGAGCCTTCGGCTCAGGTGAGCTAAAAATCAACCCGTCGCTACGATTAGATGATTTTTGGCATTGTCTTTGTCATATTCACTTCCTCATTCTGGAACCGTTTTACTTGATGCAATTGATATATATATAATTCAGACAGGAAACGTATTAGGCAAAATCTAATCTTAATTGTCCCTCTTGTTCAAAATCAGTGTAATTTGTAGCATTATACTGCTGTTTTTTTACAAATATAAATATGTAAACTGGCAGGATGACGGATCGGCATATGATACTAGTCATAATAGAAATTCACGAACATATTTGTAGCCTTGGAAAATAAAGCCCCCCCCCCCACAAATTGAGGGTGGCCAGGAAATGTGACAACCACAGTCCACATACCAAACCATGGCACCGCGAGGAAGAGAAAAAAGACAAATACACCCACACAACAGCAAGAACACCATGACAGTAAATCAACAAGCCCTCATATATTCAGCAAAATAATTGCAAATCTTAAACTAGAACGCGCAGTCGATGGGGCACCATCGCAAATTCCCACGCTCAAGTTTTTTACCCCCAGCACCCCGCAGTCCCACTCCTGGGGCATGACCCTGGTCACAGAATGAAAATTCTGGCCGAAATGTTTTATGGGTGTTTTTGGTGAAAACACAAGCAAAGTTTGGTATAAAAATCTTTGAAATTGACTATGTAAATAAAATTTCATGATATTTGACGCTTTGACCTCATCCTAAGGTCACCAGTTTGACTCTAGGGTGAAAAGTTTACTTGTATTCTGTTGTGTTCATCATCACCGTCAATTTGATATGTCTACCTTTTGTCCACCCTTTGTCTTCTGGGAACTTTCTTAAGCACTTATGGCTTGTAATTTCCCTCAACTAATGATTTTCTTTTCGTCGCTTCCGGTTAATTGAGAACTACCTAATATATGTTAGTCTGGTCGAACCTTTGAAATTTCCATAGTTTTTTTCTAATTTTGTCTTGAATTCCACAACTGTCTTTGAATTTACGACTTCCGATGGTAAGCAATTCCAAACTGGGATATTTCTCAGTGCAAATAAGTGTAGCTTAACTGATTTATTTGCTTGGGGTTTATTTAATTTCAAGTTATGTCCTTTAAGCTGCTTATTTTCCTTGAAGGTAAAAATGTACTCATATCAATGTCGTCTATTTTATAAACTATCTTGAATACTTGTATAATATCAAATTTGTTTCTATGGTAGTTCAGTGTAGGAAGATACAACTCGATTAAACCCTCTTATAAGGTTAATCCGCGCAATTCAGGAACTAAACGTGTTGCTTTGCGTTGGGCATTTTCCAGGATTTGTTTATATTTCTTGATTGTTGAGTAAAATAATAGGTTTCCATAGTCAAGATGAGATCTGGCTAAAGATTTATAAAGTGTCAAAAACAGGTCTTTGTCCATATAAGTAAATTTCCTCTTAATCAAGCCTATGATTCCACTCACTTTGTTAACAGTATTATTAACATGCTCATCAAACTTCAAGTTCTTTTTGAATAATATGAAAATGTCACTCTCAGAGTCCTCTGTTGAAAGTACATGCAAGTTATTCTGGGTATCAGTCGTTCCATATTCATATTCAAAGTGTACATTACCAAATGAGACCACTTTACATTTTTTGATGTTAAAACCCAACAGCCAATCTTTACTCCACTTACAAAGTCTTTCTATATCTTCTTGCAACTCATTTTGATCAGCTACTGATGCTATATTACGATATAGTTTTCAATTATCCGCAAACAATTTGCATACACTTCCCACAACTCCTGGCAGGACGTTTATATGCTATTGACATTAAGTTAAGCATATTCCATTTAATAACACCACTTAGATTTTAGGAACGATAAGAACGGAATCTTTAGAGAGATAACAAAAATTGATTGTAGTAGACAACAAAAGAAGAATACCAGCGATTTGATCAAGAAAAGCCATGGAATCTCTGACTTGTTTATAGGCTGCAAATACCTTACAAAAATTACCCAGACATTTTACAAAATTCAATGAAAACAGCGTGGAGTCAGCGAAACGTTTACAGTAAGGCCGTGATAGTTGTAATTACTTCAAAACTTTCTCTTTGGAGCAACACTTTCCGGATCTGGTGCAAAAAGTCACGAAATGGCTCACAATAATCAACTACTTCCAGTTAATGTTGTGTTTAGCCTTCACACTGTTAAAAAACAACTTGGCACATTTCATCTTTAATTCCCTGGTACATGCGTTTATAACATGAAGTCCTGTCCCATTCCTGCAGTAGAGTCTAGTAAAATTCACAATGGCTTTGATAAGGCTGGTTTCTGGTTTCAAACACGCCAGCTGAGCTTGTCCCACACCTATTTGATAGGTTTCATTTGGCCGTGAAAGGCTAGCAATGTTCTGTTGATTTATGTATTCCTCAATCATGCGAGTAATGTGAGTTCTTGTAATGCCATCTCGGAGCACAATGTTCTGGCCATCTAGCGAGTCCAAGAATGGCCTAACACCAGATTCCAGGATTCGGTCCTGGTACTTTTGAGAGTTCAAAGTCCCAGTAACAACCTTAAACTGTATCATGTGGTCGTCAGATAATGCACCACGTACCATAATGCTTCAGTAGCAACTCCTTGCACTCAAGAATCAATGTAGACCGTTTCATTTTTTTCTAATATTGCCACTATGTTCTTTCAAAGGTATGCTTACAACACTCTGAGACACGTTTTATACCCTTGCAATGTCATCTTGTTTCATAGCAGCGTTCCTTATGGCAATTTTACACATTTTACATATGTAGATTATTCCAATATACGCGTTTTAAGGCTATTTCATGACTCAACAGCAAAATAAATTTTATTCTTGCACATCAACTCCTAGACAGTTCTGTGTCATAAGCATCCCGTTCATGGACAGTAGTGAATAAAACTAATCGAACTGATCCAAAATTGGTAGCCAAAATACCAGTCTACATGTCGAATAAAACCGAAAACTCAAATAATTTTCACTACTTAGACAATCAGGATCTTAACTTTATGGCAATAGTATATATAGTATAAACAAAATCGGTCCTAGAATAGATCCCTGCGGTATACCTGATAATACATCTGTCTACTTTGAAAGGTTACCATTATATAAATATAACATTCTTGAGAGTGTGCTAGTCGAAATTATCAGCCCAAGGAATGTGATTATCAACCGAGGCGCAGCCGAGTGTGATAATCATATTTCGAGGGATGATTTTTCGACTAGCACCCTCTCAAGAATGTTATATTTATTTTATTATACCGAACATTATTCCTTTATTTTCTAACCATGGTGCGAGAGTTCCAAAGACACTGAACGCAATGCGTAATTGCTACGATTGATTGAATTATTTTTCACAAAAGGGTAGTGTTTGTAAACAGCTTGAATGCTCAAACTGGTCGTGATCGCCGTTTAAACAAATCGTGCCATAATTACTGATGGCATCAAACACTTTAGGCTACTTCGCAATGAAGCTGCTGTAGATGATGCGGTTTTGTTGCAAAACAGAAAATTTCGCCAAATATGCTCAAATTTGGTTTCTATATTCTATATTTCTCAACTCATTCGTTTTGCTAGAGCATCTAGCTATGTTGATGACTTCAACACTCGCAATAAATTGTTAACTCAGAAACTTCTTAAACAAGGCTATCGGTATCATAAACTTCGCAAAACATTTTCAAAATTTTATAGACGATACTATGATTTTATTTCTAAATTCCAAGTTGGACTTAAATCTCTCTTGCGCCAAGGACTTTCGGAACCCGATTTCTATGGTGACTTGGTGTATAAGTTGAAGAAGATTGTTGGCTCTAATAATTTTTCAGCGCAGTTCATTAAAATAATTTCCCTTTATAAAAAGATTGGCTATAACATTAATGTATTGCAACAGACTGCATGCTTGGTAGTCAACCCAATCACGGTTGGCAACTTTGCTTTCCTCTTTAATTGCACGCGGGTGGGTCGGACTTCAGACTCTATGATGGTTCCGACTTAAAGACTTATCTATTGATGAGATGGTAGGGGCCTGATGCTTTGGCTGTTTGTCGGGCCCACCGGGGTTTACCTGTTGGATTTCTTTTGCTCCGGTATTCAGTTTAATTTACTGTTGAGTCCTTATCCTTGCTTTATCTCCTTGTTATATCTTGATTTATATGTTTTAGGAGATGATGCATTGATAAGTTAGGGGTCTTTCATGCAAACCAAATATCTATGTGTCTTGATCCACATCTGAATTAAGGGTGAGGTTGGCGCCGTTAAACCGGTTTAAGCCCTCCAGTAAATTATTTTACTGACCGTTCCAAGGCGGTACTTCTTTTGTGGATCTTTTATGTTTTTGTTCTGTCTTGTGTTTGCTATGTTTTGTGTGCGTCTGTTTATATGTGCTTTGTGGTCACCTGCTGGGAAAGGGCTGACCTCTTGGCTCTCGTTTGTGGTGTCTACTGTGAGTTTGTCACTTTCCCATTGGTATCCTGGGTCAGGTGTGGTACTTGATTGTATCGATTCCTGATCTTTGCACCTTTACTTACTTTCAAAGTGTTCAGCTCGTTCTAACTTAGAAAACGAGTACACACACTTTATGTTTCTGTCCACAAATAACGAAGTTATTGGGAGTTTAAAGTGACACGGCCATGGCTCATTCATGTTCATGTATCCGCCATTGTAGGTTAGCGTCTCCTCGTGTAAACGAACCGTACGCGCATCGGCGGCGCGCATGTGATAGTCAAAATTATCGCAGGGTGATAGTCGAAATTAGCACCTACCGGTCTATGGAGATTTTACATGGGGTTTCTATGTGAGGTATAATAATAATAACTACTCTTTGTTGTCTCTGGTTTAAAAAGTTCTTAAGCCACAATAACAATGACCCTTTTATACCATACCCTTCCAGTTTCTTAACCAATCTCTTATGAGGAACATTTTAAAGCCTTTTCAAAGTCTAAATACACTGTATCAACTAGTAAATTATTATATAATGCATCAGTCCAGTCTACCATCACAGTAAGAAGTTATAAAAGTGTACTATTCTTTCTAAACCCAAATTGACTATCAGATAGCAAATTGTGGCTGGACAAATGATTCATTACTTCTTCCTTGATAGTACTTTCCAGAAGTTTACATAAAACTGAAGTCAGTAATACGGGCCGGTAGTTTCCTAGTTCTTGTTTGTTGCCTTTCTTGAATATTCAAGTTATATTAGCCTTCTTCTAGTCATTTGGTACATCTCTAGTAGATATGGATCTCTGAATAATCTCAGATAATGGGAGATAAATCTCTTCAGCACATTTTCTTAGGATAAATGGATGACAGTTATCAGGGCTATAGGATTTCGACACATCATAAGGTTCTTTAATTGTTCAAGTAATTTTTCTTGCTTTATATGTTAATTATACATGTATCTATATTGTTCTTCTCATTCACTTTTGGCTCAAAGTCAGGTAACTCCGAATCTCCTTCAACAGTAAAAACTGACGTGAAAAAGTTATCTAAGATTTCAGCTTTATCCTCGTCCTCCGTTTTAACTTCACCATTTGCATCTTTCATGTCTCCAATACTAGTTTTACTTTTAGTTTCCTCTTTCACATGGCTCCAAAATGGCTTGAGAGATTTTTTAACACTTTCTGCAATGCCTCTTTATTACTTCTTGTCACATGACCATGTTCGAAATATTTTTTGACCTTCTGGGCCCCCTGGCGCCCCAAGTCTCACCCCTGGGGCATTACCCAGGCGCCAGAACAAAAATCCTGTTTGATAAATTTCATAGCTTCTATTTGTAAGAACACAAACAAAGTTTAGTATAAAATCTTTGAAATTGACTCTGTTATTGAGATTTAATGATATTTGACCTTTTGACCCCTCACCAGGGCCCCATGGGGCGGGGCCAAATTTGTTTGTTGTTGCACGCCCCATTCATGTGAGTAATTCACACACAAGATTTGGTTGGATTTTGTCCAATGATTAAGGAGGAGGTAGCATAAAGGACGGGCGAACAGACGGACGGACGAACGGAGGCGGTAACAATATCCCCTTTTTTAAAAAAAAAAAAAAAGCGTGGAGATGAAATGGACACTAAGAACTCCATGACAAAACAAGGACTGAACACAAAACTGACCACCACACACTATGGGAGTAACACCAATCAATGATTCAACAATAGCAGAAACCTTGCCTTTACACAGACAGCAGCTGGGGTCACAGAGGGGCTTAAATATTACTTTACAGCCAAACCTTTGTTTTGATTCTGCTTTTCTCCTTTTGTTAAAACAAAATTACTGTTAAGTTCACACGGAGGCTTCATTACTTATCCAATATACAATTAAATCAAATGAACATACTGCGGTGAAACAAAGAAATAGAGGATCTTACATGAGTGATCATGTTTTATTGAATTTATTAAACGAGTTGGGAAAAAGAGATAAAATGGGAGGCTTGCCGAGCATTTTATCTCTTTTTACGCAACGAGTATTAGCATGGCATCATAACTCCAAAATGCGTTAATCAAATGCTATCAAAGAATACATTTTTGGAATCTAGAATTCAACGGCTACTTGATGGTTCAATTTTTGTCGAAAAAGGGCTCGGCGTACTCGTGCAGCGCATGCTCGAAATGAGTAGGGTTTATAAACTGGCTGAAATTTTAAGCAATATATTAAAAAAAAAAAAAAAAAAAATTGGGGACCTTATTTACGTTCATGGTATGACAAATTAACGATTTGGTGCCACCTTAATTTTTTATTAAAATATATTATGCTATCGCTGCTTGCACGACTTACACCTTTAAATACGGAAAATGTTGACTAATAGAGAATTGGTAAACTGCCAAAAATGAGACTTTCTTCGATTTTTCTTTATACTTTAACTATACATTGTGTCACTACAGGAGCACAAAAAATGCCTATTGAGTTAATATTTTGCTTTATTTTGAGCGGACAATGCATAAAAATTACATCGTCGCGCAAAAAGTGTGGCTTGTTTAGATCTGTATTCAAGAATTCAAAATTATTCCTAATAGCACTACCCCTACTTTTCAAGAAGTGGGTGAGGTTACGTAACCCCTCATATTTTGTCGATGGCATAAGAATTTCTCATGGTATCGCGTAAACTATCACAAAATTGATTGATTTCTACTCTCAAGGTATTTTTTACATTTTTATTTGCCACCGTTTCCAGTTGAAATGAACTAAAACGTCAACTCATAGCTAAACTTACATTGCCCCATGGGAAGATTATAAAAGTTGTCTCTCCTTTGTTCTGGCTTACAAAATTTCTTTTGGTTTCTATACAAAGAGCATAAAGTGTGCTTGACAAAAATACCAACGCAGGGCATTTTTAAACTACTGACGGTTATATATTTTCAAATTATTTGCATTGTGAAATGCTGTTTTCAGTCGAAAAAATTCGCTTTCTAGACGGGTTTTATTGCTGTTCTTGTATTTCGTTATAAGAAATATCCAACTGGGTCATCAATTGAATTATAACTGTACCAGATTGTGGCCTACCAAATAGTACAAAATTATCTTTTTTATGAACTATTGTTAATGTTCTGCACACTTTTCAAAATGTAAAATGTTATATTTTCCTCTGAAATTTTCCGTTTTCCAGGATACAAATAGTACATGTATTCACAATAATATTTTTCGTGTCTGCATTAAAATATCCTCATGAAAACTTGTGCCATAACATAGAAGACAAATAACTCTTTTAAATTGATACCAAACATGATAGGGTTTGTAAATCGGTTACTGGGATAAAAGACCATGCTAAGAACTTTCCAATGCCCCTCGTACTTTTGAAATTGTGTCATAAATCAGTGCAACTTAATTTTAGTTTATCTATAACCTGGGCGCACTTCGAATCGAACTAAGGTTCCTACTATAGTTCTTACGTAATAGATGCGCACGCACGTTTACACCCGAACGACTAAAGTTGGAACTTTTAGTTGGTTGGCAAGTAAACAAAAATAATAGCCCTGTATGCTCCACTTCAATTCTTCGTCGTAGACAAAAAGGATGTTATAAACTGCACAGCCCTTTCTAATAATCAATTACCAATAAGTGGGACCAAAAATGATGCTCAGCTAGGTTTATTTTACAAAACATATCATTTTGAGGCTACTGACCGATCTTAAACCCATCGTGCTGGATCTTGAACCCATCGTGCTAGATAGGTCTAGAGTAGGGAACCAGCCTATCTACCAGAGTAACGGTGCTCCGACCATCTCTATAGTAGGCTCGTGACGTCACCCTAGTAGCGACTATAGGTGTTCGAATCAAACTTTAGTTACTAAAGTAGGGACTATCGTTCGATTCGAAGTGCGCCCTGGACATCTCTCCTTTACCATATATACTAGTCAAAAAGCTCTAACCGGCCACATGTGTTTTACCAATTTTCAGAAAAGCTATAAACGCTATATCAATTTCATTTGCATTCCCGAATAGGCCAGCCTTTCAGTAATCGATAACAGAAAACGGCTAAGCTAACCTCCTTAAATTGTATCGGATTCTGGAAGGCTTTGCCGAAAACACTCACCCTCAATATCAAAATTCATAATAATTTGCATTGGATGTTGAGGTAATTTTTAACACTTTAGCCAATAGCAACAAATCTCTTGCAGATGGTGTGTTCCTTTTAGCACTTTCGTATTAAAAGTGTGTATGGCTTTTGAAATGAAAACGTTTTGCGTGTGAAAGGGGGTTATTTCAAAAAGTCATGACTCACAAATTGTGCCAAAATGTGAATTTTGAAAATGGGGGTACCCCTATTCAAGTTAGCATCCTGCATGTACTGTTGAACATTTTGTCAATATCTTCAAAGACAAAGGAACATGACAGATCTGTCAATTTCGGGATGCAAAAAGAAAAGTCATGTCGTTTTAAGTTTTGAAGAAAATAAATAAAATGCAGGTGGCAGGTTAGAACTTTTGGATAGTATACTTAGTTTAGTGTAATTATACGGACATGAGCCGATGCCGAAGGCATCGGCTTATGTCCGCCTATAGATTAATGCATTGTGCATGTTTTCTACGGAATTGGCCGAAGAGTTCCGAATGTATGCAACCCTATGCAAGTTTGTTTCTTTGTGCCAATCTCTAACTTTCTCGCTTTCTCGCGAGAACAATATCATTTCCGGTGACTGGTTTGCATTTAATTCGTCCAGATAGTATATGAAAACGTAAGCTGTTGCGGTATAAAAAATTGGGCACCGGTCTTCTGTTTACCTTCCGGTAGCGTTCGTGTAACAGAAAGGAAACTTCCCATCAACAACAACGGGTTTTCTCAAGTTAAACAGAAAATTCCAATCGTTAAATACTCTCACATGATGCCCCACACCCAGAAGACCAGCTGGATGGTATAGCCTGGTCACTTTCCAGCTTAAACCCTGCCGATGATGGCCCAACATTGAATTATTGAATTGGAAAGAAGTTTCCCAGAAGACAAAATGTAGAAATGCTGGCTTGGTTTTTGATTTGAAGACATTCTGAGTAGGGAAGGCATAAGTTCAGTAGGTTTGATAACCTTAAAGGTGTTAATTGGAGTTATAGAAGACATCAGCAGACAAGGTCAATGCGATTTGATAGATGCACTTAGCAAATACATTAAGTGCACTAAAAGATTCTAAAAATACAAAAGTCAAAAATCAAGGCTACGCATGCACATACAGTAACATGAGTTTAAGTACCAAGGGAGAAACACAGAAGAGAAGAAATAGGCAGCGATGAAATGCCGATTAGAAATACAACAACAACAACAGCAAGATTTACCAGAGGACCCAGACCAGTATTATTAAAACCCCTATATTTTTGTGATTTTTCAGGGGGGGGGGTCAGGAATTCCTTTCCCACTCTGGATCAGTCCATGATGTCTGAAGAGTTTCATATGCTGAAGACCTTGCGGCCTGAACAGAAATGATTGGGGTGGGGAATGTGGATCAAACGTGGCCTACACCTGTACACGAAGGAGCTGGCAATATGGATCAATAACAACATTCCCCCATGCATTCGTCCCGATTTTTAGGAAAGCGTATAGCTGTCCAAGATTGTTTTGATTGTCTCCCTTGTTAAAAAAAATTGGTCACGAACAGGAAAAAGAAAGTTACAAAGCGAATAAACGGTAATTTGTTTAATCTATTTATGTTTTGCGCAGCAGATAATTGATAGTGTAAGGCCATGTTTTCTTATAAAAAAAGTTTGCTTTTTTTTCTCTTCCTCAAAATTCGCCGCCATATGTGTAACAAAACCGATTATTGTGTATCACACAATTTCGTGGCACTATGTTTACATCATGATTAAAGGAAAATAAAAGTGATAGTTAGTAAGTAACTGGCAGAATATGAGGGATTTTATTGTACCTATGTCCCTTCTTTCATCGATCAGCAAAAAAAGGCTTTTATTTGGAGAATATTTAGCTCATTTTGAACAGTCACTATTCTTTGCTACAAACACCAGCATACCGTGTCAAAATGCATGTCAGTAAATGGGCGTAGACAGAAAAGGAGGAATAATACTGATAGGGAAGGGTGGAACATTGAAACCTTCCAGGAACCGGCATTCATAGGCCTAATCTTAGGTCTACGAGTACCCAAGCATATTTTAACATGAATAAGAAAATAGTTACAATTTTATACATAAAAAGTTCCTTAATCTGGACCTATGATAATGAACCCATTTTAAGGAATGCTGTTTTAATTGAACATACGTTGTTTATGTTTAGTTGTCAGTTGTATACACCAGTGGAATAGAAAATTGTTTAGAAATTGGCAAATATCACAATTTCAACATACAAGGGAGGACCTTTCTTTAAGGCAAACCCATTGAGAAGGAAGAAAGATACAAGCTGTGTTTCATTTCAAATGTTGCAAACTTTTCTTAAGGAGCTCAGATTTTGACAAGTTGGTATAGTTCAATTGGCAGAACAGCCTCGGGTTATCATATGAAAGCACCTGGAGGTATTGTCTGGGTTCGAACCCCAGTACTAGCAGTCAGATCTGATGCTTTGTTTTTATTCAAAAATATGAAAAACATAAAAATGATAAAAAAATTAAGTCAAAATATAACATTTTTGAGAAGCATTTAGGAATTGAAAAAAGTTGTCTTCCTTGTAAGTTAAGGTTTAGAACTAAAAGCCAATCTCTGAGGAACAAAATTCAGAGTTGAAATGATTGATAACACTGCTTTAGTGAAATCTAGCCATTTCAACAAAATTAGCACCCTTACTTACTTTCATGGTGTAATAGGAAACATACTCACTCTTGTGGTGAGGCTTCTTGGTTCCAATCCTGGTGAAAGTACAAAGTTGGGCAGCTGGAAACTGATTTGGTGGAATCAAAATAGTAACAAAAATTGAAATCTACTAGCCAGTACAACAGAATAAGCTTCCGTGGTGTAATAGAAAACATACTCACTCTTGGAGTGAGGGTTCCAGGTTCAAATCCTGGTGAAGTAAAAATAGTTGGCAGCTGGAAACTGATTTGGATGCTTCAATTATATTAACAAAATGTCACAGAGGTGAACTTTGTGATTATTTTGCTTAACGCATAAATTACCTTTTCTCCTTTAGTGCCACAGTGAGTAGTGTTGATATTTACTTAAATCATACCAAGCGTGGAAAAAAAACTGATTTTACCTGTCTTGCATTGTTTTCTAATGGGGTACCTTGAAACTGAGTTCTTCTATTTTATCGTCCAATCAGCAGCCGTTTTAGTTAGACATAAGGATGTAAGATGATGGGTGGTTGGTTGCTAATGAACACACCTCTATTAACTTACTTAGCGCATGCGCATAACATCACTAATACATATGCGCGTGAGATTTGGAAAAGGCATTCTCATTTTGCAGTTAGATCAACTCCATCGATCTACGGGCTGTAGAATATATATTTATATTAGTATTTATATTATTCCTTCACGGAAATGATATGGAAACATTATTATTTAGCAGGTATGTGAATTTATATTCTTTTTATCATACAGATCACAGTTTGTCGTTTCTGATGAAAACACCAAAGGGAGGTTTTCGCCAGGAACTACATTCTGTACATTTCCTGTGAATTAGTTCACAATATTTCGGTATGACTAGTATTAACGAAAATTACATTGCTTTCGGTTTGTTTTCTGTCTTTGTGAAATAGGCATATCTATCGTTTTGATCTTTATAAACATTGCAAATGGAGGAATTAGTAAATTGAGCTAACGCATAAAATGTAAGTTAAATGCAAAAGGTGTGGTTTTATATTTTAATCTCTTTGTATATAATTTTATCACTGCAAAATACCCATGTCTAAAAATAGACATGACATGCTCAGGTACCAAACGAATTGTGTTATTGTACACACAATATTTTACTTGCGAGTCAGTTGCAAGTATATCCGTTGTCCGTGTCCGATTGTCTGTCTGTCTGTGTTGTAAATATGTATTGCATACGGGTGCAATGTATTCCGTTGTCCGTGTTTGTTCATTTGTCTGTCTGTGTTGTCTGTACTGTTTCATTGTTTGTTTTGTATTTTAGGACACCCTTTTTATTTACATCTGTAAAATAAATCTATAACAACATCTGTCGTTGAGATCACTGGCTCACGAATCCATACCCTGCGACAAAAATTTAATAGAAATCTAGCCAGGAGAACAAAATTAGCTTCCATGGTTTGATAGAAAATATACTCACTCATGAAAAGCATTTAGGAAGTATATAAAGTTTCTCCCTTGTAAATTAAGGTTTAGAATTAAAAGTCAATCTCAGAGGAACAAAACTACTCAGAGTTAAAATAATTGATAACCTTTGATTTGATCAAACTGCAAGAGGTTCTGTACATGTACCCCTATAAAAACAGCAAGATTCTGTGTATAAAGTTGCCTTAAAAGTCTTTTTCTCAAAATAATTTCATACAGAACGATTTTATCTCAGAAAGCTACTAAGCTAGAGCCCTAAAACTCATGATATGAAATAAGCCCAGATGTGATAACTGTCTAGTGCTAGATCTGACATTGAAAATGGATCAGTGCTAGCCATGTTAATTTGTAAAGCCATAAGCCATACATCAGCAGATGCTTAAATACATGGTTGAGTTTTCAGGATTATTCAGGATTTTGAGGCTGACTTTCCATAGAAAGTCAACCTAAAACACTGAATTAGGCAGATTAAAGTAGCTTATCCGATTTCAGTTCAGTTTAAAAAGACAATTCATTACTGACCGGGTAGATTGCAAGTTTTGAGATTTTAATTTTTTTTGGTTCAGGATTTTGAAAGTTTGGAACTTTCTCACATGTAAATAAAATCTACCTGGTAGTCCTAGACCAGTAGAAACTAGATACATGTACCCTAACATTTAGTCATTTTGTTGGATGGAAAACTTCTGTGGCAATATCGGTCCAACTTTATGCTGATGGCATTATATCACTCAGTCAAATGTTGTTTACAATATCTTGAGGATATGCATGCTATATTGACCAAATGATGGTAAAGTATGGCCCTGCTGACTAAACCGATATCCGTCCAATAGTTGACCAATGTATGTCCAACAAGATATCAGTCCAACTTTCACCCTATGGGCAAAATGATATTGTCCCAATTACTAACTGATATTCAAACAATATACATCTTATGATGGTTAGATATTGGTTTACTAACTAGGGGTAGAAACTGTGGCATGCTTGAGGGGTCATCTCTTGTCAGGCCATTAGGGATCATCATCTTGGCTTTTTTGTCTCTCTGTTGACAAGTAATTGAACTCTGCTTACAGCTAAAAGGTTAGCAGGTCATCACATAGTGCCCTATTTTGTACATGTCCCGACCCAGGGGTTTGGAGGGGGGATTCCCATGAAAAGCATGTAATGACATTGTGAGCTTTTGATGCTACAGAAGTGACATAAGGACCAAACTTAAAGCTTCTGTGAGCAGTCACTACCCAAACCACAGATTTGATGGCTGTCATTTAGGCCTAAAATAAATAAAAAAAATCTTTCAGGTTACCAGACTGCCTTTTATTTAGTGTTCTTGTTTGGCAGGGGATTTCCCCCAGTTTTCGAAAGACCCACCCCCCTAAATTTAAGAAGGGTGGGTGTGATATTTTTTATATAAACCAAGAAAAAACATTCTAAAATTTAAGTAAACTTCTCACTTTTTTTTCAAATGATAGCATTGAAACACTGATTTTTCTGTCCCTAAATCTTTTTTAACAGTTCAATCAGTCCCAGGGCTCCAGATAAGAAGGGGTAAAGGGTATTTCAGCATTGATTTTTATGAATTCAGCATTGAAAATTAAATTGAAGGGTAAAAATACCCTTTGCAGTTTGATGTTTCAGTGCTGATAGTCAATTTATGTGGTGAAATCTTTTATTCTTAGTAAGAAAAAACTAATTGATATACACCAATTGTATAAACCTTGGAAGTTTTCCTAAAAATGCAACATGTATTTGATACAAGCAACTTTTCTTTAAAATATGTTAGGCAAATATTGGGTCTTTTTACAAGGCTTTGCATTTCCTGCAATTTGATACTTTAAATATATAGAGAGTAAAATACTCATTAAAAAAGTAGGGTGTGATAAACCCATCGGTCCAAATTCTTATCTAGACCACTGCAGTCTCCCCATGTAAAAACTTTTAACAAAATAAAAATATTTTTGTAGATCTACCTTAGATGTCCTTATTTCAAAAATTCATGTAATACCCCTATTCCACACAGGCCACGAATTGCACGAATCACCACGAATTGATTTTTTATTGATTGGGGGGATTCGTGAGGTTTCATTAAACTTTTTCTCCAATCGTGATGTTCTACGAGTCAGTCCTGATTCAGTACGATGTTGTTACGAATATTCGGGGGAATCGACTCAATTGGGCTGGAAGTGCGCAAGAATTCATTACGATTAGCAAAATAACATTAGAACATGCTTCATGGAAGTTAAGGAATCAATTACGAATCAGTTAAGAATATGCCGAATGCAGCACGAATTTGGCACAAATTAACAGAAATCCGCGACGATTCGCCACGATTTGCGAGATTTTCTCTCACGATAGTTATAAAAAAGGCCCATACATGCTTCGGGGGCATCAGTTCCAAAATGAATGTTCCTTGTAAAGCAGCTGTAGAATTGATCCTGCAAATTGAGTGTTGAAAACAGCTACTTATATAGCTAGAGGAAAGCAACTACATTAAAGTCGAGAGGCCCTGGCCCTGACTCTATTACTTGGAAAAATACGGTAGTTTGCCATTGGCAAAATCACCTGCCAGGAGTTACTGACTGATCCTGATTGTGCTCCTGAATCTGCCAAATCTGTTTCAACTTCTAGGACTGGCTCACATGCGCGTGACGGGCCGGGTAATTAATCTTAGGGAAAATCCTTCTACTATCTCTTCCTTGGTTTTATTGCTTGGCTTAATCTCCCGATTCCCCACGAATGAGTTAAGAGTAGCTACTAATGCCCAAAACGCCTCCGAATCGATTACGATTCAGTAACGATGTTCAAGATTGCCTTAGGAATTTGGTACGAATCCCGCGCGATTTTTCGAATCGGAGAATTTGTGTCCAAAGTTTTGAACAGCTCAAAACTTTTAAGCCGTCCCGATAGACCTACGAATTGCAAGAACCGACCACAGACTGTGCGAATCAGTTAAGATCTTCACGAACTGAGTATGATTCAGCCACGAATCCAAATATTTGTCAATTTGTGGGATTCGGGGCCTGTGTGGAATAGGGGTGTAACCTGATCGAAACCCCATGGGGGGTACTCTCAATTTTTTTACATACGTAGGCTCGGACCCAGCATCTACCCTTCACCCCCCAAAAATTTCAGGAATTTTAAGCACCCCCAAAAAATATTTGAAATTTTAGCAACCCTAAAAATATCCCAATTCTGTACAAGACCTTAAGAAAAGACCCTAAAATGCATAGAAATAACCCCTAAATAAGCCCAATTATGTGATGACCCCAAAAAATATCCACAAAATCTTCACACCCCAAAAAATATTTATTTATTTGAAAACCCCAAAAAATTGAAATTCAAAATTTTGAACCCCAAAAAAATGACCCCCCCCCTTCGGGATCGAAACACACATATTCTTTTCTATGGCCTAAGCAAAACACAGTTAAACATTTTCTTTGATTTTAATACAACTGGCATGGTAATGTTCAAAATGGAGCAAAAGAGATAGATACATATGCATACATGGATTGGTGGATGCAGTCAAGGAGGGAGAGAAACTTCAAAAGTGCATATGTCCGCATCTAGGTAGTGCCTAAGTTCATATTATGTGTTATTGATTGATTGTGTCACATTTATCAATCAGTACACTTAGCTTACCAAGTTCTATATCTGTTTATGTTGCCTTATTTAGTGCAGATGGCTATTAAAGGGGTACGTGCATTTAGGGGCTATTTTGGCCCCATTTAGAGCCAAAAACTGAAAGTTGCTTTTCACCAATTTCATCTTATTGGTTTATTAGAAGAATAGCCCTATTTTGAAATTCTGGCATTTATTTTACCGACAAAATAGGCTCAAAATAGAGAAATTGCCATTTTAGGCCAAATCAGAGGCTTTTTGAGACCGATTTTATAAGAATTAGATATCAGCACAAGCAAATACCAAAAAAAACATTTTAACATATTAACTGCCGCGATCATTCTCATCATCTGTTAAAATATTTTTTCGATATTTGCTTTTGCTCTATATTAATTCCTCTGTTACAAGTCTCAAATTTGCTCCTAAATGGTCATTTTCCTATTTTCAGCCTATTTTGGCGGCCGTTTTTGTTACCATAGCAACCGTAAAAGTCGAATGAATGCCAGACATTAACAATTTGGCCTTTGTTCTAATAAACTAACAAGAAGAAACTTGTGAAGAGGAACTTTTATTTTTTGACCTCATAGGGGGGCCAAAATAGCCTCTTAATGCACGTACCCCTTTATAAGAGAGGTATTCTTTGAGTGCCCTAAACAAAATTTCATCAAATGATATTTCGCAGATATGTGCAGAGTGGGGATTATGAATCAGCCCGGTTTACAATTTGTCCGCACGTGGTAAAATTATATAACTTCAGGTTTGTCAAAGCCTAGTCCGACGTTCGGGGAAAACCTTTAAGCAAAGTTTTGAATTTGGTTTTAAAAAATTGAAATATTTGTAGAAATTTGTTTAAAAGGAATATTTAGGCCACTGGCTGGATATGGTTTGCCTCCCCCCCAGGGGGAATTTCGTAGACAATATTTTTCTTGAAGCCCAATGTCTTGCAAGGATTTTCCAACATGTTAGCCCTCTGACAATGGCAGCGTTAAGCTGTAACAGTCTGAAACATACGTTACCCTACAAAATATGCACCCCAAAGTGTTACATATGTTACTTTATTTCATTTTTCCTATATAAATGATTTATGAAACTAATATAGTTTAACATTTTTTTTAATGTGAATGTGCACACTAACTCATTGTGTATTAAAGAATGTTTGTGTACCTTTTGGAAACTGCAAATATTATATTTCTATCTTTTATAAGGTTTGAGTTGTTGAGTTTTGAACATGGTAGCCCCATATCACACAAAATGTGAAATATAATTCTGTTGCTCTTTTGTTAGGGTACAATCAAGTTCTCTTTCTCCCAGAGGTACTCGATTTCCTTCCCATTTTTTTCCACACATTTTGTCCATATCTGGAAAGCCTCACTTGTTTTCATGGGAAAGACTTGATAGTTCTATCTTTGTATGTACATCTTAAGGACAGAAAAGCAGGGTGGAGGTAAGCTCATGTTCATTTGAAATAGTCAGTATATGTGTATGGCTTTGGTACTTTTTCAGAAACATGTCGTACTGCAGCTTATTCACAATTACATAAATAGCACATGTTAGGGCTTCATATCACTGATGAGTGCCTAGAGCAATTCTTTATTTGTTTTTCTACCCTTCTTAGAATGTTGATGAACTAGTGGGGGAGGGTTTTCTATCAGTTTGATAGGAATAACCTTTCCGTAGTACTAACACATTGGCACATTGGTAGTGTCACAATCTGTTAAACAGTGTATTACTGTAGATCTCTTCCCCCATATTCTGGCCAATGCTGTTGACATTCAGAAGGTGCACCTTTTGTTGCATACACCATTGTTAAACAAAACACCCAGGTTATCATCTGCGAGAATGTTTGTAAGACTGTATAGACTGCTGCTTATACATTGTATATATGTATCAGTGACAAAACCAACATGCCCTGCCTTTAGTGCCTGGTTGAATACTGGTGCCATCAGATCCATAAAGGTGACAGGAAAAGCTATTATGCTCTGTAGTTACAGCATTAACATCAACGTTATGTGCAGCACTACATGGCCAATCTAATGTTGGTTCAATGCGTGATTGCAAGCCATGCTGAAGTTTGGACTTGTCAGTTTTGGTGGAAATTCTATCAGGAGTTGACAGTGACCATGGTACAGGTCCCAGAAGGAACGGCAGTGTCAACTCAAGGTCAACATTATGTCCAATAGAAAGAAGGTCATGCTTACCAAAGACGCTCCTTTAAGCTCTCATCTGGCTTTTTACGTTTTGTAAATTGGACAATTTCTTCTTGCTTGACCTCGCAAGCATCAAAACTTTATTCGCCTGTAGCATTTTATGGGGGATGTGAAAGACAGATTTTTTTAACTAAAAGTGAGTCAATGAAGTCTGCAACAGCCTTCCTGCCAATGTCATCAGCCTCAATAAGATCCTTAGCTATGCCAGGCTTAGCAGGCACACCGAAAGACAAAAAGTACAGTTCATTGCCTTCAAAACTAGAACTAAAAGGATTGGTGAAAAATAGTAAATGAGTATGATCAGGAAATACCACAATCACAAACTGCAGACAACCCTGTGGCACCGCGAGGAAGAGCCGCTCAACCATCACAAGACACCAGGAAGACAAATTAAGCAAAGCAATCAGCTCTCTCTTCCCCATCAAGATGATTGCAATACTAAAATGGACATAAAGTAACGTACAACAAAACATATAACAATTACAGACTCCCACAAAGGAAGCCTGAAACTGCCTCTAGTACTCATTCTTATTTGCATCTGAGCAGATTGAATATTTCATTTCAGTGCATTAAAGTGTTGTTTCATTATATTAAGCTCTGATGTGATGAGTAATACACCATTCCATCTGTAGTACGAAGCGTAGTTCTAGTTGCTGAAGCCTATGATACCTCTTTATTGTTTGCCTGATAGTTATGTCAAAAGCATTTCTCAAGCAAAGAACCAATGGTTGTGACACACTCAACCCATTTTGTTCGAGAAGTTCTTTGCATCTGCGATGTGTATCAAATTTATGAGTGTAATCAATTACACAGGTACATATTGTGCGTAGCTGTTGTGATCCTTTGCAATGAACATTGGGAACAAGGCATACAGATAGAGATGACATGCAATTCAAAGTTGTTTTCCTTTTAGCCCTAATCAGTGTCAACACCATCTGAATCATATCCATATACCTTGCACAGAACTGAGCTGTTTCACAGTGACTGTCTTTCAGAACTTCCAATTTGAATGCATGGTATCTATACTGTTTATGTGAGCAAACAGCGAAGGTTGATAGATCACATTATATTATTAGTTTAAGTCACCATAAATTAATAAGGAACTTCAATTTATTTCAGCCTTATAAATTTTCTAAATTCTCTGACAGACTGTATACGTGTATACTCAACAATTTCTATACAGATACTCAGAATAACTTTTGTATCATTTGCTAACACGCATAACAGTTAAAGCTCAAGGCATTTATTAAATGAATACTTAAAATAGGTAAACCTTGCTAAAAGAAGTACACAAACCTGTGCAAGCATGCAAATAAGTATAAACAGGGCTTGTTAGAGACATTAACTTAAATGTTTAATGCTATTTTGAAGGTAACATACATAACTTGGACCTAAGAAATAGTGTAAGCGACCATAATAAAGAACTTTAAATCGTTTTTGTAGCAGCTTTATAGATTTACTATATTCTGTGACAGATGTGATACATGTATAGTCAATAAATACCATACTGATACCCGGAAATAACACAGGACACACTAAGTAACGTATACAACGGTAATTACTCAAGACATTTATAAAATTAATACTAAAAATATGTAACTGTGTTATAAGAAGTTCATAAACCTGTGTCAGCATGCAAATATGTACGAACATGTCATGGTTGAGACATTATCAGGGACGTTTAATGCTATTTTGGGGGGTAACGTATATAACGTGCTGTTACACATTAACGCTGCCACTCTCAGAGGGCTAACATCTTTTATTTTGTGTCTTATATAATGTAGTTTTAGAAAATCATATTGTACAAAATTCCCCCTGGAGGGGGGGGGGGGAGGGGGTCTATAGCCAGCTCAAGGCCTAATTGAAACATGTTTCTTAAACAGGCAAAAAGTATTTCTCTATTCCCAGAGATGACAGTTACTTCGAATTTCTTAGCTTTTGGATACTGAATGGCATATACTGCAATAGATTGTTTTTGCGCAAATCATTTTTGAAATGTGTATAAACGTCTCTAATGAAATGATTGCTAACATTAATTGCAAGTATGCACTATGACTGATCCAGCATTTGGAAGATAGAAAGTTCAATCCAAGACACAGATGGAACTTGTCCTGATTGATTCGTTTTTTACGACTTGGAGACTGTATAGATTGTAAATTACAAATGTCCTTATTGAATATTCATACTGTAAAATGATAATTTCACCACTGCTTCTATGGGATCTAACAGTAATAGGAAGGTGTTTGCACTGTCTGCAAAGTCCTGGTATATGACGAGCACTATTGGGATGTTTTACGTGTCAGCTGCACACACCAGGCACCGATATTATAGAACTTAATTCATGCTCAACTCAACTGAACAAAGTCATGGAATTTATCATGCCCATAAATGCTAAAATGCCAACCGTAGTTGGCTTTAAACATTTATTAGCATGATACATACAACAGCTGACAGTTCTAATACAAGAAACCTAATCATTTTCCAACATTTTGGTTATTATGGGCAGATGAAATTCCAAACTCAGTTGAGTAGAGCATGGAAAAAAGTTTTTATAACCTCGAGGCCAGGGCTAAAATCCTAATGTTCAAAACAAGTGAATGTGACCAGGAAATTATTCAATCATAGAGCATAGAACAACCGCTGGCATCAAGAGGAAGACATACACAAACAATGTACATGAAATGAATGGGAATGTGTTAAGAAAATGGCGATTTGTGATATGTTTAAGGTCATTAACAATGCACATGCTTTTCATCATAAAATGTGGTGGTTTAATACAGTACAGATGCACCATGGTAAATGCGCATTTAAACAGATCCAAGATTGAAAATATATAAATAACGTACCATGTTATTGTTGAACTTCATTTTTTACACACGACTCATAATGATCTGAAATGATCATTACACTAAAACAAGAAATATAAGCATACTCATATAGTGAATTTGCAGAGAAATGGATGCCAATACATGCCCATAAAAATTGTGCGTTTTGGCGTAATACCAATGTTATTCGCATCGCATTGCTATTCAGGGGTTTCGTAAAAAGCAATGTTAAGACAGTCAGCAGTATATCTTTCCGTGTGTAGTTTTGCGACTTTTTTTAATGATACGTGACTTCGGGTCCGCTATTATATACGATATATGTTTATTCACATGCACTCGTTGATTACATACTGTAATATACTATGGATAATATGTACCAGCGATAACAGAGAAGGACTAGTTATGAAGAAGATGGATCAGCTATAAAACAGGGAAGCAATTTTAATCACTACTGAAATCTAGACTTTTCGATCCCTCTTGATTTTTGTCATTCATTCAAACAATGCCTTTATATTCACTACTGCATACATCGCCATTAAAGATGAATTAAAAAGCATTAAAACAAATCCATTAACTTTTACTGCATTTTTAAAGATTCTTGCCATGAAAACCTCATTTAACGTGTATTAAGATACCCAATTAAAATGCTATACATTAATTGCAATTATAAGTACATTAATGGCACAATATGAACAGTATCATGAAATTAAGAGCACCATTAATTCAGGGCTCATTAATATACAGTTTAATTTTAATGGAATGACCCCTATTAATAGTTCAATGGGATTTTCATCACCATTAAATTCCTAGTTTTTAGTTTAAACATATTCTATTGCCACAACATAACAGCAATGGGGTTGGAACACAAGTTCTCGTAACATTAGTTACGACCCTTTCCCTACATATACAAATCTAAATCTTAACTCTAAGCATGTAAACATGACTATAAAACATATTATCAACACTAAGTAAATGAATAAATAAGTAAATAAATAAATAAACATTCATATTATAATGTAAATCTATGCGGTATTTAGGAAAATTAAAATCGCACTTAAATCCCATTAAAATAGTAATTGGGGTCCTTAATATGCTATACAATAAGACCATATTTAGGATTTTAATGCCATTGAGTACATTATTGCCATTAACTTAATTTGAAATGTTTAATGTGCTCATTTCATGGTTGTTTAAAGCTGCACAGTCTGTAACTTTTGATCTTTTAATTTTAGAACTAATTTTTCTAATTTTTAAGAACACAGTAAAAAACTAAAATTCAGGTACACATTTTACCAATTTCGTAAACCTTAACAAATTATCCGTATCAAAACACCAGCATTTATGTTATAATTAACTGTATATAATTATTGGAGGGACGCAAATGATTACCAAGAAGAGAAAAACACACCTGTTTTTATAAGAAAATTCACTTTTCCGTGCAGTTTTAAGCTATAGTGAAGAGATTTATTGTAAAAATATAACTTATTCTACTTTTACAAATGATTTAAAAAGAAAAAGAAATTCGAAAAATGTTCATAGTTGCAGACTTAGTCTCTTTAATGGTGCCATCAATTGAATTGGTATTTAACATGCAAACATTCAACGAACAGCCCCTGGCTACTTTTTCCCTTTACCATTTTTATGTTCCCTTGTTCCATAAATCAAATTTAATTGTTCGCTTGTGCTCCAAAATTCTCGAAAGGGCCCTTAAATGAAGGACCTTGAATGAAGAATTGTGGTTCTGGTCGAAAACTTGTCATCAAAGTATTGCCTTAAAAGTACTAAGTTTGGCTTGGTACATGAGTACATCAGATTGTGAGCTGTAAAAAATATTTCAATTACCTTACAAATCATTTTCTCAAAAATGTAAATGTCATAATCCTGGATCTGGTAAAAACTTAAAATTTATTGCCACGATGACATTTTGACTTTGTGTATGAATACTACACTGAACTAAAGTGAAAAACTACACCTGAAATGTTTTACATTTATTTACAAAATGATGCAAGCCAGTAAAACATATGAAAGTGTATCAGAATATTCAAAGACTGGGTTATGCACAACAGTAAGAGTTTTGCGAATTTTGGCACGAGGAAACACATGAAAGTCATTTAAATGTGACATGGGTCCAATTTTTCGGGTTGCCAATTTGAACCGAAATCTCACACGGTTTAAACCTTCAGAAGTCCACTACCAACCGGATCCAGCTGCACAAAATGGTAGTCTAGACATGTGGGAAGTAGAAATGTGAAGGACTTATCACAAGTATGTTTTAATCGTTTAGAAAAGCAATCTGAAAATGCGGGCTTCTCGTCAAAATTTTAACACTGAAACCTCCATAGGAAAATCAATGTGTTGTTGCATCTTAGTGTGAGGACACAACTAGTCGAGAAATGGCAGAAACAGTGTGCCGATAGGTCTCCCTGATTTGACAAAGGAAATGTATCGAAAATCGTGATATATCGAAGATTACCAAACAATTAATATTCCCTATTTGTTATTGCCAAAGGGAGACGATTAACAATTTTTTACAAATTTCATAAATTTTAAACTGATTTCTGAGCTTGTTTCAAGTGACTAGACAGTGTTCTTGTGTTTTATGCAACACAATTACGACCAATTCTGATAAGCATAACAATTTTTTTTTTTTTTTTTTGCGCATGCGAAATTACAAAATTCAGTGAATAAAGCTTAAAACACAAAAAGGAACATAACTCAGGCATCAAAAGAGACAAATTAGTGGACTTTCAACGAATCGTTTGCTTGATGTCTGAGAAATATTACTAAGCTTTAGAAAATATGTTTTGTCCAATACTATCTCACAAAAAATAAACTATTGTAGTGTAGCGTTTTCACTTTTGTTCAATATAGATTTCCAAGAACGTATACTGCTTAATGAGCCAAAACATATACTTAAATCTTCTTTCAAAAATAATTTGACATGAAGAAATTAAACAAATGGTAACCTGCTTTAAATTCAATGTTTACTGGTATATTTTTTTTTCTGGGAACTATTTTTATGCGCCAACACCATAGTGCTGCTTCAATTTAATGTCTTTTTAATGATCCTGCTGCATTAAATTCATTGTCATTTAAATATTATTGAATTAACTATCTTTAATCTAAATGTCACATTAAATTCAATGTCATTCAAAATTAAAACGGTTAACTGTCATTGACATTGCCTGCCTAATTACTTTTATAACTACAATGTATTGAAAGTATACATATAACCTGTTATATTAACTTCCATTAAACTAGTTGCACCATTAAATTCATCAAATATTACT
Organism: Loripinus fragilis; assembly: GCA_964019695.1. Classification (NCBI taxonomy): domain Eukaryota; kingdom Metazoa; phylum Mollusca; class Bivalvia; order Lucinida; family Lucinidae; genus Loripinus; species Loripinus fragilis. Next base: position 60,845,071 of record OZ026520.1, on the reverse strand, counting down.
GTATACTTCTTAAATTAGCGATCATTAAATAAACTGCGCCATAACTATTAAGGTAATTTGAATTGTTTTACTGTAAGTTTAAATTGATAATCCTTATTTTAAGTTGTATAACGTTTTACCATTAATTTAAAACCCAACGATATGGTATTAAAAGTAAGTAATGGTGCAAAGATCAGGAATCGATACAATCCAGTACCACACCTGACCCAGGATACCAATGGGAAAGTGACAAACTCACAGAAGACACCACAAACGAGAGCCAAGAGGTCAGCCCTTTCCCAGCAGGTGACCACAAAGCACATATAAACAGACGCGCACAAAACATAGCAAACACAAGACAGAACAAAAACATAAAAGATCCACAAAAGAAGTACCGCCTTGGAACGGTCAGTAAAATATTTTACTGGAGGGCTTAAACCGGTTTAACGGCGCCAACCTCACCCTGTTCACAAAAATGGAAAGGTTTTTTATGGCCTTCAAAGTTGGAATATCAGTTGGAGCAGAATTTAGGGTTGTTTTAATGGTATTCACCTTTAAATATCATGCTGTTTTTATGGTATAGCATAATCCCATTAAAAGATATTCCAACAAAAAAAATAATGACAATAGTCAATGGGTTGAGTCACTTTAATAGTACTTTAATGACAATCCAATACATATCTCATGGTATTTGCGTGCAGTATTGACTAGTGTTCTTGTCCTGGAATTACTTGGACTTTGCCTTCGGTTTTTAAATCCTCTTCCCGACTTTCGTGTTGGGATTGTTTAATGGAAAATCATGTTTGGTCCCTATATCTGTAATGAGTTGGTTTATACTGGATCTACGTACATGTACATCTACTTATTAATACATCCTATGAGCATATTGCGCTTAGAAGACGCCTGTGTATATCTCCCTGTGGAATGCATTGCCATTGTTCAACAAGCCGGCGTTCCAGTTAAGGTAATGTGGCAGCTTGGAAGGGATACAAGTCACGTACCCGCTTGCCTAGAATATTCCAGAGCTGTTCGATTGGAGATAGATCAGGGGATCTGGGTGGCCAGTCTAGTGCGTTGGCATAACCTTACAAACACCTCCTTGTCATATTGCAGGCATGGGGTTGGGCGTTGTCTCGCTAGAAGCGAAAATTGTTTCTAACAATCCGAGAGAGCTGCAAAACATGAGGATGAAAAACTTCATCCACATAGAGTTGGCCTGTAAGTGTGGCCCGAATTACAACCAAGAATGCAAAGTAAACGGACCATCGCAGTACCGTATTATACAACGCTGCGGGTGGCCTTTTTGGTATGAGTTCGCGTTTTTCAATAAAGAATTACAATTAATAAATGACTAGGCGGCCAGATAAGAGTGCGCAACTGAAAATTATTTTTCTTATTTCTCAATCAAAACATATGATGTGGCTACTCAAAAAAACCGTCTCGATGAGACGGTTCTTTTGAGCACTAAAAACACACGTTGAAACAGATGGATAAGAAAATATTCGCAATTTTACGCTAAAAATGTGCCTAACTGGACCTACAGAGCCGTCTCGATGATTCCGTTCTTTTGAGCACCCAAAACACATGTTTAAACTGATGGATAAGAAAATAATCTCAATTTTACGCTAAAACATGGTTTCTCAACTGGTCCTACATTTGTATGATTGACTTACCTTAAAAAGTCTCAGTATATTAGCGACCATGATAGAGACTGGACTCGATGCTGCCCCTATAACACCAACTACTGGTTTCAACCTAATATACTTCGGGGTATGTCCATCATCACATTTATAATCCCCGCGATCTATCGTGGTAAGCTGTGCTTTTATAAAATCCATGCACTGCTCCAGTGCATAAGTATCAAAACTACATGTATCCAAAATATGAACACCGATTGTTAACCCAGGTAATAGAGACTCGTTATTGTTGATCTTTTCTACTGCGAAAAGCATCGCTTCTAACCGTTGAATACCCTTTTCTTTCTTTATCATACCACAATATTCTCCATTTTTCCCTTTTTCGTGCATTGGAAAAAGACCACCGAAAATTATATCTCCGTCAAGTCTTAATTTTTTATCTTCGATTTTTCTCGTCCTTACTAATGAAACTTTGATTGACAATAATAGGAACATAATTCGTAAATCCTTCCATGATATGCGGTACCCCATTGCATATCAGATGTAGGCTATAACCATGTCCTTTGAAACATATCTATCGGCATCATTGACACTACTCCCACTGTCTTTGCTTAATGTCTGCGCGAAAAAAATTGTAAGCTAGTAAGCGCATTACTTTCTTTAATATTTATTGACTTCGTATGGAAAAGGAATGCAGTTGTTCCTGCTTAATTCAATTCCGACATAGTATAACTCGCCGTGGTAATCAAAAGGTGAATATTACATAAATTAAGTCATTTTCACTAACTTAAAATGAGAAAATGTAATTTCTTTAACTGACTTTACTTATGACTTATTTTCATACTATATTACGCATTTAGTAAATTTCAAGTCAAAACAGTGTCCTCTGCAGTTGTAATAAACATTCCACCATATATAGCATTGCAGTTAACTGCTGTAAAATTGAGCTCATCGGTCTTCTTGTTAGAAGTAAAACTTCTGCCTCTGAAGCATGCGCCCTAAATCCGATGAGCATTGATTTTCGATCACAAAGAACAGCCAGCTAATATATAAACTAGACATGCAAATAACTACCGCTGATTTTATGTGTTCTTGTATCTTTCTAATGAGCAGTGAACTGTCTCCTCAACAAAGACTGAAATAAATCGCAAGTATAAGACGTATAATTAAGAGCAAAATTTCTCATGATTCAATACATTGTTGATTTTCGTTAAAACAATATTATACAATTTTGACTTCATTAAGGTAGATATGATGCTTTCTCTACCTGAACAATTGATATTCACCGAGGCCGCAAGGCCGAGGTGAATATCACTTTTAAGGGTTTATAAATCTGTTTGTCTACCGAAATTTAAGGCAATACATGTAACTGTTTTGTTATATGACTTTAATGTGAATGGAAATATTCTACCTTCACTTACGTAGCTAGATTTGAATTGTTGAAGTCCTGTTCAACTAAAGTTCTTTCACACAGGTTGTTGCAACTGTTTTTAAAATATTCTAATAATATTAATAACTAATGTAACATGACACTTTGTGTTTGCTTCTTATTCGTAAATTATAAACTCTAGAGCTGAACGCATATGCCTATCTTAATAAAAAGACATTATAAAATATTTTCGATGAAAATGTATTATCAAATATAGAACATGACGTTACAACTTCAAAATATCGTTTATGTCATTTTTTTCCTGGGGCGTACGTCTAAATTGATTTTCAAAAACTATCTTCATTATGAAAGGCAAATACAAGTACAGACAAAAGTGCATTATAAAATTTTGCAATTTCTTCTTGTAGCGCTTAATATAGTATGTTAACGTCATGCTAGAGGCGTTGTCTAGACGGTACTGGCTTATTAATTGTGTTTAATTAATTTCTAGAAACTGCAATGACTATTGGTAATGCAAAAAACTGGCAAAAAGTCGCTTATTTAAGGTGGAACCCCTCCCAATCTGTAAAATGAAAAACGATTGCATGAATGATATGGCAAGATGTTGAAGTTTCTTGGATCGCCGGAATTACTTTTTCAAAGAGGGGCAATGGTGTTAAAATTTGGCAAAAACTTCATTTTTAGAAGTGAAATTGCGAATTTCTGAAATCCATTTGCAGCAACAGATATACGACACCGGCAAAGAAAGACTGAAAATGATCATTGAGTTTTATATAACCCTGACCTGACTTTATTATGAAGTCAAAGTCAGAAATGAAATGTCTTTATTTTTGGATGAAAATCAGTATTTTTATAAAAAATAATCCATTTTTTTGTAATCGCACATGTAAAGTTTTCAAAATATATATTTTTTATTTATCTTATTTTAAATTTGATGCTGCATTATTCAACTTGCATATGTCCTGTCGTGTTTACTAAAAAAAAACTGCCAAAATATTTTCTATTTTTGCCTCGAAAACTGACATTTTATATTCAGATATAATTTGGAAAATGCATGTTTTGCTTTTACATAGATATCAGGGCATTGCCATATTATGAAAATGACGTACAAATAGTAAACATATCAAATGGAAACAGCATTTATCATGTTCTGTGGTATTATATCAAGTATTGAAACACACTAAAAGAGGACCAAGTGACCCTGGATCGCTCACCTGAGTTTTGTTTAAAACCTCTAATCTAACCTTTTTTATCTATTAAAAACTGACTATGCTCTGGTGAACCCTTGGTGGGGCAATTTTTGTTCACAGAGCTCTATTTGGAGCAAATCTAAATATGGTCTATCCACTATGTGATATCAGGGATCTAGACCTAGTGGTTTCAAACAAAGAGATTTTGTCTGTTTCAATTTATAAGTCGATGTAATTTCTGTGACATCCAGGATGAGGCCAGTTTGCCCACATAACCACAATTTGAGCAAACTTGGTAGAGTACTACTAGGTGATGTTACATATACCAAATATCAAAACTTTAGGGCATTTTTAATATTTTCTATAAATAACCTATTGATCGAGGAAAAATCTGGCAAACTATAAGTCGCTCCGTTGAAGTGAAACCTCTCCCTACTTGTAAAGTAGTATTGTGATATATCAATGGAAAGTTTTATAACTGAACATTATGAAACCACTGGAATTAGTTTTCAAAACAGGGGCAGTGACTCTTTATTAGGCTTCGAAGAAGGGCACCCTCATTCAAAGAATCATAAAGCATCTAAAATAAGAAAAAGTTGGCTGGGTGAAAAGAAATGCAAGAAAAGCAAATAATTTTAAAATTATAAAGCATTAAGGGCGTATTTTTCAACAAAATAAGCTATACATTAAAACAGTTAGGCCTATTTTAATGTAATACATAAGAACGCAGATCTGACAAAAGGAACTCAGATCACAACACCTACACGTGGGTCATTTTGAATGTCTATAATAACTTCATCTGTATTTTTATTATCCCATGTATAAGATATGAGAAAACTTTATATTTGCAAATTTCTTATGCTGAGCATGCAATAATCAACAAACGAATATAGACCAACACTCTGACGTCATCATACGGTTAAGGCCATCATTGAAGTCACATCCCAAACCTGATTACATATGTTGTTTCTAACATCCATATAATCATCAGTTTCGAAGATAATCACTTCAAATTTTCAGGTAATGCTCTAACCATGTAATACTTTGCTGATGTAACATTAGCCAGAATTTGATTATCGCGACCATAGGGTACATTTCATCATATCCTGGCCCATATCTTTGCAGAATGGAAGTACCTGATTTATCATTTTGACATCATAATTAAGTACCAGGTTTACATTTGTTTTAATCTATTGTCTTCATTTTACACGGATTATCAGTGCGTACGATTTGAACGCATTCCAAATCAAGTATGGTCTTTTATCCATCAGCTAATTAAATATATAGGTTATGCCTTTGCCTTTGAGTATTAGTAGCAACATGGAGTTTTGGAGTCACTAATTGTCCTCCTAAATCTGCCTTAGGCTGCTGTCTTTTCAAAGGCGGTGGTTTTGTTGTTGTTGACTTTTTGTTAATTGTTACCTCCATTGTGGGAGTCTTTAATTGTTCTATGTTTTGTTGTACTTTACTTTATATCCATTCTAGTTTTGCAATCATCTTGATGGGGAAGAGAAAGCTGGTTGCTTTGCTTAGTTTGTCTTCCTGGTGTCTTGTGATGGTTATGTGGCTCTTTCTCGGGGAACCATGGGTTTGTCTGCGGTTTGTGATTATGGTATTTCCTGATCATACTCACTTACTATTTTAAAGAATAACTATATTAGTGCTATAACAAGAACTTGCCATTTAACTTTATGCCTTGATGTTCATATTTGCCTATGGTGTGTATTTCAAATTATTAATATAATCTTGGAGTTAAAGGTCAGGGTCAAATTAAGACAGAATCTGTAATAGGACTCGTACGTGTAACTTAAACTCTTTCATTTCTACGACCCAGAGTGTTCATATATGACACAATGGGTGTCTATTGGGTGTAGATTACAACATAGGTGTCTTATCACGGCTTTGTCATTGGTGTCAAAAGAAAGGTCAAATATACTTACAATCAGTTTAAGGCTTGTTACGCGAACTCCTCCTTCATTTTTTGACAAATGGTGTTCATACTTAGCACAATTATTGCTTATGGTGTGTAAATTTTAAAGTACGTTAAATATCACTGCTATGGCCCTGGAGTCAAAGATTAATAAGAATCTGTCTTGCAGTGGCTAATTTTTGACAGAGGTGCTTCACATTTTGTAGAATAGTTGCCAATATGACATTTGAGCCTTAATTTTCAAAATGATTTGAAGCCGGTTGTATGGATTGTAAAGCAATATCTTTAACATGTTTTGTTGTAGATGGTTCATATTTTGCATACTAATTGTCTAAGGTGTTCTTTTGTCAATAATAGCTTCTGACTGCTGATATGACCTTTGTATCAAAGTTCAAGGTCAAACTGCTTAAAACCCAAACATTTTAAACCCTCAAAGTGGTACTAATCATAAATGTGCTTATGACTCTCCTATGTTCTATGCGAGGCAGACCAAATAGTGGATTATGAATTCCCTGCTTAAGGTAATAAAGAGGTCCTTAAGGACAATGTCATACACAATATGGCGTGGTGGCTAAAATCTGCGGGTGCTTTGAATTTTGCGCTGTCACAAGAACAATGTCCAATTTCGCTCTGAATTTCAGAAATAATCATAAGATATATGTAATATAGTTTACAATTTTGTTGCTGAATGAAATATAAACAAACAGTAAATAAGTCAAATATTACCTTGAACTTGGTCAATTTTTGCACACAGAATTCTCCTATTTTCCTCCATCAGAAATTTAAGTTTTTTGCACAAGCATGTAGTGTGATATGTGATCTAGTACAGCCGGAATTTAAATTTAACAAAACTTAATTCAAAAGATCACTTTTCTTGCTAATCCGATAGTACATAACACTCATATAATAGCCGACCAGGCGTAATGTACATGTTTATCTACACTGTAAACAGGGCTACCAATCCATATCCTGCATAGGAAAATACAAATAATACATACATGTATAGTTGTAATACATATCTATGAACCGGACTTCCTAGTATGAATATAAAGCGGAATCCAATTAGTGCACGTGACATGGTGTTCTTCTTTATTATCACCACCCCTTTTTAAAGGGGGTATTGTTATCGCCTCTGCCCGTCTGTCCGTTCGTTCGTTCATTCGTCTGTCTGTCTGTATGTTATGCTCTATCCTCCTTAACCATTGGACGAAATCCAACCAAGTTTGGTGTGCGAAATTTTCATATGAGTGGGTTGTGCGACAGCACTCTTTTGGGGCCGTCCCTTTGGGGCCCAGGGGAAGGTTCAAAGGTCAACTATCATATTTGAAAAGTCAATTTCAAAGATTTTTATACTAAACTTTATGTTTGTTCTCAAAAATAAAAGAATGAGATTTTCATTATGTCGCCTGGGTCGTACTCCAGGGGTGGGACTTGGGGTTGCTTGGGGTCAATTTTTTCCCCAAACATGGTCGTGTGGCATATCAAATTGAAGGAGATGGTGAGCAGAACGGGATACAAGTTAAATTTTCACCGTATGGTCAAACTTGTGATTGCGAGGTATAGTCAATAGGTCAATTATCATTAAATTTCTTCGAGAACGTGGAGTGTTAGCGATGGCACCCCATCGATTATGTGATTACAAGTACTCTCATTTTCTTAGATGTTTCAAAATTCAGAGATTGTTGTTCGATTGCTCATTTAGCTTCTCTTTTACAGTAACAGATCGTCTGTGGCATGATGCCTGCTCACTGGATTCAATGGAAAGGAATGCTTACATAAGAGCGTGTGAGCTTTCACAGCCTTGGATTCAATTTGACGTTTTAATCAAATTAAGAAATTGAAGAAAAGCTTAGGCAATAAATAAAATAAACATTTTATATAAGTGCGTGATATACATTTCAATACAGGAATTGACATTTAACGCAAAAAAATGACTCAGCGTTTTTTTAAAAGTCAGTGAATGACAATGAAGTAAAATGGGTGTACAAACCGCCAGACTGATGACCATAATCCTCAATGTGCAACACACTGAAAACGACACATCACCCAAATCAGTTATTTTCAAACAATTAAGACTGCCGAAAGATATGAAATTTTATTTAAAATATGGCCTTAACTATATCTTAACTATTTGTTAACCTATGTTGCTGAGACAAAAGTGATCTTAAGAGAAATGTATTCTATATTAATTGGAAATGATAGCCTTCTGAAGCGACCACAGGTAATTTAAGTCAAGTCATTGGCCCATTGAATAGCATTCTCCGGGTTTTTATAAGATAACTCTCAGAGTGCAAGATATAGATAGTGACCAGAGAACACGATATTACCTATTATAGGACTATTGGGGTACTGTAACAGCCGCACATCATGAATGGGAAATTAGGACTGGTCAACCCTTTAAAGACATAGGTAATAGCTGAAAATGAAGCGTGGTTTTATTTGAAAGTAAGTATCATCTTGCGCCAGAACACCTCAGCAAAGACACAAATCATATGAATTAACCCATAAAACACCAGCAAAATAATTGCATCCGAAAAATGTCTGTTTATTGGTTAACATAATTATAGAAGCATACAGTGTGGACCCAGACCAGACTGATCCTATAGAAGCAGTCTGATCTGGATCTACACTGTATATGGAAGGGTCTTCAAATATTTCAGCAGACGACAAAGGTATACGTTTTTTTTGTAATATACGCTTAAAGGGTTAATAAAAGTAAGTTCAGTGTATATATGGTCAGGATTTTCATGAAAATCACGCTTCTTTGCATGGCTAAAACAACTTAATAACTCTTTACCAATAGATAGAACCTGATTTCCCTTTTTGAGCAGATGAAATAGCCGAACCACGCCCAGATATGAATATTAAAGTTACCGCCTTTACAGACACCAAAAAACTCCATTATACACGAATCTCCGCTCATGTTTTTTGTATTCATTGTATTTGCCGAAGAAGGAGATAGATTAGTGGACGTGTATGTAAACTTACTTACCTGTATAACTGACATGTATATTATTGTCAGTGGCTATTATATATGAGTGTTAGGTGTTATCGGATTAGCAAGAAAAGTGACCTTGTGAATAAAATTTTGTAAATTTTAAATTCCGGCTGTACTAGATCACATATCACACTACATGCTTGTGCAAAAAACTTAAATTTCTGATGGAGGAAAATAGGAGAATTCTGTGTGCAAAAATTGACCAAGTTCAAGGTAATATTTGACTTATTTACTGTTTGTGTATATTTCATTCAGCAACAAAATTGTAAACTATATTACATATATCTTATGATTATTTCTGAAATTCAGAGCGAAATTGGACATTGTTCTTGTGACAGCGCAAAATTCAAAGCACCCGCAGATTTTAGCCACCACGCCATATTGTGTATGACATTGTCCTTAAAGGGTTTAGCTATTTTCTGATAAAATATTTATATTAATCGTAGTGAACCTATATATGCGGTAAGTCCCCTGTTGGAGCCCCCTTAGTCCGGTGAGATATTGAAATACACTTAGACATGAAATAATCTTTCCCTTAGCAGTTAAAGTAATGATGACCACTCATAAACTAAAATGTAGACCTTTAAGCTCTGCATTTACGGCATGTGATGCATTCTGTTTTGGAAGAGAGGCAGGAATGGTTCTTATATGACTCTCTTAAATAATTGTTCAAACAGTTAAGTCCATTGCATATCTAGGTCACATGGGCTAAAATAGATTTTCAAAATGAAAATCTTCTTTGTTTGAAACCACAATGCCTAGAGTCTAAATATTTGGTATGTACCATAACCTAGTAGACCTCCACCAAGTGTGTTCCAATTATTGCCCTGTTGTTTAAATGGCACATTCCTGGGGGCGGCATATTTTACATAGGCATGTGATCACCTGCTGGGAAAGGGCTGATCTCTTGGCTCTCTTGTGTGTGGTGTTTTTCTTTTGTATTTTGTCACTTTCCCATATGGTGTCTCAGGTCAGTTGTGGTACTTGATTGTATCGATGTCTGCCCTCTGCTTTACTTTTATACTGGGAAAACATAGAACAAGTCTTCTTGTCTGAAACAATAAGGCCTAGATTATTGATATTTGGTATGCAACATCACCTAGTACGCCTCTACCAATTTTATTTAATTTGGGGCACAGGGACTATTAAGTGGACTCGCCAGCGAGCTCACACGTTCACTATATGAATATATTGGGAAAACCTTCTTGTTTGACGCCAAAAGGCATAGAACATTGATATTTGTTATGTAGTATCACCTAGTATACCTCTTCTAAGTTTGTTCGTAAAATGGCCCTTGTGCCAAAACTGGCCCGACCCTTGGGCCACATGTTTTACCCTTGGTCACATGTTTTACATAGGCTTACATATGGAACACTAAAAATAGTCTAGTCTGAAACCACAGAACCTACAGTCTATATCTGGCAAGTAGCATCATCTATTAGACTTACTAAGTTTGTTGAAAATTATGGCCCTGTGGCGGAAAACGAGGCCGCCTCAGGGATCAAGGTTTTATATATAGCTTATATAGAACATATTATAACACATTCTTGTCAGATACTAAAAGGCTTGACATTTGATATGTAGCATCACCAAGTGGTACTCTACCAAGTTTGTTCAAATTATGATTCTGTGGTCAAAATGCCATCGTCCTGGAGATCACAAAGTTTATGAGGCTGTAATTGTTCTTTGACTCTTCCTCTCGGTGCCGCGGGTTTGTATGCAGTTTGTGAGTGTGGCATTTCCTGGTCATACATACTTTTTTACAATGACTTACATATAGTGAAAACATAAAAAAAATCTTCTTGTCGGAAACCACCAGGCCTAGAGCCCTAACATTTAGTATGTAGCATCAGCTGGTAGACAACGTTTAAATATGTTCCAACTATGACTCTGTGACCGAACATGGACCACAAGGCAGGTCATCGGAAGCGTGCCGAGTTTCAAATATATACCTATAGATAAGACGTTTAAAACAAAACTCAAGTGAGCGATCCAGGGTCACTTGGCCCTCTCTTTATTGTGTCATTAATTGATGTGATATCATAGTACATGATAAATGCTGTTACCATTTAAAATTTTTACTATATGTACGTCATTTTCTTAATATGGCATTGTCCAGATATACAAGTAATAGCAATACATCCATTTCCCAAATATACCGAAATATATTGGAATGCCGGATTTTGAGGTAAAAACGAAAATATTTTGGTGGGTTTTTTAAGTATATACGACAGAGATATATGTAATTTGCATAACTCAGCATCAAATTTGAAACAAGTTGAATAACAACTCTAAATTTTAAAACTTTATCAGCCAGATTACAAAAATTCGTGTTTAAATTTATAAAAAACACCGATTTTTACCCAAAAATCGAGACATTACAATTCCGGTTTTGACACCATAATAAAATCGGAATGGACTTATATAAGACTCAATAATCATTTTTCAGTCATTCTTTGCTGGTGTTATGTATCTGCTGCTGCAAATGGATTTCAGAAATTCGCAATTTCACTTCTTAAAACGAAGTTTTTGCCAAATTTTAACACCACTGCCCCTCTTTGCAAAAGTATTTCTGGCGATCCAAGAAATTTCAACATCTTGTCACATCATTCATACAATAATTTTCCATTTTACTGATGGGGAGAGTATATCGGTCAACTTTCACTTGTCTTTGCTCTACCATATGGTTTACCAATCAGTTTTAGAGAACTTATGTTTAAATAGCATCGCGTTACAGAATCATTGCGGAATAAACCCATTTAAACGTCAAGAACAAAATCAACGTAAAATATGGACAATAGCTGTTTTTCGTTGTCAGCGTATATCCCCGTTTAGAACAATGTTGTGTTCTTTGTTATAATGCCAATTGACTGCACATTACTTTAATCGCGTATGGTTTTCAGGCGGTGCTTCTTTGTGGATCTTTTATGAGTTTTTTCTGTCTTGTGTTTGCTATGTTTTTGTGCGCGTCTGTCTATATGTGCTTTGTATGCATCTAGCTATGTTGCTGACTTCAACACTCGCAAAAAATTGTTAACTCAGAAACTTCTTAATCAAGGCTATCGGTATCATAAACTTCGCAAAACATTTTCAAAATTTTATAGACGATACTATGATTTGATTTCTAAATTCCAAGTTGGACTTAAATCTCTCTTGCGCCAAGGACTTTCGGAACCTGATTTCTATGGTGACTTGGTGTATAAGTTGAAGAAGATTGTTGGCTCTAATAATTTTTCAGCGCAGTTCATTAAAATAATTTCCCATTATAAAAAGATTGGCTATAACATTAATGTATTGCAACAGACTTCATGCTTGGTAGTCAACCCAATCACGGTTGGCAACTTTGCTTCCCTCTTTAATTACACGCCGGTGGGTCGGATATCAGACTCTATGATGGTTCCGACTTAAAGACTTATCTATTGATGAGATGGTAGGGGCCTGATGCTTTGGCTGTTTGTCAGGCCCACCGGGGTTTACCTGTTGGATTTCTTTTGCTCCGGTATTCAGTTTAATTTACTGTTGAGTCCTTATCCTTGCTTTATCTATGTGTCTTGATCCACATCTGAATTAAGGGTGAGGTTGGCGCCGTTAAACCGGTTTAAGCCCTCCAGTAAAATATTTTACTGACCGTTCCAAGGCGGTACTTCTTTTGTGGATCTTTTATGTTTTTGTTCTGTCTTGTGTTTGCTATGTCTTTGTGCGCGTCTGTTTATATGTGCTTTGTGGTCACCTGCTGGGAAAGGGCTGACCTCTTGGCTCTCGTTTGTGGTGTCTACTGTGAGTTTGTCACTTTCCCATTGTTATCCTGGGTCAGGTGTGGTACTTGATTGTATCGACTCCTGATCTTTGCACCCTTACTTACTTGTGGTCACCTGCTGGGAAAGGGCTGACCTCTTGGCTCTCGTTTGTGGTGTCTAACTGTGAGTTTGTCAGTTTCCCATTGGTATCCTGGGTCAGGTGTGGTACTTGATTGTATTGATTCCTGATTTTTTCACCCTTACCTACTTTGTAGTGTGCACACTTTCAGTAAGCTTTAGAAACGCTCGACGTCAACAAATAGACGTGTTAGGTAGCTTTAGAGTGCAAAAAGACCAAAACATTGTAATAGAGCCTTCAAAATTTTCTAAAAAGTGATTTAGTTACAAAGTGACAGTGGTTTGTGAAATTTAGAAAGGCGGCGAAGATCAGGAATCTATACAATCAAGTATCAAACCTGACCCAGGACATTGAAAAGTGACAAAAACACAATTAAACATGGCAGGCAAGAGCCAAGAGGTCAGCCCTTTTCCAGCAGGTGACCACAAGGTAGCAATGAACAGACGCGAAAGCATGACAAACACAAGACATATAAATAACAATATGATTCATAAAAGAAGTACCCCCTTGGAATAGTCAGTAAAATTTTACTGGAGGGCTTAAACCGATTTCAAAGCGCAAACCTCTGCCGTAGTTCAGATGTCGATCAAGAAACATAGATGTTTGGTTTGCATGAAAGACCCCTAACTTATCCATACATCATCTCCTAGAACATATAAATCAGGATATAAAAAAGAGGCAAAGCAAAGATAAGGAAAGTAAGTAAGGGTGCAAAGATCAGGATTTGATACTATCAAGTACACCAACTGACCTAGGATACCAATGGGAAAGTGACAAACTCACAGCTAGACACCTCAAACGAGAGCCAAGAGGACAGCCCTTTCCCAGCAGGTGATCACAAGGCACATATAAACAGAAGCGTACAAAAGCATAGCAATTACAAGACAGAAAAACATAAAAGATCGTCAAAAGAAGTACCGCCTGGGAACGGTAAGTAAAATATTTTACTGGTGGGCTTAAACTATCTGTGAGTCATGAGCCCTTTTCTTTGTTTCATCATGGTGTGTTTATTTGATTAGAGTGTTTCTCCATGATGATACATTGTATTAGTTAGAAGGCCTCCATGCGAGCTGAACATTTCTTGTACTTTATCAACAGCAGAATCTAGGGCGAAGATTTGGTACCATTAAAATGCATTTAAGCCCCCCCCCTCCGTGGCTTAGGCTGCTGTCCGTTCTAAGGCGGTGGTTCTGTTGTTGACTTTTTGTTTATTGTTACTCCCATTGTGGGAGTACGTAATTGTTATATGTTCTCTTGTACGTTACTTTATGTCCATTCTAGTATTGCAATCATCTTAATGGGGAAGAGAGAGCCGGTTGCTTTGCTTAATTTGTGTTCCTGGTGTCTCGTGATGGTTGAGTGGCACTTACTCGTGGTGTCACGGGGTTGTCTGCGGTTTGTGATTGTGGTATTTCCTGATCATACTCACTAACTTTTTTTTAACGGCGACAACCTCACCATTAATTCAGCTGTGGATCAAGACACATAGATATTTGGTTAGCATGAAAGACCCCTAACTTATCAATGCATCATCTCCCAGAACATATAAATCAAGATATAACAAGGAGATAAAGCAAAGATAAGGGCTCGACAGTACATTAAACTGAATACTGGAGCAAAAGAAATCCAACAGGAAAACCCTGGTGGGCCATACAACAGCCGAAGCATCAGGCCCCTTCCATCTCATCAACAGAGGAGTCTTTAATGTTGGTGTAAACAAGAAAATGTTGAACCTGGTGCCTTGAAGGAATGGAAGATTAAAATTTTTTAATCATTGATACTCGTTTTTCATTTTAATTTCGTAATACACATCTTTACCCCCTAAACCTAAATCTTCTTTTCATCATCTTAAACGAGGTATCATGATTTTCATATGAACTATGTTTTGGTTCCAGCAAATAAAGCTGCTAACAGTGTTGTAGTTGTTTGACGATTGTATTATATTTTTACTCTTAAGCGTGAGCTTGTTAACACCAATGTCTATAAACTGCAGCCTTCTTTTAGTGAGAGGGTGGTTGTAGAGCTGATTGCTTTGCTTAATTTGTCTTCCTGGTGTCTCGTGATGGTTGAGCGGCTCTTCTTCGCGGTGCCACAGGGTTGTCTGCAGTTTGTGATCGTGGTATTTCCTGATCATACTCACTTACTATTTTTTATGGTTGTCATACAGTCCTACATTTTTGTGTCAAAGCTAACGAAAAACCAAGACAAAGTTCCAACGATGTACTGGTTACCTAAACTCCATATAAACCTCTATAAAGCAAGATTTATTGCTAATTCTAGTTCTTGTACGACAACAGAATTTTCTAAATTGTTAACCTCATGTCTTACAGCTATCAAAAACGTGTTATCAAGTACTGTGAAAAGGTATTTGAGAGATCCGGTAAAAATCTAGTTTGGTCTATAAAAAATTTATGTGAAATTTTAGCTAACAAGCTATAGATTTCAATGCGACCTTTTGTCTACTTACGATTTTTCTACTCTTTACACTACTTTACCTCACAATTTAATTAAAGATAAACTTATTGATCTTATTGAAAGGACCTTCAATAGAGAAGGCTCTCCTTACCTTGCATGTAACGGCAGAAACGCATTTTTTACTTCGGAAAACCCTAAAAAATAATGCATGGTCTTGTCAAAATGTATGTGATGCGCTGACCTTTTTGTTGGACAATATTTTTATTCAATTTGGTACCAAGTTGTATTCACAAGTAGTTGGGATCCTATGGGCACTAATTATGCTGCCATGGTTGGCGATTTATTCTTGTTTTGTTATGAGAGGGACTTTATGGTTATAGGACTTTATGATGTCTCTTTCTGATAATAAGCAGGCTAATATTATTGTCTCTTTTAACACAACATCCAGATAATTGGATGATATTTTAAACATTAATAATGTTTATTTTGACAATATGGTTAGTCAAATATACCCTTCAGAGCTCCAACTTAATAAAACTAAAAATCTGATACCGAAGCCGCGTTTATATACTTGCATTTGTCCATTTCTAATGATATTGTTTCTACCAAAATTTATGATAAACGTAACGCTTTTGATTTTAAAATTGTTAATTTCCAATTTTAGATGGTGATTTTCCTCGCTCTACATCCTATGGAGTCTATATCTCTCAACTCATTCATTTTGCTAGAGCATCTAGTCATGAACTTTAACACTCGCAAGAAAATGTTAACTCAGAAACTTCTAAAACAAGGCCATCGGTATCATAATCTTCGCAAAACATTTTCTAAACTTTATAGACGATACTATAATTTGATATCTAAATTCCAATTGCAACAGACAGCATGCTTGGTGGTCAACCCAATCACGGTTGGCAACTTTGCTTTCCTCTTTAATTGCACGCTGGTGGGTCGGACCTCCGACTCAATGATGGTTCCGACTTAAAGACTTATCTATTGATGAGATGGTAGGGGCCTGATGTTTTGGCTGTTTGTCTGGCCCACCGGGGTTTACCTGTTGGATTTCTTTTGCTCCGGTAATCAGTTTTATTTACTGTTCAGTCCTTATCTTTGCTTTATCTCCTTGTTATATCTTGATTTATAAGTTTTAGGAGATGATGCATTGATAAGTTAGGGGTCTTTCAGGCAAACCAAATATCTATGTGTCTTAAGCCATATCTGAATTAAGGGTGAGGTTGGCGCCGTTAAACCAGTTTAAGCCCTCCAGTAAAATATTTTACTGACCGTTCCAAGGCAATACTTCTTTTGTGGATCTTTTATGTTTTGTTCTGTCTTGTGTTTGCTATGTCTTTGTGCGCGTCTGTTTATATGTGCTTTGTGGTCACCTGCTGGGAAAGGGCTGACCTCTTGGCTCTCGTTTGTGGTGTCTAACTGTGAGTTTGTCACTTTCCCATTGTTATCCTGGGTCAGGTGTGGTGCTTGATGGTATCGATTCCTGATCTTTGCACCCTTACTTACTTAGATCTCTCGTGCGCCAAGGACTTTCGGAAGCTGAATTATATGGTGACTTGGTGTATAGATTTAAGAAGATTGTTGGCTCTTATATTTTTCACGGTTGACAACTTTGCTTTCCTCTTTAATTGCACGCCGGTAGGTCGGACTTCAGACTCTATGACGGTTCCGATTTAAAGTAAGATAGAGGGCAAAGATCAGGAATCAATACAATCAAGCACCTCACCTGACCCAGGATATCAATAATTAAAATCGTCAAACAACTACAACATTTTAGCGGCTTTGTCTGCTGGAACCAAAACATAGTTCATATGAAAATCCTGGATACCTCGTTTAAGATGACGGAAGAAGATTTGGGTTAGAGGTTAAAGTATGTATATTACGTGAAATACGAGTATCAATAATTAAAAAAAAGGTGATATTCCATTCCTTGAAAAGCTCATATTACGCTGATAACGTAAAACTGATGATAACAAAATAAAAAGAGGCTAGTCGGCTGAACAATGCACGTAAATTATATTTCAAATGCCTCAAAACAGCCAATGAAAGAACAAAAACACATTTAAGCAGTTTTTGGTGGAATTTTCGTGATTCCTTTATTCTTGCAAATTTTGATTAGAGTGGTAACGTTACTGTTTGCTCACTGACCTGTCAAATTGGTCTCTTTATTAAAACAATCTCAATGCATCTTTTTTACCATAGTTCATTTTAAATCACAGAAAAGACCAATGGACAGCGATATAATTTTATATCAAAATATTGACAAAAAATATGTGTCAGGTTTCTTTAGTCGTTAAGTATATAGTAGTTTGCATTTTGATATATATATATATATATATATATAAATTCCATGCATAAAGAATGTAAATCGTAAAACCCTTTTTTACATTTTGCCAATATATTAACATTTGGAAACTAGTTTGATCTGGTTTTTGTCTCATATCAACCGGTAGGCCACTTTAGACTAGTTTCAGGTAGATATATAGATATTTATGGAGATACATTGGGCCAATCAGGAAACAGGATTCTCTCCAGTCATTTAATGAATACAGCATATTCTACAGCTAAACAATAACTACAAAAGGAAAAGTGTTAAGATACGAGCTTATATGGATGTCACTTCTTGTGTGTGTGTGTTTTTTTTTTAATTTCTTTGTCAGCATAACTGAGCATCATAAATTTCGAAAAAAAAAACATTTTACAATGAAAAAACTTTTCTTCTACATACAGCATACACGAAAGTGATCTTTCTTTGTCAACATAACTAAGCATAATAAATTTCGAAAAAAAAACATTTTACAATGAAAAAACTTTTCTTCTACATACAGCATACACGAAAGTGATCTGCATTAGCACGGGTTATGAATGAAACAATGATTCAGTCAACTTTCAATTTAACTTTGCTGTTCTGAAAAGCATCAAATTTTAAATTCTCTTTAACCACTTAAGAGGTTGTGCCACGCATAGTTATCGATTTTGCTGAAACTTTCCTATGATGGTTATTGAGACACAAACAAAGTAATAACAACTCCTTTCACCCATATGCATAGCTGTTACCATGGAAATGACATATTATACAGTCATTTTATGCCTGTTTGTAGTATAGTCAAAACTATTACCCCGAGGTGTCGTGGACGACCTGATGCGCTTTTGCACGAGGCCGAAGGCCGAGTGCAATAGTACATCTGGTCGACCACGGTACCGAGGGTAAATAGTTTGACTATACAACAAACAGGCATGTAATAACTGTTTTCTTACCCATCCCTTTTGATGAAATACTTAGCAGCGTTCCTTATAGGCGCGTTGCTGAAATTCAAATTTTCGAAAAAACTTACCTCATCGTCATAAAGGATGAAACAGGTCTTAATTCAAGATGAATGACTCAACTTTATTTCTGATTGGGTCGTACGCTCAAAAATTGGTAGCATCATATCAAAAAATGGGGAGATAACTCAATGTTTGCAAAAAACGGAAACGTAAAGTACGGTTTTTAAACTGATTTTGTATTGACAAAAAGACGTTCTTTTTCGCAAATTATTTTATTTTCTAAAAGTGAGTTTACTGTCATTTATATTTGTATGAGTTCTATTGCTTTTCATAAATTTAAACATAGTTTTTTGGGGGGATAACTCTTAATACCCTATAAAATTTAATATTTTCCTCTATATTATTCCTTGTAATACCGTTATATTTAATCAGAACCCGCAAAACTTCATAATTTCTAAAACAATTGTCTTTTCGCTTTTCAAAAACATGATTTGCCGCATCCTGATATGCCTGACGGCTCAGAAATTTGCTTCTTAAGTTGCCACCCCTGTGTGAATAAACAGCGTTTTAATGCATTTTTCCAATACACTTGATACGAGCATAGGAGATTCGCTGACTTACTTTTGGAGAAAACTTACATTAGCGTCCTAAATGATGATTCATGGCTCAATTAAAGATAGATATATCTTTACTATCAATTTGTGAGGATTGTCCGTTAAAATCAAGTATCGTCATTCATAAAATGGGAAAGTAACTCTGGTACTAGAAATAATGTAAAACCAGCATAGATGAGCGTCGTTAAGTACCGCCTTGAAATATTGCTTCTCTGCTTTTTTTTTACTTTTACTCACACAAAAGTATATCTGTTTGAAATGTCTAGTCTTTCTTTCTTAGATAGATGAAATAGAATTTTAGAAACAGCAATATGACGCTCTTATTAGATATTAATATTATCTAATTTGCATATTCAAGAATATTAATGAAAACGTAAGTAATGAGAAAAATTGTAGAATAAATTAAGGGGTGTCACATACAAATGTTCCTATATGTCGCTGTTAATCATTCCAGACTAAGAATCGTGGTACCAAATTCAAGTTGAGACATTAGCAAAATGACCAACTGAATAGATATACGAATTATCTAATTTGCATACTCATGAATATTAATGAAAACATACAAAATGAGAGAAAATTGGCCGAAAAATTAAGTGGTATATCTGCAAAATTACCACTCCACCAGCTGCTAAATATTTTATCCTACAAGATTTGGTACCCAAAAAGAGTTGGGACCAAGCCATTTGACTAAAATGATTAAATATAGGAATTATCTCATTTAAATATTCATGAATATTAATGTAAACGTAAGAAATAAGAAAAAAAATGTTAGAAAAATTAAGGGGGTATACCTACAAAATGTCCTATATGTCTGCTGCGTACTAGCCTAGACTACAAAACTTGGTACCAAATAAAAGTTGAGACATTGCCATTTGACTAAAATGATTAAATATGCGAATTATCTAATTTAACTATTCAAGAATATTAATGTAAACATAAGACATAAAACAAAATTTGTAGAAAAATAAAGGTGGTATACTTTAAATATTACCAGTACGCTAGCTGCTAACTATCCTATCTTACAAAACCTGGTACGAAATAAAAGATGAGACATAGCCATTTGATCAAAATGTTGAAATATACGAATTATCTAATTTAGATATTCATGAATATTAATGAAAGCATAAGAGATAAGAGAAAATTGGTAGAAAAATTAAAGTGGTATACTTTCAAAATTACCTATCTATCTACTGCTAACTATCGTAGACTACAAAACTTGGTACCAAATTAAAGCTGAGGCATTGTATTTTGACCAAAATGATTAAAATATACGAAGAATCTAATTTGAATATTCATAAATATTAATGTGAAAAGTATAAATAAGGGAAAATTGGTAGAAAAATGAAGGTGGTATACCTACAAAATGTCCTATATGTCTGCTGTTTGTTAGACTAGACTATAAAATTTGGTACCAAATAAAAGTTGAGACTTTGCCATTTAACCAAAATTATTAAATATGCGAATTATCTAATTTAAATATTCATGAATATTAATGTAAACATAAGAAATAAGACTAAATTGGTAGAAATATTAAGGGGGTATACCTACAAAATTACATGTACTCCAACTGAAAACTATCCTAGACTATAAAAATTGGTACCCAATTACAGTTGAGACATAATCATTTCACTAAAATGATTAGATATACGAATTATTTAATTTAAATATTCATGAATATTAATGTAAAAATGAATAACAAGACAAAATTGGTAAAGAAATTAAGGTGGTATACCTACAAAATTAACATGACGCTAGCTGATAATTATCCTATCTTACAAAACTTGCTATCAAATAAAAGTTGAGACATAGCCATTTGGTCAAAATGATAAAATATACGAATTTTATAATTTAAATATTCATGAATATGATTGAAAGCATAAGAAATAAGATAAAATAGATAGAAAAAATAAGGGGGTATAGCTACAAAATTACCTATATTTCTACTGCCAACTATCGTAGACTGCAAAACTTAGTACCAAATTCAAGTTGAGACATTGCATTTTGACCAAAATGATTAAATTTACAAATTAATTTATCTAATTTGAATATATTCATGAATATTAATGAATATTTAATAAATAAAAGGAAATTTGTAGAAAAATAGGTGATTTACGTTCAAAATAACCACTAAGTCAGCCGCTAACTATGATTTACTTCAAAGCTAGGTACTAAATAAAAGTTGAGACATTTTCATTTGATGAAAATGATTAAATATACAAATGATCTAATTCGAATACCCATAAATATTAATTTAAACATAAGAAATAAGACAAAATTGGTAGATTAATTAAGGTGGTATCTCTTCCAAATTACCTCTACACCAGCTGCTTACTATCCTAGACTACAAAACTTGGTACCAAATAATAGTTGAAATACAGGTATGTGACCCTATGACTATAGGTATTCGAAATATTAATTTTTATATTCACGAATATTAATGAACACATAAAAAGAATAAGTCAAAAATAGTAGAAAACTAAAGTGGTTTGACCTACAAAATAACCTATATTTCAGCTGCCATATATCCTGGACTACCAACCATGGTACCAAATAAAAGTTGAGACCTATGATGAATATACAAATGATCTCATTTGCTTGTCTCATGAATGTATAAGAAAACATTAAAAAGAAAGAAGAACACAGAATGATAAAATTTAGTTCTAGGCTTTAATTTGAGAATAGGATAACTAGCAACTGACATATGCGTAATTTTGTAAGTACATCCCTTTAATTTTTCCAAAATGTTCTCTTATATCTTATTTTTTGATTAATATTTATGAGTGAGAATGTTAGAAAATTTGGTAAATGGACAATTTGGTAAAAGTGCAGTAATTTGGCATTATTTGGTACCAAGAGTGGTTGCCTAAAATAATTCGCAGCTGAGTTGTAAGTATCTTTGTGGGTACACCTTTTTATTTTTTTATGATTTCCTAATGTATTTATTAATTTTTATGAATATACAAATTTGCTCACTAGCATACTTTACCGCTGAATGAAGCTGCTATGTCTTACTTTTGTTTTTATCGAGTTAGTACTTTATGATGAGTTTCTGCTGAGATATAAGTAATTTGTAGGGACATACCAAACTGTTTTGAAGCGCATTGTTTGTTGCCATGGAAACCACACAATTTCACATAGCTCAAATGGGGTTATTTTGAGGGCAATACTTTTACCTATTGAAGGCGGTCCCACAAAACAATTTGACGCCCATGAGAAAATGTCCTGAGGATGCAAGGCTGGTCTAATTCGACCATTGGGTACTAAGGAATTTAAATGCTTTTACTTTTGATATATAGATAGTGTAACACATTTTGTGGGTATTGCTAGGAAGAATGGACATTATGACGTCAGTTAAATCAAAGCTACTTGTTGATTCTCAAAACTCATTTCTCGTTTATCACTTTAAAAGCTTGAACCTAGTCCAAAATAGTGCTATGAATGAAATATTCATTACAATAGCTGGACACTAGATACGCAAAAAGTAAGTGAGTATAAACAGGAAAAAACACAAACACTACTGCAGATCAACCCACGGCATCGTGAGGAAGAGGAACAGAACACTTACAGTCACAAGACACCAGGAAAACAATTAAAGAAAAGCAACTATCGTTCTCTTCCTCGTCAAGGTGTTAACAAAAATAGAAAAAAACACAAATATATGCATAATAAAACAAAGACCAACACAGAACCCCAACAAATATTCCGAGGTACATTAAACAATGAATCAACAACAATGTAAGATTCTGTATGATTTTGGTGGCAATCTTGAAAACATGCAAATAAACTCAATAAGACGCCATTTCTCAGCTTGCAAACATTGGTTTTCGGATTTAGCATACCAAATTACCTTGAAGAAATGTGTCAGACCCTTTGTCTTCAGAAACAAGTCCATACTTGATACTTTTAAAATTCGTATTTCGTGATTCTGTTTTCTGCGAGTATAAAGTTATCTCCCCTCTTTTCAATATGGCATTACCAATTTCTGAGTGTGTGACCCCCAAATAATTAAGTGTAGACATTTATATTCAATTGAAGACTAGTTTCATCCTTTAGGACGAAGAGGTAAATTCTCTCAAAAGCATTCAGAGACTGCGCCTAATAGTATATCAAGTGTATTGGTGAAATGCACGAAAACAGAGTATTTTTCACACGGGGGGGGGGGGGGGGAACAACTTTGCAAGCGATTTTCCGAGCCGTCAAGCATGTCAGAATGCTGTTAATCATGTTTTTGAATAGCAAATTTATATGTTTCGTCGAATTGATCAAGTTTTACGCATTTTTACCAAAAATAACGGTATTATCAGAAACGATATCTAGGGAAATGTTCTATTTTATAGGGTAGTAAGAGTTATCCCTCATTAGCTATATCTGCAAATAAAGAAAATGGGCCAAATTTGATTTAAAAATAAATAAAAGTTAAATTGATTTTAGAAAATGAAATAATTTACGAAAAATAATGTTTTAACACTGCAAAAAATCGATTCACTTAAAAGTGTGACGTTTGTCATTGGAAAGATGAAACTGGTGTCTTCCAGTTTATTTTTAGATGCTTTCCCCCCCTAGACCCAAGATGCCCTTTGAACAACGACATGTCGCTATAAACATTTACAACATATGTAAAGGTCATTTTGGGTCTAGGGGGGAAAGCATCTATAAACAAACTGAAAGAAACCAGTTACATCTTTCCAATGACAAACGTTACATTTTAGGTGTATTTCGTACGCATGCGCAGTAAGAATACGGGTAGGTTTTTGAAATGAAGAGCACGTATATCCTTAACATTTTAGCAATTTTACTTTTTTAAAATAGCAATGCATTTACTCAAAGTTTGGCCCAAACGGCACCCAGGATAAAGACGTAAAATGAGGGGTGGGAGTAGAAAGTGCACGTTTTCACGGTATTGTAAATGATGAATCGCTTTGAAACGTACTTTGTTGCCTGCTATGCATATTTTACTACCAAACTACACCAATTTTAAAAACATTAAGGCAATTTGAAAATTTGGTGTTTGTTATCATGTCAACTAGGGAAAATATACGCCTTAACGCTAGAAGTTCTTGATTTGTGGAAAGACAGGTTTGGAAAAATATGGTTACTGAAGCGTTACCATAGCAACAATCAGTGTATCGTCACAAAAAAGAAAATGCATGTGTTGCTGTATTTCTGATCTCATAAAAATCTTCTGAAGGGACATATTTGTTTATCAGATGAGGAAACGTGTTGCTGATTAAAGTGGTGTTTTGTTTTGAAAATATGACATAATGTTGTCAATGATCTGTTAAAGGTCAATGGCAAGGCCACAGAAGCAAGAAATTCACATGAATTGAGCGGTTTTTTGCCGATTTTTAAGTATATGTCTCAATATTTTGGTTTGCATATTTAATCTTTATAAACACAACTTTGTTTGATTGCTTTGATTCTTAACGTCCCAGTCAACATTTTTCAGTTATATCGGGACGGGAATAAATACACCTACAATGCCTTTTTAATAAAAATAATTTTATCCTCAAGATACCTTCTTGATAACATGTGGCTGTTATAGTTCTTTGTTTCTTCCTCAAGGTGCTGTGCTTTGGTCTGCTATGTGTGATTGTGGCATTTGCTGGTCATATTCACTTATTTGTTCATCGGTTTAGTGTTTAAATGAGCAATTCAAAAACATTCCATGGTATCTTATTGCATTTGCAGTGGTGTCAGAAGAAGAAATGCGAGAAAATATACTACATGTACAGTCTGATTTGCTTTAGGTAGTCTAATGTGCGCAACGTTGTTATGTTATATGTATGGGTGTCATAACATTTCCCTTGATCTATAAACCACTAGTGGTTTATCGATTTTATTGCATGGCGTTATCTCACTCGCAGACGCGACGTCAAAATAAATTTTGATGATAAAAATGCCTACATGTAATTCAATTGAGGAGGACATTGATGGAGGAGGTTAGGTTTAACTACCATTTACCCTTTTCAGACCAATGGACTTTTCCATAAACGTAGATACATTTGTACAATAAAATCAGAATGATCCATTATGCATATTGAAGTATCATAAGTTATAATTTCCATAAGTATTACATTTTTATCTCCACACCGGATAGGCGGCAATCGAAAACACTCTTAAAATAAATAACAATCGACGAACGCGGATTGCTAGAAACGGTGTTTTCGATTGCCATTTGGCAAATGGCAATAGAAAACTATGTTTCTAATGATTTTTGACCTACGTTCGTCGATAGAATTAAAGTTTTCGATTGCCGCATATCCGGTGTGTTCTCTGAATATCGATTTTGCCTTAGCAAAAATCGAAGGCTCTGGCGAAATGCCGCATTATGCAACATCTCATCTGGGTCTTCCCTGTTTGCATAAATACCCATTTTCCATTTTATGGGTTCTCTGAAGTGCTACATTACAAAGTCGATAAGCCCTATTGTAGAATTTATTAGCTTAAGAGATAGCAAACCACATGGGTCGTCCTGATTGTCTAAAAGTGATAGTTAACTTTAGATGTGATAAACTATGTCTAGTTGGCCTTTCATGTCAACGTTATTTTACGAATACTCTGTGATGTTTAACAATGGCATCTCAAAGAGAAAACCATCAATCTTGTAACAAAGAAAATTATCTTTATGGTAAAAATCATATTCTAAAGCACTTGCTTTTGTAACACGACTTCTGATTTGATAACATCAAAAATTTGCGACAGTAGATCCTGCGATAAGCTGTCGGAAACAGTTTGACGTCATTAATTGCGTCACATAACGTTGGATGACGTGCTTGCAACGTTCCCATTTGAGACGGAACAGCATAAGTGCATTAGCATTGGGATAACCATATTAAAAATCAAAGCACTGAGAGTACTGATGGAAACGATGTCTTGTGATTTAAGTTCTTGTAGGCTAAGCAGAGTGCAATTTTTGAAGATGATATTTTAGGAACATTTGAAGGAACATTGACACTTGTTATGGGTAAATGCCTATGGTTTTCAGAAAAAAAATAAAAGTTTGTCAATCGTCCCTTTCTTCACCTTGAAGCTACCCTGACCTGAGAACTTTATGACAGTGAAATCCATTTTCCATTTTAAATGCTTCAAAGATGTAAAATTTTGGGTAGAACAATCAGTTTTACATTAAAATATATAGAAATCAGAAAGCATTTTTTAAAAATCATCCCCCCCCATATTTTACACATTGTATGGAAGTGGCTTGCTGGCACAAGCGGGGAAAGGTGTTCAGCAGCTCAAAACCCAGGGCTTAAGCCCATTAAATGCCTTTTCTATCGAATAAGAAATGAATGACAGTAATGAAGTTCTCTAGAACCAACCGCCTAAATTGCTTTGTATTCTGTGCTAGTTTTAATATAAAGTACATAAAGATTAAAAGTAGAATTAGCAAGGTTTATGCATTTATTCATAAGTAAAAAAAAATCAGTGTTGTTTAAAGACACAGCCTGTACTTATCTATTTGCATTCTAGGGAATTGTTCATGTTTTAATTTTCGTTTGCTGACTTTCTTCAAAATTAAGTTTTTACAAATAAACCACTCGGGATCACCATCGGAGTGTCAAACAGTTTGGATCCAGATCAAGACTGACATTCTGTTGGTCTTCATCTGGGTTTGAACTGTTTGCAAAAGGCTATTGGCAGACGACAAAATTCTCCATTGGCATGCAAAGCGTTATAACTGGTAAATACTTTAGTGTTCAATATATTATCCAATGTAGGATATACACGTATATGAAAACCATAAATATTCGGACACTATAAATATATTTCGACACGCAATGTCCTGTAAACAAAGCAAACGTAATATTCAAAGGATCTAGTTAGAATCAGTTTTACTTTCCAATGCTAAATGGGACACTTTCATTCCTTCAAAAGTATTTCTTTTGTTGAGCTTTCAGTTTTGTATTATTTACGGTACATATAGTAAAAAATGTACAGGCACGGTAAATGTTCTAAAATTTCGAACACTCTAAAATTACGAACACCTAAAATTATCGCCGAAAATAATTTTTAAAACATCCAAAAAAATCGGATACTGCCTTTTTCGGAAAAATGAATTTCTAAAATTACGAACACACGTTATTTTCGGCGGAAAACCGATGTCCGTTTATCTGTTTGTGTCCCATCTGTGTTCGGTATACTTCTACCGTACAGCACGTGAGCGGTAGCGACATTTGGAATGTTCCATTCTACTTAGATGGGTAATCTGGCACGTGACGTTCTATTTCGCATGGTCATACATATTTATATACATTATTCAAGGTCACCAGCATTGACGAACTTGATGCACAGACAAGTTCCTGCAACGATTCGGAAACTGCTTTGACTAACCCTATTGAGTATATGTATCCACCCAAATGGCTGAGATCATTAATTACTGACCAAGCATTGACCTTCAGGTCGTGATTCAGCTAATTGTACGTGAATTATGCACGTTGACACACGCTGAGCAATTATCAATAGTGTGCTGTACATGTGACACGTGCTCGGGTTTTTTTTTTTCTAAAATACCAGCCCCGAAGAGAGGGAGTTACGGAAAATGAGACGATCACTTAGGCGAGAGAGAATAAAATAAGTTGATGTATAGTGATTGCCGTGGACGTTTGCAACACAAGGAGTCATTCAGTTTCGTGCAAAATGCAGAGAAAATCGTGCAAGTCGCATGTTTTTTTTTCTCACCGAGACATCCAGTGCGGAAAATAAAGCAACCGTACATTTAATATTTTTACCTACATGCCTGCCAGATCTCACACGTGGTCATCATCCCATTTTTATTCACAGTACATTACCGTTAACTTAAGGCTTCAATATGTGTGAGACTGACATCCCTACCTTCCCCTCCCTTTTAAGCATTTTAAAGGATTTCCCAGTTCGGCAATATGTCCAATCCGCGTGCGACATGGAGGGCACTTCTATCATTCTATGCCTGTGCTCTTTTCTTGAACACAGCTCGGACCCGAGCATGAAATCAACTTGCGCGGAGCCCCATATGAGCTGGTAAAGACCCTGCTGGTACTTATGACAGATGTGATCAGCGAAGGCTCAGGAGAACATGTGTGTTTGCACAATCTCGTCAGGGTCTCACTCACTAACAAAGTTTAAAGTGGATGAAGACTCTAGCCCAATAAAATTTCTAGACATCTACGTACGTTGTCTTTAAAATACTTGTCGGCGGTTTTCTAAGTACATGTAATAATGGCTATTCCTATTAATCAAAAACATCAAATTCCTCAAAATGGAACATTTTAACAAACTGTTGAGCCGATCGCGGCGTGTCTGTTTGTCCTCATGATTATGCGCATGGATGGTCCTGCGAGTGCATTACCGGTATAATGTACGCACAGACGCACATATATGTACCAAGAAGTAAATTGATTGTAGCACGATTCTGCATCTTGATGAATTTAACATTTACATATTTAATTTCATGAAATAAGCCAGTTCATGAGATTATGTTGTGTGTCATGGTGAGTAGTGAATGCACATTTGCGCAGACTCGTCTGAGTCTTTGTCCCGTGTTGTAATAAAATTATATCCATCGACAGTTTTTTTCAATCAAGCAGGTTCACAAACTTTGATAGCAGGTCGTAAAAGTAGAGAGAGAGAGAGAGAGAGAGAGAGAGAGAGAGAGAGAGAGAGAGATGCACACAAATATTTAGTTTTGGCTTGGTTTCTTAGAATCTCGAAACACAATGTTTGGGTCGACCAATCAATCTTGTTACATTGCTTCCAATGAGGACCCATGCGCGGATCCAGAAAGTTTTGTCAGAGGGGGTCCAACTCTGCAACTCTGACAACGCTTTTCTCCTTTTTTTAGGGGAGAGAGGATCCAAATATCACTAAAAGCGGGGCCATCATCGGCCCGCCAGCGAAACTCCATTTAAATGGCGCTGAGCTGGCGTGCCGATGATGGTGCAACATTGAATGCTGGCTTGGTAGCTTTGAGAATTTCAGGGGATCCGGTCCAGTATTGCTAAGAAATTCTATATTTTTGTGATTTTTCATGGGGGAGGTCTTGACCCCCCCCCTCTGGATCCGCGCATGGGACCGGCCAATGGGCCAATGTAGCTTTGAGAATTTCAGGGGATCCGGTCCAGTATTGCAAAAAAATTCTATACTTTTGTGATTTTTCAGGGGGGGGGGGGCGTCCTTGACCCCCTCTGGATCCGTGCATGGCATGGGCCAATGTATACACTAATTTACAGAAAAAACATCTTATGGTGTGCATCGACTTTTGTACTTTCTATCAAATGTACAAATTTTTAAATTGATGAAACATTCTTTCCTGAATTCTATTAGGGTCTGATCTAGATCCAAACCGTTTTTGCAAATGTAAATGGAGAGAGAGAGAGAGAGAGAGAGAGAGAGAGAGAGAGAGAGAGAGACTGGTGCATGCACATCCTTTCGGGAAAAATCAAAGTGCATCAGCGGATCGACAAGTAGAGAGAGAGAGAGAGAGAGAGAGAGAGAGAGAGAGAGAGAGAGAGAGTTCACATTGAAGTTAACAAACTTCTTTTTTAGAAATTCTTTCATCATAAATGATTAAAGAAGGTGTTAGAATCCGTTAATCGCACAAAAATTGATATGATTAAGGCATCTTTAGTGAGCTTGTTTGGTTCTATTATTGATCAAAGACAGGA
The DNA here is from genome assembly GCA_964019695.1 of Loripinus fragilis. Classification (NCBI taxonomy): domain Eukaryota; kingdom Metazoa; phylum Mollusca; class Bivalvia; order Lucinida; family Lucinidae; genus Loripinus; species Loripinus fragilis. Next base: position 60,815,126 of record OZ026520.1, on the reverse strand, counting down.
TTATATAGGTTTCTTAATTATTCATTTAATGATGGTCCCTTGATTATATTATGATGTAAGCGGACTGTGAACAAGTTTAACTGACCAGTTAATTGTCTAGCTGTTACAACGCTTGAAAAAGCGCCTATTGAGTGTGTGCGTTATTATTATAATTAATATATTCCATGGCATGCCCGAAACACCCACTCAGAATCATCCTTGCCATGATTTCTAGTAAAAATGCACCCAAGACAAATGTTCTACTAATCGACTGTTAAAAAAATTATGGTAAACTGCCACTAACGCAAGTGGCACGGCACGGCGCGTGCTTTCATACCCCTGGCACCTGCAAATCACCATTAGAATCATTATTTCTGGAACACTAATGCATTCTTATTGGCAATTGTTAATAATACTATTTGCAGATGATAGAGCAAAAAAAATATGCGATTACAGCTGTTAGTGTTTCAGGAAAGGAAAAATATATTTCTGGCGCAGCAATTTTGGCTCGGCAGCGCGGAGCGGTCATGGCTTTCATACCCGACCTTGTTGATATCTTTTCTCCAATATGGCTGAATGCGTCGCGCGGTTGTGATGATATTATTGCGCGAAACGAAAAGAAAGTTAAGGTGTGATTTTTATTATTATTCGTTTCTGTCTATCGACAGTGTCTTTTCGTGAAATTGACTAAATTTCAAACGCCACTGCTAGCATTCTGTCCATAAAAACTTTATTATTAACTAATACCTAACGCACTATATTTTTAGAACTATATTAGTGGTGGTCAGGTTCATCAAGCGTGGGAAAACACGAGCAATCCACAGGAAAACGTGTCTTCTTCAGGTTTACGACAAAAGGGCAGGGCTGCGTTTATTGTCTGTCTAGTAATGTTTAAAAGCTAAGAAAAGTATAATGACAAAAAACGATTGCAAGATATTATGCTTTTAACTGCAACATCTGGTTGGCACCATAGATATTATAAACGGTTGATCCTCGTACAAGAGCAGGTTTTCTCCTGCTAAGGCATTTTTTTTCTGACGCTCGTTTGAGGCATCCAATGGGGTTTACTGATTTGCAAATTTGTCCCAAATTTTCACCAATTAGCGTCTTCATAAAACTTATTTTTACCAGTTAGCACATTCAGCATTACAAAATGATTTTTTGTCACTGATTTCTGTCCTTAAATTAAACTGATTAGCGTAATTTTAACAAACAAAATACTGATTTTATGGTACCCCATTGAGACCCTCTCTGATTGATGTACAAATAAACTTATAATTCTGTTTCAATCATATTTAAGCTTTCAATTTTCAAGTTTTCAAGCATAACAACGTTTTTTTGACCATTGGGTTTACATTTCAGAGCTGAAAACCGCAACAAACTAATAAATAGCAATATTGTTTTTGTCTAGCAGCAGGACAAGGGTTGTTTGCATTAAGGCCATTTGGTTCCCGGTGACTTATACAGGCTGTAACGGTCTAGAGATGCGGACTGGGTAGTAATGTTGAACAGGGGTTCAATGGTATGGGGATTTTGTGTGTATTTTGTGTATATGATACCATTGGAAACAGATGTTTTGAGAAAACATCGTTTCCAAAAAATCATTTGGGGAGGTATATCGTCGGATATACGTATCCGCTCGCGCGTCGCCGTAAAACTAAATTTCCGACCGTATATCCTACGGTATACCTCCCCAAGTGAAAATTTTGAATACAGTTATCCCCCAACTGAACTTTATGAATACAAGTAGATTAAAATAATTCAAAATTTTACTCTCTCCTCTTTTGTTACATTTTGCGTCTTCTTAACATATTAAACATAATAAATGTTACCTTCGGTTAAAGTGACTAAGTTTGCAATTGTGAACATTTCCCGAAAAATTTTATTTTCTTTTTAAATCATTTGTAAAAATAGAATTAAGTTATGCTTTCACAATAAATCAATTCACTACGGCTGAAAACACCTTGGAAAAGTGAATTATCTTATAAAAACATGTGTTTTCTCTTGTTGATAATCATTAACGTCGCTCTAGAAATTCTAGACAGTTAATTTTTAACATAAATAGTGATAAGGACCTCGGACAGTTTCCTATTCAAATTTTGACAGCCTGCGGCTACGATAAAGCATAATTGACAAAGTTCTATAGTTTTGGGCTTAAATCAAACCTTTACATTTAGCGCACCTGGCAAAATAAAAGTATTTTGAAAATATTGCATAATTATGCCAGGACTCTAGCGTTTAGGGGTGGGGGTATTTTTTGTGACACAATTTAATTCACAGAAAGTCAAAGTTTCGACGAGTATTCACCTAAATACATGTAAATATTATGTTTGCGGCATAAAACTTGAGACGAAAGTGATGCGTTTGCCTAATATTCGGGTTGAGAAGATTTCATCGTTTCATCTAAAGAAGTGTGCTGTCAATTACTTTTGACTATTACCTGTAATGCTTCAGGGTCAACCAGTTTGAATTGTGCACTGAGGTGTATCATATCTGCACACTGTATATATCATAGTCTAGAAAAACACATTTTTTGAGCGTAAAATCGTTAACATTTTCTTACACATTAGATTTAACCTATAATTTGGTGCTTAAAAGAACCGTCTCATTGAGACGGTTCTTTTGAGAACCCACACCATATGTTTTTGGTTAAGAAATGAGACAATTAATTACTTTGTAAGCACCCATTCTAAAGCCCTGATACATGCCATTGCGAATTGATATTTACCTACAGGTTTTTACAAAATAAGTTTCGAATACGTCGTTATACTTAAGTGTTTTTGTGCATTTTGACAGCGTTCCCCCCCCTTGACCAATCATGCCGTTTTTATATGGTCTGTGAAATGCAAAAATACAACTGTACGCAAAAGGATTAGTTTGGTCACGGGGGGGGGGGGGGGCGGGGAGCACTTCAGTAAAACTTTTTCAATTTTCTATATGTTGTATAGCAAAAACAGCGTTTTCAACCCATATTTTTCAAACGTGTACTTGTCATTGGACAAAACGGCTTGTGTGGATAAGTCGATGATTGAACCTACTTTCTTTTTCATAGAAAAGATATCATTTTCTTTGAATCTTTCTCTGGTCATTTTTATGGGCGATCCTTCATTGAGACTGTCCGAGGTCTTTTGTTAAGGTTAACGAAGCTGGTAAAATGTATACATGAAATTTAGTATTTGTTCTTGAATATTAGAAGCATTATTTCTAAAAATAGAAGATCAAAATGTACATACTTTGCAACTTTAATATTTCTCCTTTAAAACTACACTTTTCTAATTTGCATGGTGTTTCTTAAATACCGGATCTTCCAGAAACAGGAATTTCTTTAAATCTGTTCATGAGAAAAAAAGGGAGAGTGCAAAATATCTGTATTATATATATTATTAGGCTTTTCGCTTACTGTAAAGGCGGCATCTCATGAATGCGTAATAAGGACTGGTCTACCTTAGACATAGGTAAAAGCTGAAAATGAGGCGTGGTTTTATTCAAAGTAACTGTATCATCTTAAGCCGTTACATCAGTTTAGACGCAAAACACATTATTTAGTCATTAAAACGCCAGCAAAATAACTGCATCTGAAAATGTCTATTTAACATAAGCATAGAGGCAAACATTGTGGACTCAGATCAGACTGCTCCTACAGGAGCAGTCTGATCTGGGTCCACAATATGTGTCTATGAGGCTTCAAATATTTAAGTGGACGACAAAAATATACATTTTGTGATTATGCGCTTTAAGGGTTAATAAATGTGAGTTCAGTGTGTATACGGTTAGGATTTCATGAAATGCACGCACGTTTGCGCGGCCCAAACAACTCATTTATTCTTCACCAAATTATAAGTAAAACCTGATTTCCCTTGTTTAGCAGATAAAATAGCCGAACCACACCCAGATATTAATATTAAAGTTGCCGCCTTTACAGTAAGCGGAAAGTCAAGTAATACAACAGTTGTATTCTGCTTTCTACCAGAATCAAATATTCCAGAGGGATCAGAATATATCAATATAATATCACGATGCGATGTGAAAAGTTCTGCCAAATTCATGCGACAGAATGACAGCTGTTGCACCCTCTTAAAATATGGAAAAGAGATCCTTCAGAAATAGAGAGAAGCTACAAAATCTGAAAACATCAGACTTTGTTCTATTGAGTCTGTATGTGAGAAGTAGTGGTAAGTGCAACAAATCTCACTACACCTAGTAACTGGTTAGGCGGTTTTGCCTTCTGCAAGAATCCTTATTTCTGAAATACTGTTTTAATAATTATTTGAAAATTTGCCCGTCTCCTCTTAATTCGCCTATATTTAGAAGCATCTAAGAGCAAGTACAGTAAAGCCTGTCTTAAGCGCCCACTCAAAAAAAACAAACAAAGATCTTAATAACAAATAGTAGCTTTATGAAGGTCAAGAGTATTGCAGAATGAGCAGTCTGCAATACTTTTGACCTGCATTAAGCGATAGTCTGTCTTAAAAACACATTTCTGGTCTTCGTTTTGAGTGGACGCTTAAGACAGGTTTTACTGTGTAGAAAAAGTGCAATATATCCAAGCGCAATTGGAAAAGATGTTTACTGTTGTAAGGAATTGTGGCGTCAGTCAAACGTTAATGATAGAAGATCACCTGATGTTATTTATGTTTCATCTTGGAAAAAGAAGAATTGAGACATGCAATATGTTGGTAAAACATGTAGACTTCTTAAAACTAGATTTTTGAACACAACCGCCGAATAAAAAATCGTTAAATGATAATATTCTCTAAATAATTGGTTAAACGAGACGTTCAAAAATAAAAAAAAATACTGAGCCTACAACATATAAAAAGGCAAGTAGGTATTATCAGGAACTACCACAACCACACACTGCAAACCAACCCACCGCACCATGAGGAAAAGTAAGTAAGGGCGCAAAGATCAGGAATCGATACAATCAAGTACCACACCTGACCCAGGATACCAATGGGAAAGTGACAAACTCACAGTTAGACACCACGAGAGCCAAGAGGTCAGCCCTTTCCCAACAGGTGACCACAATGCACATACAAAGGCATAGCAAATGCAAGACAGAAAAAAACACAAAAGATCCATAAAATAAAGCCACAGAACACTAAGTCACAAGACACCAAGAAGACAATTAAAGAAAAGCATCCAGCTCTCTTTCTTCCCCATCAATATGATTTAAAAACTAGACGCACATTAAGTACTGAATTACAAAACTAGGATCAAACACAGAACCACCACAAACACTGGAAGCAATAATGAACAATGAATCATCAACTACAGAACCATCGCCTTAGAACGGACAACATCCTAAATTACCATTGTAGTTCAATCGCATTTTACTGGTAGCAAACCTTCGCTCTATATTCTTTTGTTGTTAAAGCACAAAATTTGTTAGCTCGCATGGAGGCTATAGCAATTTATCATCACAGAGAAACAATCTAATCAAATAAACAAACTATGTTGAGACAAAAAAGGACTCCCGACTCACAGATAGTCCTAGCTAACGAAAACCTCAAGTTGATCCACGCCCAGCCAAAGACAGGAACTAACCAACTGACTAAAGCTTTTCGTCAGATCTGAGGCCTGACCCATCGTCGTGCAATTAAAGAGGAAACCATGACAATAAACCATGATTGGGTTTACAACAAGACAGGAAGACTGTCCCAAGAGATCCATGTTATATCCAACCTTTTTTATAAAGTTTGATTATATTTTTAAATTGATCACTTAAGTTAGAAATTAGTGTTAGGTCTTTGTTTTGTTTTGCAGTACTTTGTGTCCTTTCTAGTTTTGTAATTATCTCGCTGGGGCAAAGAGGGCTATCGCTTTACTTTTGTTGTGTTCTGAATGTCATATCGCTGTTATCGTTCTTTACTCTTCCTCGTGGTGTAATGTGTTGGTCTATAGTATGTGATTGTGGCTTTTCCTGATCATGCTCACTACTTTTTTTAACAATTATTTGGAATTTCTAAACTAAACCACCGTTAAATACTGGCTCCCATGTAAAAACAGCTAAACGATGTATAGAGAGAAATTCTACCAACTCCATGTATAACAAGGACATCTGTTGGAACACTAAAATACATGAAATCTTGAAAATGAATCCTTCAGGAATAGAGTGATGTAGTGCTAGGTCGCGAGCTAGAATACCGCGTGGAGCAAACTATTTAAAACAATATATCTGCATAGTCGGTTTAGTGCAAACTTCTGTATTTGTCCTCTTTGTAAATCTTTATCAGTTTCTGATCATGTGTAGCTAAACAGCTATGTTGTCTGTGAAATAATTTCTCCTAAGTTCTGATATTTATTAATTTCACTTGTATCCTTAAGTCGATCTATCAGGCTTTCATTAGAGAAACGAAAAGATGCGTAACGTTCTATTTCTTTGCTACGTAATTTGAAAACAGAGTCTTATAAAATCTACAATAGGGCTCACTAAATGTATGGTACAACGCTTCTTACAAAGCGTAAGACTCAACGTGCTATTTATTCTCTTGTCTTATATCCAGCATGGAGCATATTTAAACAACTTTTGTCGGACCACTGAACTGTTAAGATCTGCTCAATCTGTCCAATACATCTCTTAAAACGAAATAAATAAAATAACTCAGCTTTTAGATTTGATAAGATTTTTTCTCTTTTACGATACACTGCGTTAGTTAGGATGCCTCGATGCACACTAAACACGTTTAATGTTTTAACAACAACAAAATATAGGGCGAATATTTGGTGGCAGTAAAATACATTTAAGCCCCCAGTGCTTTAGGCTTCTGTCCATTCTAAGTTGGTGGTTCTGTTGTTGTTGATTTATTGTTTTACATACCTTCCATTGTTTGTGGGGATTTTGTGTTCAGTCTTTGTTTTGTTAGGCATTACTTAGTGTCCTTTCTAGTTTTGCAATCATCTTGACATGGAAGAGAGAGCTGGTGGCTTTGCTTTAATTGTCTTCCTGATGTATTGTGGCTGTTTGTGTTCTGTGGCTCTTCATCACGCTGTCGTGGGTTAGTCTGCAGTGTTTGATTGTGGAATTGCCTGTTCATACTCACTTTCGTTTTCAGTATAGACTCAGTAAACGCCCATAGAAAAGATAGAGACATATAAATGTTTGATCATTAGAATAGATAAATCCATTTGGATGCTCGTTTGTAAGCCCACGTTATGGTGTTATAAAATGTGTCTATCTTTGTAGGTTTATCTATATGTTAATATGTAAAACTATTCCATCGATTGATGTCATCTTTAATTTGTCGACCACAAGAAATGTTTTGCATTACTCTCAATAGATGGATGTCAATAGATGGATGTGTACAAATTAGTCTAAATCTAGTCTGATCCATATATATGATTTTGAGAGACATATTGAAACGCACTATTGGCCTGTCAGCAATAATCTATTGATAGATCATAACTTCTTATACACTTGAATGATCCGTTGGTTCTATCATAATGTCCAGCTTTTTCGAGCTTTTGTCTTTTCCTTGAAAATTCCCATCAATTTATTATAGCGAGCATACGTCACTATCAGTTTGAGAGAGACAGAGAGACAGAGAGACAGAGAGAGACAGAGAGACAGAGAGAAATCAGCACGTAGCTATCACTGAACAATATTACGAGGTTAGCCCTCTAGGAGTAGATGTGCGTGCGTGCGTGCGTGCGCGCGCGCGTGTGTGTGTGACAGAGAGAGAGAGAGAGAGAGATGGGGGAGACACACACAGAATAAGAAATCAGTATGTAGCTATCATGAAACAATATCACGAGGTTAGCCCTCTAGGAGTAGCTCGAGGAGATTCAATTTCAATAGGAACGTGCTTTGAATTAAAGCTATGTCAACTGGTACATTACTCTAAAGGTTTCACGCAATTGTTTATTTCTTCGACATTCTTAGCACACCTGAGACAAAGGCAACGCTCCTATTTCAGGTCATCCTACTCGTATGTTTACATTTTCAAAGAAGTATATTTTTGAAGCTGGCACGCCGACATGTTTAAATTCCGTGGGTAGATGCATTGCGTAGGGGGAGTCTGTATAATGTTTTTGACATATTGAATTGGAACTCTAGGTGCCATGTTAACTTCTAGCTCCTACAGACTTTTAATGTTAACAACTTTAAAAGTTTTCTTATTTCAAACAATGAGGCCTTCATGCATAAATTTAGAATGCAGTTGCGTTTAGTTTTTCGCTGCACAAATCCTATTAATCAATCCCCTGATCACGCCCAGGGGTGAGGGAGCTGCATTATATGACCAGGAAAATAGTTGATGATAACAAAATACACGTGAACAGGTGTAGAACCGCGCACTTAATAGTATACTCAGAAAAATAATTAAAGAATATTTAGTTTCAGTTCCATCTCTAACATTCAAATGCAATAAAACATAGCTAATTTTGCATGCATTTCATAGTTTCAAATACCTGCAATCAAAAAGGATTCAATGGTTAAAGAACAGTACAAGTCCAAATGGTTTAACCCTCTTTTCTTAAAAGCCACAAATATTCAACAATGATTGAAACTCATATTTATTGTTTGTATTCCAAAACGACTGGCTTCAATATTATTGCTGGCTCTCAGTCAAAAGTAGGACACCTAATTTTGTAGTTTTTGTCAGTGTTTTACTGTCAAGGCGTTGTTATATTGGCTCGGGTATGCCATATCTGTGCAGTATTGTTGAAGAAGTTGTCGCGTTATTAGGTGCAATGACTGATAAATGGGTGTGAAAACGTGTCTGTGGTCAGAATTAGAAAATAAACAATGACCAGGTAAAGGTTTCAGCAAAAGATATAAAAGCAAAACTTATTTCTTGTGAACTTTGTGTAAAGAGGGGTACTTCTTTTTATGGATCTTTTATGTTTTTGTTCTGTCTTGTGTTTACTATGTTTTGTGCGCGTCTGTTTTTATGTGCTTTGTGGTCACCTGCTGGGAAAGGGCTGACCTCTTGGCTCTCGTTTGTGGTGTCTTCTGTGAGTTTGTCACTTTCCCATTGGTATCCTGGGTCAGGTGTGGTACTTGATTGTATCGATTCCTGATCTTTGCAACCTTATTACTTTTATACATTTGGTGCGGTACTGTATCGTAACCAATGATCAATTAATTTCATTTTGCATTAAGTTGATTTGCATTTAGGTAGTTCTATCAGATACAAAAATACTATATGTGGAAATTATTTTCTCAAATGTAGTAAAGTCAAAAGAGTTTTAATATCCTTCAATAGTTTTTATGAGTACATATAGTATTGGTCCTATAGCTGGCTGTATAGCATCCATCACCCACGAACAATTTTGTACACAATAGATCACTTCTATGAACAAGTTAAATAAGTGGATCAGATCAGGCCTTCAGGTTATAAAACTTTTTCGTGCTCAACTCAGCTGAGACAAAATCTATCCTGCTCATAAATGCTAAAATGCCAACAATTGTTGGCATTTTAACATTTATTAGCATGATAAATACAACTTCTGAGAGACTTAAAGCAAGAAACTTCTTTATTTGTCGGTATTTTAGCTTTATGAGCAGTTGAAATTTCGTGCTCAGTTGAGTTGAGCATGAAAAAAGTTTTATAACCTCTGGTTTAGGTAAGTTTTTATTGCAGCCTAATGGATTTCTATAAATAGCACATACCTTATTTCTAGGAGTGAGTTTCCTAAAACTATAATATACTGATATCATCATAATGATAAATAAGTATCCTCTTGCAGTAGCAGGGATTGTGGGTAACAGCTCTTCTACAACACGATATATTGGAGCTGGCATTTTATGAAGATTTAGTTTATAAAAGTTAGAAAGGCGGTAAAGATCAGGCATCGATACAATCAAGTACCACACCTGACCCAGGATACCACATTCAAAAGTGTGTGGGAAAGCCTAATTTTAGTGATCACTTCAAAAAGATAATCAAACGTTATAAAATAAGCGGGGTACAATATGAATATCATGCGACATTCAGCATGCCTGGTTGTGAACCTACTCATGGTTTATAAGTATGGTTTCCTCTTTAATTGAACGACAGTGGGTCTTGCATCAGACTTAATGATGGTCCTGGCGTAAAGCTTTCATTTGTCGGTTGGTGTCTGGTGCTTGGCTTTGGCCAGTCTCTCCGTAGCTCAACTTGAGGTTTTCATTACCTCTACCTAACTGTGAGTCGCGTACTATTTTCGTTGTTTCAATATCGATCAAGGCCACAGCTAACGCAACGATTATGTTATATTATTTTTGAATGTGTTGACGGATTGTGTTTAAAACTGGGAATAAGAATACTTCAACACATGATACATATCTGGCAGAAATTTCTTTTCAATGATTTACTAAAATAATCAAATTATAACAAATAAGATAATTACATCATATTAAATAAAAGTCGCATAATCACGTAATGGAGCCAATTTTCAAAAGAATATTGCAGAAGTAAAATCTAATTACATGTACAGGACACAGCTTTGTCCACTAATACCTGGTGTGAAACACCTTTAGCTCCAATGACTTGCTGCCACCTCTGTCTCATTGACAAACTGTACGCGTAGTTCCGCATGGATGCCTGTGAGGTATTTCTCCATGATTCCGGAACCAAGGACTGGTGCAGCTCTAGAAAGTAAAGTGGAGCAACTGGAGACCTTCTCACACGTCGATAAAGTATTTAATGACATTAAGGTCCGATGCCATGGTAGCTGATGGATAAGGTGCTGCAGAAGCAGTGTCTGTCTGTGTTATTCACAATTACTCGATTTTGTAATTTTACGTTTTGGGTATAATATGAATCTCATGTGACAGTCTACATGCCTAGTTGTCAACCCAATCACGCTTTATAGCTAAGGTTTTATTTTTAATTGCACGACGGTGGGTCAGTCATCAGACTCAATGACGGCCCTGACGTAAAGCTTTAATCCGTCGGTCGGTGCCTGATGCTTATCCTTGGCTGGAACCACCGTAGCTTAACTATCTGTGAGTCATGAGCCCTTTTCTTTGTTTCATCATAGTGTATTCATTTGACTAGATTGTTCCTCTGTGATGGTGCACTGCATAAGTAAGGAAGCCGCCATACGAGAAAAACATTTTTGCATTAACAAAAAAATAATCTAGGGCGAAGATTTGGCGCCAGTAAAATGCATTTAATGCCCCCTCCCTGTAGCTTAGGCTGTTGTCTGTTTTTAAGGCGGTAGGGGTTCTGTGTTATTTCTTTTGGTGTGTCTTTGTTTTGGTATACATTACTTTATGTCCTTTCTAGTTTTGCAATCATCTTGGCAAGGAAGGGAGAGCTAGTTGCTTTGCTTTTATTGTTTGATGGATGTCTTGTGTCTGTAAATGTCCTGTGGCTCTTCCTCATGGTGCCGTGAGTTGGTCTGTGGTTTGTGATTGTTGTATTTCCTGATCATACTCACTTTATGATGTGATATTTAAATTTGTTATGGTTTGAATTTATTAGTCAATCGAATGAAAAGAAATTTCTGCCAGGTATGTATCATGTTTTGAATTTTATTCTTCAAAATTCAATGCAATCCATCTACATATTTTCAAATCATAAAATATAAAGTAAGTGTTGCGTTGGCTGTGGCTTGAGTGTAATGTTACAGCCTATCTAGGGCAAAGAAATGGCACAAGTAGGATACATCTAAGTTCCTAGTGGCTTAGGCTGCTGTATGTTTTAAGTCGGTGGTTTTGTAAGTCAGGGATCAAGCTAGAACTCTCAGACAAGAAGTTTAGCCGTTGGCTCTAAAATTTGTATTCCCTATAGGTTTATTTCAATTAAACTTCTCCTTCATTTATAAATAGGGAGAAGTAAGACAGACTTGAACGACTTTTCTGCCAAGTGTCCCCTAGCTTGAGCCCTATACGAAGCTCCTAGAGAAAATTGTGAATTGTCTCACAAGATAGGTGTTTTCTATTGACTTCTCCAAGTTCGACTTTGTCCCAGGAAGAGGCACTACAGGTGCTTTTTTGTGTTCCGGTGGTTACATGTACAGGAGAAATACCTAGCAGTAAACAAGCGTCTTTATTTGACCTTTGTGGACCTAGAAAAGACATTTGACCTTGTCCCTCATAAGGTTATCTGGAGGAAGTTAACTAAGCTCGGTGTTGGTGGATGAATTGTGCGCTTAGCTTAGTAGGTATGGTGAGGTACGACGAGGGTTTTAGCCAAGAGTCTGTGGCGAAGGTCGGGTCCACCAGGGCTCCATATGCAGTCCCCTGCCTTCATAATCGTGCTTGATGCCTTATCACGCGAGTTTCAACTCCATGCTGATAATCTTATTATCATTGTTGACTGGCTGGAGGATCTTGATATTGAAAGAAGCCATAAAGGAGAAAGGGCTGAGGGTAAATGCAGAAAAAACAAAGGTCTGCGCTGTGTGTACTGCATCTACTGAAATTACTGAATGTATATTTGGTGTTGTTGTTTCCCTGTGATGATATATTGCATAAGTAAAGAAGGCACCATGCTAGCTAAACTAATTTTGTGTTTTCGCAATAGCAGAATCTAGGGTGAAGATTGACCAGTAAAATTATTTTAAGCTCCCCCCTCCTCCCATGGCTCCGCCTGCTGTCCGTTCTAAGACTAAGGTTCTGCTGTTGTTAATTCATTGTTTGTTGTTTCTCCTATTGTTAATGGTGGTTTAATGTTAGGTTATTGTCTTGTTTTGCTGTACTTTATGCCCTTCCTAGTTTTGCAATCATCTGGCTGGGGAAGAGAGAGTTGGTTGCTTTACATTTGTTGTTCTCTGACTGTCTTGTCGCTGTTATCGTTCTTAGACTCTTTCTCGCGGTGCCATGGGTTGGTAGGTTGTATGTGATTGTGGCATTTCCTGGTCATATTCACTTTTTTATGCAGCAGACTCCAAATACTGACACCGATTTCTGAGTGTAGGTGTGCACGTCTCATCCTGTTGCTGGCAGACTGCAGAGGGAAGGTCAGGTCTGACCTGATAAGCTGGAGATGGCATCTTGTTTCTGCTACCTAAAGGTGACATGCTTTTTGCTAGCTAAGGCTGCTAACTTGTGGTCACTACTGCTGTGATCTCCGCGTAGGTCAGTATGATGATTACTGTTCAATAACACTCCATTTCCACCTCATCATAAGCAAATAGTTGTAATGATGTTACTGACGGTCTGTACGCCCAGTGTCATCGCAAATAAAATAAATGCAAGCAAATATAAAGAAATCATAAAGTCGACAGGTTTAGATTCTGTTTATCGTTTCCGCCATTTTACGCCAACTCCAGTGCGGAATTTATCTTGCACCAGTTCGTTGTAGTAACCTCCGATGTTTTTACATTTATCAGTGTGCAAATGGCGATTTGACGCAATTATCGAATTGTGTGTCGATCCAACGTCATCGACGACGTCAATCAAAAAGTACTCCGTCATATTGACCTATTAAGGATTAAAATTCATATATAAGCTTGCACTGGATGATGAAAAACATTAGCTATTTTAATTTCCTCGGAAACATTAATCTAGCTAATTTATTCATCATCCAGTGCAAGTTTAAAATATGAATTTCAATCCATATATTCACATTCTATATTATCAATCAAATTTATTTAATTGTCCTTATAAAATAAAATATTTTATGTGTAACGGAGGTGTAGGAACAGTCAGGGAGCGAAACTCGTGTACATAGCGTCGTGGCGATACGTATTTTGACGTCGCGCAAACGTTGATAAACAAAGAAAGATATTGGCTGACGTTGGCGTAACTCCGCCTAGAGGTGCGGTCTAGATCACATGACTTTTCAATGTTTTGCATCGTGAAATGCAAGCAGCTAAAATGTTGGTTTCATCGAAGGCAACTGATATATGTGTACATGCATTGAGATAGACAACCCAGCAGGCACACATTGTTGACTCAACATAGATTCAACGTTGGTTAAACACCATGACGTTGAATCAATGTTGAATCAATATTGAGTCAACAATGTGTGCCTGCTGGGAACGTTTATCATGTCAACGTGCAACAATGCAGTTTATATGAGAGGTAACTAATAAACTACTTTAACATTCTACTTTACGTTGATTACACTCTTTCAAATGACTTGATCACAAAATATTACATCAAAAATTTGGATTAAACGAAACACCTATACCTATCTGTTCCGCCATCCTGTGTTGTCTGTTGCACTTCCTATGAAGAATGTTCCGGAGATCAGTACAGATGGTTAGTATGCTAAATATGCACGGATGCAGAAAAGTTTGTCACAGGGGGTCCAATTCTAAAAAAATCGGTTTTTTTTTTACCTGTTTTTGTTGATGAGGGGAGTGAGGATCCAAATACCAATAAAATAGGGCCCAACTTTGAATGCTGGCTTGGTAGCTTTCTGCTTTTCCAAGGGATCCGGATCAGTCTTTCTAAGAAACTCTATATTTTTGTGATTTTTTCAGGGGGATTCCAGACCCCCTGTCCCCCCTCGTGATTCACGCATGAGAAACGGACCAAATTGACATTTAACATTGAAGTGCCACAACAATATAATGACTTGAAAAGGTCAGTGATAAAATGTCGATGGAATTAATGTTACATTAACCTCTTTAGAAGGCATCTCTATTCATGGATGAAACATATTTCTGGTTCAGTTTACTCATGGTTTATTCTTTGATTGAACAACTCATGATCCCCCTCCCTTGCTCCCTTAGAATAATGCACTGGTCTCCCCAAATCCATGAAAAAATTCCTCAGCTCCTTTAAAGTAGTTGTTTTACTCCACAAACCCCTAAAACTAATTCAGCTTTTCCCCAAATCCCACACAATATAAGCAAATTCTCCCTAAAATGTATTTTTCTCTCCGTAGGATTAAAAACTACACAAGCTCATGACTTAATGTTAATTTTGCGTCATACATGTAAAGACAGGGCTTATCCATAGGATACATGACATATATTTATTTCAATGAAATACTTGATATAGCTTGGGGTTTTTTCCAACAGCTTAAACTAGATTTTTTTAAAACAAATTGAAAGCATTTACTTTTTGTAACCGTAAAAAGTATTTTTACAATTGCTATCACATACGCGTGTTTAGCTTCAGTTTCATCAAGCAAGTATATATCTGATAGTCCTCTTCAAAAGATTAATTTAAATCAGCTAGTTAACTTAGAGATAGTGCGTATGAAGCCCGGCCTGGTGTGGATTGACACTTGTGTATGGGGCATGCTCCCCTGGGAAAAAATGAAAAAAAATGGTGCAATCTGGTGCATTCTGAGTGTTCCATAGTAAGCTATTATCAACCTAAAAATCAACATCTTTAAGAATAATATTATCAACAACAACAAATATTATTCGTCACATTTTTTTTCTTCAACCAATCCAGAAGTGCATGTAAATAAATGATTACATTTGACAAGGGGGGGGGGTCTGGGGGCAGCCCAGAAGAAGCCGGTGAGTTTTTTTTTAAAAAAATAAAACAAAATGGAAGCTTTTCCTTTAGGGTGAGATTTTTTAAAATTATTTTTTTTTACTTTTCGGCAGGGCTTCCTAAATCCCCAAAAACTATGAGCTTGGTCCCTAGATCCCATAAAATAATTACCAGTGCCCTCCAGCTCCCTGAAAAGAAATAGCCGTTCTCCCCAGACCCCTAAAACCCCTGGGGGCCCACTCATGTCCCAGTCATATTGATTTCATAGGGTGCAGGAAAAGTGTGTTCTGATAGAAAAAACGTTCAGTGATTTGGCCGTGAGTGTTGTTGCAGTTTTGATTAAATCTCATGAACAGCATAATGATAACCGACTCTTCTGTTTTCAAATTATGTAAGTTGTTCTCTGTTTTAGATGCAATGCACTCACTTCTCCAGATATTTTGCGGTACTGTATGTTGATAGAATTTATATCTGCACATCACTATAGTGATGATACTTTTTATATATATTCTGGTCCTTCGGTTATATTGGTTTGTGGCAGAGAGCAGAATGCTGCTTAGCCTGTGCTAAGATGCATTATAGTTACACTTTCCGATGCGTCTGGTAAACAGAGCGATGCTATCGATTCTGCTGTTTTCAAATTTTATAGATGCTCTCCATTTCGGAAGGATTCGTATTAGACTGGCTTAATTTAGGCAAATAGATTTAGTTCGCATTTAGGCTCTCTAGCTTAAATGAGCCAGTGCACGATATTTCCAACAATGTGGTATGTGCGACCAGCAAAGTCTCAGATCAGCCTGCGCATACGCGCAGTCTGATCAGAGCCTTTGCTAGTCGCTTGTATAGTCTATGACTGTTAAGCTACTGAATGAACACAATTTGGAGTTCCTAAGCTTAAAAGAAGGCTGCAGAGGCTCGTCTGAGTATATGTAAAATGGACAGAAATCACATGTCATGGCTCATATAATTCATCTTCACAGAGGAGCTATCAAACGAGATTTAATGATTGTGATGAAACAACGAAAGGGGTCATAACCCGTTAAAGAAACCGACAGTTCAGCCACGAAAATTACACAGCTGTTGTCACTTTCGATTTATCAACATCATCTCCAGCAGAGTTGTTATTTGCTTATTTCTCTAGCAGAGCATGGTTTCCTAAATTTTCAGATACTCTGGTACACGTACAATATTTCGTAAGAGCCCATGGGTTTAGCGAGATGTGTTTGTTTTATATTTGTTGTTTTTGATGTTACAATTAGATATCAATTCAAAAATCGTCGTTTACAGTTTAACTTCGAGGATGCAAGTTGTCATGTAATCCAGTGGCGGATCCAGATGGGGTTCAGGGGGTTCGCTCGAACCCCCTCCCCGCCCCCCGTTTTTAAATATCCTATGAAAATGAAATAATTATGTCTCAATGAGACCAAATTATTTCATTTTCATGGGATATTTAAGAAAAATGAGATAAAAATAGAAAAGCAAAGCGACCCCCACACCTTTATACATATGAACCCCCTCTCCAGAAGTCCTGGATCCGCCCATGCATTCTCGTTGGCTAACAACAGATGCTGTTTTTTAATCTTTAACAAATCACTTCAAATTTTATGGAAATATAACATTTCGTATGGTCTAAAATAGAATAAAAAGTCGCAATTTACTGCTTTCAATTTATATATTCTAACGCCCTATTGGTTTTCAAGTCAACCTAAGTAGCTTTTTGTATGCTTATTGGTCTTGGAAATATGCACTGATTATATGAGCCGTGACACGTGGTTTCCAACAATGTGGTATTTTGACAAGTGTAGACTCAGACGAGCCTGTGCATCCTCCTTTTGAGCTTAGAAACTCCAAATGGTGTTTGGACAGTAGCTTAGAATTAATACAATATCCAAGCGACTAGCAAAGGCTCTGATCAGTCTGCGCGTATGCGCAGGCTGGTCTGAGCCTTTGCTGGTCGCACATACCACTTTGTTGGAAATCTAATGTCGCGGCTCAATTATGAGGTTTTCAGTATACAATTAAAGTAAAAATTTTGATATTTTTTTATTGCTTTTGTATATGTTGAAATGGAATCAGATACGTCATGAGTACATTCTTTCAATATATACATTATACACTGTTGTAAGCATAATAATTGATTGCTTTGCGATTGCTCACATGATACCTTATAAGTTCCGATCATGTGCACTGATTTATAAGATGATGTATCAATACACTAAGTAAACCTTAATTGTTTTGAGAGATTAACTGGGAAAACAACATATCAGTGCTAAAACAATTTTAGAGTAGCAATCGTATTACTAGAAGCATATTGTCAGATGAACCAAAGGTGGCCTTGATTTTTTCAAATGTTAATGTTTCTGCTAAATTATTAGTCACGCATACGAGATCAGTTAGAATAATGTGCATGTAAACCGATTTCCAAACATAAGTAAAGATTTTTAATACGAACGGATTGCACAATATGCAGCTGATATGCTGCGCAATGCAAACTTCATGTGGCTGCCTAGCCTCGAGGTTAAAAACTTTTTATGCTCAACTCAACTGAGCATGAAATTTATGTTAAAATATCATATATTTGAACATATTTTTGCGAGATAAATACAACATATGAGAGTTTGAAAGCAAAAGAAGTCTTTACTTTTCTGGATTTTAGTTTTTATCAGCAATTGAAATTTCATACTTAGTTGAGTTGAGTATGAAAAAAAGTTTTATAATCTCGGGGCCTGGCCAGAGGCAATAATCTTATGTGTTTTCAAAACCAATTAGGCCCGGTCTTATATAGAAAACATAGGAAGGAAATAATTAGGAAGGAAAATGAACCTTATACGTTTCCGAATGTACACCAGACTTTGTGGAAAGCAGTATTCCAATAATAAGATCAGACTTTTTCACGTGGCTCAATAAAGCCTATACTTAGCTATTGGAAAATTCATTTCCGTCCTACAAATCACAAGACGCAATTCGAGTACACTTCGATTGCTTCTTAAATGACATCGGGATTGTGAATCAATAAAATACACCGTCTGATTAGATAGTAACGCTCAGCCTTTATCCTTAGTATGTATTCTTCTTTAAGCAATATTATAAAGGTATTAACACTTTCGCTGCCAATTTTATAAGACGAAACAGCGTTTTCTAGGATTTTACAACCGTGAAAATGAAATCTGAGCTCACCATATGTTTAAAATTCACAAATATATAGCTAAACCGATAAAACGTACAGTAGAACTTCAATGGCTCGAACTCTGATGGCCCATTCACCTTGGCTGGCTAGAACTATAGTTATAGTGTCTACATGTCATTTTATACGTAATTCACCCTGGATGGCTCGAACTACCCTTGGCTTTAACTATTTTTCATGGTCCCAAGCCTGTTCGAACCATTGAAGTTCTACTGAAGTTTAATGCCGTTGGTCTTACCAATTTAACGGACCCTAAAGTCGCTTACTGACGTCTTCAAAGACCACATTATGAAGAATTACAAAATTTCAAACTCATGGCACAATAATTAAAAACAAGATTTATATTGTGTGTGTTTTTTTTTTTTTTTTTTTTTTTTTTTTAATTATGGGGCTATATAAATGATATCACCCCATAGGGTGAGGCTGTCCAAGAAATATAGTTTGAACAAAACGAATTGTTCAATGTCATGCCTTGAAGGGACAGAGCTTGTGAGTACATTCTGGGGTTCATGGAATAACAGGGTGTAGAAAATTCTCTTCAAATCAATGTCCATCGTGATGGTGCTTTAAAACCAGTAAACGCATTTGTATTCACGTTCAATACAGCGGTTTTACCAACAATTGTAAAATAGCCTTTTATGAGCCAAATCTACATACCAAAACTACTTCGATGTGATCGGTGTCAAGTGTTTGGTCACCACGAGAACAAGTGTGGTAGACACGCTGCATGCGTCTACTGTGGTGAACTTAAGCATTGCCCATCTGGCCAGTGTCAAAGACAAACCAAATGTGTCAACTATTTAGTGGATCATCCTGCAATCTAGTAACAATGCGAAGTTTGGAGGAAAGAAAAAATTCTCAAAATCAGATAAGAGCAGAATATTTAAATTCCTTATGCCCATATTGAACAGTACGAACAATTTTTACGCAACAAGAAAATATATCAAGTGCAGTAAACCCTAGAAGTTGAAACAGAACTAAACAGACCGAGGACAGTTGTAGTTAAACAGAAGATATTTCACATACATGTATCACACAACAAACAAAACACCAGAGAAAAAACATGAAGAAAAAAACAAAGAAAAAACAACAAGAAAAAAAGAAAAGAATCTCTTTGTCCGTCATCACCTTTAAGGAAGAAAGACAAGGTTGGGCGGTCCAAACCACCCCCGGGTTGATCGGTTAAAACCGCCCCAGTCAATAAGCCCAAAAGTGGTCAATACTGGTCGATACGAATCTGGGTGGTCGATTGAAAATTTTTAATGGTCGACTGGTCGTTTTAGTGCTGGACTGTAATATTAGGTCAGGCTTTATGTTCTGTTTATTAAAAAAATGAACTGTTTCGTCCCTGCCAAGGGTACTCATCAGGTGGCTTACGGCTACCACTACAGTTTTTTTTTACATTTCTTTTTTTAATCTTTTTCTTTCTTTTTTCTTTATCTTTATCATTTTCATGTTTAATGTGTGAAAATATATCATGATATCAGACATTTCTATCACTTTAATAAGATTTTTCTGCTTAAGCACAGCAAAAACTTTTTGACTTATAGTGTTATAAGCTTATAACTTTTACAAACAGTTTGGACTCAGATCAGGCCCAACAAAATTTAGCACACTTTAGAACAAAAAACTTAATAGCACATTTTTGTATATCAATGTCAGCTCTTTCTACCAGTCAATATCTCCCTTGCCACGAAGGAAACGGTAACAGAACACAAGCTTAGCTGCTTTTTGAAGTCCAAGTCTATTTCGTAGTTTGGTTTTTATCACTCCAAAGCTTGAAAACGCCCGCTCTATGGAAGCTGAACTTGAAGGCATGGCTGGAAGATTCATTGCTAATTTACAAATAGTCTTGTTCACTGTGTTTGAACGTTTTACAGAGGACCACCACACTTTTGGCTAAGTCTTAGTTATCACTGATTCATGCAATAAGGCTTTAGGTAGAGTCACAGAATCTGTCATAAAGTCAAACAAATCACGCACAGAATCAGGGCTACGTTCCAACATCTTTTCTTGAACACTATTCACATTACTGGAATCAAGCTTCTTGCCTCTGTTTATAGGGTGTAGAAGACTAGCTAAGTTAGCGATCTGGCGTCACAGCTTGTCGAAACCGATGACTAACTTTCTCACTGTAAGGCTTTAGATCAGGTGATTGGAGCAAGTCAAGCCACACTTCACAGGCGTCAGCTATAGTGTCTGAATCAGACTGAAGCTTGTCGAGGGCTGATGCAATAGGCTAGAGTTGACATTGAAGATTCTTCACTTCATTGAACGGTCCAACATTATGAATGATATTGCGAATTCTAGTGTCTCTAAGATCCTCATTTTGGGCCACAATCAGCATCATGTATGGTCGGTTTCTAACAAAAGTCTCAATACACTTATAAGTTGACTGTTCCATCTGGTCTCTGCTGGTAGTTGTGGTTTCACAGAGCCTATAATTTCACTGAGTAAAGCACCTTGCACATGGTGGTTTCTGAAGTATTTATTCACTTCGACAACTTGGTTGATGACTTGAGATGGGGTGATGTCTTGTCCCAGTAGGTTACGCAAATGAGCTGAACAACCATATGCAGTCAGATCAGGGTCAGCTTCTTTAAAATTCTGATTCATCACTTCCATCTTCTTTTCATTGTCAGTAACCACACCAGTAACTTTGCAGTCGTACAACTCTATGGAATGTTAGGCCCTAGATGTGCAGTAGGATGCAGTCTTCCTGTTTGTACCAGTGTCAATAGCTGATAAGAAGAAGGCAGAACCATCACAGTGCAGGATACCACTCCAGCCATCTTTCATCATCACAACTTCTTTACCCTGTAACTGTGTCTTCATTGAGGTTGTCAAATTCTCATGGGTTCTGTCAAGAAGAGAGCCACCAATGTCTTTTTGGTGATGAGGCTGATAGACTTGTCGAAGCATCTCAATTGTTTGTCGCCACACAGGATGGTCAGCAATGATGGATGGTAGATTACAGGCATAAAATAGTTTGGCTTTTTGCTTGTCTAGTTGCTCCCACATGTTGGCATCTGTTGAAATTCCAAAGCTGCGGACATTTCGCTGTTGAAGCTTAGGTTTCTTTGAAAGTAGCTGTTCATTGATGTATGTGGACTGCGCAGGCTTAGTTGGTTCAGTGGTTGTTCCAGCAGTCTGTTCAAAAGGTCTTTTAACAGGTTTTGATTTGTTTTTGTTTTTCATCAGTTCGGGACGCTTTTCACGGTGTGATTTGAGTCTCAAGACCTTAGCACTGACTTCTGCATTACAGTCCAGGCACCTAACACTTCCTTTTTTTCATCATCATGAGCAGAATAGAATAACCATACAGGGTCCTTTTGCTTCATTTTGAGACAATAACTTTTATGATTTTATTACACTAGTTAATTATTAACTTAACTGATAACAGCAGATAGCAGAATGACCACACTTTCACACCTCAATAAAAACACAGATGCTACTGAATTAACCAATGCATTTTAAGATCAGTGATTGGATAGGGCTTATAAACTGGACACACCTTCTTCAGTCTGAGAGACATGACCAGTATTTTGACAGATTTGTTTGCTCTGGGGTAATTAAAGTTAAAATTGACTCCTTGATATTGTGTTCAAAAGTTAGTGTTTTCTTTACAATTTTCACACCTTTGTCTTTTCAGTAAAGAAGCGAGTCCACGACGGTGGGTCAGGCCTCAGACTCTATGACGGCTCTGACGTAAAGCTTTAATCGGTGGGTTGGTTCCTGATGCTTATCTGTAGCTGGACCCACCGTGGCTCAACATGAGGTTTTCTTAAGCTCTGACTATCTGTGAGTCATGAGCCATTTTCTTTGTTTCATCATGGTGTGTTAATTTGATTAGAGTGTTTCTCCATGATGATACATTGCATTAGTTAGAAGGCCTCTATGCGAGCTGAACATGTCTTGTATTTCTACAGCAGCAGAATCTAGGGCGAAGATTTGGTACCTGTAAAAAGCATTTAAGCCCCCCCCCCCCCCCCCGATGGCTTAGACTGCTGTCCGTTCTAAGGCGGTGGTTCTGCTGTGTTGACCTTTTGTTTATTGTAACTCCCATTGTGGGAGTCTGCAATAGTTCTATGTTTTGTTGTACGTTACTTTATGTCCATTATAGTATTGCAATCATCTTGATGGGAAAGAGAGAGCTGGTTGCTTTGCTTAATTTGTCTTCCTGGTGTCTCGTGATGGTTGAGTGGCTCTTCCTCGCGGTGCCATGGGGTTGTCTGCGGTTTGTGATTGTGGTATTTCCTGATCATACTCACTTACTATTTTTGCATTTTAACTTATAGAGCATGACTAATTTAAACGTAATGACCTTTTTGAAGTATTGGTTGATTTTTTTGTACTTTCTTTCAATTACCTGCAATAATTTTTGACAAGTCACTGATTTAAATAATTTTATAATTATGAAAAAGCTACTTTTAAAATTTATTTATTTTCATTCAATTAACTTACATTAAGTTCAAAAATAGCAAGTGAGTATGAACAGGAAATACCACAATCAAACACTGCAGACAACCCCGTGGCACCGCGAGGAAGAGCCGCTCAAGTCTTTAATCTGAACTGAAAGTTGCGGTAATGATTTAGCCTGATTGAGTCTGAAGATCTTGATCTATTAACATTTCATTTTTGTATTTTTACGGCCTATTAACATTTCATTTTTGTATTTTTACGGCCTATTAAATACATTTCTGAACAATACCAATTCATGAAACACATTTTCAATTAAGTCTGTATAATCTTATAAATATTAAAACTATTAGAGTCCAGTAAAATGGGATAAGATATGCTAAGTACCTTCACATCGACCATGATTTTTCAATCCACCAATCGACCACCAATCGACCAGTAATGACCTGTTAAAACCAGTAATGACCACTGGTCTGGTCAATATGCATATTGACCGGTCGATTGCCAACCTTGAAGAAAGATGATGAAAGGAAGGAAAAAGTGAAAAAAAAAACTTAAAAAGCAAAATAAAAGGGAAAGACAGCAACAGTGTGAGAAAGAAAAAAAGCACAAAAACCTTAAAAAGAGTCCACTTTCTGCGTTTCATAACGATGAGGAAGCTGATATGAAAGAGGATTATGTGGTTTTCACTGACTCGTCGTTACATTATCACCATCTACTGTCCTGCCAGCCAAGAGTGACAGTGACGTCATGTTTTGTTTGCAAAGTTATCAGGGACTTATATTCGATAGATCACTTGTGTAATTATCCTATCCACAGGATAGGATTAATACACGAGTGATCTATCGGTTTGCATTTGCTCAAGAGGAGTGTACAATGTAACGTTTTACTTAAAAATTGTAAACTAAATATTACGTCACTGTCACTCTTGATTGGCACGACAGTAGACACACACTCTTACATTTACCTTTGGCTAAAATAATGAACGTTTTCAATTGATTCATTTTTGCCCATTTTAATATTGTTTTCAAGTTTGGATATTTTTAGAATTATACAATGGAATTGACGAGTTTTGAAACCTAATTATGAAGAAATATCGATATTGCTTTCTGAATATAAATCCTCCTTATTTTGTTCCATGAAGCATTTCTGAAACCAGAAGATAGCATTTCGTTACAAAAAGGGTTAAAGCGATGTGATGATGTGTGAAGCTCTCCATTATCTTTTGGACAATATATTTATAAGATTTGTCTCGAAATTATATGCTAGCTGCAGATTTGTTTAGTTATGTTGTATCGGTCAGACAATAATCAAACTCATATTATTGAAGCTTTTAACTCCACCTACAGATATTTAGATGACTCACTTAATATTGATAATCCTTAGCTTATAAGCTAATATTGATAATCCTTATTTTCAACAAATGGTAGGTCAGATATATCCCACCGAACTTCAGCAAATTCTTTTAATGCTGAAGCCCCGCTTTTGGACTTGGACTTGTGCATAACGAATGGCATAGTTTCATCTAAGATTTATGATAAACAGGATGATTTTAAATTTTGAAATAGTAAATTTCACATTTCTAAATGGAGATGTTCCTCGCTCCCCTTCCAATGGTGTATATATTTCGCAGCTTACTCGTTATGCGAGAGTGTGTTCTAATGTTGATGACTTCAACACTATATACCTAGTTTTGACTGTTATTTAAAAAAGGTTATAGATTCAAAAAGCATTTCCTAAATTTTACCACAGACACTCTTAGTTTTGATTGTTAAATACAACATTGGTTTAACATTTCTTCTTCTGCAACGGGGCATATCAGAACCTATTTTTACGGTGATTTAGTCTATAAATTTAAAAGAATTGTAAGAAAACCAATTTTAGTGATCAATGCAAAAAGATTATCAAACATTATAAAAAAAGTTGGATATAAAGTGGATATCATGCGATAGTCTGCATGCCTGGTTTTAAACCAAATTACAGTTTATAGCTATGGTTTCTCTTTAATTGCACGACGGTGGGTCAGGCCTCAGACTCATTACGGCTCTGACATAAGGCTTTAATTGGTAGGTTGGTGCCAGATGCTTGGCTGTAGCTTTGACTATCTGTGAGTCGTGAGCCCTTTTCTTTGTTTCATCATAGTGCGTTAATTTGATTATATTGTTTCTCTATGGTGATACATTACAATAGTTAGCGAGCTAAATATTTTGTGCTTCAACAACAGCAGAATCTAGGGCGAAGATTTGGTACCAGTAAAATGCATTTAAGCCCCCAGTGGCTTTTGCTGCTGTCCGTTCTAAATCCGTGGTTCTGTTGTTTTGATTCGTTCTTGATTGTTACTCCCATTGTGGGATTTTGCAATCATCTTGATTGGGAAGAGAGTGCTGGTTGTTTTGCTTTGTTCGTCTTCCTGGAGTGTTGTTTGGCTCTTTTTCACAATGCCAAGGATTTGTCTGCAGTTTGTGATTATGATATTTCCTGATCATACTCACTTATTATTTTAAATAGTAATAACTATGTTCGTACTGATGTTTGAGGCCTTCTGGTGGTACCACAATAGCATCTATCCCACAAAGAAAGATAGATTTACAAGAAGATATTCAATCAACTGCTATTTCCGTCACTCTTGATGAAGAAATAACCATATGTTCTGTTTAAATTCCTCCACCATTTTCTCTTAATTCCCTTCACTTGGACTTCAACAGCTTCCTTCTCTGTATATCATATTAGATGGCTTCAATGGTCGCATCAATCTCTGGGGAAATAAGATTAACTTAAAGCTTCTTCGCGAAGAATAACATATGTATTATGACACTTATCTTCCTCCAGGAACGAATGCTTATAGGTATTTTTCATTTTGTCATCCATCGCTGTTTCTTGAATGTCTGTATGTGAAGACCATCATAATAGTGATCACTTTCCTATGAGTATTGATTAGACTCATTTCACCACGGTGGATCACAATCCGAAGTGGAAGTTTTATAAAGCCAACTGGGATCTATTTCGTACTCTATGCACTGGTAAATTGATACCTGTAAAATTCTAAAACTCTTCTGATCATTTGTCTGATTTCACTTTATCTCTTATTGAGGCCTTCTTGTAGACAGGACCCGAGGTTATAAAACTTAAGTTCATTCTCAAACTCAAAATAAAGAGCAATTATTGGCTGCTTGCGGACACGTGTCCGCAAGCAACCAATCGTTGTGCTTTATTTCGAGTTTGAGACTGTACTCAAGTTTTTTTTTAACCTTAGGGCCAGAATTCCTTCTTGAGTTATCATAATTATTAGCCAGGCAAAAAGGAGCCAACTCGGACTTGCACAGTGCAGTCTGCAAGAAAGCTTTTATTTAATCTCGTACCTCGTTTTTCCTCGTAGTCCTAATTTATGGATATCTTTTAAAATACCGTATTTCCTAGTAATATCAAATGCATTTTCCAAATCGAAAGAACACAGCACATACTTGTTATTTCTTTAGTAAAGCATCAAATATGACAGTTTCTGCTCTAACTTACTGGGGTCAAGTCTGAACCCAGACTGCAAACGCGCTATACATGTATTAGATTTTCAAAACCAAGTAAGTATTTTTGTTATCATTCCTTCAAGTGTTTTACAAAGACAACTTGTGAGTGCCATATGTCTATTATTGTTTGGTTTCACAGGATCTTTACCAGGTTTCGGAATAGGAAATATTTTTGCCAATCTCCAACTTTCTGGAAACTTACCAATAGGCTAAATAGTATTTAATATTGCCAAACAAAGGTCATGTGAATGGTTTGGAAAGGAGCATTTGATAACAGGTCTCATCAGGACCAATCGAGGATTCAAATTATATTATACTACTATTTCATCTAAATTGAACTTAACTTTGTTGTTATCTTCATAGTTTCAAAATTTTAGAATTTAATATTCTTGCTCTTTCCAATCTTTTGGAACGATTCAAAGTAATTGCGGGATTCATTATGACGAGTTATTGCTCCTAAAGTATCAATAATGTCTGCTTTTTTTGTTGCTTTACAGTCAGCACTTAATCTGTTAAAATGAGTATAGTTGGTGAATTTGTTTCTCCAGAGATTTTTCTAATCATATCCCAAACTTTTAATGTGTGTTGTATGAGTGATTTTTGAAACGTAGGATCTACATGACTTACGCTTTAAAATTCTGATTGTCCTGTTGGATTTATCTCGAAATTATGAAATCATAATCAAATTTATCAAATTTGGAGACCTTTTGAATTGTGATAGAGCTTGC
The DNA here is from genome assembly GCA_964019695.1 of Loripinus fragilis. Classification (NCBI taxonomy): domain Eukaryota; kingdom Metazoa; phylum Mollusca; class Bivalvia; order Lucinida; family Lucinidae; genus Loripinus; species Loripinus fragilis. The sequence goes on along the minus strand of OZ026520.1, from coordinate 60,787,964 downwards.
TTGCGTTGTTTAATAGCTTATTTACAGTCTCATTGTAACATGGATTACTTTCCGTTGGAATTGTTGAAGTTTAAGGACTATATACTTAAGTGATTTCAAAGACCTACAAAAAATAAATGGCAGAATGATTTCGCCTTTTCGCGAGGCTATTTTTTGCTATGTTGGGCGGATGTGCGTTTGTTGCGCATTTACGCATAAGATACGTATCAGAATCTTATGAGCTCAGCTGACACCAATATATGCCTGTCTCAAAAACACTCAAGGTAGTAAGTTAAAAGTACAAGGGATACAACTTGTATTGACTACATGCCAACCGACCAACGGTTAAGCTGTGCGCAGTTTGCAGTTCGGATCAGTGTCAACTCTACAAATTTCTTGCTGGCATTCGTGCATAGCTCATTGTGCAAAGCAAAACAATAGTCACTATCTCAGTCGTCTGCCGTAATTGTTTAGTTTGCCAATTTGGTTGGACAACGTGGACCCGGATCAGATTGCGCCAGTTGGAGCAATTTAATCTGGGTCCACAATGTTTACATCTTTTGCCTGCCTACATTAGCATATTATATTACCAAGTCATACAGAGGACGGCTTGGGAGGGGACCCTTTTGATGCATTCTTTTCTACTAATTTATTTATTATATTTAGCTGGTGCTTCACAAGTAAACTCTTTGCACGCTCGGAAATCTATCAAGTTTTTGCTTCTTATGTTGCTCATTATGCGGCCTGCTGCATTTTTCAGGCTAAACACCATCAGGAAATTCTTTCGTGAACAGGTCTGGATATAGATCAGGTTCTTCGTGTGATGGAGGCCTGATCTGGATCGAAACCGTTTGCAAATGTTATCTGAAGAAAATAGTGACAAACTATCCTCTTGAAAAATGAAAGTGCCGACAAAAAAAAAAAAAAGGAAAGTTTGAGTCGTAAATATTTGAAAATATGACTGGTAGGATTATTTTCATTATATTTATGGATTTCTCGCATACTCAGTGAAGCAAGTAACACTCCTCAAACCTCCGAGTAAGAATTTCCGAGGCTTGGACATATGTTTTTCTATGTCTTTTTTGTATTTTCTCATTGTATCTGTTTATCAATGCTCCATGGGGAATCTTGCATTTTATATATTTGTACTAACTTTAGTAAAACTAAACTTTGTCCTGAATACATGTACACCATTGTCATTGTACTCGCATCCAGCAAATACTTTCGTGCCATTGTTGACAACATAACATAATGAGTGTTGATATTGATACATCTAGGGTGCGAATAGATTTACATTATTGTCGACAGACTAAGGCTAAAGGCATAAAACGACTTTCTGTCTTTGAACTTCTAATCGTTCTATCTTTGCTACTTTTAAAATGTGGTGATGTTGAAACAAATCTAGGCCCTGATATAGACATTTCTCTGTCTTCTGCAAATTCTTCCTCTGTAACTGACACAGAGAAAGAGATTATTAAAAGCAAGTTTTCAATTGTTCATTATAACGTCCAAATTCTAGTTAATAAGGTACAACTGATTGAAGGAGAATTACATGACTTTGATGTTATATGTCTGACTGAAACTTGGCTTGATATGCGTACTCTCAATGATGATTTAAAACTAAATGGTTTCAGAGTCCCATATAGACGTGATCGTCCAGGTGATAACCACGGAGGAATTTGTGTTTATGTCAAGAAATCAATTTATTCCCAACATAGGCCCGATCTGGAAGTCAATGATGTTGAATGCCTGTGGATCAAGATATGTACTAAACACAGGAAATTTCTCCTAGGTACCTTTTATAGACCCCCTAATTCTCCACCTGGTTCTATGTTATCAATTGAAACTTCTATTGGTCTTGCTTTTGACACAACAATCAACGATGCCATTGTTGTTGGCGACTTCAACTTAGATATGCAAAAACTTACTTCAAGTAGGAAAATTGAAACTTTGTGTCAGATGTACAATCTCTCTAATATAATTTCTGAACCTACACATTTCACAGAATCATCATCTTCTTTAATTGATCTCTTTTTGGTAACAAACAAAAATCACATACTTCTTAGTGGTGATGGCGAACCACTCCTTGATCAAAATATTAGGTTTCTTTGCCCAATATATTGTGTACTTAACCTTGATAAAATTATTACCCACGAATATGAAAGAGAAATTCGGCTGCATGATAAGGGATATTACAATTCGCTGACAAATGAGTTTTATAACACCAATTGGGATACATTTAAGAGCAATTATATCGACATATACACGTCAAATATTACAAAACATATCATTAATACAGCTAAAAGCATATTCCAAATAAAATAGTTAAAATTAGACAATCTGATCCAAAATGGTTAAATAGTAATATAAAAAGAGTACTGAGAAAGAAAAAACGGCTGTATGATAAATTTAAAAGCACAGGTAGAATAGTTGATCGTGAAAACTATAAAAACTACAGAAACTTTGTTACAAATGAAATCAGGAAATCCAAAAGAGCAGAACGTGATAAATTAGTTGAAAAACTCAAATCAAACAATAACTCACCAAAAGACTGGTGGAAGACATTAAAAGGGTTTATTAAGCCTCTCAGGCCCAATACCACCACTTTGCAAAGATGGAACAACATATGAGGAAAATATTGACAAAGCTAATTTGCTTAATGATTATTTATCTAGTCAGACAGCCCTTGATGAAAGCCAATCTACTCCCCCCCCCCCCCATTTATTTCAAGAAATAGACACACACTGGAATCAATACATACAAATCCACACGAAGTAGAAGAAACTTTAAATTCACTTTCAGTGGGTAAAGCTGCAGGCCCTGATTGTATCAACAATAGATTTCTGAAACAACTTTCAAAACCATTGTCCAACCCCTTAAGTGACCTATTCAATTCTTCTTTAGCACATGGTAAAGTTCCAACTACTTGGAAAAAGGCCAATATCACACCTATATTTAAAAGAATGACCCATCAGAAATATCAAATTATCGACCAATTTCACTTCTAGATACGATAGGCAAAGTAATGGAAAAAATTGTTCATAAACATGTTTTTAATTTTTTCAAAGACAACAATGTTACAACAACTTTACAGTCTGGTTTTGTACCTGGCAATTCAACTACCAATCAACTTCTGGACATATATAATACGTTCTGCAAAGCACTTGACGAGGGCAGAGAGGTTCGTGCTGTGTTTTGTGATGTTAGCAAAGCCTTTGATAGAGTTTGGCACAAAGGCTTACTATTCAAGCTTAATTATGTTGGAATCAATGGTACACTGCTACAATGGTTTACTAATTATCTCAAAGACAGAAAACAACGTGTTGTTCTACCAGAGGTCTCGTCTGACTGGCGTTTTATAAAGGCTGGTGTGCGACAGGGATCTATTATTGGACCTTTATTGTTCTTAGTGTTCATTAAAGATATTGTAGAAGAAATAAACTCATCTATCAGGCTTTTTTGCCGATGATACCTGTCTTTACATAATTGTTGATGATCCTCTTGACGCTGCCATCAAATTAAATGCTGACCTTTCAAGAATCGATATGTGGGCTTCCATGTGGCTTGTAACCTTTAATCCTTTCAAATCTGAATCATTGATCTTTTCCAGGAAAGTAAATAAACCATACCACCCACCTATTTATATGAACTATCAGCAAGTTAATGAAGTAAACTCGCATAAACACCTATCTGTCTAGAGATTGTACATGGCACGAACATATCGAGCACATAAAGGCCAAGGCCTGGCAAAGAATACACGTCATGCGTCGTCTGAAATTAATTCTAGACAGAAAATTATTTCGCGTTCATTAGACCCCTTCTCAAATATGCTGATGTTGTCTGGGACAAATGCTCAAAGTATGAATCCAACGAGCTTGAAAAAATTCCAAACGAAGCTGCACGCATTGTGACAGGTGCCACTAAATTAGTGTCCATTGATGCTCTACTTACTGAAACACGTTGGGAAACTCTTTCATCGCGACGAACAAAGCACAAGCTCACACTCTTTTATAAAATGAAAAATAATCTGTGTCCACCTTACCTTGCTAGCTTAGTTCCAAATACGTAAGAGACGTTTCAAGGTACAACTTAAGAAATGTCCAACACTCGCAAACTGTACATGCAAATACACAGCTTTACTTCAACGCGTTCCTTCCATCTGTTATCAGAGAATGGAATGCGTTTCACAAACCATAAGAGAATTGAGCTCCATGGATTGCTTTGCCAATCAATTAAATTCTGATATCATCCCACCTCAAATGGCATATGTATTCTCCAACACAGTTATTACCATGGACAGTAAACATCTCCTAACCCTGTGGAGGTTGGTACCATGTATTATTTTGTTGTTGTTGTATTTATTTTATTGTCTGTAATGAGTACAGTTAATGTCGCTTTTTCTAATCAGAGACATTTTGTGTATGTTTGGGACAAGCGCTACATTTATCTGTATACATTGGTTTACGTGACTAAATTATTCTTAAGTTTAATGGCATAAAATTTGTAATTGCTGTTACATATCACAGTTACCATTTAGCGCATATTCGTCTAAAGGGGTACAGTTCACAAAAGTCAATAGACTTTCTTCTGAATCCCTTTTGTATAAAACTTGAAACTATTCATTTTAGTGCTTGTAATTTTTGCTATTGTGTATTTATACAAAGAAATAAAGTTTAAACCAAAAAAATTGCATCGGTGAAGTTTCGCAAAAATAACACCATGACGGAAATTTCTGAACCATATCTACAAATGCTTGCTCCTATACATAACCAAGGCCTTCGATAATTAGCTGTGGGAGCGTTTAGAACTTCTTATGCTAGCCTGTTTGTTGAAGCAGATGTACTATCATTTTATTTACGCAAAGATGAATATTCTCTACATTATTCTATAAGACTTGCTGCTAACCAATTAAATCATGCTCATGTATACGTATAGACTTTGAAAACGCATCACCCAGATTAAATCTAATATTTCACAAACTCTGAGAATGTCAGTGAGATAATTGTTATTGCATATCATAGTCTGACCAGCTTGTAGTGTGTCCTAGAAAATTAATGGTTGTAAATTTACTTTAAGGTATTGGAAAAGTGTCCGTTTTAAGACAGGGGTGGTCGATTTTGAAGGACACAAATTCAGCTGCAAGTTAAAACGCGTTAGTTTTGATTCCTGACTCAATAGTTGGCCATCCAGAGCCTGAAAAAAAAATTCTGTTGGCATTTTTGAGTACATTTTGGCATCCATGCTCAAAGTGTATCTTGATGTGTTTTAAGAAGGATAGGGGTGGATGCCAAGTCTGGGAATGCCCAAAAGTCCCAGAATTAGGTCAAAGGTCAACTGAGTGCAAATTTTTGAATATACGTCAGATTTAAGCGTTTTTATCAATTAGCTATCCAAAATTATGATTAAAAGTAATGCAAAATCTCTTTTGGATAGTACAGCCATGCTATATAAACAAACAGCATCATCAAGGCATGATGTATGTTTGGATCAAAGGTCATTTAAGTGCAAAATTGGTGAAAATTGTAGCAATATTTTATTTATATAGGGGCAAAATTCAAATTTTAAGTTCCCTTCTACCCTAATGGAAGAATTTTTTTATTGCTATCCTGCTAGGTGTGTGTCTATCATGTTTGGAAAGCAATGATTTACTAAGTTTCTGGCGGTCAAATATTCATAATAGACATGTAAAGTACGTTACTGTATAAAATTGATTAAAATGTAATACAACTAAGAATAACCATTTCATTTTAAAGAAATAATTTCTTTTGCTTAATGCTTTGTATGAATACGTCATTTTATGCAATTATCTATCCTTTTTAACATAAGATGTGTTAAGTTGTTACTTATGTTACATTTTACCATCTGAAATTGAGTCATTTCTAAAAGGTATATGTTCCTAGCTACAGCTTTCATGAAGGACTTGGCCATGATCTCATGCTTATAGGAATCAAATATTTTTTCCCATTTCACACATTTGTTGTGTTTGTTCCCATCTATGAGTAATTGTAAAACACTTTTAACAAGGCCACTACCTGCTAATTGCATATACTTAGCATAGCTTCGTGAAAACACAACGACCAAGCCTCCTTTCATAAAACATCAGGCGTGTTGAAACTATGATAGAATATGGTAAATACCATATACTGGGAGGAATATATCCTCACATTGGTCTTCACATCGGCCTGTTAGCAAATGGTAACATACATAACATAAAGCTAATATATAGGTACATTTCAAATAATGACGATCCAGTGAAAACATTGTTAACTTTTTGTGGGGTATATCATGGAAATAGCCCTGATATTAAGGGTAATCCTCCATATAACTTTTAACATTTAATTGTAGGGCTGTCCTTTCATTTGCACATATTAATGAAATGATTTTGATCCAAAAGCAGCCTTTCTTTGAAATCAGACTGCATGTGTACACGTATTCATCCATATGTAGAAGCAGTATAGATATGATATCAAAGGTAACCTCTAATTTTAAGATACCATTAAATATATATCTATGTCTTTCACAGCGCAACTTTTTATACATTATAATTGTTTCAGTGTCGATAAAATCAATTCTAAGTATCAGTATTAAACATATTTTGCTCATTATTTTTTGCAATGATGATAGAGATTTAAGGCTATGAGGTTATTGGCGTTTGTTTCTTTATGATATTCTGTTTAACTGTAAAATGCCAATGCAAGTTTTATTACAAATTAAATTTCCCCCAAACAGATGTCTGGTGACTTCTTGGGAACACAGGCATTCACAATATTGGAGCATCTGATGATTTGATTGTGTCCATAGTTTTCCATCAGTTTGGGGCCATTTCTTAGTATTTAAAGTAAATCTGTCCTGAAATGGTTATCTAATATGTACACTTACTAGCATAATCAATTGGTTTAACATCTCCGATTTGCTTGATGTAGAAAAAGATCCTTAGGTAGTTAAGTCGCCTGTTCTTGTGTAGAATCTATCTGTTAACCATGACAATTTGCTAAAACAGGGATTGATTGCATATAGGGTAGGTGACTTACATTAATGTATACATCTACTGCTCGTAGATACAAGTGCAATATATCAGATTGGATAGCACTTGTAACTGGTAACATACTCCAAATGTGTTGTTTTAATATGGCATTACTCTTGAAATAAAACTGAACTACTTTCCTTTCACTATATACAAGACAGTCCTCAACAGTGTTAGTCTTTACAAATATCTACAAGGAAATAGGTACAAGAGTGAGCAAGTTATGCTTAAAATGCTTTCTGCAAGCTGTTGTCAGCAACGTTGTTCACATTTTCGATGGTTTTGCATATATTTAAGACTATCACAATAAGCCTGATTTAGTAAACCTTTTAAAACCAACAAACAGACCATAACTCATTTGTCATAGGACATATATAAAACATGTACTAGGGTTACAAATAGCTCAACAAAATCAAATAGTGCATAAACAAAACTAAAAACAAACTACCTTGTGAATAAGACGCATAGAAATCAGCTGCGTGTTTCACTACTTTTTCAACATTCAGTTTAATCTGTGAGTTTCAGAGATGCAAACCATACTAGTGAATTTTAGGAGTCATGTTTTTGTTTTATGCTTCAGAATAAAACAGTCAAGTGATCTTTAAAATAAAGTATCACTAACGTTCGAATGATTTGTTGTTTATGCTACCATGAAATATGTTCAGATGTTTTACACGACTGCTACATGGCTCAGTTAACCTTACCTCAACCTACCTTAGTCTAAGATAATTAACAAGCAGAATAGTTTCTATCAGAATTGCTGCAGGATATAATAAGATAATCATCATTACAGTATGATATGAAATCTAGTTCAACAAAACATAGAAGATTTTAATGGGGACAGATGATAAATTTATTTTATAATGTAATTGTCAACAGTGAAAAGTGAAAATTAAAATAATTCAGCATACAAGGAAATTCTTTAATACTAGATCTATGTATCATCCTATATTTGGACATAAACCATGCTGGTTCTGTACTAGAAAAGCTTTGGTTGAAGTTATATTTGCAATCTTCAAAAACCTATACCTGCTCTAGAAGATACTCAGCACTACCCCTGCCTTAATTCCTGCCTTTCCACTAGATGTATGAAATATTGCTATGCTTTTTAAGTAAATTATTGATATTAAGTCAATATTTAAATCATTATGTAGATTGCATGTTTATCGTTATGTACCATTGGTAGAAGTTTGAAAATTGCAATATGAATGTAAAAGAACCAAACAAATTGCAAAACGTAATTGCGTAAGACCAGGAAATGCCACATTCACATATTGCAGACAAGCCCATGGCACTTTTTTAAGATTAGTCTTCTATAGAATAAAATGTGTGTAGTATATGTAAGCGAATTGGAGAGAGCAGACCCAAATTTTATATAAGCCTAACAACAATTTACTACCTTTATCCATTTATGTAAGGCATCTTTTGTTACCTACGTTACCTCATTAATATATGTGCAGCAATTTAAGATCCATGATTGTTAATATAGTTATATTTTGATTTCATTATGAAAGATATTTCGCCAATTCCAATGCAAGGTAAATAGAAAAATGAATCTGTAAGCAGCTATGCATTACATGCTGGAGCCGGTACAATTATATACTAATTAGCATATTTAAATGTTTACTTGATTTCACTTCATTGCAAGTTAAAAGTTATAGACAATTTCAAATATATGAAAATGAACATTTTCAATTAGAATATAGATCAACATCATGTATATTTCAGGTCAGGTATCTATCAAGGTTTATTCTACTACATGTAATTTGTAAAGTCATTATCTGCAATTTAGTATAAAATGTAACATAAGTATCGCTGACGAGCAGAAATACATATCACAGATGTATGCAATTGATTTTTATGTCTAGTTTAAATATTTAATGCTTAAACTGTTTCACTAATACTATTAAAATAAATCAACATTAGCCTTGTATTGTATGTACTGTTATTTTCAATGTCAGTAAGGTAACGTTGATTACAGGTGATTTATAGAAAAATGACCGCAGGACAGTTATTAAATTATGAGTTTCTAAGGCCCCAAGACATGTCCCAAACTGAATATAGTTTTACTTTCTGAGAGGTGCAGCAAACTCTCAAAGTAGCCCATATATCTGAGTTTAGCCCAAATGAGGGAGAATTTCCGTCATAATTGCACAAAACTTACGATGTTTGTCTTTGTAAAATCCATATAGGATGCTTCCAAAGGGGTTCCTTTAATAATAAACATGTTAATTTAAGCCTTCTGAAAGACTTCTACCCGTTTTTAGAGTTTAAAAAACATCTTGTTGTTGGACCATAGAAAAAAGAAACAGAGTTTGTAAAAATGCTCCAATTATTGCACTTGATGACCTTTGACCCCATTTTAAAGTCGACATATGAACATTTAGTTACAAAAAACATTTTCACAATGTTTTTTAGACTTATAACTATAAGCATACAAAATTTGGCTTGAAATGAAATATGTTTACATATAAAAATATAAAGTTGTTTTACAGCAGTACATATTTTCTCATTTTTGCACTCAATGACCTTTGACCTAATTTCTGGCCTTCATATGCAAATTCAGACATGGCATCCACCCCTAAGGCTTTGTATACATGCTAAATATTATGTTAAAAGTGGTCTAACAAATGTACTCAAAAATGCCAACAAAACCAAAAATATGCATCTTTTTTCAATTCGGATTGCCAACTACAACAGATTTGCGTCCTTTGCTTCTTTAAAGCTGCATACTCTGTAACTATGAACATTTTTGGAAAAAATTTATTTTCTTTTTAAATCATTTGTAAAAGTAGAATTAAGCTATGTTTTCACAATAAAAATGTTCAGTACAGCTAAAAACTGCATGGAAAAGTGAATTATCTTATCAAATAGGTGTATTTTTCTCTTGTTGGTAATTATTTGCGTCCCTCCAATAATTATACACAGTTGAATATTAACATAAATGCAGTTGTTTTGATAGTGATAACTTGTTAAGATTTACGAAAATGGTAAAATGTATACCTGAATTTGAGTATTTTTACTGCGTTCTTGAAAAATAAAAACATTATTTTTTGAAATTGGAAGATCAAAAGTTACAGACTATGCAGCTTTAACGATTTCACATTCATTATTGAACGATTAGAAATGAATTGACAGTTCGGTATGCTCAAAATTATACCTCTTTAAAAATATCGACAAACCCCACCCACCCTGATTACTAAAGTCTAGTAATAAAATTCAACGTCTTGGGCCTTTCAAAGATTCGATTTGTTACGTCCGGTTTTATTGGAAGAGGCTAAGGGCATACACACATGAAAGATTATGCAACTACGCTTTTATCACATGTCTTTTGTAGTGTGCAAATTAGGTTAACGTAATTTTCTAAGACGTTCTCGATCACATGACAGCAGACCTCCTGCCATGATTTACATCAAAACGTCTTCCCCACATGACTGCCAGTAAATGAAGTCAATGTCAGTAATAAAAGCGTGCATAAAGATAACTTGTGGAGATGTTTCTTAAAAGGAGCTATAAAAAGTTCAAAATTGACGTTTATTTTCGAAATATTGAAGTTACCAATTACTTTTTAGAAAAAAAGTCTATTAACTCCTTTGGTGATATGGTATCATACAAGCCACAGTTTAAACATAAAAATTATCAAAATGCTTCATTTAACTGTGCAGAAAGGTGCTGGGTGCTGTATGTACCCATATGACGTCATCAGCAGCGTCGCGTGATAGTGCAGTCAAATTAACGACTGATTCATATCAATTCTGGGTTGCACATTGAAACCTGCGAGAAAAGTGAAAAAATTTGGTGATGCGTTTTCAAAGTCCTCTAGTATAGTTTCATTCCCGCCAGAATATGTGAATTTACATAAAAGGAAACTTTAATCGTTTGGCCTAGATTTGTTTCAGCACTTTTAGCATCTGCAAATATTAAATCACAAAATATTGAGACACATTTACACCAAACATTCCAGTTTGGTGTTTAAGCAGGCCTGAAATTGAGATTGAAAAAACAGAAATACGTCCAATCCTGTACAAAGACGACTTCAGAAAACTGCAAGCTTGTGATAAGGATTATCAACAAATTTAAACTAAAAGAAGAGAAAAGAAGGCTTAAAAAGACACAGAAGTAGGTTGTTCTGTTATATCAGACAACAGTTTCCACTTTGATATATGCGTATTTCTGATAGTTCTTCTATTTTAACTGCTGAAGCAAACGCAGTCGATCTACCTCTAGACATTACAAGAAAAACTAATTGCGTATGATCAGAAAAACCACAATCACACATTGCAGACCAACCACAGCACTGTGTTAATCAACTTATTTAAATATATATTTTTTTCTGATTCACTTTCAGTATTGAAAGCTATAAAACATACAAGTTCAAAGAATCCGTCGATATAGAAATTTAAAAAATAGCACAATAAAGACCTAGTTCTCTGTTGGGTTCCTAGTCATTTTGACATCGCTGGAAACGAAAAAGTAGACAAACAAGCAAATACTTCACTTGCAGGACGCATTTTCAGATTCCCTTTTTCTAATTTAAAACAATTTATCAATTAATATATCTTGAATGAATGGCAAACTTTATGGAATACAAGTAAAGAGAACAGGGTTCTTAAGATAAAGCCAACTATTGGTGAAAACCAATAAGTTGGCCGAAGCACCAGAATGGTAGAAATATTTAGACATGAATGCGAATACTATTAGGTTATATCATACTTGATCTGGAGTATGTGATTGTGGTGTTTCCTAATTATACTCGCTTACTTTTTGCAGCTGGGTGAAGAACAATATAAATGTGTTGGTTATAATGCACCTTCTACTTTACGGCACTATCTTTTGAAATGATACGATTTTCATAGTGAAATAAATATTACCAAGAACATGAAACAGATATTATAAGATTTATCTATTGAGAACATTGTGATGTTTTTAAAGGAAAACATTTTTTATATAAAATATAATCATAAACACTGTTTAGACATTTAACAGTTTATGTATCTTGCCAATCATTTATTTCATATTACATACATATTTTCATTTGTTCTGCATCCAAATCATTTTATACTAACATTTTAATGACACAAAAGGGTCAGTGCGTCGTTAAACACCAACGAACCATCCAACTTACAACTGTAGAGGGTTGCCCAAGGAGTATTTAAAATAAAGGCTATTTCAAATCAAGCTAGTAATGCTTGACAGATGTTTGTTTTTTAACTATATTTCGTTTGGTTGTCATTGCAACTAGTATTCTGCATGTATTTAATCTTTAAACAATTTTGAAAAAAAACGATACAAGAATCATTCCTGTAAAGGTTAGTGAAAATTTATTTAGTGCTTTAGGAGGAGATGTCTTTTGAATGAATTGTTGAAAGACAACGGGCAGGTGCCGACAGACGCCACACATCAACTTACACGAATCTTGAGCCAATGGCTCAGGTGGAAAAAGAAGTTAAAACATAAGCAGGTCTTAATGCAGTCTTCATAACTAGAGAAACTGAACAGAAAAAGAAACGCAATTAATTTACAACACTTTGTTTTCTTATATTCCAATGGAATTCTTACATTAAAAGTTTAAAGTAATTTTGTGTACTATTCTTGAGAGCTTGAGTAAGAAAGCGGCAACAAATGTTTAGTGGAATTATAGCTAGGTGTTAAACGTAGAACATATAAAATACATATTTTACATTAGTGGTTCTGTTAAAGCTGCATAGTCTGTAACTTTTGATCTTTTAATTTTAGAACAGATGATTATATTTTTCAAAGTCACAGTAAATAACTAAAATTCAGGTAAACATTTTACCAATTTCGTAAATCTTTACAAATTATCAGCATCAAAACAACAGCATTTATGTGAAAATTAACTGTCTATAATTATTGGAGGGAGGCACATAATTACCAACAAGAGAAAAACACACCTGTTTTATAAGATAATTCACTTTTCCGTGCAGTTTTCAGCTATAGTGAACAGATTTATTGTGAAAACATAGCTTAATTCTACTTTAACAAATGATTTAAAAGAAAATAAAAAATTTCGAAAAATATCAAATGATACAGAGTATGCAGCTTTAAGCGAAAATCATTTTAAATTTCGATTGCTTTTGTAGCTTAATTATATACTATGCACAATAAATTTAGCAATTTCTTATGTTTCGCATTCTGTTGTGCTCATCTTTGTGCAATATCGAATAATTTCAATTGCAATGACGAGAACAGGATCTTCGTCAAATGAAACCACGAATATACAGACGCCATCCTTTAAATATGCATTTGGGGAGAGCAAGAATTGCAGGAGGGGTCAGTAATCAAAAAGTCCATCCGTTGTAAGTAATGCTAAAATGATAAGCATGAGATATTTGTTTGGTGGTCTTAAATCTTCCTCATGCATCATACGCCTATAAAAACTATTGATTATGTGACAGATGTGATAGAGGCTCATGCTGATAAAATCAACTGCCATCAATGAAGTCAAAACGTAGCCATCATTTGATTTAACTTCTAATATTAATTGGTGTTTCAATTCAAAAGAGACTCAGTTTACAAAGATGTCATAGGGTTACAATGTAACTCATCTTATGATTGATTAGAATCTTAAGTTACTGGAAAAAGGTGCGACGCATTTGCGAGATAACGTTGACGTTAGATTTTATCTTTCGGCTCGTGCTCTGTAGCCGGGAAAATGTTTCATTCAACATTACTTGTCTGAATGTATTGGAAGTCAATAAACAGTTTTACTTGTCAATGTGGTTCAAGAAAAACCCACTAGAAACACCGTTTAAAGGCGATGACGTAAAAGCATTAATAACAAACGTCAAATTGTGAAATCTTGGTCCTTTATTTCTCTGGGAAAGTTCGGGAAATTGCAGCATTTGCTATGCTTTTTTTTTGTTTTCAGTGACCAAACAATCGCTTGAAAATGATCAGAAATATCCACGTTACCCGCTTGTTGTAACTTTAACGTCACTTTAGCACGGCCGCTGCGTTTGGTAATTCTGTGTTGTTGTTTTTTTTTTTAAATTGAACTTCTTGTCAGATGTTCGACGCTTGTATCTTCATGAAGCAAATGAAACTTGAGATCTGATGTGGATGGCCTCACCCATAAAAACAATTGATAAACTTATTGTGCATAGAACAGTTTAAGTCAATTCTTAGTATAGCCATTGTTATTGATAGTCAGAATATAGCAGAACTTAAAGCTGCGTTAAATCCGGATAAAACGTCAATCTTATCCATACAACCTAACACCGGAAAGGCGGTAATCGAAAACGATAGTACTATCGACGAACGTTGATCAAAAATCGTTAGAAACAGAGTTTTTGATTGCCATTTGTATCCATACTGACGACAAATGGCAATCGAAAACACTGTTTCTAGCAAGTTTTTATCCGCGTTCGTTGATTGTTAAGAGCATTTTAGATTGCCTCCTGTCTGGTGTGAACATGTTCAGTCATGATTTAACTAAAGCAAAATTGTTTTATTGTGTAACTGGGCATAGGAATACTCTCAGGAAAACATTGTTGCCCAGTTTTGCAGCGACTGTTTACCTCTATGTTTTAAACATTATTATACAGGCTTAACATATATTTTAAACCAATTTGCCATTAGTTATAATGAAATAATTCCAATTTGTCTGTTGTTGGTGACTCTCAGGTTCCCCATTTATCAAGCAGGTTATTTCATTAAATCTTCACAGGAATCACTAAACATATACATGCACTAGCAGCAGTCACCAAGTTGAATCAGCTTATCAGAGATAGCAGATACAACAAACTTCTTTTTTTTATAAAATTGCATTTATTGTCCTATTTAGCAAAATATTAGGCGAAGATTTGACACAAGTAAAATGCATATAAGTCCCCCAGTGGCTTAGGTGACTGCCCGTTCAAAGGTGGTGATTATGTTGTTTTTGATTCATTGTTTAGTGTTGTTCCCATTGGTCCTGTATTAGGTCTTTGTTTTAATATGTAGTACTTAGTGACCTTTCTATTTTTGCAATCATCTTGATGGGGAAGAGAAAGCTTGTTGCTTACATAAATTGTCTCTCGGATGTCTTTTGGCTATTAGTGTTATGTGGCTCTTCTTCGCGATGCCGTGGGTTAGTCTGCAGTTTGTAATTGTAGTATTTCCTAGTCATACTTAGTCGTATGTTGCTTTATGTCCATTCTAGTATTGCAATCATCTTGATGGGGGACGAGAGAGCTGGTTGCTTTTCTTAATTTGTCTTCCTGGTGTCGCGTGATGGTTGAGCGGCTCTTCCTCGCGGTGCCATGGGGTTGTTTGCGGTTTGTGATTGTGGTATTTCCTAATCATACTCACTATTTTGCTATTAAAACAGTTTAAACAATTGTTTTGGTGCTTAAACTGTATCATTAAAATGGTTCTTTTGAGTACCAGAATTAACCTGGAGGTCTAAGAGAGGTGTACCCTATACTTGCTACTGTCTTCTGCTGATAAAATTTGTATAAAGTTTAAACCCAGACCGTCCTCGGGTCTGATCTGGATTTAAACTATTGACCGTCTGAAGTGGCTCATATTTATTCCATTAATAATATCATGAAACATTAAATAATGCATTAACCTTTTGCTATCTGGGTAATGCTGCATGCATTACTGTTGTCTTCCTTTTTAAACAAGAGGAACATAGGGCCCTGGATCGCTCACCTGAGTCCCGCACATGAGGTGATGTTTTGGCCTGTGGCTAAAGAGATATCATTTAAGGATATTCCTTATTTAAGCTCTGGTGGCCAAGCTGAATGGTCTGAGCAATTTTGAAAAACGACATCACTTGAAACATTTCTGTGAAATGTTTTTGAATTAGATCAGTGGTTCAGGATGGGGGTTGTTTAAAAATATTTCTTATCTAGCGCTCTGGCGGCCCTTTTGTTCAGTGAAGCCAAACCATTTGTGCTATCTTGGAGAGGGCATAAAGAGGAACAGTTTTGTAAAATTATATTAAATTCAGACAAGTGATACAGGAGAAGATATTGTTTAAAGATATTTCTTATCTAGAGATCTGGCGGCCCCTTTGTTCAGCGGAGTGGAATCATTTGTGCAGTTTTGGTAGACGGCATCCTGAGGAACAATTATGTGAAATTATTTTGACTTCGGACCTGTGGTTAAGGATGAGATGACTTTTAAAGACAATTCTTTTCTAGAGCTCTGGGGGCTCTTAGTTCGGCGGAGTGGCACCATTTATGCAACTTTGGTGGAGAGCATCATGAGGAACAATTCTGTGAAATAATGTTAGTTTCGATTAGTGGTCAGTAAGGAGATGTTGTTTTAAGGTATTTTATCTAGAGCTCTGTCAGCCCTTTTAATTGGTGTAGCGGAATCATTTGTGCAATTTTAGTAGAAGACTTTTTGAGGAACAGGTATGTGAAATTATATTAAATTTGGACAAGTGGTTCAGTAGATGCTGTTTAAAGACAATTTTTAACTAGAGCTCTGGCGACCCTATTGTTCAGCGGAGTTGTATCAGTTTTGCATTTTTGGTAGAAGGCACTATGAGGAACGTTTTGACTTTTGACCAGTGTTTCAGAAGCAGATGTCGTTTAAAGTATTTCTTATTTAGAGCTCTTGTGGCCCTCTTGTTCGGCGGAGCGGAATCATTTTTGCAAGTTCGGCAGAGGGCAAAATTGAGAATGTTCAGGTGAAATTATTTTAAGTTTAAACATTTGTTCAGGAGGAGCTGTCGTTCAAAGAAAAGTTTACGGATGGACGCATGAATGACGAAGGCCAATCACAATAGCTAACCTTGAGCCCTCGGCTCAGGTGTGCTTAAATCCCTCGGCTCAGGTGAGCTAAAAAAAAGGCAAACCAACTCTCTTTGTAGCAATTCCATCAGCGTCGAACAGTTTGTATCGCGATCAGGCCCAACATTATATTTTGTAAAATTACGAGCAGAAGACATAACTGGTAATCACTTATACATGTATAGTGCGTACAGGAATTCAGTGAACAACGCTTTTCTTTTTTTAAATGTCTTTAATTATATCAATTTGGACTGAAATTTTGCACATGCATATAATATATCACCGCCTAATATACAATTGCATGTTTGAACATTTAAGATTGGAAAATAAGTCTGGAATATCTTGTAAAATAAAATAACTTAGTCGTTTTCGATTTAGAAAACCTCTTTTTCCCTCAATGTATTTCATATGGGTAGCACGTGGTTTATACAGTTCAATGATTACCATGTTTACTATCGTGATAAAAAAAAACGGTAATTAGCAGGATAACTCTTGGTGTGTCTACATATATACACGCTGCAGATGATTTGAAGAGACTGCGCGAATAACAATTCTATCTGAGTTTTCTCATATTTCACGAAAATCACTTTCTAAGCGCTCATGTTAAAATGACATAAAGCAATTGGACTGCGAATGAGAAAAGCTGTCTTTCGTGATTTATGACAACAAAGGTGCAGATCTGCCTGCGCATCCGCGCAGCCTCATCCACAACTTTGATATATGCTTTTTAAAGAGTCATATCTAGACTCGCTTTGAGCGAAACTTCAATTTTCTAGCGACTGGTTTGAGACTCGCTTTGTGGGAAACCCAGTAGACAGGTTTTCTTGTGGCTTGGCCTCGTATCTCGACAGCACTAGGACAAATATTACAAGTGCAACAGATAATAATATTTAAATCAAAAACAATTTGGAAGCTATTCATCAGATATGGGCCTCGTCGCGAGAAAACCTGTCTTCGGGGTCTCCAACAAAGTGAGACTCAAACCAGTCTCCGCAGCTACAGAGACTAGCTAGAAATCGAAACTTTGATTGTAGCAAGCTTAGATATGGTGCTTTCCCAAATGCGAATAACAAAGGCGCTGATTAGACGCTGGTCTGCATCTTTGTTGTTCGCAAACCTCCAAAGACCGCTTTTCTCGCGCTGAGGGCCATATGTAAACGGGGGTCACATCATTTGGATATGCTCTACATCTTCTTATACACAAGTCATTCGTAACCACAGCCCTCAGAGCGGGGGAACGGCGGATTTTCTGGTTGCAGGTCCCTGGCATGACCCCGTGACTAACAGCTCATTTGCCTGGCTGGGGCGTGGTTACAAATGGCTGGTGTGCATTATTTATTGCGCCTTAATGCACTAGTCATTTGTGACCAGCCAAGGGGAAAGTCGCGGACTTTGATTTTTGTCTGCAGTTCCTCATAGTACTTAACCACCACACTGTGGGGACAGCTAGTTGTAAAAACCATGACAGTCTGTTATTATACTGCACTGGTATGGTTGCCTTTGTCTATCAAACACCTACATTTCCTCCGCATTATGGAGACAATGTAAAAGTAAAATCACAGCACATTTGCCAGGCTATCCACGCCCTGCTCAGGGGCTTGGGTGAAGCAGTGGTTACAAATGACTGGTGCATAATTTATAGCCCATGATGCACTTCACATGAAAATTTAGTTCTCAGCCACCTCCCAAAAATATAATGACCCCAAACACAAAATATGGCATCCGCTGGTATATTTTTCAACCAATATCAAAGTACATTTCCACTCCATCACTAGTTTCTCTTTCTTACCTCAACTGTTAAAGGGCTGAACGAGCATTATTTTTATTGTATGAGTCTATTTTCACTTGGGTGACGCCTACCGGTGAGCCCTGTGATCTTTTTCTCTTATCAATCATAGTTTCCCGGAAGTACGATGCATATTTTGCATTGTCAGGTGTCAACAAATCAGTATTTGGAATAAACAGATACAAAACTCAATTGAATTAATAAAACAAGTTGGAAAATTGTTTAAAATCTGATGATCAGAGAGAAAAAACTTTCAAGGAGCAGGGAATACAGAAAATCAAGTTTTTGAATTGAGGAACGACAGAACACAGTGATTCATTTCATAGGGGAACAAGCGGATGGGTACCCACTGGGAAGTCCTCAATATTTTCTTGTATGCCAAAATTCTGTGAGCCCAAACTATAACCATAATTTGGAACTTTTTGATAAGATAAGAAACCCTTCTTCTAACACGTTACTTCGTCTAAAAAACTGTATAATTATTCATCGATAATCAACTAAAGGCAGTGGTCCGTACAAAGGTGCGCCTAGGGTAAATTAAAAAATGCAGATGCTCAAATGAGGACAAATTCCATCATATCACAGCCCATTTGGCAATACCTTTTGTAGCGAAAAAAATATCACCAATTAGGCGGTGTATAGATGTAGTAAATTCTGATGTTTATTGTGCGATTAGTTTGCACATATAAAAATAAACGCAAAAAAGCGTTGTTCACTGAAATCCTGTACGTACAATAGTACAAAAATGTGACAAAAGCCAAATTTAGAACAAGTTGATCGAAATGCCCGCATGCAATTTCATGCATATTGTAGTGCTCAGATTCTTGGCGGCATATAATTTATTTAAGTCTATGCACCGGTGCGCTAAGCCTGCATGTACAACATGAGAGGTATGTTACAAGCCGCGACATGAGATTTCCAACAATGTGGTATATGCGACCAGCAAAGGCATAAATCAGCCTGCGCATACGCGCAGTCTGATCAGAGCCCTGCTAGTCGCATACGTATTCTATGACTGTTTAGCTACTGACCGAACCTCATCTGGAGTTTGTAAGCTAAACAGGAGGCTGCACATGCTCGTCTGAGTCTACACTTATCAAAATGCCACATTGTTGGAAATCGCATGTCGTGGCTCTATAATATTAAATTTTAGCTCTAGTGGCCATTTTGCTTAGCGGAGCAAAAATAGTAAAGCACAACAAAACAAAGAGCCATCACAGAATCCCAAAACGAATCAACAACAATAGAACAACCGCCTTAGAACGGACAGCAGCCAAAGCCACTGGGGTCTTAAATGTATTTTACTGGTACTAAATTTTTGCCCTAGATTCTGCTGTTGTTGAAGCACAAAAATGTTAAGCTCACATTTAGGATTTCTAACTTTTGCAATTTATCATCATAGAGAAACAATATAATCAAATAAACTCACCATGGTGAAAAGGGCTCACGACTCACAGATAGTCAGAGCTAAAGAAAACCTCAAGTTGAGCCACGGTGGGCCCCGTTACAGCCAAGCATCAGGCACCAACCCAACGATTAAAGCTTTACGCCAGAGCCGTTATTGAGGCTGAGGCCTGACCCATCGTTTGTGCAATTTAAGTAGCCCTGCATAATGGGGAACATTCAGTTGAATTTATTTTTGATTTAGATCATGTGTTCAGGAGGTGATGTCGTTTAAAAAAATACAGACGACGGACGGACGGACAGACGACGGACAAGATCGATCACTATAGTTCACCTTGAGCCTTTGTCTCTGGTGAGCTAAACACATGTTTGGAGAACAGTTATAGTCTGTAGACTTAGTAGTGCGTTTTCATTGGACGCGCGTATATATTTAAGGGCTACACAGTGTCTTGTGATATTTATAAATGCACATAGGTATTCATCAAGGCCAATTAAGGCCCTTGCCTCTTTTAGACGAGTAAAATACTGGCTTTAACTGCGTTAAAGTTCAATGTTAATCTCGATAATTTGCAAACAATGCAGACCCAGATCAGACGCCGCAGAGCGCGGCGTCTGATCAGGGTATCCACTGTTTGCTTACAGTGTGTTCTATTAAATTTGAGATACAAATGAAAAATACCACCCAACAACCCTAAAAACGAAAATGGACTGGTTCACTTGATTAAAGAGGAAATTCCATTCGGCTTATATGGTTCAAGAAAAGTCGTTCGGTAAGTCTGTTTCATCCGATTCGTTCTAGGGGTCAGGCTCACTGCTTGCAATTAACCTGCAAGTACATCTTTGACACTTTGTAGTCATTTACGATGGATAAGACAAAAGAGATAGCAGTTCTAAATGAATTCTCGTCACCTTGTATGAGTGTAAGGGACACATACTCGCGATGAATCCTGTTTAGCCTAGTTATTTGTTTTTCAGTCGTGCCTATCAGTGAACTAGGCCTGAATTGATTGTATGTAACGGAGCCATCGCTAGACTGTATGGAATAGACTAAGCGGCGCAAAGTAGCAGGAGCTACCGACTGACCTACGTGTGTCTCGTGCCTACATGTATAAACGCAAACATAACGAACCGCCGCTCGTTCTTCAGTGACTTTGAACTTTATCGCCACTGTATCATGAAACTTATGTGAACATATCTTTAAAAGGAATTTTGTAATTTGAGTTCAAATTTGAGTTTGTGTTTCTTGTTCTATTCATTATTAAACACAGTTAAGATTGAATTGTAGATATCCTTTTAAATGACAAACATGATATTTTATTCATAGCGATTCCAGAGACTTCTAGCGGACGGCTATCTTAGCAGAAATGTATCTATGGTATGTTTGTCTATCAAAAGAGAACCGTTGGCTACTCTGTGCAGAGATGATATGTAATCAATAGGGTTGTTTACTAGAGTAAGATCAGGCTTATTTAACAGTGTCCGTTCAGTCGAGAATCAGATTTACTTCGATTTGCCAAACACTAATATATAACGGTGTACCATGAAGGAAGGACAATGCCTTAAGACACTGGCGGATCCAGAGGGGGTTCAGCGGGTTCGCTCAAATCCCCTCCCTGCCCATCCTCTTTTAAATATCCTATGGAAATGATATAATTTGGCCTCAGTGAGACCAAATTATTTCATTTTCATGGAATATTTTGGTCTCAGTGAGACCAAATTATTTCATTTTCATGGGATATTTAAGAAAATGAGATAAAATCAGTAAAATGAACCCCCACCCCTTTATACATATAAACCCCCTTTCCAGACTTCCTGGATCCGTCCCTGTAATATAATCTGTAGTCTGCTTTGATAAGAAAGGAATACTGTTGATGTCATTCCTTTAAAACGAGTCATTTTAGCACCTTCACAGCTGTCGTTTGTGATTTTTAATTGTATTTTTGTCACTTTCCCATGTGGTATCCTGGGTCAGGTGTGGAACTTGATTGTATCGATTTCTGATCTTTGCCACCTTTCTTACTAAGAATAAACAGTAATATACCTTTATTATATACAAAGCAGTGAAATGTAAGGATGTATTCTATTACCTACAAATAGACATATTTGCATTGGCTCAAAAGTCCTTCCAGTCCATTAATTCCTGGCGTTGGGGTTTTCTTATTAAAATTACGTCGTTCGAGTGCAAGTGTTTTGTTTTTAATTTTAACCTGTTTTGTATTAAATTCATAACAAGACACCAATTTGTTCTTAAATAATCATCAGTTTTCATTTAGTCACTTTATTTATAAACATTTACATTTGCAATAAAGCATTTTTTAATTTTTCATCTCCACAAAATATCATTTTGATTTGTACAAAGTAAAAGATTCTAAAACACATTAACAAAGAAATAGATAGCTCTTCACAGTAGTAGGAGAAATATACAATCCATTTCTGTCAAATTTATCAAAGTAGCATATATACCCATTTCAAGTATCATAAGGTCCTATGTTTGTCCAAAATGTTATCAAAGACAGTATACGATTGGGCCATGAAAAGCTAAAATTTTAAGGGTGTAGAATTTTGTAATATTTAAAACAGAAGAAAAAACACAACTAAGGTTCATTGAATTAGTCTAATCAGTCATTTGAAAATATTTTATGTACCCAGTTTACTATTGTACACATTATACAAACAAAGTCAGTAACATAATATGGTTAGCTCCATGTATATTACCTAGGTTAATTTCCCATAGAAAAATACAAATTACTAGATGTTTCGAGAGATGGTACTATACTATTTTCTTTGCTTACATTCCAGACAGAATCAATTACCTAAGAGTTGGTAGGATAAAACTTATAAATATATTACAATAGATGTTATGCATTAAACGTGTCTGTAATCAGTTACTTTTCTAAAGAGAATGTCTAAAAATCAAATTATATACTTAACACATTACTTGTTTTAGTTTTTAAATTGATTTTAGTTTTTTTCAGCATACCTTTTATGGCTGATTTAATTAACCTGTAAGTACCTTTTATCATTTGTTAAACTTATATCACTTTATAAGGAGAGGTTTTATATAGAAGAAAAATTCCCCTAAAAATGGGTAAAATCAGTGATAATAGATGACAACGATTGCATGTGATATGATCATATCTAAGGAACACCGGTTAATTGCTGCTTAAGAAACTATTTAAGCACATACAAAATTATCTGTCAATAGTTATGTTAGGCTGAATAAGACATTGTGACACTCAAGTAGGTAATGTAAAATATATCTTAAAATGTTCTTTTAGATATTGAATGGAAAAATAAAACGAGTAAAGACATGCAGTCATGAGATCTTTCTCACTTTTAGCAATCAATGCTTAACTAACTGATGATAATTTTCACTTTACAGAATGTGGCATGGCCAAATTATTGAAGGATTCTTATAAAAAGAATTCCTGATAACTAAGCGCTATATGTCTATAAACATAAGAATGAATAAATGATATGAAATCAAAATCAACACAGCATTTAAAACAAATCTTGCTTCTTCAGACAGAAAACGAATGCATTACACATTAGTAGGAATAATACTTAAGCACAAAACATGCTGAGGGTAGTGAATTATAGAGACAGGCAATGAGTCAATTGTTCTTACAAACATTTTGTTCAGTATAGTCTTTGTCATCAATGAAATAAATGCAATGCCTAGAAAGGATGCATGAAAGTATTATGCATGTCATATTTGCAATGCTTCCTTCCAAAAGAAATCATACTTCTTTTACTTTTGAAGGTAAGTATAACTCTTGGAGGTTGATAAACAGTGACTCTAATGTTGTATATTTCATGTGATATAATATGCAAGATTTTGAATATCTTATCTTCGATATGTTCTTTGACAATAGCACACGTATTAATTTTGTTGCTTAAGATAAAAAACAATCGCTGAACTCTTTTATGTAATTTATTCATGCTCAATTGAATATTTAAACCACCATAATATGCGATTTTGTATTTACCTCACATGTGCAAATTCACCGTTAAATCCCCCATGCTGATGCAGTGGAGCTGGCGTTTGTCTTAATCTACATATCTCGTACAAGCAGCAAATGCTCTAATGTGTCTAATGACATATTTTTACAGGCTCACATGATCCTTCATTGATGAACCAAAATCAAATGCGCTTACTAATTTGATATTTCATTTACGTTACTATTTATCATCAATTTAGTTAGATTTGGAACATACAAAGGATTAATGGGATGCCATTCCTGCTTCGATGATGATGTCCTCACTTGACATGCTCAATATCGTAATGATTTTATATGAACAAATTCCACGTTTAGACTAAGTCTAATTGATAGAAATAATGCAAAAATGTCCCTATAATATTTTGAGTACATTCATTTTTGCAACAGCTACAATATAGTCTTTACTATGCAAAAGAGTTTATCTATGTGATACGACTGGACCGCTTAAATGTATGGCCATAAAGAACCTTGTTAAAACTGTCCTGTTTCAACACTCTATAACATTGTGGAACCAGACAAAGCGTATTATAAATGCCATAATCTCCTTCACCCTTTTAAGCCAAATGAAACTTCTAACTTTCATCAAATGGACCAGTCCATTTTCGTCTTCAGGGTTGTTGGGTGTTGTTTTTCATTCTTATTCAAATTTAATAGAACATCATATAAGCAAGCAGTAGAGAGCCTGGTCAGACATTGCAGTCTGTGGCGTCTTATCTTTGTCTGTACTTTTTGTCTATGTCCCACAATAAGAACGTTAGCCTAATATGGGTTAAATGCTTTTGTTGTATATGTTACTCACATCAATTGTATTGTTTCTTTATCGAACTGGATACTGATTGGATATAGAGCTGTTTAACCCTATGAATAGGCATGGCGTTTGCCATATGTGGGACAGAAACCGTTACGATTAAAACAGTTTTTGCTATGGCAAGGATTAACGTCTGCTTTAATGTTTCATTTCACCATTTCAACCAATATTGTAAATAAAAAGGTAATTTTAGGAATTAAGTGCAAGTTTTCCCTTGAATCATAGTTATCAATATAGTTATTGTAGTCAATAGCTGACAAGCTATAATTGCATGTATTTTTTCGGCTTACACAAAGGGTAATATAGTGATGCCATTGCAATTAATATTGTATTTAGCAGAAAGTAAAAAATATAACTGTAATAACATGTGCAAAAATTAGTTTAAAATCATATTAATAGTCAATTTCTTTCAATTAAAAGATAATATTGATATGTTACAAAAATGAGAAATAACTCGATATTAACACTATAGGAATTCCTATTATATTAGGGTAACGTAGTGAATTTGGCCATTGCAGAGTAACGCCTTATCCGCTGAAAAGCTTACGCACATCATTATGTGGCTAATATAATATGTTTATACTCCATTGGGAACAATGTTAAACACATAATTATATTCATTTATATTCCATAGAGAACAATTCATCAATAGCAACATATTTTACGGGGGAAAGCGGTGCGACGTCGTGGCGTTACGTTCATGTTGACATGATGTCACACATCAATAGCAACAAATACAAATGATGGAACAGAGACTATGTAGTTGATATTGAAGTGCATGTTTTTTCTTGATAAAGGCATTTGGCCAAAATATCCAATAAAGGGAAAATTATCATATGTAATATCATTTGGTTTTAGAAAATTACAGTCTACAAATCTCATTTCGTGGAGGTCGTTTGGTAGCCTAATGTCATAGTCTAATGATATTACTGTATTTTAAAATAGTAATACATTTGAAAATAAGTAACGTATATAACACTGTAATATCATGTGGTATAATGGTTAAACGCCCAATGGCTGTTTGCAGCATTTCATTTAATGATTTTCAGGCTATCGTCATGTCCATATATTAGAAATTAGCAAAGGTCACAGCTATAATATATTGCAGTAGAGAATGTAAAATTATGTAATGCACGCATTCCTGAATTGTCAATTTAGGTGGTATGTTCTTTCTTTGATTTGTAACAAATGTAAAACATGACAAACATACTATACGAATAGTGTTTAAATATGATTATAAATATGCTATTTTACTTGATAAATTAAGAAATGGTAAATACGAGGGGCGTTCAATATGTAATGAAAACAGCCCGCTATATCCCAAAGTTTTACATTTACACACTTCATGATTATTTTCATTAAAATGTATGTTTCTTGGCTATATAAATGTAAAATTGCAGATGTCCACCTCCTTATCTTATTTACACAGTCACTTTCAATATAGGGTGCTGAAATACACTGCGCTATGAAATAAAACAATGTTTTCAAAAGCAGATAACTACATGAACGAGGGATGTTTTCAGTCTGCTTCTTCGTGTGGTAAATCTCCATATATTGGTGATTTATACCTGCGCAAATTTTTGATATTGCTTTATATTCTATGAAATACTGAGGCTGCCATTTTGGTTAAATCCTCCTTAATGCTTCATTTTCTGACATTCCTTTGACAGAGTCGGTTTTTTTGCGTGAACGAATACATCGCGAAAATTAATACGAAAGTCATTTTAAACATTTTTTCTGGTCGCTTTGATGTTCATTTGCAAGTAATACAGCAGATTTTGAAATTTCCATATTTAATCTCAACCCCCAAATACGTATTTGAAATAAGAAAATCACTTAAAAGAATGCCATCTCTGGTTTACACTGAAATGGACCAGACAAAATACCACGTTTTTTCGATGTTTGCATTCAGATGCATTATTTGGACATTGTTACACGTATTTACATGTACATAATCTGGCTGGCTAATTTAAGACGATAAAATTATGGAAAACGAAAATGGTATACCACTCAGATGAGACACTCCTAGATATTGGTTTCAGTTTAACTGGTCTGCTGCCTATGCACTGTGTGTATTGAAGCTTTGATACAATCAAAATTGTCCTTTCCTGGTACAAAGCCACATTCCCGATTTTCAAGAACCGTGCGCATTTTAAAGTTACGTCCACTGCTTTAAACGACGTCAACGTAGAAGGGAGTACCGCAATAAAACCGTTCGCACGGGAAATCGGTACTGGTCAAAACTTTGTATCTTTATTGCAGATAAAGAAGAAATGAGTCAGAAAATATGGATATGTGATTCATGAATGTTAAATGTTTGTTTTAGAAAATACAGCATGCCTATTCATGAATGTTAAATGTTTGTTTTAGAAAATACAGCATGCCTTTCTACATTTGTTAAAATGAGTCTTTTCAATTAAGAGGAAAATATATGCAGTGTATATTAGTGTGCTTTTTAAAAAGTCTGTAATAAAACTTATTAAATTTGGAAAAATAAAATAATGTTTCATGCACCATTATAACGGCGACGCTTTGATCTTTCGTTTGGTATATAGCATACAATCCTAACTCGTTTGTGGATGGAGTTATGAATGGGGTTTCATTACATATTGAACCCCCCTCGTAGTTCATTTCTTTTTGAATTAGGATACATTATATATAGGGGTGGGGTAAATCATCCCTTCCGATGGACATTTTCGGGTATACAAAAATTTTAAATGGTTTTACTGTTGTATGTAATTGCATACATGTTATATATATTTGAAGGGAAATGCGCTGAATAGGAAACAATGGGTGAACGTGAGGCGTGTTTTCCTCTCGATTTACCTAAGCCTCATTTAGTGTAGTTTACGTCCAAAGAAGACGTCCTACAGCAAAACTGCTACCACAATCTGACTGTACAACGAACCTAGGAGTATTGCAGAAGACCTCAGCATTGCATTTCTGCAGTTAAACCTTTTCTGGCATGTAAGTTGTGCCAAATCAAAAACTAAGACTTGTACAGAAATCAGCGCCTGGACTAACACACACAAGCTGCATGGTGACATTCTACTGTCATTGCGTCTTTTGTCTCCTTCAATTTAATGGCAATAGTATGTGTACTAGCTAATTTGTTTTTTAATTGACCAAAAATGTCGTAATTGTTCACCATAACAATTTTCCCAATTGAGGGGTCTACCATGCCAAATTCACAATCTGAAAGGCTTCCCAAAATTGCAAAAATAATCCCTGTCATATTTAACATCTTAAAAGAGAAAAATACTTATGGCTACCTAGAAATGCTGTTAAACATTTGGAAAACCTTTACGTTTAACACATCCATCTGGACTGATCTCCATATGTTTTAAAATAAACTGTTTGTAATTCTTATTAACAAAACATTCCCTCTTCTTTGACAAACACATGCATATTCATACAATCTAACAAACATAGGACCAAGTCGGTAAAATTCGGACATCAGGTATATTCTGACACACATTTGCAAACAGTGTAAATCCAGATGAGAAATGTTGCGTTTCAGAATTTGGTTAATTTAACGGCATTAAGAGCGAATCTCTGTAAATATGGAGCAAAGTTTTTCACGCATAGTCTCAGATTTCAACAAAAGTTTCTGTACTTGGTTCTTTTCACCCAAAACGAAATAATTCATGCTTAATTCTTTAATTTAAACTTCCGTTGCCATGGTAACCAAATCCAAAGTTTTTGGCCAAAAAAGTGTCCAAAAATCACCGAAAATAGACATAAATTGCACAGTTGCAACTTCTAGAATAAGTACGTTTTGAACTTGTGACAACTTGTGCTCCACAGTATTGCTTTATGTAAATTTAAGGAGGGTCTTCGAATTAAATTTGGTATTTCTGTCTTGTAGCAATTGTGTCGGAAAAGTGGGTGGGGTAACAAGGTACTCAAATTTGTCATTTTTTGACATTTTTGAACTCATATTGTTGCAAGCCGCGGTTACTCGGAAAAGTGTACACGCTTTAGTAAGACAAAGCCAGATATGATATATAATGAATTGGAAAAAAAATGTGTGGGAAGTTACAGTCTTCTTACCGTAACCATGGTTACAATGATGCTACCGTCTCGAAAAGCTTAAATGTGCAAATGCAGCTTAAAAGGCGTTTTTGTACTGCAGAACATGAAGGCATCTGACAAAATCAACAATTAAATGTTTAAATAATACTTATATATTGCCTTTTTGATAAATTAGTGGTGACCCGCCCTAAAAGGGACCTGATAATAGCCCTTTTAGAGGTCTACATAGGAGTAAAACGCTATTTTTTAAAAAATAAATAATGCAAAACTCATGTAAAAGTAGTGTAGAAATAACATAATAATATTTTCAAGTCATTGATCTTATAGCTAGCATTTTATAAAAGAAAATATAGGGTGTTATCCCAATATAGGGGTCCAAAAGGGGTTCAACAAGGGGTAAATAAGGCGTCAAATTGTTTGACCAAATAGTGCCCGAAAATCAGTAAAAATAGACATACATTGTGCTAATGCAACTTTTAGAATGAGAAACTTTTGAGCTTGTGATTATTTGTACTTAGCAGTATTGCACAATGTGAATACAAGGAGTGTATTGTTAATAATTTTGGTAATTCTGTCCTATAACAATGGTTGCAAAAGTGTGGGTGGGGTAACAATGTACTAAAATATGGTAGTTTTCGACATTTTTGAAACCGTATTGTTGCAAGTTGGGGCTACTTGGAAAGGTTTGCACACTTTAGTAAGACCAAGCTTAATATGGTATGTAATAAATTGAAAAAAATATATGAGGAAGTTACCACCTTCTTATTGTTACTATGGCAACTCTGATGCCACCGTCTCAAAAAACCAAAATGGACAAATGCAGCTTGTAAGGCGTTTTTGTATTGCAGAACATAAAGACATCTGACACAATCAACAATTAAATGTTGAAATAATACTTATATTTTGCTTTTTGATATATAATTGGTGCAAGGCCTAAAAGGGACCTGATAATAACCTGATATTAAAGGTCTCTGTAGGAAAAATAAACCCAACTATTTTGTGAAAAAATGCCAAACTCATGTTTAAGTGGCGTGGAAATTACATTAAATATTTTCAAGTCATTGATCTTATAGCTAGTTTTTATGAAAAATAAATACAGGGAGTTGTCTCAATTGATGGGTCAAAAAGGGGCTCAAAGGGGAGTAAATGAGGTGTCAAACTTTTTGACAAAATAGTGCAGGACAATCAGTTAGAATAGACATACATTGCCAAATGCAACTTTTAGAATGAAAAATTTTGACCTTAGGTTAACTTGTACTAAGCAGTATTGCTCCATGTGAATACAAGGAAGGTATGGTCAATAATTTTGGTAATTCTGTCACATAGCAATGTTGTAAAAAGTGGGTGGGTAGCAATGTACTAAAATATGGCAGTTTTTCGCAATTCTTGAAAGCATATTGTTGCAAGTCGGGGTTACTTGGAAAGGTTTACAAACTTTAGTAAGACCAAGCTAAATAAGGTATATAATACATTGAATTTTTTTTAAGGAAGTATCCATCTTCTTACCATAACCATGGCAACTATGATGCATCCATTATAAAAAGCCAAAATGGACAACAACAGTATGAAGGCCTTTTTTGTATTTAAAACATAAAACAAATCTGCCACAATAAAAAAGTAAAATGTTAAAACCATACATACATGTAACTTTGCTGACAAATATGTAGTGAGAGGCCCTAAACTGGACTTGATAATAGCCCCTTTAAAGGATTATATAGGTAAAATGCTAATTTTTAATCGAAATTGCCTAACTTGTATATGTGTTGCATATAAATGTCATCAACATATATTTTGGGCATTGGACTTATAGATAGCAGTTTAGAAAATAGACATGTGGGGTTGGTTCAATCAAGGGTTAGGGAGGGGGCTCAAAAAGGGGTAAATGAGGTATATTTTATCAAAACATATGTTTTAGGACACTTGAATCAATTTCATTGTGAAAACCTGACTCCTACTGCTACATTTATCAAGTAAAGTAAGGAAGAAAGCCTTTTGACCAATTAAGTCAAAGCAAATGTTAAAAACCCCACGATTTGGCAAATTAGTGGACGTCTCAAATGTACCATAAGAAAAGAATATTTTTAGCATTTAAGTCAATGGAAAAGACGAAAGTATTGAAAAAAAATCAGATAATTTTAAACATATAAACCCTAGATAGATGAATGAATGTTAGATTTTCTATGGAACTTCTCATTTTCAGCTAAAATATAAAATAATATTCCCTATAGTACATGTATGTATATAAGGAGGTTATCTCAAAAGTAGTAATTTTACTACGAAACCAGTACCTTTGATGCATTTCATGTACCAGTAAGATTGACTTATCCAATATCTGTAATTATATACTGTGTTAGTGAGAACTTCTTAATCATGAAAGATTAATAGACATCTGAAATAAAATCGTTATTAGATGAAAGGGGTCTTTTATAAGTAGCTTTTTCTGAAAATATTTAGAATAATAGAAAACCAGTAAAATTTGATAAGAAAAATGAAATGAATTAAAAAAAAATGACCTGCCATAGAGAAATTATTGACTTTCAGTTGTTTTGTTTGTATATGATCATCATCTGGGGAATAGCGAATAAAAATTGGAAGTGAAAATGGTGGGGATGTTTCAAAAGATGAAGTTTAGTTTAAAATCTAAGGTTTATAAAGGATTCAGTAAACACTAGAGTAACACAGTGTATGCTCATTTAGTTATCAAAATCTATACTAGATGGTCACAGCTATCAATTAAAAATCAATAGAGATTTAAAGGGGTGGTTGCAAAATTTATTTTGTTTTTCTATGTATTACCTTAAATACAACCAAAAAATGATAATCTAGTCAATTATTTTAACCTTCCAAAGAGGGATAGACAAAAAAAGATATAAGGCCTACAGTTACATACGCTACTAAAATATTACATTTTAATACAGGATGGCCTTTGGGCCCTGGGGGCTCACCTGAGAATGTCTGTTTATATGGTAGAGGGAAAGCAAAGTACCTACCCAAATCCAGCTTTTATGTTGGCTAAAGTAACAGAATGTAAAACTTTAAATGTGTCATATAAACCATTTGCAGGATTGAATCAAACTTGATCAATAACAGTTGCAGTTACTGACTCTAAGACAAACAAATGAATAGCGAAATAGATAAATCTTTATTCCTTTTGGTAGCTATGGCAACCAGCTTTCTGCCTGGAATAGAATTTTTTAAACAACTTAAAGAGAAGACCACCAAAGATTATTCATGTGTTGCTTGGTGACGTTCCACACAGAGGTTTAGGAGATGTGACTTAAAGTAAATGATGACTGCCGACGACGGACATCCTATGATCACAACCGTTTATTTTTAGCCGCTAAAAAGGGTCGTCTCAGACGAAGTTTTTTCACTATAAAACTAATACGTCTGGTGGATTTTCGTGTTATTCTGAATAGTTCGAGTTAGATTAACTCAACCAATAACTATAATTGTACATTATTATATTTGTGTTGGTAGGATTATAAAATACTAAAAGGCTGTTTCAAACTTAAAAAATGGATAGTCTCAAATACTTAATAAGGATTTTGAACTTTTTGCTATAGTTCGACCAGATAAGAAAGACTGGGCGGTTCTTAGCTAAGATCCACCCGTGGACATTTCCATTCAAAAATTGGTAAGACAGAGTGTATTTATTCACCCATGAAGCGCTTTACACCTGTATACCTGTAAATTATACATGTAGTAGTTTTGAGTCCCATTTTGAGAAAAAAGCATTTCGAATTAATTTGGATAACAAGGAGAATGGCTAGTCTAGATATATGTGCTCAGACAATGTTCGCAATTTTAACTATTCAAATTATCATACTGAATAAGTAAATAGAATAATGGTCCGCAATGAAATTTTAATCACACTTACGTTTTACAATAAATTAATCAGCACACGGGATGATGGTTTTTGTTGCATCGGCGTGTGGCGAAGGCTCCGACGAGATGTATGCATGACCTCGCCAGGGCTTTCGCTTCTTTCATATACAAAGTTTGCAAGTTGAAGAAGACCCCGAACAACTTTTAGACACCTAGTCCCTCTGGACACGCCAGAATGAGCGATTATTAGAGGCTTTTGTGGATATGCGATAAGACCAGATCTCATGTTTGTATGCCCTTTTCTCATGATCAAGATACTTAACCCATGGCCCGCTGAATTCTAAATGGTGATTTATTATTATTGTCTCCAGCTTAAAAACAAACCAGTTTTGCCATACAGACAAAATTTGAGAAAGTGCAAACCTATCCTCCCTCGAAATTTCATAACACATCGTTTCCGGTAAATGAAATGCAGCAGGTCCCCAGCAGCATACTAAAGATAAATGTTTACCAGGCATGCTAACGTATAAAGTTGGTCACCCGTGTCGTCTGTGCTTCAGTTGGTTGCACGAGTAAAGCGTACATAGGCTATTTAACCCCATTTACTGTAGACTAGTCTTAATTGACAGTGTATGACAGCGCTCTGTGTGACACGCCCAGTCTCTATTAGCTGGACGCACTATAGTTGGTCATAATCAAAGTTATTATAATGATATGAGAGAGCAGATTGCTACCTCTCTCTCTCTCTCTCTCTCTCTCTCTCTCTCTCTCTCTACTTGGCTTTACTGAAATACTGTTGAATTTGCATTTAAAACTACATTTTCAAAGACTGCTTGTAAACAAAACAATACTGATACAAGCTTGACAATGTAATATGTACATGTATATTTTATTCCATTTTCAGACTGGAATCTTAAGACTTTCCCATAATTTTCGGTCTTTCTAGTACTTTTATAAGTATGATGATACGTTTTAGAATGAAAAGGGTTAGCAGAAAAGGTATTTATGGTATTAGCTGCATGCAGAACCATCTGTCAGTTACCATTTAAACGTGTACGATAAGCTGCAAAATAATGAGAAAAGTATATATATCAGGTTCTGCATGCATAAATGTATGCAAATAAGTCACAAAGAGCACGAGGGTGTTTAACTTTTGTTTAACCATAGACTCAGTGTTAAGAGTACCTGATAGTATCCATATTTTTCTGTTTTAAAACAATGAAATCAATGTTATTGGCACATTGTAATTGGGTTATTTAAATGGAGGGGTTGTATGTTTTTTCTAATTATAGCTCTGGACCAGGTAGAACATATGACATCTAAATTTAAAGGAATTTAGATTGATTGTATGCCAAAATATTCGAAAGCTGTCGCCATGACAACCGAAAAATCAACAGCTGAACATACATAAATGTGGTTGATTTTACCAAAATACATAAATTGTCATTAATTTCTTACAAAATCCGATATCATGTGTGAAACACTTCTATGGGAGATTGCTGCATGATTAAGAGAATTCGAGGGTCCTACTTATCCCACCCACTTCTCATGCAAGATAAGTATATTGTAGCAATCTAATAAGGCTGCTGTATTGAATTATTCCCAGCTATTGAAATAAAAATTTGCATTTTCTGACACAAACCATGTTAATTATGATGACGATGGGGGGATTTCAATACAAGTGAGAAGGTAAGTTTGCCTAACTTTTGGGTCAGAATTTTTAACACTAAAATTACATTAAAATTCAAAGGCAGCTTTCCTTTTGGCTATTTTATTGTTATTTGTAAGAAATGTGATTAAGTAATTATATAAAAAGATTTATAATAGATACTATCATTTCTTTTAACAATAAATTAATACCATTGTGCAATAAAGTCATTTTACAGTTATCCTACAGTAAGACTTATGTTGCCATGGTTACGAACAGAAGCTGATTACTTTTTAAACATGTTTTCATAAAATAAAAACAATATATCCTGCTCTAATATGTATAACCATGTATATATGTTTAAATGCATGATTAAGGTTGTTGACTGTGTTCAAAAATGCCTAAAAGGCATGTTTTTCAGGTCCTACTTACCCCACCCACTTTTCCTTATAAATAAGCATGTTTAGATAATCTAATTAGAATGCATTGGTCTTATTTCTTTAATTTAAGACTGCATTTTCACAAATATCGCGCATTGGTGATAAATAATAGCAATTTTGAGGGTATTGGAAAGGCAAATTAGCCAAATGTGTTGGTTTTTATTTTAAAATTCATAATTTTTACCCCTTATGATGCCCCTAAAGTCTAAAAATAGCTTATCTGTAGCAGATTTTCATGTCATATATAAAAGAAATATATGAGTAATGAAAATATTTTATTTACAATAGACTATATTACTGTAATATAGCAATAAATGAATTGTTTGTGCAATATTTATCTTTTTTAGTTTTTCTACAGGGTAACATTTGTTACCATGGTAACGACAAGAAGACGGTAACTTCCCAAACATTTTCTTCCATATTATAAAATTTCATACCCTAGCCTATTATATATTAACATGAGTGTATGTGAAAGTAGCCGCGCAAAGTTATCGTGTTTGTGCGAAAATGCCCAAAAAGCGTAACTTTCCGGTCCTACTTACCCCACCCTCTTTCAGTGAAAGATAACTTTATCTAAGCTTTTCGTAAGGCTGCTACCATTAGCTAATTCAGTGATATTAAGTCTGTTTATTCAAAATAATTCCATGTTCGTGATTGGTACAATCTATTTTTAGAGTAGTTAAATGGTAAAAATGTCATTTTTCATGCGTTTTTGGCTTCTTTTTTGGCCCAAATCTTTGGATGTTGTTACCATGGCAACGGAGGTTGAATTGGATGAACTAACACTTGATTTCTTGTTTTTACATGACCACTAACACTGTCAGCAAGTTTCATCGAAATCCGAGTCGGAGCGTGAAAAGGTTCCTATATAACTCGCTACATATTTACAGAGAATCGCTCTTAATTATTACAATATATTTATGTTAAAATTTGTATTCTTATAAAATTAAGCCCCCACGGCCTGGCATACACGTTACGTTTTGACACAGAACAGGGACCTATATATACCCAAACTTTCATACAAAATCATAGGATAGTTCTTCTTAAAAAAATAAATGTTCTGTAAAATGTAACCCCAAATGGTACTTTCAACTGAAAATAATTATTACACAAATATTATATCACTGGTTATGCTGCTTGTGGCACCAATAGCAGGACTGACGGTGAACATTAGCAGATTTTCTTAGGATCCAACCGTAGCTTATATCCATCAACATTTATTAAAAAAATATCATTTTTAAAAAGAACACTGTCATGATACCTCACAAAACATACATCCCCCATATTCCTGCATTTGTTTATTTAGTTTGTTTTTTACAGCCAAAGTATACTGCCGTCGGATTATTTTCATGGCATTATTTTCCGGCCAGTTCTCTGCTCTGCATTATTTTATTTTCAGTGTCTATACTAATTTGAACTTTAACAGAATGTTTTCCGGTACATTTCAAATATTTCTGCAAATTTTCAATGAAAAATAATACAATCTGACTTTTTTACAGCAATTTTTCAACACCTGCTATCTTTTTTGAAGAAATGGAGCCAATGTTTGTGATACACAATATCTCCATAGCAACAGATGATGACATCATATAATTTGGTGATGACATAAACATATACCCTGTATATTCATCCAGGCAATTATCATTTGTGGAAATTGTCTTAATTAGCTAGAAAAGACCATTGGTTCAGACCATATTATTTGTCAATTTCTTGTAAGCTGATTTGGGAACTCACTTATGGCCACTGAGTGTATCTGCCAAATTTAAAATCAGTAACGAAATTGGCCGCTCTACCTCACCAACACCGCCAACGGGTTGTGATTAATGTGACAGCGGTTTTAGCAAAAATTAAACAAAAAGTTTGGCAGGCACGAGAGGTCATTGCTTAAGTGATGAACTATCATTTTTATTACTGAACAAACAGTATAGAATCAGATCAGATTGTTCATAAATGAGCAAAAGTAGAAAGGAATATTAAAAGTCATGCGCTGAGCCAGATGGAGGGACTGGTTTTCCGAACACCCCCTGAAAAATCTCAGCGCTTTATGTTCACTTAGAAACACTGGTTCGGACCACCAGAAAAATCTCAACGCTATATGCTTTCTTAGGAACACTGGTTTGGACCACCTGAAAAATCTCAACGCTATGTGCTTTCTTAGAAACACTGGTTCAGACCACCTGAAAAATCTCAACGCGATATGCTTTCTTAGAAACACTGTTTCGGACCATCTGAAAAAAAACATAACGCTAGGTGCTTTCTTAGACACACTGGTTCCGACAAACGCTGTATGCTCTCTTAGAAACACTAGTTCGGACCACCTGAAAAATCTCAACGATATATGCTCTCTTAGAAACACTGGTGAGGACCGCCTGAAAAATCTCAATGCAATATGCTTTCTTAGAAACACTAGTTCAGACCACTTGGAAAATCTCAACGCTATATGCTTTCTAAGAAACACTGGTTTGGACCACCTGAAAAATCTCAACGCTGAATGCTCCCTCTGAAACACTGGTTCCGACCACCAGAAAAATCTCAACGCTACATGCTTTCTTAGGAACACTGGTTCGGGCCACCTGAAAATCTAAATGCAATATGCTTTCTTAGAAACACTGGTTCAGACCACCTGAAAAATCACAACGCTTATGCTTTCAAAGAAATACTGTTTCGGACCACCTGAAAAATCTTAACGCTACATGCTTTCGTAGAAATCCTGGCTTGGACCACCTGAAAAATCTCAACGCTATATGCTTTCTTAGAAACACTGGTTCGGACCACCTGAAAAATCTCAACGCTGTATGCTCTCTTAGAAATACTGGTTCGGACCACCTGAAAAATCTCAACGCTATATGCTTTCTTAGAAAAACTGGTTCCAACCACCTGAAAAATCACAACGCTATATGTTTTCTTAGAAACACTGGTTCGGACCACCTGAAAAATTTCAACGCTGTATGCTATCTTAGAAACACTGGTTCGGACCACCTGAAAAATCTCAACGCTATATGCTTTCTAAGAAACACTGGTTCGGACCACCTTAAAAATCTCAACGCTTTATGCTCTCTTAGTAACACTGGTTCGGACCACCTGAAAAATCTCAACGCTATATGCTTTCTTAGAAACACTGGTTTGGACCACCAAAAAAATCTCAACGCTATGTGCTTTCTTAGACACATTGGTTCGAAGCACCTGGAAAATCTCAAAGCCATACGTTTCTTAGAAACACTGGTTCGGACTACCTGAAAATCTCAACGCTATATGCTTTCTTAGAAGTACTGGTTCGGAACACCTGAAAAATCTCAACGCTATATGGTGTTAGTACACAAAAACAGTCTTCCGGTTTGGTAGCCCACGAAAATGGTACCTTTAGAAATTTAGAACTTGCCGTTTCTGGGCCCTTTATGGCGTAAATGGGTGCTTTATTCGACTTTAAATGTTCATTTGATTCAATATTGGTCTATGTTTGTCAGGTTGATGCAGAAAAATGCATCTTTGAGTGGACTATTTTGTCACAGACTTCCCAGCACACTCTCCAGGTAACGTATGACGCCGGTTTTATTCCATCCCTAATTTTGTGACTGTCCCTCAAAGAATGGAAAATGCTGAGAAAACGAGATTATCAAGGTAGGTTGTCTTTTCACTTTTTTGATAGGTGAATGACAGATCTTGCCACTCACAGGCAGAAAAAAAAGTCCAAGCAATGTCCGGAAAAAATTGCAGATGCTCGAATTTTGCCGTTTTACATGGAGTTGAATGGGACCGATTAATTGTGCACCGAACCCTAGAAGAGAGAATGTAAAAAAAACGAAAATCATTGTAAAACAGTCATTTTTCAATGAATTCCGATGAAATTTCGCACACATATCAGGAATCAAAATAGAAATAATTTGAAAGTATTTTTGGAAGCAGTTTAAAGCTGCATAGCCTGTAACTTTTGATCTTTTAATTTTTTGAACTAATGTTTCTATTTTTCAAGAACACAGTAAAAAACTAAAATTCATGTATACATTTTACCAATTTCGTAAATCTAAACAAATTATCAGTATCAAAACAACAGCATTTAAGTTAGAATTAACTGTCTATAATTATTGGAAGGACGCAAATAATTACCAACAAGAGAAAAACACACCTGTTTTACAAGATAATTCACTTTTCCGTGCAGTTTTCAGCTATAGTGAACATATTTATTGTGAAAGCGTAACTTAATTCTTCTTTTACAAATGATTTAAAAAAAATAAAAAAAAATCGAAAAATGTTCATAGTTGAAGACTTAGTCTCTTTAAATTTGAATTTTAAAATTTTATAGAATTTTAGTTTAAATTTTAAAATTTTCTTAAAATCATTTTTAAAGCTTGGTTCTCCCGACGAAAGACTCAAATTGCATTATATACTAGAAAACGCAATTAAACGGCTATATAAGAACAGTTTTGACCAGGATTTGACGAATCAATCTGAGCAGGCTGATCGTGATACTCCGTTTTTGCAGACTGGCTAGCACTGCTGTGCAAGCTGATTTTTGTGATTGTATTCCCTTTTCTACTGAAAGGTGCTATGAGTGCTTATTCACTTTAACTATACCAGGATGGTGACTAAGCATAAGGGTATTATCAAAACACTCTTAGGATACTTACACTCATTAGAACCGCCTCATAGAGATGCCACTTAAAGGCATAATGAAACGTTTATGATGAGGATCCGCAGGGACTGGCCAGAAACATTCCCCCTAGCAGGTTTCCTGGCCTCAATGCTTAGATCAAAAACATTCAATTGTGATTGGCCGTTCAACTCACCGGATCGATGCTGTACTAATTTGAACACAAACTTAAACTTTTTCAGCTAAGCAAATTATTACCAGCACCCCCACCGAGATCAAATTTTGCTCTTATTTCTACCAAGCAAGCAGTAGTATTGTTTGATACTCATTAGAGTCGCCTCATACTCAATTGTTTTGGATCTACTCATTAGAACCATCTCACATAGAGAATGATATAACACAGCTTCTTGAAATACCTAACCCCCAATGAAGCACTTTCACACAGATACTCGTATTATGTGCTTAAGTGGGTTGTGATATTTCTCGTTCGACGAGGCGGTTCTAATGAGTAATTTCCACTTACAGTATTTTCAGAAATTTCAAATTTGGAATATACTTTAATCAAAGAAAGAGGATGGGCCATTTCCATTATGATATGGGCATTAAATCTAGACCTGGGTCTCAAATTTTTCCCACTCTTGCCATTTTAGTAGCTTATAAATTACGAACTATTTTACGTTGAGAACAAGCAGTGTAGATTATGATTAGAATGAAATGGTGTGTTTCGTCCAGCATCAGGAACTCATCAGTGAAGCTGCGCTACTTCAGACACAAAGTAAGTGGTGTAAACTGTTGTTTTCAGTATGCTTGGGTGCAAGAAAGCTTGGTTTTTGGGGCAAATTTGAATGAGATTCAAAACTGTTCGCGGTTTTGCTTAAAATCACTTTAAAATTTGATTTTTAAACTTCATTTTTTTTTAATTTTGTAACTGAAGTTTATGTCAGATTATCCTCAAATAACTCTTAAAGATGCCTAAACTTTCTTTTTTGATTTTGGGTTCTTGAGAATCATCAAATAATTGACATAATGAACTTTTTTATCAGACTAGTTTGAATAACTGAACTTTTGCTTTTGTCAGCTTGTGAGGGGGGTCACATATGAAATCCTGGATTTGTATCGCTTTTTGGTGAATGAGTTAGTCTTTTTGGACGTTTTTTGCTTAACTATATGAGTTTGATATGTCACATAGACAAAATTTAAAAATTCAAAAGTTTGCAGATTCTTGAAGGTGTTAGTACACAAAAACAGTCTTCCGGTTTGGTAGCCCACGAAAATAGTATCTTTAGAAATTTAGTACTTGCCGTTTCTGGGCCCTTTATGGCGTAAATGGGTGCTTTATTCGACTTTTAATATGCATTCGATTCAACATTGGTCTATGTTTGTCAGGTTGATGCAGAAAAATGCATCTTTGTGTGGACTATTTTGTCACAGACTCCCCAGCACAATCCCCAGGTAACGTATGGCGCCAGTCGGATTTCAGCCCGAATTATTTGACTGTCCCTCAAAGAAGGGAGAATGCTGAGAAAACGAGATTATCAAGGTAGGTTGTCTTTTCACTTTTTTGATAGGTGAATGACATATCTTGCCACTCACGGGCAGACAAAGAGGCCAAGCAATGTCCTGAAAAAAATGCAGATGCTCGAATTCTGCCGTTTTACATGGAGTTGAATGGGACCGATTAATTGTGCACCGAACCCTTATGCTTTCTTAGAAACACTGGTTCGGACCGCTTGGAAAATCACAAAGCTACCCAGCCAGCACTCAATGTTGGGCCGCATCATCGACTCGTCAGCGAAACGGCATTTCAGGACAGAATGTGTATGACTTATAACGAAAATAAAAAGCGGGCCGATGATGGACCACT
Organism: Loripinus fragilis; assembly: GCA_964019695.1. Taxonomy (NCBI): domain Eukaryota; kingdom Metazoa; phylum Mollusca; class Bivalvia; order Lucinida; family Lucinidae; genus Loripinus; species Loripinus fragilis. Next base: position 60,746,813 of record OZ026520.1, on the reverse strand, counting down.
TTTATTTAAATACTAGGTTTGCTTATAAATATTGGCGCGAGGCCCCATCGAGAAACAAATACAACTTAGTTAATGACTAAAAAATTGAATTAAAAAAAAAAAGAAAAAAAAAACGTTGTTAGAGCTCGAGCCCCATCCCTCCACCTCCCACGACAAAACTGTTTGTATCCGCGCATGAACGTTGAGGGGTAAACGAACGACAGTTTCTCTCATGTAAGGTCCTTTCTCTTTTACCATGGCAACAGGTGACCAAGCTGTCATTCGTCATGTCCTATGATAGTTTAGGAGGGGACTGGAGCAATTTATCATGTCCATGCAGGGACGTTCGTATTTATAGCTATGTATTCACATAAGGTTAAAGGCCAAAGGGATAGGGATGTGTTATATTTTAACTACAAAAGAAAGGAATGTTTATGTATTATACACGTAAGTCAAACGATATTATACAGACTCATTCGGTAAGGGTCGTTTGTTATGCTCAAAGAGGGAATATGACTAAAATGGTCCGTGTATTTGATCTGAAAGACTCAGAATGGTCCATTTTAGTTACAATTTCCACATTTCCGTACTTACAATTTTTGTATTTATCGCATGGATAGACGGCCACTGTAAAGCTCGTACACTTAAACTATGGATGTTTGTGAAGACTCAGATCGAAGCCGCTTCTAGCTCCGCTGGTATCGTCGGCGTGGCATTCGGGAAAGTCCGCCACAATTCGAGAATCGAATCATGGCTCAGGTGAATGTAAGGAACATTACGCGTAGTACTATGTACCAAAAGGCTCCATTTTGTTAGCCGGGACTGGCGAATGGAAAATTAGTTTTGAAGCATGTGGGTTAAGCTCTATTAAAATCGATTATTCTGATTATTCGAAAAGTTTAATCAGCAGAATACACGAAGTTTATGTTCTTTTTCAATAAAATATCGCTATAGCGATATTTTATTGAAAAAACATAAACTTCATTTAAGCCGTATGTTTTGCTACAATCACACTTGTTATTGTGTTAACATGGTTTCTGTGATATCAGCGTCACGTTATCAAAGTAGATCCTCGATGTACGTCCGTGGTCTGATTCCACGTAATTTTGCGGAATTGACCGAGGCAGTTCCGATTGGTCGGGGTGGGTGTTTAAAGGAGGCTTGTGTGCATATGCGAGAAGTAACAAAATCTAGAGCAATAGCCAAATTAGTCCACATAAAGGTGTGTGGTTTTTTTTTAAATTCTGGACTAATTAAAACAATCCTGCATCTAGATCGTCTACTGTAAACTACAATTTGGGATTGTTTATATTGTACAGAAAAATTGCATATTTTAATGCAGATTCAAACGGATTTATCATTTAAAGTAGTATTAGTAGTAGTAGTAGTAGTAGTAGTAGTAGTAGTAGTAGTAGTAGCAGTTGTAGTAGTAGTAATGCCGCATAAGTAAGAAACGCGAAACCCCCGTTCATTTTACAACGAATATTTTATTGAGTGCAACAGAATGATTCTTTTTAAAGCATTCCAGAGAATATAAAATGAAAAAAGCATGTAGAACTAGTAGCAGTATAGTTTGAGGTATAATCTAGCCTGGTGCTTATACTTACTTTTTCCGTAATACGATTGAATTTTGGCTTACTCTGCAAGAATGGTGATAAAATGAATGGTTAAACAAAACAGGCCACTGAACACTGTAAAATGACCAGATTAAACGTATTATGATGGATAACAAAATTAGGAACGTTCGCGGTTTTTAAATCAAGGTTATGAATATCATAAATTTCGAAAAGCATTTTCTAAATTCTACCATAGACACACAGAGTTAATTGGTAAATACAACATTGAGTTAAAAACTCTTCTTCTGCAACAAGGCATACCAGAACCTATATTTTATAGTGATTTAGTTTATAAATTCAAAATAATTATAGGGAGCCCTAATTTTAGTGATCAGCTCAAAAAGATAATCAAACGTTATATAAAGCTTGGGTATAACTTGGCACTCATGCGCCAGTCTGCATGCCTGGTTTTAAATCCAATCACGGTTTATAGCTATGGTTTCCTTTTTAATTGCACGACGGTGGGTCAGGCCTCAGACTCTATGACGGCTCTGACGTAAAGCTTTAAATCGGTGGGTTGGTGCCTGATACTTAACTGTAGCTGGGCCCCTCGTGGCTCAACTTGAGGTTTTCTTTAGCTCTGACTATCTGTGAGTCGTGAGCTTTTTTCTTTGTTTTCTTCATAGTGTGTTAATTTGATTAGAGTGTTTCTCCACGGTGATACATTGCAATAGTTAGGAAGGCTTCCATATGAGCTGAACATTTCTTGTACTTCAACAACAGCAGAATTTAGGGCGAATAATTGGTACCAGTCAATGCATTTACCCCCCCCCCCTCCCCCCCCCCCCCCGTGGCTTCGGCTGCTGTCCGATCTAATTAAGGCGGTGGTTCTGCTGCTGTTGACTTGTTGTTTTTTGTTACTCCCATTGTAGGAGTCTGTAATTGTTCTGTGTTTTGTTGTACATTACTTTATGTTCATTCTAATTATGCAATCATCTTGATAGTCTTGGTAGGGAAGAGAGAGCTGGTTGCTTTGCTTAGTTTGTCTTCCTGGTGTCTCGTGATTTTTGTGTGGCTCTTCCTCGCGGTGCCTTGAGTTTGTCTGCAGTTTGTGATTGTGGTATTTCTCGATCATACTCATTTACTATTTTTAGTATAAAAAGTGCTTTACAAATATGCAAATATTGCGGATTTTGAATTTTCTTGCTTTTTTATAAGTCATACACATTCTGTCCTGAAATGCCGTGGTAGTCAAGGATGCTGACTATGAAAAGTTTGGCACTCCCAACAGTCACACTTTGTTGCATTTATGTCAAAGTCCTTCGATCATAATTATAATGTAGGGCCAGGTCACTGCACCACAGTGCGAACGCGAAAAGTATGTCAAGGACGTTTGACACTCGCTGCTGTCACTGCTGCACAGAGAAACACCGTGGATTTGCAGCGTTAATATCTTTCATGGTTATTGGAGCCTGACATGTACATGCAGGTCAAAACACCAGGCCACCGTGCGTGCTCGAAGAGCATGCTGAGGATAAATACTATGCAAGGCTCAATCGGAACTGCCTCGGCCAATTCCGCGAAATTCCGTGGAATCAGATCACGGATGTACATCGAGGATCTACTTTGATAACGCGGGTGATAACGTGACGCTGACGTTATATAACGTGACGCAAACGTCACAGAAGCTACAATTATTATAACAAGTGTGATTGCAGCAAAACAAACGGTTAAGCGATATTTTATTGAAAAATCATAACTTCATATATTATGTTGATAAAATGTATGGGGTAATCAAAATAATGGATTAAATATAACTGGTCCCAGATGCTACAGTGCTATTTTTTCTTACACCAGTTCAGACTAACAAAATGGAACTTTTTGGTACATAGTACTACGCGCAATGCTCCTTACCCCCCCCCACCCCCATTCCACTGGACGGCGATTCCGCTACGTTCATGGCGATCTAGGTTTTTCTCTAAAATTATTCCAAATCGCCGCGGAAGCGTAGACAGCCACACGATTTGGGGACTTGCCGCTTCCAGTACGCTTCCACTACGCTTCTACTACGCTTCCGTTATGCTCCTGCTGCGATCCCACTACGACAGTGAAGATCTGGCTACGCTTAGTCTACACTAATGGCGATGTAGCTACGACCTTGGCGATGAAGCTACTTTGTATCCTTTCTATATAGAATCTAAAATTCCGATACAATTCTACTACGACCTAGGCGCTTCTACTGCGCTTCTACTGCGCTTTTACTGCGCTCTTGCCGTTTCCGCTACGATTCGTTTCATTTTAACCAAAATTTCGAATCCTAGCGGAATCGTCGTCCAGTGAAATGGGGGTTTACATACACCCGAGCAATGATTCGCGATCGATTCTCGAATTGTGGCGGACTTTCCCGAATATGCAACAGAGAAAAGTAAAGTGGTTACATGAGAACCGGACTGACGATCGGACAGACGTACGGATGGAAATTTGAAGTCCAATGTCACACTCTGCTAGAAGCAGGTGTACCAATGACCACGACATCCCACAAAAGCGAATGTGACATACTTCGTGCGATTATTGAAGGCTGTTGCAAGATTGAACAGATGCACAGACTTTCTGGGGCTTTCGCTGATCAAATTTGTGACACATTCTACAATGTATAGTATTTATTGGTATGAAGAGTGACAAATGATTCCATGATATCATTGCATTTAAAATGGATGACTGCGACAAATAGCACACTCGGTGTATCCTTTACTCAGATAAATAAATAGACCGTCACAGGGTTTTACAACTTTTAAAAAAATAATGCCGCTTTTTAGAAGGCCTGAAAAAGCCCAAAATATTCAAGCGATCGTGACCTCGGGTCACGGTAGTGATAGAAGATGATTTAAAATGTCATCTTCTGACTCTGTGGATATTCTCAATCCATATATAAGGTTGCTTTTGTAAATTTATTAGAAATACAATATTATTCCCGATTTTCGCGTTTCTTATTATTGCGGCAGGAATAAAGCAACTGCAACGAAGCTAATGACAAATTTGGCAATATATTGTTGAATAATTCAATTTTTTTTACTAGTGCCTAATCGAGCAGTCTTATATCGTTCAAAGTGTAACACAGCATTTACTGTCGTACAAACATTGTATACGGGTCAGGGGCCACTAAATCGTAGCCATCTTAAGCCCTATGATCATCTCAAGATCAATTTTCCAGGATCATAACGGTTTTGGCCACCTTAACTTATGGATAACTTACAACTAAAAGACAACACTAGTACTCCACACTCTATTTTTTTCAAAGCTATCCACTTCTTATTTAAAAATACATACCCGTCCGTCCGTACATGCGTGCGTGTGTACGTACGTGCGTGCGTGTGTGCGTACGTGCGTGCGTCCGTCCGTACGTACGTTTCTGAACTGAAACGAATCGTACGTACGTACGTACGTACGTATGTACGTACGTACGTACATACATACATACATACATACATACATACATACATACATACATACATACAGTGGGTTGCCTTTGTGACCTTAGACTTCCCGTGGGGGAAAATTCCTAAAAAAACGATCTCTTTTATGAAAATTGAATCCTAATATATTCGGTGATATAGAAATAGTTTAAAGTAAAACAAGGGACAAAGATCAGGAATCGATACAATCAAGTACAAGTAAAGTTTGTGACTTCCAAAAAAACTATCCCATACTACCCCTTCCAAAGAAATTCAACCCCAGACACCTATTTGCCGGTGTGTGCCAGCCGACAGGAAAATTGTACGTGAACGACGGTGATTTTTTCGTGTTGGTCATTTGCAGTGATGACCTCGGACAAACAGAAAGTAATTCTTACTTACGTTCCGCCTAAACACGTAAATGTTTCTCGGGTATTCTTCTCTAATTAGTCATAATCTCTGTCAGCACTGTACGTTCTGGTCGTTTGATTGTATGTTTGTTTGTTTTATATTTTCTATCTATCTATATCCTATAATTAATAAATATAAACTGTTCGAATCAGGTTTCCTTGTGACACGAATCAAATAAACCACGCCCACAAGTAATAAATAAACAATGACGTAATACAATGATTGACAGAATACAAATGAATTTCGTAGTTTATGAATAATTGCTATGAATTCATAGTCATAGCTTATGAATCTGTCACTAACTACGTCCAAGAAAATTACCAGATTAGTTATTATGAGGTAAAGGTGAGGGGGCAACTAAATGTAAGAACAATACGGAAATTCGATTAAACAATTTTTAACATTTTATTTATTGAAAACAATCGCAATTATGGGACTTCGCTGTTTATATATTTCTATCATTTATTTTTGCTTTGCACATCATATTGGTTAAGCCCCATTCTCACTGTGCCGGTGTAGCCACGGTTCATCCCGATGCAGGACAGCCGGTATACCGTGATGCACCGGGACACATTTCATAAAAAATAAATTACGTTCTCACTTTGCCGACGTTACCCCGGTATAGCCCCGGTTCTCGAGAAAGCAAGACGCCGGTTGATCCCCGGTTCACCACGGAGCACTTACGGTGCAGCACGGTGGAGCCACGGTTCGTGCCGGTATACCCCGGTGTTACCCAGTTATTTTACGGTGATGTCCCGGTAACTACCGGTTGCGCCACGGTTGCATGCCGGTAGGGCCACGGTTGCGTCCCGGTGCCACTCTACACTATAAAACCAGGTTAAAACGTGGAGTAACATCAGTTTTCTTCTGTCTCTATCGCATAACAGTTATGACACAAATTGGACTGCACAGCCATATACGAGTTACTAGAGGAATCATGATCTGTGTGGCGAAAGCAAAATTGCCTAGTAACCTCGCAGCTCATTTGCATGACAAATAAGCAGAAGCAAATGTTGTTGATCTGGGCCCAGAATTACAATGCCTCCTTAAAGTTCAGGAAGACTTAATTTAAGTCTTGATACTTCAACATGTACATTAAATGCTTAATAAATTGCCAAGACCGATGCAGTACTCATGGTCAAAGATATCATTGTGATCTACAGAAAAAATGAAACTATTTTGGTTTTAATCAGTTTGGAAACGTTATTTTTCGCATCCTGGTAATTCAATACTTAACTTAAGAACTCCTTAACTTTAAGAATACATTGTAATTCTAGGCCCAGATTGTCTTGCTTTTTTGTAAAAATATATAAACACTTTGAGCGGGGCATGTGATTTCCAACAATGTGATATTTTGAGAAGTGTAGACTCAGACAAGCCTGTGCAGTCCCCAATTAAGCGTTAAAGTTGTTCGGTCAGTAGCTTAACAGTCATAGAATAATCAAGCGACTAGCAAAGGCTCTGATCAGACTGCGCCTAGGCGCAAGCTGATCTGAGAATTTGCTAATGGCAACTACCACATTGTTGGAAATCTCATGTCGTGGCTCATATATGCTTGACTCTTCAGTAACTATAAGTGCATTTATTCATAAGCTTTGTAAATGAGCACATTTATACTGCTTACAATTTAACCAACTTGTGACGAATAGACTTTCCCATCCTTATCATTTGGATGACTCCACTTTCATTTTAGGTGCAGCAGGAGTGACTATTCATTTTTATTTTGCATTTTATTACGTATACATAGGCAGTGGAACCGCACGGTTTATCACGGTGGAGACACGGATGTTCCCGGATTACGCCGGTATCGCCCCGACGCCGTCCCGGTGGAGACACGGTTGCTCCCGGCGTCTTCCCGATTTATCACGGTATTTGACAGCCTTCCCGGTTACACCCGGCGAGTCCCGGTTGTTTTAAACATTTTAAAACAACCGGGGACATGAGCCGGTTTAACACGGTTCAACACGGTTCATCCCGGATCTCCAAGGTTGTCCACGGTGCCGCCACGGTTGTAAAACGGTTCATCCCGGATCATCAAACCGGGGTGAACCGGCACCTTAAACCGGGACAGTGAGAACGGGGCTTTAAGCTCCTGCTTACAGATCAATTTATTTTTCTATCCTGTACGAGGGATCTTAAAATCTTTAAACAATCCTGTGATGGTTGTACACCAGGCGCCCAAGTTAATTTTAGTGATTTGTAGTTCCGTTCAATAGTGCTTGTTAAAGTAAATCGATATGTATTTAAATTAGGGGTTGTATTCTGGACATCAATCTTATCCCATTATGCCCCACTTCATTGGGAAAAGGTACGCATTTATATGAAGATCTTCTTGCCTTTCTGGAGTGAGGGGACTGGGTTTCGATAGTGTAAGAAACAATCATTATCATATGACGTCGCGCCTGAGAGTGAAATAACACCATGCAATAAAATCGATAAACCACTAGTGGTTTATAGATTTTAGGGGAAACGTTATGACATCCATATCAACGTTGCGTACATCATAACAAATTTATGACGTTTTCACGCCAGAAATGAGACTTCAAGGTGATCTTAAACCATATGATAAATAGCATCTAACATTCGTGCTCTTGTATTATTGAATTTATTAAACTCGTTGGGGAAAAGAGATAAAATGCTCAAGCCGAGCATTTTATCTCTTTTCCTCAACGAGTTTAATAAATTCAATAAAACATGAGCACTCATATAAGATCCTCTATGCCTGTTCAACTATTTTGAGGCAAGAGTAATCGCTAAATGATTTTGCAAGATTACCCATATAATCAAATCTAGACAATGAACTAGAGCAGGAGGAATAATGAACATTATGAATATAATTTCTTGGTCTTCCATAAAGGAATTCAATGATGAGGCAAGTCTGATGATAGCATATGCCTTAATCTTCATTAACATACATGCATAGATATCTGGAGTTATGTAAATAGAGAATACTAGGTGAGTGACTTTTGATACCAAGTTTACCAGGCAAGGCTTTGAGAACGCTTGTTGACATCGCGAGGCTTGCCGAGCGATTCAACATGCGTTCTCAAAGCCGAGCCTGGTAAACTTGATATCAAAAGACGCGAACCTGGTATTATATTTATCAGTTTACCCATTGTTGAAAACACTTAGAACTAGCGATTATGACGTAATTTTTGATGTTTGTGTTGATTCAGCGTCATGAGCGACGTCATTCAAAAAGTGCAACGTCATCATGACCTGAAAAAGGTAACATGCCGTGAGATAGGAAACGTAAATTAGGTTATGTTGAAACAATTCAGTTAATAATAGGGTGACTGATAATTAGGTTTAGATGTTTTTAAGATGGTGTTGTAGCCGTTTTGTCAAAGTCTTTTGTTATAGAAGCCATGCGTTTTTAATAAGACTGATAAAAACAAAACACTGTATATAATGTAATCTGTTATTTTTTCACGGTTCTAGCTTTAAAATCTATGGATTTATTCTACAAAGTTGACTTTGAAAGATAGTTTAACCATTTCCGTTATAGTAATCATACATTTTATCAAACAGAACAAAAATGTATACTATATCCTCATGCTCTATCTATCCCCATGCTCTATCTATATTATGAGCCTTCTGATTTATTGCAGGATGCAGACTTTCTAAGTACCTTAACTAGTGTAACCATAGATTGCCTGTCCATGAGCATTATGTAACAATTATGCTCCTAGCTTTTATATTTTGTTTAATTAGTAGCAATTGCAAATCGACAGTGGGTCAAGCCTCAGACTCAGTGACGGCTCTGACGTTAAGCTTTAATCGGTTAGTTGGTGCCTGGTGCTTGTCTGTAGCTGGGCCCACCGTGGCTCAACTTGAGGTTTTCTTTAGCTCTGGGTATCTGTGAGTCGTGAGCCCTTTTCTTTGTTTCATCATAGTGTGTTAATTTGATAAGATTGTTTCTCTATTATGATATTATACATTGCAAAAGCAAGGAAGCCTCCATACGAGCTTAACTTTTTGTGCTTAAACAACATCAGAATCTAGGGCAGGGCGATGATTTGGTACCAGTAAAATGCATTTAAGCCCCCCCCCCCCCAGTGGCTTAGGCTGCTGTCCGTTCTGAGGCGGTGGTTTTGTTGTTGTTGATTCGTTGTTGATTGTTCCTCCCTTTGTGCTATATTTTGCTGTGCGTTGCTTCGTGTCCATTCTAGTTTTTCAATCATCTTGTTGGCGGAGACTGGGCTGTTTGTTTTGCTCTTTTGTCTTCCTGGTGTTTCGTTATTGTTGTGTGGCTTTTCCTAACGGTACCTAGCCGTTTGTGCTTGTGGTATTTTCTGATTATACTCACTTACTATATGTGTATAGTTATTGTAACCATTTCCCATTCAAGCATTGCAACTGAAACTTTGAAAGATATCGAAACAATACAAAGTTGCCTCCGTGCAAGCTAAACTATTTTGTATTACATCAGCAGAATCTAGGGTGAGGATTTGGTTGGTAAAATCAATTTAAGCCCCCACCCATCCCCTAGTTGCTTCGGCTGCTATTCGTTCTAGGGCGGTGGTTCTGCTGTTGTTTATTCATTGCTTTTGTTGCTCAGATTGTTTAGGGGGGGGGGGGGGGTAGTGTTAGTTATTTGTTTTGTTTTACAATTCTTTCTGTCCTTTCATGTTTTGCAATCATCTCGCTGGGGAAAAGACAGCTGGTTGCTTTACTTAAAGCTGCATAGCCTGTAACTTTTGATCTTTTAATTTTAGAACTAATGTTTCTATTTTTCAAGAAAACAATAAAAAAAACTAAAATTCAGGTGTACATTTTACCAATTTCGTAAATCTTTACGAATTATCAGTATCAAAACAACAGCATTTATGTTAAAATTAACTGTCTATAATTATTGGAGGGGCGCAAATAATTGCCAACAAGAAAAAAAAACACCTGTTTTATAAGATAATTCACTTTTCCGTGCAGTTTTCAGCTATAGTGAAAAGATTTATTGTGAAAACATAACTTCATTCAATCTTTACAAATGATTTAAAAACAAAATAAAAAATTTCGAAAAATGTTCATAGTTGCAGACTTAGTCTCTTTAATTATAAATGGGTTCTGAATGTAATGTAGTGTACTCATTATTTGAATCTTCATCGCGGTGCCATGGGGTGGTATGTAGTGTGTGATTGTGGCATTACCTGATCATACTCACTTATTTTTTCCACAAATGGATCCAGCACTCTCTGTATTTCGCCGCCGCATCGAAGAAGGCAATACTCCAGCGACTCTGTTTCGCAATTGCAAAGAGGGCATAGTTTAGACACATGGAATTGTTGTTCTCGAGAATATACGTACCCATGCTAGTTATATTGATCAAACTCGTCTGTACTAACTGTAGTAGGCTTAGGCTGGGTTGGCTAGGATTGAGCGTCTAGTCTCGGACCGACAGCCAGGCTAATATATAGTTTACCACAGCCCCTTGGAAAACATGAGAAAGATACTTCGCATTGTGTTTTGTGCTAAAATAAATGGCAGTTTTCCCATGGGCGGAGGTAACAGTGTGTTTACCACAAGTTCGAATCTCTGGATTTGAGGCCTGATGGAGTTGTGGTTAAAGAATACAAGTGGTATTTGATAATGGCAATTTATTAACATAAAAATGTAAATACTATAATACAGTACAAATGCTCTGATTTAAATGATTTTAGTAATTCTACTTGGTAAGTAGAATGGGCATTGACATTATTGGAGTCCCACTAAGGACTAGAGTGTCAGTTATTGAAACAGTCAGGTTTCAAGTTGTATGTAAGGCCAATAACCTAGACTGCAGGGCTCAACACTATGGTTGTGCCCAGCACAAATGATTCCCATTGATTAAGAACACATTATATTTCAATATAATGTGGTGATATCAATGCTGGAATGATACTGGGGTATAAATATCATATTATTGTCCAAAACAAAGTATTTCTTAGTCAAAGGACATACACAAATATATCCGATGAAGAAAGCTAATTAAACAGCAAATATAACACAAACATAATGAAATCTGGTACAAATAGTAAGTAACTCAAGGGAAGTAACTACTCTTTTAACAAGTTTGAGCTTCTTCAAAATTGATCAAGGGAAGCAACTTCTCTTCAACAAGTTTTAGCTTTCGTAAGTATCTACCAAACAGGTTTCTATCACATGCCTCCCTTGTAGTTTATAAATTTTACACTAGTAAAATCTAATTTATTCTATACTACTGATAGAAACATGTTGAGTATATAAACATTTCTAAAGTACCAAACTATGATCGGTTACATATTTAAACACTTACCAAATTATCCCTTCATACAGATCAGCAAGGCTAAATAGGAAAAATATACAAGTAGCCTTCAATAATGAAGATTGTACATCTAATCTGGAAAATCTATTTTCCAGCACCTGATCACATAACCAATTGCCTGTTTGATACAGGACCACATGACCATACAGAACAAATGTTCAATGTTGGAGTAATAATCTCCCCTTTAGTTATCATGAATTCTGTGTTTCATATTAACCACAGCTTTGTAAGCAGTCTTAAGCAAGACAGATGGCTGAAAGCTGGGATAACATGAAAACTCCTGTTTAACTGGCATATAATGACAAAATGTATTTTGAATACAGGAGACATGATAACCTTTAACCTCTGTACTTTTAATATCAAGTGACAAAACATCATTATTTTTCAAAGACCCACAGTGTGACATAGCATTGGCGTCAAATGGTACGTCGGACGCATTTGACGATTGAAGTTGAGCTGAGACGCCATGGGATAAGTAGAACTTTCTTGCTGCAAACAGTAATGACAGTCATTGAAAGTTTTCCTTCCTATAGCAATCTCTATAGCTTCATGTATACTTTGGGGACAGTGAAACAAAACATGGTTTGACAAGCCCTTAATGTTGAGGCCATAAATAAACTGTTTAATAATAAGGGGCTGTAAGTCCTGTATTAGCTGGTCTGGGTATGCTTTTAAAGCTAAACGTTTTAAATCCCAACCATAAGCTGTAACAGTTTCACCCTCAAATAATTTTCTTTTGTAAAAAGCTGCTATATAGCTATGCAGAGAAGGCTCAAATCTTTGATATAGAGCTTGTTGTAAGATATCAAAGGTAGCTGACTGATAAAATATTTCATGTTGAAGCAGACCATTGATATACAATAATGCCGGCCCTCTAAACATTGACCTAACCAGTATGCTTTTTGCTTTTCTGGCCACTTGTTTATTTGACATGCAAAATTGAATTGGACGAAAAAGCTGTCCAAATTATCTGAAGAACCATCAAACTTTTGTGGATACAGAAAGTTTCCACTGGACATGATATAAGCAAGTTACGATTTTACATAATGCATATACAAAAGGTACAAATTTGACAAATGCAATGAATATAAGTATTAAAATACAAGAAAAATGTCAAAATTATGCCATTATGATCTAACTTAATCAGGTTTTACTCAAATCCTGGTCACGGCACCAATTCTGTGGTAGGCTCAGGCTGGATCGGGCTAGGATTGAGCATCTAGTCTCGGACCAACAGCCAGGCTCATATACAGTTTACCACAGCCCCTGGGAAACGTGAGACAGAGACTTTGCGTTGTGTGTTTGTGCTAAAATTTGGCTGTTTTCCCAAGAGCCAAGGTAATGGTTGTGTTCACTCTATATATAGGTTCGAATCTCTGGATTTGAGGCCTGATGGAGTTGTGGTAAAAGAATACAAGTGGTATTTGATAATGGAAATTTATTAACATAAAAATGCAAATACTATAATACAGTACAAATGCTCTGATTTAAATGATTTTAGTAATTCTACTTGGTAAATAGAGTGGGCATTGACATTATTGAGTCCCACTAAGGACTAGAGTGTCAGTTATTGAGTCAGTCTGGTTTCAAGTTGTCCTGTAAGGCCAATAACCTAGACTGCAGGGCTCAACACTATGGTTGGCCCCAGCACAAATGATTCCCTTTGATTAAGAACACATTATATTTCAATATAATGTGGTGATATCAATGCTGGAATGATACTGGAGTATAAATATCATATTATTGTCCAAAACAAAGTATTTCTTAGTCAAAGGACATACACAAATATATCCGATGAAGAAAGCTAATTAAACAGCAAATATAACACAAACATAATGAAATCTGGTACAAATAGTAAGTAACTCAAGGGAAGTAACTACTCTTTTAACAAGTTTGAGCTTCTTCAAAATTGATCAAGGGAAGCAACTTCTCTTCAACAAGTTTTAGCTTTCGTAAGTATCTACCAAACAGGTTTCTATCACATGCCTCCCTTGTAGTTTATAAATTTTACACTAGTAAAATTTAATTTATTCTATACTACTGATAGAAACATGTTGAGTATATAAACATTTCTAAAGTACCAAACTATGATCGGTTACATATTTAAACACTTACCAAATTATCCCTTCATACAGATCAGCAAGGCTAAATAGGAAAAATATACAAGTAGCCTTCAATAATGAAGATTGTACATCTAATCTGGAAAATCTATTTTCCAGCACCTGATCACATAACCAATTGTCTGTTTGATACAGGACCACATGACCATACAGAACAAATGTTCAATGTTGGAGTAATAATCTCCCCTTGAGTTATCATGAATTCTGTGTTTCATATTAACCACAGCTTTGTAAGCAGTCTTAAGCAAGACAGATGGCTGAAAGCTGGGATAACATGAAAACTCCTGTTTAACTGGCATATAATGACAAAATGTATTTTGAATACAGGAGACATGATAACCTTTAACCTCTGTACTTTTAATATCAAGTGACAAAACATCATTATTTTTCAAAGACCCACAGTGTGACATAGCATTGGCGTCAAATGGTACGTCAGACGCATTTGACGATTGAAGTTGAGCTGAGACGCCATGGGATAAGTAGAACTTTCTTGCTGCAAACAGTAATGACAGTCATTGAAAGTTTTCCTTCCTATAGCAATCTCTATAGCTTCATGTATACTTTGGGGACAGTGAAACAAAATATGGTTTGACCAGCCCTTAATGTTGAGGCCATAAATAAAATGTTTAATAATAAGGGGCTGTAAGTCCTGTATTAGCTGGTCTGGGTATGCTTTTAAAGCTAAACGTTTTAAATCCCAACCATAAGCTGTAACAGTTTCACCCTCAAATAATTTTCTTTTGTAAAAAGCTGCTATATAGCTATGCAGAGAAGGCTCAAATCTTTGATATAGAGCTTGTTGTAAGATATCAAAGGTAGCTGACTGATAAAATATTTCATGTTGAAGCAGACCATTGATATACAATAATGCCGGCCCTCTAAACATTGACCTAACCAGTATGCTTTTTGCTTTTCTGGCCACTTGTTTATTTGACATGCAAAATTGAATTGGACGAAAAAGCTGTCCAAATTATCTGAAGAACCATCAAACTTTTGTGGATACAGAAAGTTTCCACTGGACATGATATAAGCAAGTTACGATTTTACATAATGCATATACAAAAGGTACAAATTTGACAAATGCAATGAATATAAGTATTAAAATACAAGAAAAATGTCAAAATTATGCCATTATGATCTAACTTAATCAGGTTTTACTCAAATCCTGGTCACGGCACCAATTCTGTGGTAGGCTCAGGCTGGATCGGGCTAGGATTGAGCATCTAGTCTCGGACCAACAGCCAGGCTCATATACAGTTTACCACAGCCCCTGGGAAACGTGAGACAGAGACTTTGCGTTGTGTGTTTGTGCTAAAATTTGGCTGTTTTCCCAAGAGCCAAGGTAATGGTTGTGTTCACTCTATATATAGGTTCGAATCTCTGGATTTGAGGCCTGATGGAGTTGTGGTAAAAGAATACAAGTGGTATTTGATAATGGAAATTTATTAACATAAAAATGCAAATACTATAATACAGTACAAATGCTCTGATTTAAATGATTTTAGTAATTCTACTTGGTAAATAGAGTGGGCATTGACATTATTGAGTCCCACTAAGGACTAGAGTGTCAGTTATTGAGTCAGTCTGGTTTCAAGTTGTCCTGTAAGGCCAATAACCTAGACTGCAGGACTCAACACTATGGTTGGCCCCAGCACAAATGATTCCCATTGATTAAGAACACATTATATTTCAATATAATGTGGTGATATCAATGCTGGAATGATACTGGAGTATAAATATCATATTATTGTCCAAAACAAAGTATTTCTTAGTCAAAGGACATACACAAATATATCCGATGAAAAAAGCTAATTAAACAGCAAATATAACACAAACATAATGAAATCTGGTACAAATAGTAAGTAACTCAAGGGAAGTAACTACTCTTTTAACAAGTATGAGCTTCTTCAAAATTGATCAAGGGAAGCAACTTCTCTTCAACAAGTTTTAGCTTTCGTAAGTATCTACCAAACAGGTTTCTATCACAAGACAGTCTTGATTGCACTGGTTGAACACCAGTATGATGTACTGTGAAGATATTAGTTAATTAATTAATATACTCAGTGGTATCAGCGTATTAATATACTTTACTTTGCTCTATTCAACGGTCATAGTGTCTCATAGTCTCAAACAGAAACCGTATACATTATTATATTTGCCAGTTTATGAGTATAATACATATACAAAAATCACCTCTAAAACATGCATGTACATCTGTCCGAGGGGCTTTTAATCTGAGTCTTTATCTACCCCATTACGTTGTGTATGCTAGATGCTGGTGCTCTAGTATGCCTTTGCACATATGCATGCTCGTACGTCTGAGCGTTCGTACATTTTCTATGTGATAAGAGCTAAATCCGCAAATGGTGTCTGCTTTGTACAGTGGTTCAGTGGTAGAGTGCTCGTTATAAGATCGATATGTCTCTTGTTTGGGTATTTAAGAATAATATGCCAATCATTGCGACACTACAGTATGGATCCTGATCAGATGGCTTCGTTATAAGCCAGCTGATCTGGATCTATAATGTTTCCAAAACAGTGTGTATCGAGGCGCAGCAGGATAAGGGTAAATATTGGGCGATACAATGGATTAGCGAATTACATCATATTATTGAAGGTTGTATTGTTGAGAGGCATTGACTTCTTGTAACATACGAAACGATTGAATAAACAGAAGGAAAGCTAATATTGACTTGAATCGTAACAAAAGTTTCGCTGTAGTTGGAAAATTGTACAGAAAACCTTCTCGGAACGTGTACGTTTCGCACGGACATCAAAAAAATAACTTCGGCCAGTGTACAGTAAATTAAAAGGCACAGGTTGGCATCGAAATTCCAGACTAACCTGCGTATCCGTAAGGTCTGATCAGAATATTCAATCCACGCTATGTGGGTAGCCAAGAGTCCAATATTTCTGGCGGAAAACAACGACTCTGGTCAGACTGTGCGGATGCGCAGACAGGGCAAGGTATACATCACTTCTACTGCCATACGCCCGGTAGAAGCCGGCTTTTACAGCGACTGGCTCGACCGAAGTTCCAGCAACCCGGGTTCATTCCCGGCTGAGGCACGTTGGGATTTTGTTGGTAGCGCTACGGCAAAATCTTTGCTGAACCAGAGATTTGGACATGCGGTTTACCTTGGTGTGAACGCACATGCCAATTTTAACATAATGCTGAACATCGACTCCGACGTTGCCGATATATACTCGAGACAGGCAAAAGAGTGACAAAGCCGTCAATTCGCATTTGTCCAGGGCTAAAACGCATTTTCATCTCGGATAGACGACGATCGAGACCGTTAATACTATCGACGTACGTACATGTATATATAATATAGTTAGGAACAGAGTTTTCGATTACCATTTGTCGCCCAAATGGCGACAAATGGCAATCGAAAACACAGTTTCTAGTTTGTTTGTTTTTTATACGCGTTCGTCGATAGTGAATAGAGTTCTCGATTGCCATCCTATCGGGTGCGGTCTTTGTCTAAGCTCAAGGCCCTTTGTTTTTGCAACGACATGTCTTTTACATTAATCACATGACAATCTCCAACCCCGAGGACACGTTCCCTTTGTATGTTTTCCTAACTGTTAAAATAGTAGTACTTAAGGTCTTATTTACACAATAATGTGACTTGTTTGACTAATAATAGTGATACACACCACGTCTCAGATGGAGTCAGTTTTCCTTATAAAGTATTCATTTTCATGCTGTGATTTTTGTATGTCATATTTTTTACTATATTGGATTGTATGATATTTCGTGTGGTTTTTTTTTCAGATTTTCTTCCGACTTAAACGTGTTAAATGGAATTATGTTCTTTGTTCTTACAATCCAGCGCGGCAGAATCATGGCTATTCGAATGTGTGCAAATTGAAATACGTTTCCATTGTGTATTTGTTTATCACTGTTGGATATATTTTACACCCATTCACATTACACTAAATGGAATTTTTCACTAGATCCGCATCATCATCATATCATTTTCCACTTTGAATTAAGTAGGATCTTGTATTTTCACTGTTTATTACTTTTTCATAGTTTATTGTATATTCATAGAGCAAGATACTTTGTCCTCTGCTCAACCCTTTGTATGCTTGGTTTGATACAATAAACTTCAGATAGTCCAGTATACATACCTGAGGGTCTGGATGGGGGGGGGTCTGGTATTCACTATTCATTAAAAATGTAGCCCATAATCATCTCATTCAAATTTTGGGTTATTCACTAAAATAAGACCAATTATTCATTAAAAGTAAGAAAGGTGGCAAAGAAATCTGATTATTCACTATTCATTAATTATTTCTTCAATTCGTTAAAAAAAATAGGATTATTTATTAATTTTAGGCCCTCATTATTCAATATTCATTATTTTTTGGATCATTATTCACTATTCATTATAAAAAAGCCATTATTCACAAATCATTATACCCCGTCCAGACCCTCATACCTAGTAGCGTCGAGTGATGATAATTATGTCCAAAAATGTATTATTCTTTGCCCCGGCCTGGAGATCTTTTTTTTACCTTAACAAACAGTGTAGACCCTGACGAAATACCGCATAATGCGGCATTTCATCTGGGTCTTCATTGATTGTAAAAGTACCTGTTGAATGGTTTCCCGCATACACAGGGTTAATAGTGGCTCGAACCCAGGAAGACAGGACTGACATGATTGAAAAAACTTTTGACTGGGCCGTAAAGTATAAACTCAACAAACTCCATGTACGTTCCCGCATTTGTGTCTATCTAATTATTTCAACCCTTATCTAAGTTAGACCTTAGTAAGAATACGCGATATGTCATAAAGAGAATACAAACTTCCATGGACTGCAACCAGTACGAAATTTGCCGTCTGCTGCAGTCGTAATTGGCGCTTTAAGAGACAAGCTTGTCACATAATGATTATTTTCTATTTACAGATAACATATACATGTACTTGAATGAGGTACTGCTACTCTAGAATGAGAAGTCATCAATAATACTAACCATGAACAAATGTGGAGTTATCGCCCTTCAAGATATATTCCTTATCATCCTTTTCGTGGCTTCAGTATCCTTTCTCCTAAATTATCAGATTGGACAGACTACCGTGTACATAGCCTCTGATAACGATGACAAGGAAGGCTTGTCAGGTGGTTTGTCACATGGTTTGTCTGGTGGTCATGGTTCACTGAAGTCATTGCACGATGGACAGATAGTTGGTCGATCTCTTAATATGCTTGGCGCAAGGGAAAAATCGCTCACTAGTCTGCTATCAAGACTTTTGAAGGTAATATCCAGGGGTGTAAACATACATTGTATAGTATGACACATATAAATGATCTAACTCTTTGCATGCTTGGACACTTTCATGCTTTGATTTTTTAGGCTTATCAAAAACTACCTCAAAACCACTGTCCGAGTGGCAAGCGGTATGGATCTAGAAAAAGATCGACTTTCTGTCGTTCTTCCTGCGTCCAAGCTGCTTGCAAAGGTTATCAGCAGGCGATTAAGTAAAAAAATAATCCAAAAAGACATCCTTCGGAAACAAATCTAACCCAACTAAAGAAAATTGATCACTTGTGTTCTTGAAAAGTACATCATCTCCTACGGTCCAATGGGAATGGCCAAGTCCGCAAGAACTCATTAATTCCAATGGACCGGAAAAATATGAAAACATAATTATGTACATGTACGGGGAGACCAAGTCCATACTTAACAATGACAAATGTTGTATTAAACACTGTGACAGCGAAAATATTTAGAGAGCACCTTTGTTCTGACGAAATGTTTTGAAAAACACATTTGTCCCGTAGCATTGTGATACTGATGTTATGGCAATGACAGCTTGAGTTATTAAAGTCCGCAAAATTTGCTGTCTACATGTACCTGCGGATAACACAATTTGCCACACGTGAATAATGTCAATTTTCCTGAAATAAGTTTTCCTTTTGTTTCTGTACACCACTGAAAACAGCTTTGGAGAGCAAAAGGAGCATGAAATGAAAGATTGGATCATTCTCAATTAACCCTTAATGCGCCAATTGAAAAAAACGTCTGCTTTTCTCGTCTGCTGAAAAGATTAAGAAGCCTCTATGGCAAACAGTGTGGACCCAGATCAGACTGTTCTGGGTCCACGCTGTTTGCTTCTATACTTAATTTGTCAGTTATGCTAGGCAATTATTTGCAGCAGACGACTTCAGCAGACGACATTTTCAGATGCATTTTTTTCTTGGCGCTTTAAGGGTTAATATACGAGTTTGGGGTTTATAGAATGTGCATTTGTTCTGAAGCGCATTATAGTACATTATCTGCATTTTGCACTGATTTCTAGGGAAACAGAAATTGTTTGATAATTTCCGATTTAAGCCTTAACTGGACAGTTCTGGTGCAACTCAGTCTATGACCAGACCGAGTGTTATGAAAGTCTAAAAAGACGTACATCTTCAATTTCTGGCTCAAATTTAACATTTTCCAATTAAATCTATAGATAAATAAGGAAATGTGGTTTGGACACATGGTCCAATTGCTTCTCGAGGAAGGTTCGCACGCAGCTCTGTGTAAACCGCTGATGACTAATAAGAAAGAAAGGGGTTCGACGCCCCCCCCCCCCCCCCGACGGAATTTTCTTGATCCACCCACGAGAGTATATAGAATACATTATATTGTGAAGTAGCTCTTATGGTATTGGTCATCAATAACAACGATCCTTGTAAAGAAATATAATGTTTACATTGGAAATTAATTTACAATGATATAAGCCCCGCCGGGAGGACACACTACTCTACCATATATAAACAAGAAAGGCGTAGACCGACCTGGACAACAATGTGATACTATACGTGTCCGTTTTGTTTGTTGCATTGGCTGTATAAACAGCAAAATGTTTTAAGTTTTTGACTGAAACTGCCACAAGATGCTCTGATACAAATGTATGAGTCTTAAAAGGCAAAGACTCATTCCCTTGGTGAATCTCAACCGATTGTCGTTGAAGTATCAGTATATAATAATTGAACAGTCATACATCCACTTCCCGCAGTGATTTAACCTTTTTATCACCTTAAGCAATTGATTTTTGAAAATAGCCACGTCAGATGAAAATCTGCCTACGGGTTGTGCGACCAGATAATACTTCTAACGACTTTAACTCATCTACCAAGACAGGGTTGAGTCTTGACAACTTGCAGAGACTGCAATTGACTAAGCAGTTAAAATCATACCACTATTGGCGTTTTAATGGTGGCCTGCACTGCATGCTGGTTGGGTTACAACAAAACGTGCATAATTGTATCATGGGCGGATTCAGAGAGGGACAGGAGTATGGACCCCCAACTCCTGGAAAATCAATTGTTATAGGTTTCTGTAGGACTAAGCATTCGGTCCCCCTGGAGAAACGTTGACTATCCCGCCATGAAAAATAATGTTTTAGCTTGGACACCCCCCCCCCCCCCCCCCCCCCCGCAGACAATTTTTTAATCCTCCCTTGCTGCATGTGTATCAACGTCAATTTATTAAATACGAGTACATTGGTCCCAAATCAGATAGCGTCTTTAATTGCATTATTTTCTAAAGGAACTCTAGTGATAATACGTGTATTTCCATAGTTGGCCACGATAACAAACACGAATTGCTATTGCTAAATGCTATTAAAAACCAAGGAATATGTAAGCTAAATATATTTACTTAATATCAAAATACGTTTCATATTTTTAAAGCAGCGTAAACTTGCGATTTCCGCTAACACTTCTCATTTTTACATCTTCATACTGGGTACTGTTTTGGTCAAATTATGAGAGATCACATTGCTACTTTTCCAAACTTTAAGGCGCTGGCATTTAAGGATAGAATGGACTTTTATTTCCAAAAGTTTAATTTATTCTTCCAGCGCATGCGTACGTAATATGCAAAAAGCATGCCGTTTGTCATGGAAAAGTTGATGTTTGTGTCATATCACTTTGTTTTAGGTCCCCCCCCCCCTAAGACCAAAGAAGCCCTTTGGACTACGAAATGCCTCTACACATATGTAAAGGGCACCTTAGGTCTTGGGGAAGGGCAGGGCTGTAAGAGTTTAAGATGCCATCAACATCAGCTGCACTGCGAAACACACAGTTTTTAGCATTATAAGAAGGCATCAACTCTACAAATTGTTGTAATTGACGGTTTGATGCGTGGTATAGATCAATTGTTTACCTTGTGCTGTAGTTTTCCCATGAATATAACTAAAATACCACTCTACAAATTGTTGTAATTGACGGTTTGATGCGTGGTATAGATCAATTGTTTACCTTGTGCTGTAGTTTTCCCATGAATATAACTAAAATACCACCTAATGTAAGCGGTCAAAATGAATTTACTTTCTAAACAAGGCAGTGTAATCAAAAAGAAGAAAACTAAACCCTCTTGTTTTAAACATCCGGAATGAGATGCAATGACGTCTGGTCTATATGCCTTTGGTGAATATTGTCATCGTCTCCAGACGTTATATCAAGAAAATAAAAGCTAGAAAGACGGCAAAGATCAGGAATCGATACAATCAAATACCAAAACAAACCCAGAATACCATGTGGTAAAGTGACAAAACACAGTTTAACATCACAAACAAGAGCCAAGAGCTCAGCCCTTTCCCAGCAGGTGACCACAGGGCAGCAATGAACAGACGCGAAAGCATGACAAACACAAGACATAAATAACACAAACATCTCAATTAGGGAAACAGTCTGCCTAGAATCGCTAGAAATCCTTTACATTTTGAGATACGTTATACATGTAAAATCATGAGATTAAGGGCAACTGTGGGTAATACTTTTTGATTCTTAATGCTACGTTTACACTATGTCCCCGGCGACAACGGCAGTCACGATTTCGGCGACCGTGGACGAAACGGGGTGACCGTAACACAACGTAGGGGAACGGGATCGATAAACGTAGCTCGCCGTGGTTGCCGTGATTGCCGGGACAGATTTTTAAACAGTCAAATAATTTGCCACGGCAGCCACGGCGGGATTGACCTACTTAAATGTGCCGTAGTAGAACGGGGAGAACGCAAAAAAACGTGACGGAACGTAACAGACCTTAACACAACTTGAAGTATGTCCGTAGCTGGACGGCTTGTTACGAGACGGCAACGCAAGGTCTGGCAAGGTCTGTCAAGGTCTATCAAGTTCTTTTGCGGTCTGCCACGTTGTCCTAACCGACCCCACAGCTCAAACCTGAACAGGGAGTCTAAGAATCTCAGATAGATGCATCTGAGGAGGAAAGTATTGGCAAGGGAAGAAATAATCATTACTGAATGGACTTGGGTAGTTTCATTGTATTATAGAGGTGTCATAGGTTATAATTTCCCGTGGCAGAATATTGCAGTTATTTCTCTGAAGATCAGTCAGTGTAGATATTGATAAAATGCTGCATTGTGCGCCATTTCATTAGATTCTTCTGTGTTTTAAGATATACTCATAAATGAGTCACTAGAGTACAAAGGCCAAATGCTGACACCAATGGCTGGTGTTTTTGTTTCAAGACTCTCATCGTACAGTTTCGAAGAGCTTTGGAGGCCTGAAATGCGTTAACATCTTCGATGCGAAGCTCTCTTGCTATAAAAAGTGAGAAATATCCCAATTGTTGCATTCGTTCTTCCGAAAACCATGCCCGCACTTTGCATCCGTCTTTAACCTTCCTGCTAGACGATCATTCTTCTATACAGCTGCTGGTGGCCTCCTTGCTGATGTACACTCCTAGCATTTATATAAATACGAAATCAGGCTCTTTATTGCCTTTACATGTAATGATGTTTTTGATCAAGGGTGCATAATATAACGATTGCAGCAGCTTTGTGGACCTCCTCTTTATACTGTGGGCATATTGGGGCTCAAACACCATTCATCGCCCACGTTTTATCGTAGAAAACCTTGACAGAACTTGATAAACGTAGCAGAACTTGATCGCAACGTAACAAAACGTGAGAGGTCCCAACATAACGTGGCAGGCCGGGATGAAACGTAGAACCATCCGTGACAGACCGTAGCTCGCCGGCGAGCCTCTGTCACGGCAGACCTTGGCAGACCGTGAGAAAACGTGGCGAGACTTAACAGAACTTGAACACAAAGACAAAAATGACTAAAACACCACGGCGAGCTACGTTTCTGGCTACCGTGACTGTCGTGGCTGCCGGGAACATAGTGTAAACCTAGCATTACATACAGTTTGTTTTATGTATGGACTATCAAATTATGGAATAAAAAGGATATATCCACACGCTCAGATTTTCATCTCACATAGAACTTTTCAGCATTTTACTTTTCTTTCTAAAAAAAACCAAGGCCTTAATATTAATCTAAAATGTTTGTAATCGACATCCAGCTTCTTTATTTTAATCTCACGACATCAAACTTTTTAGAAAATGTAAACATGTATTTGTTTTCCCAAGCCGTGATTTTGGTAATTCCCCCAAAATAGGAAATTCGATTTTTAGAGTAAATTGTATATTAAAAAATCTGACATTAAAAAACTTAAAGTTGTTTTTATTTCAAAGGCTATTATTTTACCTGTTTAGAAAAAAAAAAGAATAAAAAATGGGGGTTACCTAGCTTATTTTCTTTCAGAAGAGCATCATTTACCCCCACCCACACAGATTATGAAGATAATTCAATATTTTTACGATTTTAGCTATGCAGGTTTGTACGTTTTATTGGTTACACTGTACAGTCTTATTTCCCACTTATCTAGTTCCCATTAGATTCCCCTGTATGCTTTATCCTAAGGGATTCTTGTCTCCTTATAAATTTACACATTGTTATGCTTCCTTGTGAAGTTCCGACGGCATGGGTGCAGTATGATATAGGCCTGTTCCCCCTACCCTTTGTCTGTTGGTGGTGTGGACAATCTGTCTTTACTTCCGTCGTGCCATCCCTCTTGACCTGGGTTGTCCTGGCGGACCATCTACAGCTGATAATCCTGGTGGACGCGGTGGCCCCCTTCACATCCTGTTTGGCCGGGTGCTGGATGATCCAGGCAGGCATTCGCCCTGTGTTCTCTGAGTCTCTCTGTCCTCTGGGAGGTCCAGCTGAGGGGCGGGTTAGTCTGCGGTGGTACTGATGAGCCCTAGGGGCCATCATTTATAATTATCTGTAACGCTGTTTGAATTCCTGCTGATCTGGATCCCTTTTGTTTAATTCAAGGTATCTAAAGGATTCCACGTACCCTTCACTTTTATGAATTGCTACTTTTATATTCATATAGAATTATATTCAGGTATGAATCAGGCTTTTTAGCTTGACTGGTTCTGCTATGTTGTCCATTGGACATTACCTTTTATGGGGTTCAGCCACTTTAGCAGTGCTATCTAGGATTATAAATTCCCAGTCACCCCGAGCTGCTGGGCTCTGGCCGTGATACTTCTGGTCTTTTTTCCACTTTGGGTTTTCCTTTGAATTGGGACTTAGCACTATAATTTAGTAGAAGAAATGACTTCTTTTGTATATCTTTGATGTTTTTCCTGTCTTGTGTTTGTTATGCCTTTGTACGCGTCTATTTATTTGTGCCTTGTGGTCACCTGATGGGAAAGGGCTGACCTTTTGTCTCTCGTTTGTTGTGTATAACTGTGAGTTTGTCACTTTCCCATTGGTATCCTGGGTCAGGTGTGGTTCTGGATTGTATCGACCCCTTATCTTTGCACCCTTACTTAAATTGTTTTGGGATGAAGGCTGGAACCACTTATGTGGTGATACAGACGTATTCCATATTTGTGTGTATTTGTGCTTCAACTATATACAGGACTAGATTTATTATGCTCATAAAACAGTATTATCATGTTCCATTTCGTAGTACTTTTGCTTGGTCACATGTGAATCCTCTCGAATGTACTAGACTGTTCTAAGAAGCAAGAAATGATACGAATGAGTAGCTTAGTTATAAATAAACGGTGAAAGTGTCAGTGTATAAACATTACACTGGTAGCCAGAGCCTTCACCGCCCCACCCCACCCCTCCCCTAAACAATCACAGAGATGGTGGCAAGCGATTAAAGTGAACACTTCAGCCATTGTTAAATGAAGCAGGCACCATCAACATGAAATTTCCAACAATAAGGTATGTGCGACCAGCAAATGCTCAGACCAGCCTGCGCATTCGCACAGTCTGATCAGAGTCTTTGGTAGTCGCTTTAATATTCTTTGACTGTTAAGCTATTGACTGAACATCAGTTGGAGTTTCAAGCTTAAAAGGAGGCTGCACAGGCTCGTCTGAGTCTACTCATGTCAAAATGCCATATTGTTGCAACTCTCATGTCATGGCTCATATTTCATTGACAAGTTCCTAAAGTCATACACTATGGGCTGTGCTATGTTGTTTCTTTTCCTTTTTTAGATTGAAAAAAGTCAGCTGGAACAAATAAGAAGACGACGAGTTGGTATTATAGGTTCGAGCAGTCTATCTGGTGATCAGCTTGCAAACATGCGGAGGTCATTCACATCTTCTAAACAGGTCATGGAGCATATAAAAGGTAGATAATTCGACCAACATCACAGAAGTCCATGTCCCACAGAGCTTGCGACCTCATTGCGACCTTGCAACAAAAAATGACAATCGCAGAAAGGTTGCAGAGGGACGCGACAAGGTTTTGCAAAGGTTGCAACAAGGTCGCAGCAAGATCGATCGTACACAATCAGTCGCGGCAAGTCTTTTCCAGAATTCGGCGATAAGTCGCCGAACAGTCGCCGCTCTGTCGCCGACCATTTTCATGAATACTTTGGCTGTGACATCTTCAGCAACTAGTCTGCGTCTATTCGGCGACTATTCGGCGATTGACGGGCGACCGATCGGCGACTGGACGCCGACAGATTGCAGTGACAGCTTCAACATGAGGCTATCTTGCCATCCTGACATTATTTCATCACAAGCATTGGAAGTGTGTGCATCATGGGGCATAGAGGTGGTAAAAAGACAGCAGTACCCAATCAGACGGTAAACATTGCTTCTGAAAGTCATACTACTGATTCTGATGATGATCTCAGCTGTCCTAGAGACAAATTGAGCCAGATATATCAAAATGTAAAATGCTGAAAATGTATGGTCAGAGCAAGTAGGCCCCACCAGAATCATCGTAGCCACACCTGCAGCGTTCTGATTTGTTGTAAGCGAGACAACTTTAACTAATATACTATCATGAAGGTAATTTGCACAGAAATGTTTTTTTCTCTTTCCAAACACTTCATTCCTTAAAAATTGATGGTACAACAGTCTCCATCTAGTCGCCAACCGATCGCCAACTAAATGCTAAACGATCGCCGAACGTACGGCGAACGATCGGCGACTAACCGGAGACTGGTCGACGTCTAGACAACTAGTCGACAACCATACCAGTGATAGAAAATGCAGTTGCAGTGGTTGCAGAAGTCGCAATTAAAGAATCGCCAATAGGTCGAGCCGCGATCGCAAGCTCTGTCTGTGGGACTGGGGTTTATCCATTTAGCGCCACATAGAATCTGCAGCAGCCGACAATTTCAAACTGCTGTTGTTGGTTGTTGTTTTGTTTTTTTGTTTTCAAAAAAATAAATAAGGCATGGTATTCTGTGAGAGTTGTCTGCTGGCAGACGATTTTCGTGATTTCTTTTTCGAAAACCAAGAAAGATGTCGCAAAATGTGTCGTCTGGTGCAGTCATGATTGGCGTTTAAATGGCTAATACTCAACCTGATAAAATCGAACCTTCTGTAAAGTATAGTCAATCCCTAGATGTACGTACATGTAAACAGCTAAGATATTGTTGCAAAATTATACCATCGATACATGCAGCTATTATTGATAAACATCTATGATTTATGGTAGCATATTCGCTGGAATAAAAGCTACTTGATTGAACTAGTTGAAGCTAGGGCCTTGCACGCATTTCAGTTCATTGTTTGGCTGATAGCGTAATTCTATGTAAAAGCTGTTAACTTCTAAGCGTGTTCAAAATAACACGTTCCATTTGCTCAGTGAAGAGTCGCTACTTGGCATACCATGAAATGTTCAGTTACAAGTTAAACAACACATTTACATACAAGTTACAATTTCAAATAGGCCTCGCCGCGAGAAAAACTGTCTTCGGGGTTTCCGACAAAGTGAGATTCAAACAAGCCTGCTCAGCTACAGAAACTAGCCAGAAAATTGAAATTTCGCTCGAAGCAAGTCTAGATATGATACTTTCCATTTAGCGAATAACAAAGGCGCTGATCAGACTGCGCGTATGCGCAGGCTGGTCTGCGCCTTTGTTGTTCGCAAACCCTGAAGGCAGGTTTTCTAGCGTCGTGGCCCAAATTGTGATGATAATTTCGTTAATGTATGCTATAATAGCAAACAAACAAATGCAAGTCTTTTCAATTCATTAACGTTTGCAAGGTCTCTCAGAGAACCTTTTTAAAAGTCTTAACATCCATCTCTCTCCGGACCTGGCGAACGTTAATGCACAAACATATGCTTATATTCAGCTGCCCCTACAGAAGCTGAGGCTGTTCCCTTTGCTCTGGTTATTTATATCATCAGGATTCCCACAAGCTCTGGAAATCATAGAAAACCTGGAAAATCACTAAAAAATGTTCAATGCATGGAAAAATCATGGAATTGGAAAAAACCTCAATAATCATAGAAAAATCGAGGATTTGTTGTGAAATGATATGACAAAACCACCAGTAGCTAGAAAACTAGCTGTCGGACACTTGTGTCCGACAGCTAGTTTTCTGGCTACTAGCTGTTTCAAGTTTTAATTATTTCAAAATGCATGCATGGTCTACAAGCATGCTGTTGTTGCTGCATTCCGTATTTATGCTCAGTGTGGTGAAGTTGCTGCTAAATGGGGAGGTTGGAGTCTGTGCATTAGATAGTCATGGAAATTACACTGTTGATCATGGAAAATCATGAAAAAATCACGGAATTGTGTTTTTGAATTTCTGTGGGAACCCTGTATCTTGTATTCATTCGTACCAGTCACATTAAGTACATGGTCGCCTAAGTGTTTAACTATGGTAATATTTTACAAGAATTTTCTATCTTTAAATACAGTAAAACCTGTCTTAAGCGGCCAATAAAAATAAACATAACAAAGGTCTTAATGGCAAATGGTAGATTAATGAAGGTCGAAAGTTTTGCAGAATGCTCCCCTTGGAGCATTCTACAATACTTTTGACATGCATTAAGCAATAGTTGGTCTTGTAAACCAATATTTGGTCTTCTTTTTAGGTGGCCGCTTAAGACAGGTTTTACTGTATATGTTTTCAGACGAACGTGTAATCGGAAGTAAAGCAGTTGTTATACAGGGTAACTACTCGATGATCCTTTGCGTTGGTGAAGTAAGCTCATGTCCTGAATCCATACGTAATGCTGCTGGTGAACTTCAAATGGTAAGATAGGAAAGTGTATAGGATGTGTTGTAATCAAATTAGTTTCGAAACAGTAGACAGGTGTCTTTAAAGTTCTGCATTGGCATTTCGTCAAAGTTTAAAATGTGATTGAAACCCGCAAGTTTTCATCCGCTTACCCTTGGTCTGGTACATAATTAACCTACAATCACTTTATCGAAAACGGGGGTGTGAGTTTCAGCAAAATGATGTCAATCATTATGCGAGATCTCAGCTTGATTTTCCATTCAAATTCTCCATAAAACATAATATGTTGTGGGTATTAATTAGATTTCCTTCGGTGAGGCGACTCTAATGATTACCCACAACGTTTTTTTATGATTCAACTGTGATTCCTGATTGTACTCACTATTTCGACCAATTTTCATGAATCATTGTTATACAATTATTGACTTATGTTGAGGTGGACATGGAGTGTTATTGAACAGTAAACGTCATATTGACCGACGCGGTAAAAGCTGGTGGCCTGAAACGAGTATATTTAAGGCACCAACGCCGTACATCAACAGCATGTTAATTGCTTTGTTAATACATGGGTTTGTGTTTGTTGAAACATGACTATTAAAAGTCTTCGGCACGAATTTTGTGCAAGAATAAATCATACTTCATAGAATTAAACAGGTGTAGTTAAGGTGTTATGCAAATGAAGATCTATCTTAATTGGAATTACGTTTTGCATAGTATTAAAATAAACGGAATTGAACATTGTACAAATCTAATGTATATAAGATTACTTGATGTAGAAACTGCAACCCCAAATAAAATATGACTGCACACTTGATATTGTAATATCATGTCAACGCCCCCTTAACTATACTTATTAATGAATAAGTATACATAAATCTTACATGAGTGCTCATGTTTTATTGAATTTATTTAACGAGTTGGGGAAAAGAGATAAAAAGCGTGGCTTGCCGAGCATTTTACCTTTTTTCGCAACGAGTTTAATAAATTCATAATAAAAGAGCACGAATGTATCACATGACCTTAAAATTAATTAAAAATTGCATTTTTGGCATGAAAACATCAAGGTTTTGTCATCTTTAACACAACGTTATATTGGACGTCATAACGTTTCCCTAAAATCTGTTAACCACCAGTGGTTTATCGATTAATTGCATAGCGTTATCACTCCCAGACTAGACGTCATGTGATAAGCAATGTTATTTATTTTCAGATAAACAGAAATATGGTGATTGAGCAAGAACTTTGCAAGCCAAGAAGAATATGTGCTGTGGCAAATTTTATTCATAAATGTAAGTTACAGCAGTTCCATCTTTATTAGGTGATGGCATCTTACTTTTGTTTTCATTTGGTTGCCTAAGTATGACTAGGACAATCCTTCAGCACCATGAGAAAGAGACAATTAAGTGAAGCAACCAGTGCTATTTAGTCTTCAGCATGATGATTTAAATACTAAACAGGACACTAAACAGTTAGTGGGTAGGTTTGTTCAGGAAATACCATAATTATACGCTGCAGACCAACCCATGGTACAATGAGGAAGAGACACAGAGCACAAACATTCACAAGACATCAGGCTGATATTTAAAATAATTAAAGTAAAGGGATCAGCTTTTTCCTCAGCAAGATGATTGATACATACAAAACAAGGATCGTTCTAATGCACTTGCTTTTGTAATGCGACGTCTGATTGGATAACGTCAAATATTTGTGACAGTATATCCTGCGATATACTGTCGGAAATAGTTTGACGTCATTAATTACGTCACATTCGTTGGATGACGTGCGGCGTTATGTGGCTCGCAACGCTCTTATTCGAGTTGAGACAGTAGAAGCGCATTAGAATAGGGATAACCATATTTAAAATTTTCATTTGGGGAGGAAACATTGGCTCTGTTATGTCCTGTTGCAGAAGTTGTTGTTTTTAACCAAGAGTGTGTTTAGCAATCAACTTTGAGTGTTTGTGAGAGAATTTAGAAAGTACTTTACTTAGTTTTTGATCATATCAATACACTTGTTTTAGTAATTCAGCAATCAAAAATTAGCTTCTGTTGTTGAAGTCTCTAATATAAGAAAATACTCTCACTAAAGAAATAAGGTGTGACATATTTAAACCATAGGAATGGGGCACGAAACATCACCATCAAGATATTAGAAATACAATATTCAAAAACTTAAATCATCTCATTTATCATAAATTTTAGATGAAACTATGCCGTTTGTTATGAACAAGTCCAAGATCAAATTGAAAGCTTAAATATCCCTCAGTTGCGCTGACTGCTCTTTTTTCCAGACATTAGGCAAATTAATCATTCATGCTAATGCATTATTGATGCGTTCTTTTTTTCCAGTAATTCAAGATAATGATTAATTCACCAGTTTTTACATTACTTTAATGCTAATTCAGTGCATTACTTTTGTAAAATGTCACTGCATTACTTTAAAGTACTTTCTAACAGAATTTTTACCATAAGGATGGGGACTATACAGTAGAGAGCTTGATCCACCAAAAAAGATAATGACTTATTTTTACAAAACCTTATTGCCATTCACAACTTTCTTTTGTTCAGTTTGCTTGTATAAAGACTGTTCTTTGACTAAGGTTATGAACATGCAAAGTGAACTGTGAAACTTGAAAGTAAAGGTTTTGATTATAAATCAAGAAAATGTACCTGGGAAGTGTGGAATTTTATAAGATATGTAATACCACTTTACTTAATCCAAATGTTTTTATTTATCAACTATTTTAAAACCAATTTAATGAGCTTTAAGATGGTGAAATCTTTGCTACTATCCAGTGTTAATTAAAGAAACAATGCTTTAATCACAATATAATTATAGGAAAAGGGGTAATTATCGCTCACTTTTCCTGTTCACACATTTTAACACTTGACCACTGACAGTGTGGTCTTGATCTGTTTTGCTACAGTCTAGATCTATTGGGGTCAAAGTAAAAGAGATTGGGGAATAAGATGCAGTCTGTGCTTTGTTCATTGGATAATCCAGTCGAGATACACACAAGATACAAGATACACACATGCACACATTTTGTTTCTGTATTAAAATGTCCAGATCTTACACTTTAATATAATTCTGTTCCATATGAATGAGAGTAATGCTTAATCCAATGCATTACTTACTTAAATATTGCTTATTGTATGCATTACTTTTTTTCAGAATGGAGTTATGGTAATGCAAATTCAATGCACATTTTGGCAAGTAATGCTTATTAAATGCATTACTTTCCAAAGTCATTCGCCCCATGTCTGCTCTGTTATAAGGCAGTGGTTCTATTGTTGTTAATTTAGTTTTATTTATTGCTGTTCCCACTGTTTGTAGTGGCTCTTTGTTTTGTCATTGTTTTGTTGTGCAGAATTTATTCACCGTTTTAGTTTTTCAATCATCTCGCTGGGGAAGAGAGAGCACGGTGCTTTACTTTGATAGTCTTCTTGATGTTTTGTGGCCAAGTAGAATGGCCTGTCTATGTGATTGTGGTATTTTTGGTCATACTTGCTTACTTTTGTATTATATTTAAGGACCTTATTCTAATTTTTAAATTCACAACCGAGTAAACTAGGTCAATTTGGGCGTTCGTGGCATTGAACATCTGCTTTCTCTGAATAGTTTTCTAGTGTGAAACAAGCAGTTATCATAGAATTCCTCTGGTAAGGTCAATGTGTAGCCTGTTCAGCTTAAAGTGCTGTTTCTATCTTAATTAAACATCATGTATTCAGAGAATACCAGTGTATGGTGATCTATAAAACACGCTCTAGTTTATTGGAATCATATTTCTTGAACACATGAAACTCAGATGGATGAAAAGCCTGCTCACTTTCCACTATTTTGTTCATATTATACTTAATGGACTTCAGTCCTCAACCAGCAGTACATATGATAATGAATGATTGTACAGGCTAACCTGATTCTTTAGCTCTCTTTGAACCAAAGGTTAAGTGAGTTTGACCAGGAAATGCAACAGTCACACACAGCAGACACCATAATATGGAAGAGACAGAGAAGCTAACAGCCACAAAGGATTTTTTCATGGATTACTGCTGTTTAAGAACAACCTGAACGAATGTCTTCTCACTCTAAACTTGTGGATCTGATTTACAGAGTTTTTGTTTACTTCCCTATTGTGGATTTAATCTGATAATGTGTAGCGCCGAAACAGTAATTTGGTCAGTTCGCATTCAAAGAGTCAATTAAAGTGGCTAGTTACTACTAGCATTCACACTGGTAGTATAACAGGGAAAAATAGTAAGTGAGTATGATCAGGAAATACCACGATCACAAACCGCAGACATACCCATGGCATCGTGAGGAAGAGCTGCTCAACCATCACGAGACACCAGGAAGACAAATTAAGCAAAGCAACCAGCTCTCTCTTCCCCATCAAGATGATTGCAATACTAGAATGGACATAAAGTAACGTACAACAAAACATAGAACAATTACAGACTCTAACAATGGGAGCAACAATAAACAAAAAGTCAACAACAACAGAACCACCGCCTTAGAACGGACAGCAGCCTAAGCCACCGGGGGACTTAAATGCATTTTACTGGTACTAAATTTTCGCCCTAGATTCTGCTGTTGTTGAAGTACAAGAAATGTCCAGCTCGCATGGAGGCCATCTTACTAATGCAATGTATCATCATGGAGAAACACTCTAATCAAATTAACACACCATGATGAAACAAAGAAAAGGGCTCATGACTCACAGATAGTCAGAGCTAAAGAAAACCTCAAGTTGAGCCACGGTCCTTGTATGTATATTTTTCCCCCTTGCCTCTGTTTGTGGGTCTGTCCGTCACAAAATCATGTCTGCTCTATAACTTGATAACCGTAAAAGATATTTCAAGGAAACTTCATGCATTTTTAAAGTACATTCTGACAATGCGTCATGCATAAGAATCATAACTCTTGCATGTATCTTTCTCTTTCCAAGTATTAAGCCATCCAGTAAAGTCTTTTTACTGACTGTTCCAAGGCAGTACTTCTTTTGTGGATCATTTGTACTTTAGTGTCTTGTGTTTCTCATACTTCCGCATCTGTTAATTGCTGCCTTGTGGTCACCTGCATAGAAAGGGCTGACTTCTGGGCTCTTGTTGGTGATGTTTATTGTATTTTTGTTACTTTCCCATGTGGTATCCTGGGTCAGGTGTGGTACTTGATTGTAGCATTTCCTGATCTTTTACGTCTTTCATACTTAAAAGAGCTGTAATATAAGTTTGTTGAAGCATAGTTTTACTGCCATAGGTAACTAAGGCGCCTTTGGTTTGGCCAATTTAAACAAAGGGGCGGTAAACAGCACTATTATCTTATGGTATGCTTGCTAAATAACTCTCAGCTGAATTGTCATTCGGGTATGACCCAATGTATACCAAAGGCACTAGATCAGAAATACGGATAGTTTTATAAATTAGGTAATTTCCTAAATTAGTAAATATATTTTCCATTTACTAAAATCAGTCCATCAGTTAATAACTTTAGTTATGTCTCACACCCCCCCCCCCCCCTCCCCGGAAGGGTCGGGAGATGCATTGTTTTTCCCCTTGGATCTGTCAGTCTGTATGTCCATCCGTCCGTCCATCACAAATTCGTGGCCTCTTTTTAACTTGAAAACGGTTTGAGATATTTCAAGGAAACTTCATCAATTTGTAAAGCACATTCAACCGACGTGTCATACACAAGAACCATAACTCTGCTTTGGGTATTTTGGAGTTATTTCCCTTTGATCATTTGCAATTGTATTTTTTGTCCGCTCTTTAACTTGATAACCGTCAGAGGTATTTCAACGAAACTTCTTACATATGTAAAGCACATTAAGACGACGTGTCATGCACAAGAGCCATAACTCTTGCATGTTTAGTTTTCAAATAATTTCCCTTGTAACATAACTAAATCTAATTTTTTGTCCGCTCTGTAAGATAAACATTGTAAAAGCTATTTGAATGAAACTTCATACACTTCTAGAGCACAATGAGACAATGTGGCATGCACAAGAACCATAACTTTGCTTAGTACATTTTTAGTTATTTTCCTTTGATCTGCATTCATATTTCGTGTCCAGCTTATAATTTGATAACCGTTAGAGGTATTACAACGAAACTTCATACATTCAGACAACGGGTCATGCACAAGAACCATAACCCTTGTATGTATATTTTCCCCCTTGCCTCTGTTTGTGGGTTTGTCCGTCACAAAATCGCATCTGCTCTATAAAATGATAACCGTCAAAGATATTACAGCGAAACTTCATACATTTTAAAGCACATTAAGACAATGCGACATGCATAAGAACCATAACTCTTGCATGTACAATTTCAAATCATTCCCCATGTAACAGAACTAAATGCAATTTTGTGATTTTTTTATTCCTAAAAGGGGAGACATCTGAGTTTTTTTCGTTGAAAAACATTTCTAGTTACCTTTCGATTCTATGAGCGTAATATTTTTAGGTTCTAAGGATAGTTATGTGAGATGATAAATATAGCATGGCGCTCAGTACCATAGCATATATATCTTCTTAGCTTTCCAACTACACTTTACCTCTGTTTTCTATAGGTTTTGAGGATAAATTATGGTGTCCACTTATGCTGTAATACCCACTGAGATCAGGTGCATTTGTAAATTATTTTCTCGAGTTATTCCTGGTCAGCCCATGGAACATGTGATTAATTTGTCACATGATAGCTAACATTACAGGTATCATCTGGTGTGTTTCTGAAGTTTTTATACATATTTTCATTTTTGGTAAAACCCCAAAATAGAAGCTACTGATGCATTTTACGATGAATTATTATTAATTA
The DNA here is from genome assembly GCA_964019695.1 of Loripinus fragilis. NCBI lineage: Eukaryota > Metazoa > Mollusca > Bivalvia > Lucinida > Lucinidae > Loripinus > Loripinus fragilis. Next base: position 60,710,868 of record OZ026520.1, on the reverse strand, counting down.
AAAAAAACATTTTCCATCGTAATAATGTTGAAAAAGGTTTGTGGTCAATGATATGTTTATATTTCTATAAACTTACCTAGAAAAGGTAGATCTATTTTGCCCCAGAAACTGGCTACAATTAATAAGTCGCCATTGGTTATATTGCTCTAAATACCAATGAGGTGGAATTATTGAAGCTTAGAGGAAGTATATAATATGTGTGCACTCAACCATAGAATAAATAATTGCTATGGCATAGTTAAATATACAGAATCCTACATGTTTCTTCTATCTAGAAGATTTATACATGAGACCTGTTTAGCATATTTTCTTAAACTAAGTGGGGATGTTTTACATGTGCATATCCAGAGGTGGGCAGGGGGTCCCAAACCCTCCCCTAGAAAATCACAAGTGGCTATTGGTATTGACCCAAATGAGAAGCATTTGGGTCCAAGGGGAGGTCTGTAAGACCCTCTGTGAAATGCGTTGATGACCCCCTGACTAAATTTTCTTGATCCACGTAAGTTTTATGTTTTGAAACCACTATCTTACTTACTTTCTTTTAGATAAAGATGGAAGACGCTTGGATCGCCCTTGCATTACTGGTTTGGAAGCCAGGAAGTATAGTAAAAGCCAACTTAGTACACACTATGCCATGGTCTATGTAACATCACCTAACCAGGGGGTTAGTATAAAAAACAATGCAACTCTTGACGATATCATTCAGAGGTAAGTAGCAAGATAAAATATATTGTATTAAATTTTGTACCCACAAATTTTCAACAACTGCTTGCCAGACTTCAACAAAACTTCACAGGAACCAGCAGTATCAAGAGTGGATGGACATAATGCCAACACGTTATGGTTGGATTTTTTTTCTTGGAATTTGATAACATCTTGTATTCAATTTTGTCCACAGAATATCAGATTATGATTGGATACAAATCTCTTGATCATACACAATAATGTGCAGTAGTACCACGACCTCTAAGTAATGACCCTCGATTATTTCAAGGCATTTACCGTTACAGTCACGCCTCAAAGCGTTTTGTGGAAGTATATCTGCAATCCAATGGGTACATGTATGCAACAACAGGGAGCACAGTGGCTCAGTGGTAGAGTGCTTGACTCGAGACCAAAGGGCCGCGGGTTCGAGCCTCACCAGCGTCACTGCGTTGTGGTCCTTGAGCAAGACACATTTATTCTAGCTTAGTACTGGTTCAACCCTGGATAAACCGTCCCTATAAAACTGAAAGATTATTGATGGGACGTAAAGAATCAAACCAAACAAACAAACAAACATGTATGCAACACCACAAACAATTCAGTAGACTTGATATCTTAGAAGATGTTCAAATCACAAACCTTAAAACACATAAAGTGTTGTTCATTATGATAATATTTTCAGAAAATACTACGTAGGGTTCCCCACCCTTTCCAATTAAGATAACAAAAACTGTTTCTGTGGAAAAAAATAGTGTGGGAGCATACCCTGATTTTGTTTTAGTAGGGTTTATAAAATTTCATTCTTATTCTTCTGTAAAGTTACTATCTCAAACAAACCTAAGAGTATTTGTGTGTAACAATTGCGATAATAGCAATTTAAGCTTAAATACTGTCAAGCATTATTTGTGTCAACTTGAAAGAATGTTTTGACAAAATTTAGGGATATAATGTGCCACATTTGTAAGTAGTTGAGGTGATTAGTTTCCGAGTAGATCTAGATAAATAACCAAATATGTTCTTAAGAGGGTATCCTTTGGAAGCAAAGACTGCACCAAAGAAATGAAACTAGAGTGTGCATATTTCATGGGCCAGACTAGCTAGTTTCTGCCATTTAGGCTTCATCAGTGACCCTCTAATAGTTTCAAAGTTCCACAATGAAACCCAATATGTTATGTTTAATATTGCATAATTATAATGTGTTGTATATTTACTTACAATCGCGTCCACATTGTAATTTTAAAATTTGTTATTTTTCTAATTGTGACTAAAGAACTGACCAAAGTTATGAGAAATGCCAAATGTAATAAAACAGTAGTAATTAAAAAGACACCATAGAACCAAGCGCTAATGTTGGTATATGCAACAAATTAATAATCTTCGTTTAAACAAGTTTTAATGAGAAGAAAATTGGAGATGCTAAAGATGTTGATGATTATGATAATGATCATTTCGGTATTTATCAAATCGAAGGCCATCAGATCAAAGATAATTTATACCTCTCTTTCAGTAACTTGGTCAAAGACATTTCAAGCTTATGGACATTTACCAAATATCCAGTGACCTTCCAGTTTGGAGCACTGTTACAGTTGGAAGTATTGGTAACGTCGTTTAATCCACTGAGACTCTACATAAGTCCAAGTGCAGTCGTCGGTCCAGTTGATGCCCTGGAAAAGCCACAGTTGTTTAGAGAACAGGTACACTATGTTGATATCATATTATAATTTAAAAAGCACTTTATATCACATTTATCCTTGATTATATGGAGGATTTAACATAAGTAGTCATCATTACTAAATATATTCAATGAGTCATAAGTTCATAAGATTTGTTGAAATGCCTTGATCAGCATCAATTCAAAAAGATAACAAAAATATATAAAAGAGTGAAAAAACGTTTTAACCTGGATATCACGTGACAGTATGCATAGCTGGTTATCAACCCAATCACCATACAATTATACCCATCCTGCATATAATCTCTGGCTACTGTCAGCCCGCCAGGTAAATGCCAATTTGATGGCATTTCATTTGCTGGCCATGAGTGGCCCAATTTTACATGCTCACTGGGAGTTAGGCTGATTCAAGACACTGGATCTGGACTCAGTCTGGATGATGACCATGGCCTAAAACTTTCATCGGTGGGTTGGTGTCAACTATGGCTCGTCTATTGGTGGTATTCTTCAGCTCTTGACTATTCGAGATGAGAGTCCTTTATATTCATCACAGTATGTTAAACTGAATTATAAGTACTTTTTCTTCCACTAATAGATCATATTTGAATAAATATCCGTTGGAATAGTTATTGATATTATCAATAAAGTGATTTCATTGTTTCCTTTTGATAATACATTTGTGTAAGTTAGAAATCCCCATGTGCTCTAAACATTTTTTATCACATTAACCTATTGGGCAAAAGTTTAGCCAGTATAATATATTTAAGCACCCTCCTCCTTAGATTCCCTTCCTTGTGTAATTGGCTGATGTCCTACCTGATGTGGTGATTCTGTTGTCGCAGATACATTGTTTGTTGATGCTCAATTATGTACTCCTAATTTTGCAAATTTAATTCTGTACGTATTTGAACGTCTGTGTAAATTTGCAAAGTATTTTGTAAGCCAAAATACACAGGAACATTTAGATAGGTCAACATGATTAGAAAAAGCTTTAAATGCCATAATAGACTATCACTATTTTATAAACACAGCTGGAATGTGATTCGATTAGTTTAACAAGATAATTGTCTGCTAGATAATCTTTGATGCCCCTGCTAGTTAATCCTTGATGCACAATTTATAGATGAGCTAAAATAACTTCCATTTCTCTCCAACTTGTACAAACACTTAAAAAGTGTGCATTGAAAGGTTAATTTCATGGCAACAAAATCAAATTTTTCACTTTAAAAAAGATATCAAACCATTCAGATTGATATCATTGTCATAATCATGGAAAACGTGTGTCTTACTTCCATTTCATTAATACAGTGATTTTACACTTGATTACATATTTTTCACTACACAACTGTAACTACATGTAAACTTCAATAATTTTGGTTATTGGTGAATGAACAAATATTTTGGTACACATGTCTTTATTTTACAGGTTACAATCTATAATTGTGTATTTCCTGGCTATAATCAATAGTTATGGTTAAGTTTAAAAACAGTGAATGTTTTATAAAAAAAAGTACTTCTGTTTGTAGATCATTTTGTTATTTGTGTTTGTCTTTGCCAAACTGTCATGTCTGTTTCTGGCAGCCTTGTGGTCACCTGTTGGGAATGGGCTGACCTCTTGGCTCTTTTGTATGTGATGTTTTCCTTGTGTTTTTGTCACTTTCCCATATGCTGTGTTGTGTCAGGTGTGGTACTTGATTTTATCCATCTTTGCCTTCTTCCATACTTTGCTACCTATCTTAAAGTGTGTGACAATTAGATTTGTAGAAACTTAATAACATATGATTCAGGAGACTAGTGTTTCAGTAGTTTGATGAATTTGTTGATACGTACACTCTTTCATTTTAAATATAATACTGGACAGATAAATACTTATAATATATCAATATATTTTTATATAGATGGCCTTAGATGAATTGTTGCAGTATATTGGTGAAGAATATGGACTCTCTGCCTCTAGTCAGTGGTGGTATACTCTTCAAAGCCTTCTTGTTAAGACTCTAGTTTCAGCTGAGATTGCTGCAAGTAAACGCTACCCAAAACTTAAAGAGTAAGAAAATTTCCTTGTTTATTATTTAAAATAATCTATATACAGGTCATGCTCAACAGTGTTGCATATAAATTCATTGATAAATAGACTTTGATGCATTTAAAGTAAGTAAGGTTGCAAAGATCAGGAATCGATACAATCAAGTACCACACCTGACCCAGGATACCAATGGGAAAGTGACAAACTCACAGAAGACACCACAAACGAGAGCCAACCCTTTCCCAGCAGGTGACCACGAAGCACATATAAACAGACGCGCACAAAACATAGCAAACACAAGACAGAACAAAAACATAAAAGATCCACAATAGAAGTACCGCCTTGGAACGGTCAGTAAAATATTTTACTGGAGGGCTTAAACCGGTTTAACGGCGCCAACCTCACCCTTAATTCAGATGTGGATCAAGACACATAGATATTTGGTTTGCATGAAAGACCCCTAACTTATCAATGCATCATCTCCTAAAACATATAAATCAAGATATAACAAGGAGATAAAGCAAGGATAAGGACTCAACAGTAAATTAAACTGAATACCGGAGCAAAAGAAATCCAACAAACCTTATCCAACGTTATTTCCAGTCATTTTAACTGGCACAAACCTTTGTGCACAAACAAGGTAACCTGTGCTCATAACAAACAGCTTTTAGCCGTGATGTTTATGCATTCTTGAAAGCATCACAAAATATACCTAATCAGTAATGTACCCAGAAAGGAAAATGCCTGAGTCGTGCCAGGGTGGCATAAAAAAATTTGCTCTGGAACAGGCATTTAGTACCTACAACCATACGCAAAAATTAGAGAAAATGTGTAAGTTTTAAAGTTTCATTCAGTATTTTGCCTGTCATCATAGGTACTTCTAAAATGAACGATTTGAAGCATTTTCTCTCAAGTTATGCTACAATTTCAAATAATTGTAATGTATATCTTCTAGATACCTTGAGCGTGTTGAAACCCTCGCCTTTCAAGCATGGGCTACATCACCACTGTTATGCCCCACCAGATGTTAAAACAGAAAAGCCTTATTTATCTCTTTAGTGAAAATACATTCAAGTATAGGATGATCATGTAAGCTGAATTGAACCAACGCCTCATTAAATGACAATAAATGATCCAGTTTATTAGATGTTGGAATCCCCATATTCTTTAATAAATTCTTAAGTGCTGCATTCACAGCTATCTATTAGGCACTTTGACCAGAGGTTTCACCTCACTATATCACCTACATCACACGTTTGTGTTAGCAGGGAAGTAATTAAATCAAATATGAAATCACAGTTTGTCTACATTCCTGTCTACCAATATTCTATATGAAACAGGCTGAATATAACAGGTTTCTATTTTATGTTGATTGCAGATGTGGACGGTGCTTCGGTGCGTACAAGGCTGTTATAATGTGTATGAACATAAGACACTGTTACATTATCAAGGTACGTATGCTAGTTGACAGATCTCAAGGTTATAAAAAATTCCATGCTGAATTTAATTGTCTTGCTAAAACTCTTCTCATACTCAACTCAACTGAACATTGAATTTCAACTGCTCATAAAAATTATAAAAAAAATAATAGAAAACCCTCAGGACGCTATATTTATCATGCCATTAAATTTTAAATGCCAACAATTGTTGTCATTTTAACATTTTGAGCATGGTGTTTATGCTCAGTGGAATTGAATATGAAAAAGTCTTCATTTATAACCATTGGGCCATAGAAACAGTATATGGGCCATCAGAAATCTTTAAACCAAAAAGTTTAAATTGATTACCTCTGAAAGACTAAATCTTGGCACTTTTTGTCATGTTTAAGATGCTGATAATAAAATGTTGTGATCCACAGCCAAATCCTTGGACGTGGAACTGGGTCTATTATCATTATAGAAAAAGAAAATACCATATCCCCTGAGAAACAAGATATGTCATGATCATAGACAGAAGACAAAACCAAAGATTACAAATATCTAAACGAAGGAAGAATTAAGTCCAAATAAAGCAACCAGTTTACTCTCCCTCAGAAAAATGGGCAGGGGCGGATCCAGGATTTCTGGAAATGGGGGTTCATGTGTATAATTCTAATGCACTTACAACAACGCGACGTCTGATTGGATAACGTCATAAATTTGTGACAGTATATCCTGCGATATACTGTCGGAAACCCGACGTCACTACGTAACGTCACTTTTCTTTAGTGGACAAGTGAATAAATGCAGCTGGCAAGCGGTTTTGTGCAGCTGGCGTCGCTGGACGTATAGGCGCAACAAAGTACATTTTCACTGTCTTTTTGAAGGGGCAATGTTATTAGTGCATTAGAATGGGGATAACCATATTCAAAATTTTAATTTGGGGAGGTATATCGTCGAATATACGTTCGAAAATCACGTTTTACGGCTCCGCTTACGCGTCACCGTAAAACTAAATTTCCGACCATATATCCGACGATATACCTCCCTTAGTGAAAATTTTGAATACAGTTATCCCCTAACTGTATGGGGGTTTGCTTTGCTGATTATATCTGATTTTTCTAAATTAACCCATGCAAATAAAATAATGTGGTCTCACTGAGACCAAATTATTTTATTTTCATAGGATATTTTAAAACGGGGTGGGGGGGTGTTTAACAAACCCCCTGAACCGCCTCTGGATCTGCCACTGATGATTGCAAATTTAGAAAGAACACTTAGAACCACATCACAACACAAGAATTAAACACTAACATCCACGTACAATGGGAGGACTTACAGACAATGAAAAAACAAACAGACACACCAGGGTAGAATAGACAGCCGCTGAGGCTACTGGGGTGGAGTAGAGGGGCCATAACACATTTTACTTGTCAAATCTTTGCCATAGATTCTGCTGACGTTTAACATAAAAATATTAAACTGACATAGAGGTTTCTTATACCTGAATAGAGGCACAGTGTAATATAAAAAAAAAATGTTATAAAAGTAAGGAAGAATGCAGAGATCAGGGATTGATACAATCAAGTATCACACCTGACACAGAAGGCAATGTGGGAAAGTTACAAAAAACACAAGAAAACATCACATACAATAAGGTAGTCTTCATTTGAAAGCAATGGCCTGAAAAAGCTAATTCTTTAAAGTAGTGAAAATGTTCCTTTTATATAAATTCACATCAGATTTGGTTTGGTAGAGTTTCTGTCCATAAAAATGCTTGTTCTTCTCTACGACAATGATTTACAGTTGCATTGTGACAAATCCTGGGCATATCCATGAACACTTTTATGAGTTACATATTTAATTACGCATATCTTGACTTAACATTGAAGTTATTACCTTCAAACAATATGCTTGATTTATTTTCAGTTGACACCAATATTATCTGAATTGATACAGCAAACAACTGTGTTATTGCCATCATTATTACACTTATTGACATCTGAGAGAATGGTTTCCATTGATGTTTTGAATGCATTAGAAGAAGTCCAGCGTCTCTATGGATATAAGGTTTCTTTTGGTTAACATTACACTAGTGTTCTTTATAATGTACTGTCTAATACACAGGGGTGCATTAATTTGATCATTTGTGTGAATATATATTAAGCTTACCATTGGCGTAGCTCCCGTTACTCAGTTACGCACGTGCGTAATGAAATAGTATACATTCAAGGGATGTCACCTAATGTGGTAAGTGATTTTCCATGCCATAAGGAAATGCTGTTAAAGGAAAGAATTTGCTCCCTTTGAGAGCAAATTCTTTCCTTCAAGAGAAGTTCTAATTTTGAAAAGGGACGCAATTGAAGAGAATCCCTGCTTGTTCCAGTAGTCTCACTTTGATGTGCGTATCTTTTTCAGCGCTCTGGCTACGCCATTGTTATAGTGTGCTTCCCAATTGACAACTTTTAACTATTTCCAGTTTTTTCAAGACAAGGGGATACGTATTGATAAAGCATTATATCACTTTATAAATTGTTACATTAGGCGCTTGAACCATCTCTGAATAATAAAGATAACTCTGTATACATGTGCGTCTTTAATTTGTCCAAGAATGAGCATCGTATATTTTAATAGGATCAATTAAATTATTCTCTCTACTTCTGAAGAATTGGCTTTAATTTACAGATGATTAAGAAGTCACTATAGCTGTTGTTGTGCCACATTGAGTTGGTAAAACTTATCCACATGTATCTATAAAGTGTTGATAATTATTCATAAAATTGTCCGTAAGAAAATTTATTGCGTTCTGGAAATACAAAGTAATGCCATGCCACTCGAACCCTATTCTAGGCCTAGAGAAAGTGAGAGTTGTTGCACTTTCCATTATAAATTCTCATGAATTAAACTTGAATTGTATCAATTTATTGGGACCCATCGCAAATGTCTGCACTTACATTAAACAGTCTACATCTCCATGAGAAACTATAGAATGCTGTACCTCAGCAGACACTACACTGCACTGTTTGTTATGACCAATATACAGGGACAAACGTAAGATATACAAATGTTAAAATTTTGCCTGTAACGCCTTATATATCATAGAGTGTCCAAGCATTCCTGCATCAAACTGTAGTGACTATGTAGAGGACTCAAACATTTTTATCGTTATTGTCTAGATATGTGAAAATAATATTTCTGGCCAAGATTGTCTGACAGATTTGGACCTGTTTTATCTGCTGGATGACAGAAGAGAAACCATGGCAAATACAGACTTAATTAAGGTTAGTGCTAAGAGACCTCACACAGATGAACATCATAGTGTTAGATATGAGAGGCATCCACTGTGCTTAGTTTTCTTATTTCTTAAGCACATATTTTGTGAGGCATTATACATCATACCACCGAGACACTTCATTATAACACTGCAGCAGTTTTAGAAGAGTAATCGAGACATTGCTTTATCTGCACAGATACTTTATCTGCACAGAACAGAAGAAAACCTATATTAGGCCTACATATTTGAGCAGCACCATGAGATTTCAAATAATGTGGTATGTGCGACCAGCAAAGCCTCAGATCAGCCTGCACATACACAGTCTGATCATAACCATTTCTAGTCGCTTGAATATTTTATGAGTGTTAAGCTACTTAATAAACATCATTTGGAGTGTCTTAGCTTAAAAGCAGGCTGTACAGGCTCGCCTCAGTATACACTTGTCAAAATGCCACATTGTTGAAAATCACATGTCACAGTTCATCTCGTCTCTAACGTTATTCCTAACAAAATGTATACTTGTTCACATACATTGACAAATGTTAACTTTAGAAACATGCACCCTTAACTCTCTAGTAGAGGCCTGAATTTGGCTGATACCATTTTCGACCTCCTCACGTGTTGAGTATGGGCATTAAAGGGTCTGTCTAGACTGCGTCTTTGGACAGGCTAGTCATTGCTTTTGCTCCTCGCATATGTGAAGTGTAAAATACTGATCAAATATAAAGTGAATGTATTTACTCATCAGAAAATATTGAAAAAGCGAAATGTATAGGTTAAATGTACACTTAAACATGTAAGTATGACCAAGAAATGTCACAAGCACAGACAACTGATCATCAAAGTCAATCAAGAAAGCCTGGCTCAATAGGGGATAGAATCAAGCCTCCGGTGTACATAAGGCCCATTTCACATAGAACTATGTACCAAAAAGCTCCATTTTGTTAGCCGGAACTTGCGTAAGGAAAGTTAGTTCAATAGCATATGGGTTCAGCCCTATCAAAATCCAATTTTTCTGATTACCTGAAAAGTTTAATCAGCAGAATAAATGGAGTTTATATATTTTCAATAAAATATCGCTATAGCAATATTTTATTGAAAAACATTAACTTCATTTATAACCGTTTGTTTTGCTACAATCACACTTGTTATTGTGTTGGAATGGTTACTGTGACGTCAGCGTCACGTTATGTATAGTCAGCGTTACGTTATTAAAGTAGATCCCCGATGAACATCCGAGGTTTGATTTCACGGAATTCCACACAATTGGCTATAGCAGTTCCGATTGCATCAATTAACGTTACGAGGAGGAAACTAGAACAATAACAGCCACACAGCACCAAGAACACAATTTAAGCAAAGCAATAAGCTCTCTCATCATCTGCAAGATGGTTATAAAACTAGAAAGAACATATTTTGATGTGGACCATCTAAGCTGTATCTGAGGAGTTGCACTTTAAAAGTTAAAAACTCAAAATTTAACACACCAAGGCCTGTTACCCTGACAAACAAATCTGTAAAGAGAGACATCCTGCTAATATGCACAGTAATACCTGTCACTTTCATTGGATAATTTACAAATTAAATTGTAGTAAAACACAATGTCTAACATTCAATTTCATAATTGCTTGTGCCATTTTATGCGTATGTTTGCCTTTCAATAAAGTGTAAAACAGAAACCAGGATCTATTTACAAAATTATCAAGAATAAACTGACAATATAAATAAACTTTTTTTAAAATGTATGTTACATGTATCATCCTAATTCATCGAAAATAACAAAAGATATGTAACCTGTACGAAATTCCTCATTTCACATGGTAAAACACCTTTTAATGGTACAAATTTAGGAAATTAACTCTTTGACTGCTGATTGCTTTTCCTTTTCAAATGTCTCTGTTGCAAACAGTGTGGACCAAGAACACTCTTATCTCGGTCCATACTGCTTGTCTGTATATAGATATTAGTCTTTCACATGAGCATTTACATCTAGCAAACGACTTCAGCAGACTTTTTTTTGCAAAGATTTTTTTTCCTAGCATGGAAAGGATTAATAAATGTCATGTTTCTTATTGTTCTAGATGTACCCGACCCATTCATCATCGATGTTTACACCATTTCTGAATGATATTTGCGCAAACTACTCATTAAAAGAAGGACGATCTACATCTAACTTCCACTACATTTTAATGAGCTTACAAAAGTATTATTCAGAATTATCAAAGAGTATCCCAGATAATATTGATGTTTCAGAGTAAGTATCATCATCATCATCATTATCATCATCATCATCATTGAAATGGGCATATAAGATTGCTTTTTAACAAATTCGACACATTAAATCTATATTTAGTTGTACTTATTGCATAAAATATGTCATCTACATGTATTTCATTTGTAAGATTGACTAATAATGAAAACCGTCAACTTCAAAAAGGTGAGAATGACCATAAAATATCAATCAACTCCCTTGGGCACAATAACCTACAAAATTTGGTTTATTTTAGTAAATTTAGCCTCTTTGGATATAAAATGAGCATTTTGAAAAGCTTCTTTTCAATTTGGTTTGGGAATTCATCATCAGCAAATAAAAATCTTGTGCTTATTGTTTGTAAAATTAAGTTGCATTAAGGGACATGATCACCAAAAATGATGCGATTGGTCAGGGAAAATTGGATACATTATAAATGCTTGCCAAATATTTTACGATCCTAGCATATCTGTTTTACAAATGGTACAAATGCTTAAGAATGCTTGCGAAATCTGTTGCAAATCTTATGAATGTGTTGTGAATGAAATGAGAACACAAAACATGGGTAACTAATTTGTATAATACACATTGCGGGTGTTTCCCTTTGTCTGATATCTGCCAGGCCCTGTCCAATCAGCTTATTTTCCTTCCACTTTGTACTAATTGTCCACATTCGTCTAGAATCTTACAGAAATGTCAAAATGTTTGCAAGTGAATCTTTACAAGTTAACATCTTATGATCACCACAAATGCCTTACCATCAATACGAATGGTTTACCATTGCTTACAAATATTTTGCGAATATGCCTTTCTTGCGAATTTTAGGAGCATGTTTTTAATCTTAGCAAGAGCTGAATAATGCCTACAAACACCTGTACAATGCTTACGAACGCCTCCAAATTTCTTGTGACCATTGTGAATTGGTGCCAAATTGCATTTGTGAGCCCATTTGCAAGCATATTCGCATAGGTGTGAGAGCAGCATAAGATTTTTTTTCATGTTCATGTGTCTCTCTAAAATGAATCAGGGTTGGCAACTTTGTTTTCCTCTTTAATTGCACGCCTGTGGGTTGGACTTCAGACTCTATGATGGTTCCGACTTAAAGACTTATCTATTGGTGGGATGGTAGGAGCCTGATGCTTTGGCTGTTGGTCAGGCCCACTGGGGTTTACCTGTTGGATTTCTTTTGCACCGGTATTCAGTTTTATTTACTGTTGAGTCCTTATCTTTGCTTTATCTCCGTGTTATATCTTGATTTATATGTTTTAGGAGATGATGCATTGATAAGTTAAGGGTTTTTTATGCAAACCAAATACTTATGTATCTTGATCCACATCTGAATTAAGGGTGAGGTTGGCGCCGTTAAACTGTTTTAAGCCCTCCAGTAATATATTTTACTGACCGTTCCAAGGCGGTACTTCTTTTGTGGATCTTTTATGTTTTTGTTCTGTCTTGTGTTTGCTATGTCTGTGTGCGCGCCTGTTTATATGTGCTTTGTGGTCACCTGCTGGGAAAGGGCTGACCTCTTGGCTCTCGTTTGTGGTGTCTGCTGTGAGTTTTTCACTTTCCCATTGGTATCCTGGGTCAGGTGTGGTACTTGATTGTATCCATTCCTCATCTTTGCACCCTTACTTACTTTCAACACTGGAAATGTCATAATTAAAATGAATGCAATATCTATATGGTTTGAATGTTACCATTGCTCTCTGTCACAAGAAACAATAAAGTCTATGCTATTTCAGTAAACCTTTAGAGGGTCACGGTTAAAGCCTTTCTGGCCAAAACTAGCTTGTCTGACCCAAAACACTTGTGCACTCTCCCCTTCAGTTCTTTGTTATATTCTTTGCTTCCAAAGGCTAACCTTATAAGGCTATATTTCACAAATTTATATTTTTAAGGTGTACACCCTGGTCTCTTTTTCTCAGAAAGGTTTTCAGATTGACAAAAATATTGTTAACTCGGTCTTATTGCATCAATATTTGTTTTGCAGTGAGCTTGAAATATATGGAACAAATGAAAATATGGACTATACTCTCCAGATGACTAATTACTCAGGTATGTTTCGTTTAACAAAAATAATGTCAGGTATAAGTTGTTTCTTATCATATTTAATAAATAGGGAAAAGAAACCCTTCAGAAATAAAATTGTGTTTGTTTGTTTGATTTAATTCTTTATGTCCCAGTCAATAATTTTTCAGATATGTCTTGACGGGTTTTCGTGGTTTGAACCAGTCTTATCAAGGATTAATGTGTTTTGCTCAAGAGCAAAACGCAAAGAAGCTGGTGAGACTCAAACCCGCAACCCCTTGGTCTCAAGTCAAGCAATCTACCACTGAGCCACTGCCCTCCCACATAAATAAAGATGACTTACAAAGTTTAACAGGAAATTATAAGTATATACATTTATTCTTGTTTTCAAAACCTGCTATATATTTTATATAGCATGCGTTTGTTTACTAGCAGGCATACAGTGGCGACAATGTTCTACTTCTTATTAAAAGCACCGCAAAAATTTGAACAAAAGCCCACATTTAATTCCAGTTTCTAAAATCTTTCCCAACTGTTTGTTTCATTCAATAGTCGTTTACTAACGCTGAAGAGCTAATATGTCTCTTATTTAATCAAGGTGAGTTTTGTGTAACTCTGTAATTTTTTTATGTTGGAATGAAATATGTCCAATGACAATAGCTTTTACAAAGTGGTAAAGGGAAACACTTTAGTATGTTGGAGAACGCGAAGCAATGGAAACCTTACTTCTCCTCAATCAAAAAAGTATATAAGTATGATCAGGTGATACCACATCACAAACTGCAGACTAACCCATGACATTGTCAGGAAGAGGCTCAAAACACTAACAGCTGCAATTATTTCGGGTAAATTTTGATCTAATCTTACTTTTAAAAAGTTACAGATTCGTCCATTGTCATTTTTGGGGTCAAATACAAGCCCCTTCCCCAATTTAAAAATAGTTTTATCTTCATAAAGTGTAAACAGTTTCATTTCTCTTAATTTATAAGTCAAACTGTTTTTTTTTTGTTTTGTTTTTTTTTTTGGGGGGGGGGGTGTTTTGTTTTTTTTGTTTTGACAAGTTTTCTACAAAAACTTCATTACAGACCATATAAATCACGTTTTATTGCTAATTCTAGTTTATGTACTACTACTGACCTATCTATCATTTTGCCTCATCTTGATTAAAACCATGTTATGAAATATCGTGAAAATGAATAGCAAAATCGATGTCAGGTGTGGTTCTTGATTATATCGATTCCTGATCTTTGTCTTCTTCCCTACCTTGGTCTATCAAACATTTAGACGAGGTTCTTGATAAATTAAAATCTAAAGGTGTTTAGCATCTAATGTGTCTACATATTATTTCTCTACTTAGTATACTACATTGCCTCATAATTTAATCGAAGGAAAAACTTATAAATGAGATTGCTCTCTTTTGTTGGCTTTTAAAGAGTAACACAGCAATTGGACCCCAATATATAGAAGTATTTTTACAGAAATATATGTATTTCTGGTATTATTTTCAATTTTTCATTTCGACCCTGAAAAGTTCATAAGCAAAAATTGTAAATATATATCAATCTACCAGAAATTTGCACATTTGGGCAAAAATACTTCTATTTATTGTAGTCTTATAATTGTAGTTCATGTTTATTTAAATATTTTTTTCCTAAGGTTCTCCCAGCATGTCACAATATTGCAAACGGTATCAAACCAGGAAGTAACTCTAAAAAAGACTGATAAGCATGCTGCTGATTGATCAAAGGATGTATGTTAGGGTGTAAGGTGATCTATGTGAGATGTATAAATTGTTCATACAACCATGTGGCCAAAGGTATCCGTCCCCTTGATAAAAAGCATTTTTTGTCTAAACAGGAAAAATTTCTTGCAAGTAAGAGCTTTTGAAAGATATAGTACCTTAATATCTATTTTTATATTTTACAGGCTATTCACACTTTGAAGAATGCTCTGAAGGTAATATTAGAGTAAAATAACTGAGAATAGTATGACTGACATATTCGTAAATTGAGAATACTAGGTGAGTGTCATTTGATATCCAGTTTACCAGGCAAGGCTTTGAGAATGCTTGTTGACATTGTGCGGCTTGTCGAGCAATTCAACATGTGTCCTCAAAGCCGAGCCTTGTAAACTTGATATCAAAAGACGCAAACCTGGTATTAACAGGATGTTATCATATGACAACACGTCTTGGACTGATATAACGCCATGCATTAACATTGCTGAACCACTAGTGATTTACAGAGTTTGGTTATGTTATTGAATGACGCCCAGAACAATGTCGCTTATAAATGGCAAAATTAAGCTGTTTTCATACCAAAACACGTTTGCAAAATAATTTAACGTCATATGATAAATAGAATCTAGCATTTGTATTCCTGTACAATCAAGAGTATTAAATTCGTTTAAACAACGCAAAATCTAAACAATTTTATACAAACAGCATAATTACAAAATGCTTTAACGTCACATGATAAATATAATCTAGCATTCATGCTCCTGTTTTATTAATTTTATTAAACTTATTACAAAAAAGCAATTAAATGCTTGTCATATAGTTAATAGAATTACGCATTTATGCTCCTTGGATATTAAGCTGTGTTTTTTATTGCTTTATTCCAACTCGTCTAATACATTCAATAATACATGAGCACTTATGTAAGATCCTTTATTTATATTTGTGTTAATTATTTGTGTATTTCAGATGCGAAAACCTACAAAGAATTGAAAACTCTTAAAATAAAGCCAGAGATATATCTCCAGCAGATTTCTGAAAATGATTATCAAGCTACAGTGGACTATGATGTTATTATGATTGAAATATTTGCAACTGCTAAGCATTGTTCATGCGCTATTAGCTTTGGAGATTGGTTTAAATTACAGAGGTATTTTTTCTAAACGCTATTATCCCAAACTGAAGGTGGAAGTGATGTTGTTTTACCAATGCCCTTCTGTCTTGTCTAATCATCTGTCCCTCAATACATATACCTGGCTGTTTAACCCATTTAAGCCTAGCGTCCTTTTTGTGGGACACCAGCAAACAGTGCAAAATCAGATCAGACGCCGCAGAACGTGGCGCCTGATCAGGTTCTCTACTGTTTGCAAACATACGTTTCTTTTAAAATTTGAATACAAATGAAAAATACCACCAACAACCCTAAAATTGGAAATGGAATCGTCTAATTGATAAAGATGGGACAATGCATTTGACATAAGGGAGTTAAAGTAGTATTTATCTTTTAGTCCTTGGGCATGATCAATGGCCATGCAATTGGGGAGTGTTTAATAAGATTTTGTAAAATACAAAGCAACATATCATACAGATAATTATTGCAGCACAATTCAATGCTCCTAGGGATGTGTCAAAAATTTTATCTTAAAATGGAAATGAAAATGAAAATTTACACTTTTTTCAATGATATATTATAGAGCTTACAGAATGATAGGAATATCCCCTAATTAAATGTTTGTGAAATCTCTTCAAGTAGCCTGTAATTAATTACTTTCCCTTGCCACTGGATGCCAGCCATATTTAAGGGCAATAAACATACACTCTAAAAACAATCGTCATAAGTGAATAAAATTTGGCATGGATATTTCATCGGTGATCCGCTAAAAAGTAAGTAAGGGTTCAAGGGTTTAAGGGACTTTATGATGTCTCTCTCTGATGATAAGCAGGCTGATGTTATTGATGCGTTTAACACTACTTCCAGATATTTGGACGATACTTTAAATATTAATAATGTTTATTTTCACAATATGGTTAGTCAAATATACCCTTCAGAGCTCCAACTTAATAAAGCCAATGCCTCTGATACCGAAGCCGCATTTTTAGACTTGCATTTGTCAATTTCTAATGATATTGTTCTTACCAAAATTTATGATAAACGTGACGACTTTGATTTTGAAATTATCAATTTCCCATTTTTAGATGGTGATGTTCCTCGTTCTACATCCTATGGAGTCTATATCTCTCAACTCATTCCTTTTGCTAGAGCATCTAGCTATGTTGCTGACTTCAACACTCGCAATAAATTGTTAACTCAGAAACTTCTTAAACAATGCTATCGGTATCATAAACTTCGCAAAAGAATTTAAAAATTTTATAGACGATACTATGATTTGATTTCTAAATTCAAAGTTGGACTTAAATCTCTCTTGCGCCAAGGACTTTCGGAACCCGATTTCTATGGTGACTTGGTGTATAAATTGAAGAAGATTGTTGGTTTTAATACTTTTTCTGCGCAGTACATGAAAATCATTTCCCATTATAAAAAGATTGGCTATAACATTAATGTATTGCAACAGACTGCATGCTTGATAGTAAAAATAGTAAGTGAGTATGATCAGGAAATACCACAATCACAAACTGCAGACAACCCCTAGGCACCGCGAGGAAGAGCCGCTCAACCATCACGAGACACCAGGAAGACAAATTAAGCAAAGCAATCAGCTCTCTCTTCCCCATCAAGATGATTGCAATACTAGAATGGACATAAAGTAACGTACAACAAAACATAGAACAAATACAGACTCCCACAATGAGAGTAACAATAAACAAAACGTCAACAACAACAGAACCACCGCCTTAGAACGGACAGCAGCCTAAGCCACCAGGGGGCTTAAATGCATTTTACTGGTACCAAATCTTCGCCCTAGATTCTGCTGTTGTTGAAGTACAAGAAATGTTCAGCTCGCATGAAGGCCATCTAACTAATGCAATGTATCATCATGGAAAACACTCTAATCAAAATTAACACTACATGATGAAACAAAGAAAAGGGCTCATGACTCACAGATAGTCAGAGCTAAAGAAAACCTCAAGTTGAGCCACGGTGGGTCCAGCTACAGATAAGCATCAGGCACCAACCCACCGATTAAAGCTTTACGTCAGAGCCGTCATAGAGTCTAAGGCCTGACCCACCGTCCTGCAATTAAAGAGGAAACCATAGCTATAAACTGTGATAGGGTTTAAAACTAGGCATGCAGACTGTCACATGATATCCAAATTATATCCAACCCTTATATAACGTTTTACTATCTTTTTGAATTGATCACTAAAATTAGGTTTTCCAACAATTCGTTTGAATTTATAGACTAAATCACCATAAAATATAGGTTCTGATATGCCTTGTTGCAGAAGAGTTTTTAACCCAATGTTGTATTTAACAATTAACTCTGAGTGTCTGCAGTAGAATTTAGAAAATGCTTTTCGAATTTTATGATATCTATAACCTTGTTTTAATAATTTAGCAGTTAAAAATAAGTTTCTGTTGTTGAAGTCATCAACATTAGAGCACACTCTAGCAAAACGAATAAGCTGAGAAATATATACACCATAGGAAGGAGAGCGAGGAACATCTCCATCAAGAAATGGGAAATTTACTATTTCAAGATTAAAATCATCCCATTTATCATAAATTTTAGAAGAAACTATGTCATTTGTTATTGACAAGTTCAAGTCCAAAAACGGAGCTTCAGTATCCGAAGAATTTGCCTTATTTAACTGAAGTTCAGTGGGAAAACCCAATCATGGTTGGCAACTTTGCTTTTCTCTTTAATTGCACGCCTGTGGGTCAGACTTCAGACTGTATGATGGTTCCCACTTAAAGACTTATCAGTTGATGAGATGGTAGGAGCCTGATGCTTTGGCTGTTTGTCGGGCCCACGGGGGTTTACCTGTTGGATTTCTTTTGCTCCGGTATTCAGTTTTATTTACTGTTGATTCCTTATCTTTGATTTATCTCCGTGTTATATCTTGATTTATATGTTTTAGGAGATGATGCATTGATAAGTTAGGGGTCTTTCATGCAAACTAAATATCTATGTGTCTTGATCCACATCTGAATTAAGGGTGAGGTTGGCGCCGTTAAACTGGTTTAAGCCCTCCAGTAAAATATTTTACTGACCGTTCCAAGGCGGTACTTCTTTTGTGGATCTTTTATGTTTTTGTTCTGTCTTGTGTTTGCTATGTCTTTGTGCACGTCTGTTTATATGTGCTTTGTGGTCACCTGCTGGGAAAGGGCTGACCTCTTGGCTCTCGTTTGTGGTGTCTGCTGTGAGTTTGTCACTTTCCCATTGGTATCGTGGGTCAGGTGTGGTACTTGATTGTATTGATTCCTGATCTTTGCACCCTTACTTACTTCAAAGATCAGGAATTAGTACAATCAAGTACCACACCTAGAACATCTAAATCAAAATTGGTTTGTCAAAAACATGGCAGCCAGGGTACGCTACATTTGACAGATAAGGAATCTATAGGAATCTTCTCCACTAAACCCACTCATCAGAAATCAAATTATTTGACAGAAATGGTCATAACCTTCCACAATAAAGGCTATAACGAATGTGATCCATTGTAAAACATGGCAACTTTTGTACCGGAATATAAGAGATGTAAACCCTTTGTACACCCTTTGTAGACCAGAAATCCCATAAATGGGTACTTTATTAAACAGGGAAAAACCAGATGAAATGCCACACGATGTGTCATTTCATCCGGGTCTGCACTGTTTTCTAAGACAAAAATCTATCTTGAGAGAAAAAAAATCAATATTTTGGACGAATTAAATAATACACTGCAAAAATTAAGGGTAAACTTACACCAATTTGGTGGCAGCTTAACTGCCTCCAATATTGGTGTTACCCTTCATCGCCTTTAAAAATGTGTTATGTTCGATTGTATTGATCCAGAGAATAATTAAAACCATAACAGGTAGAAATAATTGACTAAAGATGTTTTAGCAGGAAATTAAGCGTACGTTTACACCCAAAGGGATTGCAACTCAGATGTCACCTCTTTTGATATTAACTTGCATGTATTTGTATAGTGTGTAGCTCTTCAATATACATATACACAATGGACCCTTAGGTCGTCATATAACTCAAACCAATCAAATTGTTGATTAGAATTCAAAATAGTTTAGCAGAAATTGTTTTGGTGCCCTTCTTCAAAAAAATATTTCCTGAATACCAGTTTGCCTTTAAGTTTCTGCACGCCATGGCAGAAATTTTGGAAAGCAAAAACAGCATACAATGAAAGAACTGAGCATATCAAATGAATAAATGACTTTGGTTTTGAAAAAAAGAGTGTATCAGCTTTGAGTAACATAGCCGTATTCGATCTGCATTTTGCACTAGTTTCTATGGAAACCGATATTCTTAGATAATTTCCAAAATATACGAATTTGAATATTTTTGCTGTGATTTTATGATAAGATTGTATGTTTTTGAAAGTCCAGAATGGTCATATTCAAAATCTGGCTAAAGAATAACAACCTGCATAATGTATAGACAAAGAAGGAACTGTGGCATAGAATCTTGTCATTGGTAAAGTATGCCCCTCCTCAGACAAAAGGCCAGTAAAGTAAAAGATTATGATCAAAGTTCGTCACAAAGACTATCAGCTTTTACTTACGAAAATATAGTACATTCAGGCTTCGTGGAAGGAATTTATTGCAAGAATGATCAATAGGGTCCTAAACTCAGAAATTAAATTTCTGTATTCAAAATGGCCGCTTCCAGCGACAGTAATTGCTTGATACTCATCATTTTCACTTTGAAGCAACTTTAGATAATACAGATGTTGATTATTTAAAAAAAAAAATGTTGAAACACTTTAAGAATGTAGGAAAATGTTAGTCAAAAGTTTAGCCTCATAATACAAGACGTGTTCTCTAACAATTTTCCATGTGTATATAAACAAATGTGTTCTGTTGAAAACACGTATATGTCAACAGAAGGCTTTGCCAGTTTACCAACAGATACATATACAAAAAGATATAAATTCAGATGAGCAATACGGACCCTTCGGCTCTTTGGTTATTGAATTAGAAAAATTGTTTTCAAGTGTGTATTTTTTTCTGACTGGCAGGATTTTCTTTAAGTAATTTGCGACGTCTCTTACAAAGGCATGGTAATACTCTGTATGTAGCAGTTGATAATATTACTTTCAGATGTAAAGTTATCAGATAAGTAACATTGACGAAATAGCAAGGGGATCACAAAAGCACTTGCTTGAAACACGTATCATCGTCTTTCAAACTCTTGTTGATAGAACAAATCCCAGAAAATGAGCTGAAAAATTTTGAATTACTACAGTATGAGTCCGGGTCCAATTCGGATGTGCTGCACATACATGTATGTATTTTAACTTTGATCAATCACTCTCAACAATTTCTCTTCCAGACAAACCAGTTTTACACTAGGACTTGGTGAAAATGTTTTAAAACTTGTTCTGATTGACACCAAATATCCAGACCCTAGAGTCATTCGAACAATTAGAATATCTATACACAGAAAAATGCGTGGACGATTGGATGAGCCTGTTGAGACCACTAAACTGCGTATGTGCTCCTTAAAACAGGTATGATCGTTTCTGATAGGGCTTCAATTGTTAATCATTGCAAGCCTAAGACTGTCTGCTCAATTCTGTTTGTTTGTCCATCTGTCAATCTGTCCGTAATGTTTTCGTGTCCGAGCCATATCTCCTATATTGTCCTCTTTTCTAGAATAATCGTGCCCAGAGCATATCTCCTACATTATTTGAGGTAGGAATCCAGAATTTGGTGTGTGGATGCATCTCGGGATTGCCATTTGTCAAGTACTATGTTTAGGTCACTGTTGCCTTGTTGACCTTAATCTCTTGCCTCGTTTCTCTAATAACATTGTCCAGAGCATATCTCCTACATCTTTTAGTTAGGAATCCCAAATTCGGTATGTTGATACATCATTGGATGGCAAAGTGGCGCATACCATTTTAGGGTCCCAATGAACTTGACCTTGACCTCTGACCTCATTTCCATAGAAAGTGTGTTTGAAGCTGATCTACATTATATAACTTAGGAATCCCAAACTTGATGTGTGGATGCATCTTTGGATGGGGGAGTGTTTCGTACAATTTTTGGGTCACTATTGACCTCATTTCTATAATAATTGTGCCCAGAGCACAGCTCTTACATTTTTTGAAGTAGAAATCTCAAATTTGATGTGTGGGTGTATCTCAGAATGACAGAGTGTTCAGTACCAGCTTGGGTACACTGAGAACTTGACCTCTGACCACGTTTCTAGAATAATTGTGTAAGGAGCATATCTCCTATATTCTTTGAGCTAAGAACTCCAAATTTGGTATGTGGGTGTATCTTGGGCTGGTGATGTGTCGCATAAAATGTTTAGGTCACTGTGAACTTGACCTGTACCTCTGACCTCATTTCTAAAATAACCATGTCCATAACATATCTCCTATATTTATTGAGATAGGGAAATCCAAATTTGGTATAAGGATGCATCTTGAGATGGCAGAGTTTTGATAAATTTGACCTTGGCCTGTGACCAGGTTAAATCTAGTTTTTTTCAGAATTTGGCCAAATTGCATATCAAATTAAAGTTAATGCAATATACGACAACATATAAGAACAAATTGCCCTTACACGCACCTAGCTTGACCCCTGAGTGGGGTCAAAAGGTCAAAGCATTTTTCTTTCTGAAACTGATCATATTGCATATAAAATTAAAAAGAATGACATGTATAACAACATGCAAGCAATAACTTTATCCTTACAGCCACACTGGAACCCTGGGGTGGGGTTAAAAGGAAAAAACATTTTTTTTTCGGAAAGTAGTTATGCTGCATATTAAATTAAAGGGAATGAAACTTACGATAACATGTAAGCAGATAGTTTGCCCTTTTCAAGCACCGTCGACCCCAGGGGTGGGGTTTTCAGGTCAAAACATTTGTTCTTTTGATATAACTTGTATTGCATATTAAATGAACAGGAAGTTTGGTCATGCATATACCATTGTCATCTATACCATGGGTGGTTTTGGGGAGTGTGGCTTCCTTTAATCTGGTTGCATAGCAATAACATGATGCCCTTCTTTGCATGGCTGTTGACTTTTGCAATATGCCATCACAGGATTTCATTCAAATTAATTTTAATAACTTTATTGAAACAAAGAAAATGGCATTTGAATGGCAGTCAGAGTCAAAAATACCGATCTTAGCTACTCTGAGCATAGTCACAGACAAGCATCAAGCACAAATCTACAAATAAAAAGTTCAAGTCTGAGAGTTTATTTAGTCTGAGAACTCTCTTTATCTATGAGGACTTGTATGAGTCACATAGGTTACATAAAGCATTTGCAATACCTTCCTTTACATTGAAGTTGATGTTGGGCCCACAGGGGTTTAATTGCTAAATTTCTTTTGCTCATGTAATTAGTTGTATGTATTGTTGAATCTTTATCTTTGTTTATCTCATTTTTATATCTTGATTTATATGAACTAGGAGATGATTCATGGATAAGTAAGGGATCTTTCATGCAAACCAAACATCTATGTGTGTTGATCCACATCAGAATTGAGGGTGAAGATGGTACTGTGAAACTAGTTTAAGTCCTCCAGTAATTTTCTTACTGACCATTCCAAGGCGATGCTTCTTTTGTGGATTTTTTTTCGTTATTTGTGTTTATCTTTGTCATACTGTCATGTCTTTTTTGCAGTATTGTGGTCACCTGTGGAAAAGTGGAGTTTAATTCAAATTTTTATTCAACAATTAACTCTGAGTGTCTGATAGAATTTAGCAAATACTTTATGAAGTTTATGATATTTATGGCCTTCATGTGGCAACTTACAGTCAAACAATTTTGCCTACTGTTGACGTCACCAACATAAGAGCATACTCTTACTAAATGTTTAAGCTGCAGATTGTAAATGGATCATAATAGGGGGAGCGAATGACATCTATATCAAGAAATGGAAATCAATGTGCATGGCCTCTCTGGCTCTCCCATTTTAGAAAGCCTTTAAAAGTTATGCCTTACTCCGCTTGTGTCACCAGTTCTTAGGAACTTTATGAATTAGTATAGAAAACAATATGTTTCTCTAAGTACAAATCCAAAAAAACTGTACCTTTTATTAGCATTTATGTTGAAGATCTGCAATTAAATCTAGCGTTTATAGTAGACAATCCAATTTAGTTACTTCTGAACATGAGAGCGATTCAATTTATATCATTTATGTTTATCTTTAAAAAAAAGAATTTTTCAGGTATGCAATGTGTGGTCAAACGTAGGGACTAGATTGACTGAGTACTATCATATATTGAAGACCTTTCAATATAGAATGCCTAGTTAAGGATAAAAAAAGCTAGTTGTCCTTCAAAAGTAAAACATTCAACTAGAAAGACAAATTTTGATCATAGGAAATCCTGATTTTACTCATAAGCTTGGAAACTTTTGCCCATAATGTCAGCTTTAAATACAAATCAAATGTCCCTGTAAATGTCATTTGCCTATAATTATGCCTTCTTCTATTAATTATGGGCTAGAGATCCCTATAATATCAATACTATTCTGCTATTCATGAACTGTGTATGCCAGTTATAGGATGTGTTAAGATATAAGCTGTCCCTAGAAAGCTGATTGTAGTTTTTCATAATAAATACAGTAAAACCTGTGTGAAACAGCCATTCATAAAAAAACAGAAACTTGTTTTACAAGACCAATTATCGCCTCATATAGATCAAAAGTATTGCAGAATGCTCCAATGGGGAGCATTCTGCAATACTTTCGATCTTCATTAAGCTACCCTTTTGTCATTAAGATCTTTGTTTTGTCTATTTTTAGTGGGCGTTTGACACAGGTTTTACTGTATATTCATGTACATAACATTATCTGTCTTAGTGTTTCGGCTTCACCTTAATATACTATCATACTCTCTGTATTCAACCAACATATGTTGTAAAAAGACTTGGCAGGTGTACCAGTATTGTGTTTCCTACATGATATGATTATACTCATTTTAATTTACAGGATTGCTCACTGCCCTATACAACTAAAGATGTATGTGGACTCTACGATGCCCATACTAATTGGCAGGCCTTTAACCAGTTTCAAAAGCCTAGGTGTAAACTTGGAGACAATGATGGTATGTACATGTAATAGTCACATAAGAGGTATCCATATAACATTAAACTAATCCATCCTTTGTATGCAGAATATAAATAGGCCATGATAGGGGGAGCAGATGACATCTATATCAAGAAATGGAAATTATTTTTTATGGCCTCTCTGGCTCCCCCATTTTAGTAATCCCTTAAAATATATGCCTTACTCCTCTTGTGTCACAAGTTTTTAGGAACTTTATGAAGTAGTATAGAAAAATATCTTCTCAAAGTGCAATTCAAAAAAACTCTACCTGTTGTTTGCATTTATGTTGAAGATCTGCTATCAAATCCAGCATTTATGGTAGACATTTTAATGTAGTTACTTCTGAACATGAGAGAGGATCAACTGATATCGTTTATGTTTATCTTTAAAAAAAATATATTTGGTCAAACGTCTAGACTTTTAAAAACTAGATTCACTGAGCCCTATCATATACTGAACAACATTCAATATAGTATGCCTGGTTAAGAGCAAGGAAGCTAGTTCTTCTTCAAAAATAAAAATAAACTAGAAAGCCAAGTTTTGATCATACAAAATTCTGAATTCACTCATAAACTTGAAAACTATTGATCATGCTGTCAGCTTAAAGTTCAGGTCAAATGTCCCTTTAATTAGGCCTACTTCTATTAATTATGGGCTAGTGATCCCTATATTATCGAAATTACTCTGCTTATGCCAGTTATAGGATTTGTTAAGATGTTAACTGTCCCTAGAAAGCTGATTGTAGTTTTTTTATGATACATATGGTAAAACCTGACGATGGCTTACCAATTTATTTACATGTATTAACCACATTTGTCATTGTTAAGTTTTATCATATGGACATGATTAAAGACATCCCATATAGAAGTCACAATTAATATTTTTATGTTTTTGATTAGAAATTATTTCGTTTCAGGCAGCTGGGTAGTACCATGTAAAGATTGCCTGAATATAAACAGCTGTTTTTGGAAACATGCACGGTGGGAGCCAATGCAATGCAGATACACACACTATTCATCTTTCGAAACAAGTAACTGTCTTAAACACAAGAAATTGTTATTTATTGGAGATTCAACAAATCGTGGAATATTACATTATATCATAGAACAGATCAATGGAACATTACATTCCATGGATAAAACTCACAGCATCAAGGAGTACACTCATCTAAACAGTGGTAGGACAAATATGACATTTGGATATTATCCACATTTCTGGTTGCCAGCAAATCACAGGCAGAAGTTCCATAAAATTATTTATCAGCTCATAAAAAGGTACTTGTGTGTTTTATAATCTATTGTTTTAATAAGATAACAGATTGTAAATTATTTTCAAATGTGTTTGTTGACTTTCTAATTATGCTAAACATTGTAGGACTAAGTACTGCAGAAGATGCCTTTATATCCATGCCAGTCATGTTTGTGTGGTCAGCAGACCTTTAGCTGAAGCTTTTGTGGGCCCGTGTCTAGTCCTAAGCTCATTTGTTATGTGTTATAAATAAACCATTAAATAGCAGAGGCTCTTGTGAGGCACATCAAAGGGGGTATTTGTACATGTGCCAGTCCCCTTTTCATATTGCAATGTTTATTGTTTGTTTGTTTGATTTGATTGTTTACGTCCCATCAATAATCTTTCAGTTAAAGAGGGACAGGTCTTCCTGATTGAACCAGTACTAAGCTAGGATAAATGTGTCTTGCTCAAGGACCACAACGCAGTGACGCCGGTGATGCTCGAACCCGCGGCCCCTCGGTCTCCAGTCAAGCACTCTACCACTGAGCCACTGTGCTCCCTAACAATGGTTTATACATTAAGATTTGGCCTAACTAGCTTTAATTTATTTAACAAACCTAACTATGATATAAGGTGTTTTCAAAGTGAAAATGTTATCTGTAATAATGGAGATAATATGATGGAAAGAGTAATTCGATATAATGTTGTACAGTAAAACCTTGAAAATTGGAGCTCTGATATTTCCAAATACTCCTCTTTTCGAAATAAATTTGGGGCATGCTGTATTCAGAGAATAGGGCCTATTTATGAACTATTTTCATAACTGTCAATAAAAACATATGTGTTTGGTGCATAAAAGAAAACGTCTCCCTGAGACCTTTCTTTTAAGCACCAAAAACCTATGTTTGATAAGAAAACATGGCAATAACCATTTTGGGGGGTTATATATGTCTATGTCTACCTACCTATAATTCGAAAACTTAGATACTTCAAAATATAACTTCTAGTCCCTAGGACTCCGAATTTATGTGATTCTGCTGTATTTAATTTAATATTTTGTGCTTCAGGAATATAGTAAGTTCTTGCAGAAATCAGAAACCTATTTAACCAGGGGTAGATGTCAGTTATTGCTCATTCCATTAATTCTCATGAACAGATCCTACAAAACAAATTCAGCTGTTTTAAATTGAGTTTTGTCTGTGTTGTTCTAAAGAACCCTTTTAAGCTTGACTGTATGAAATAAAAGTGGAGCTATAGCTATAAAGTCAAAGTAGAGATAAAGCAGTTACATGGAGTCAGCGTGTGCACCAGCGTTAGTGTTATGTTTTCGTGATTTCCCATAACTCCCATTAGATATATTTTCATTAATCATTACACAAATGTAAAACACGGTGAGAAGATGGGCATTAAGCAAAAGCTGTAGATATGGGCTACACACTTCTAGGTCATGGCCCTTTAAACATTTCTTTTGTATACTGGCGTCCACTCTGTAACTTAAAAAAAGATTGAAATCTTTCATAAAACTTTCCATTTATTTTCAGTAACGTTACACTTTCTTATTTTTCTATATATACTACACGCGGCTTTTTACTAGTTGCTCTGTTGTTGTTGACTCATTGCTTAGTGATGCTCACATTTTTTGTGGGGTTCTGTCTTTGATCCTCTTTTTTTACTAATTACTTGATATACTTTCTAGATTTTTGATCATCTTGATGGAGAAGAGACAGCTGGTTGCTCTACTTTTATCTCTTCCTGAAGTCTTGTGTTGTAACGTTCTGTGACTGAGGCTTTCTTCGCAGTGCCATGGTTGATCTTTAGTGTGTGTGTGATTGGCAAATGCTTTATATTCTGTTTGTAGGATTATTTTAATCTTTAACCAAAATTGTTTAAATTGTGTGCTAGAAATAATCTTGTTCTATGGGTATATTGACATAGGTTCATAATATATAACAATATTTATGTCTTACACTATTCGCCCAAGAAATTATTTGATAGGTAACATTTTGTAGTGGTCCGTGATATGGCTGAAACTCAGGTACTCTTTTGCACTTTTGTACAATCATGTTGTTCTTGCTTATGCTTCATTTCAGGTCACTTCCGTTAGAAAACAACTCTAATACAGTTATAGTGGTCGGTGGTGTACATTGGATAGCCAAGAAACACATTGATATTATATTAGAAGCACTAAAAAGGTATACTGATATGCAGTTTTCTAGACATTTCCACCTAAATATTTTCATCAACTTGGAATTGCCTGTCACAAGGGAATACTTAAAGATTTCTTCCTTGATACATGACTTAAATGTTTGAAAACAGAGCAGATCAAAATGAAATGATGCATATTGTATCATTTTCTATGGGTCAACATTGTTTGCTAATGTGTGTTTGTGAGACGCTAAGCATTAATGTGATCAGTAAATTGTTAGACAAGTTAAACAGATAACAACAAACATCGATTCTATTTAATGGTGTGTATATTTGGCACAGTGTTTGCATATTTTGTGTAAAATGCATTGGAAGTTCTTTGAGTCAAAGGACAATGTCAAATATGTATAAAATCAGTCTATGTCTATTACATTTAATGGTGGGCGTTTATGATAAACACCGTCTTTCAGATGACTTGTGACTGAAAGAGTTCTAGTGCCGTTTCTCGTAACCCCATGGGTTGGTATGCAGTGTGTGATTATGTTTTTCCTGATCATACTAATTTTTTTATCATGGCTCACAACACAAAATCCTCATTTGTTTTTTTTTGACGATGGAAGTTCATATTTGACACATCAATTGTCTATGGCGTGTTGATAACAAGAAAGAATTTAAAGCACCAAAAGAGCTATGTGTATTAACAGGCTATTTTGGCCCCCAGTGAGGCAAAAAATGAAATTCGCTTTTCACCAAATTCTTCTTATTAGTTTATCAGAACAATGGCCCAAGCTTATAAGTCGGATATTAGTTTGACTTTTACTGTTGCTTTGGTAACAAAAATGGCCGCCAAAATAGACTGAAAATAGGAAATTGACAGTGCAATTAACATAGAGCATAAGCAAATACCAGAAAGATATTTTAACAGATTATGAGAATTATCGTGGCACACAACATATTAGAAGAATTTTATGGTATTTAGCTGTGCTTATATCTAATTCTGAAAAATTCGGTCTCTAAAAGCCTTAAATTTGGTCAAAAATGGCAATTTCTCTATTTTAAGCATATTTTGCCGGCCAATTTTTTACCATAGCAACAGTGATATTAGAATAAATGCCAAAATTTTACACTTCAGTCATTCTTCTAATAAACCAATCAAAAGAAATGTGTGAAAAGCAATTTTCAGTTTTTGGCTCCAAAGGCGGCTAAATTAGCCCCTTAATGCACGTACCACACAAAATCTATAATATGGCTTGTAACCAGAAGTCCTCTTATTTTGACCATGGGTGTTCATATTTGACAAAATGATTGCCTATGGTGTGTAGATGACAAATAGATTCCTGATCACCCATATGACCTAGGAGTCAAATTCAAGGTTCAAATACACATACATTTAGTTTTATAACTTGTGAAGCAAACTCCTATTATATTATTTTATTTTCTGACAGAGTGTTATGCAATGTACATTTAACATGCGTATTGCTAATAATGTGTAGATTACGAAGTTTGCAGATCATTGCTATGACCTTCGGGTCAGAGATTAAATCCATTTTACAGCTCATAACACGGACTCCTTTTATATTTTTGACAGAGATGCTTCCTATTTTGTACAATAATTGCTGTTATGTCTTTTGAGTCAAAAACCAAGGTCAAGTATATATAAATCAGGCTGTTTGACTTCAAATGCTAGCTCATTTTATATTTTTGATGGAGGATATTTATATTTGACTCAATGTTTGCCTGAGGGATTTTTTTTTTAGATTTCTAGTATCACCTTGGTGACAGAGTTTAAGGTACAAACATGACCCACTATATAGTATAATTTAATGTAATTGCGGATAGTTGTGATCAGCCCCCAGAATGAACCCCTTCTGATTTTAATTTTGTTTTGTTGTTGTTGTTGTTGTTTGTTTGTTTGTTTGTTTGTTTTGTTTGTTTGGTTTCTGTGTGTTGACAAATTTGGTGTAACTGTGAATTTTTGTATGTCATGACAATCAGTAAATATTTCAGTACTTATCTATGCAAACAAATACCAGATTGGCTCTTTAATATGCCAATAAAAAGGATCACCTAACGTTAGCTCAACATAGAATATCATAGCATAGCCATCCATAAATCGTATCCATGCAAACAAATACCAGACTGGCTCTTTAGTACTAACTGCACATACATATGCCTAAAATAAAGATCACAAAAGTTAGCTCAACAGATAATATTATATCATAACAATCAGTATATCTTTTTCATGCAAACAAATACCAGACTGGCCCTTTAGTACTAACTGCACATACATTTGCCTATAATAAAGACCACAAAAGTTAGCTCAACAGATAATATCGTATGGGTCTCGTTGCAACTAAAACTGTCTTTAGGGTTTCCATCAAAGTGAGATTCAAACCAGTCTCCTCAGCTACAGAGACTAGCTAGAATATCAAATTTATGCTTGAAGCATGCTTAGCGATGATACTTTCCATTACGTGAATAACAAAGGCACTGATCAGTCTGTGTGGATGCGCAGGCTGGTATGGGCCTTTGTTGTTCACAAACCCCAGGGCAGGTTTTCTCGGCTCGAGGCCCATATCCTTACAATCAGTCAATCTTATCCATGCAAACAAATACTAGATTGGCTCTTTAGTTCTATATTAAGGACCACCCGCGCTTCGCATTCATACATGTATGTCTCTATAAAGAAAACTGGAATTTCCATGTAGGCTTGCTCAAGTTTCTGTTTTATACAGGTATCATATACAATTTACCAAAAAACGTGACGTCATCTGCCAAAATATGCTTAAAATACCTAGATTTAATACAACAAGAATGATAAAGACGCGTTGTGAAATGTTTTTGATGGGTGTTAGAATCTCTTGCTCTATTTATTATGTGTTTTATTTGATTTTAGAACAGGTTTGGGTAACATTACCAAAGTGGTCAAAGGACTAGGTGCTGGATTTCATCAGAATATATCAGGAGTGCGATTTGTAAATAAGGTAATATAACGATGTTATAAAAGCCTGTGAACACTTCGCAAGTTCTAAGCTTAGAAATGGTTGAATATCTACTGAATCCTTGTGTGAACTGATTTCAACTATATTAACTAAGAATCACTTTCAGTTTAATTATGATAACTACCTACAAACTATGGGGTGTACCTTGGGTATAAAAAGGGCGTCTAGTTAAGCTTTATTGTTAATGAGTCAATTTGAGGACAATAAACTGAATCAATATCACTGTCAAACCCACATCTGGTTAATATTCTTTGATGGCATTATCTATGTATAGGAATATTCTGAAGTAAGAATAAACTTTATTTCATAAAGTACCTTAATAGTTCCCATTCATCTATAAGATTGACATGTCAGTATTCAAATAAAAGTAAGTAAGGGTGCAAAGATCAGGAATCAATACAATCAAGTACCACACCTTGACCCAGGATACCAATGGGAAAGTGAAAAACTCACAGTTAGACACCACAATTGAGAGCCAAGAGGTCAGCCCTTTCCCAGCAGGTGACCACAAAGCACATATAAACAGGCGCGCACAAAGACATAACAAACACAAGACAGAACAAAAACATAAAAGATCCACAAAAGAAGTACCGCCTTGGAAGGTTCAGTGAAATATTTTACTGGAGGGCTTAAACCGGTTAACGGCGCCAACCTCACCCTTAATTCAGAAGTGGATCAAGACATATAGATATTGGTTTGCATTAAAGACCCCTAACTTATCAATGCATCATCTTCTAAAACATATAAATCAAGATATAGCAAGGAGATAAAGCAAAGATAAGGACTCAACAGTAAATGAAACTGAATACCGGGACAAAAGAAATCCAACAGGTAAACCCCGGAGGGCCTGACAAACAGCCAAAGCATCAGGCCCCTACCATCTCATCAAAAGATAAGTCTTTAAGTCGGAACCATCATAGAGTCTGAAGTCTGACCCACCGGCATGCAATTAAAGAGGAAAGCAAAGTTGCCAACCGTAATTGGGTTGACTACCAAGCATGCAGTCGGTTGCAATACATTAATGTTATAGTCAATCTTTTTATAATGGGAAATTATTTTAATGAACTGCGCTGAAAATTATTAGAGCCAACTCTCTTCTTCAAATTATACACCAAGTCACCATAGAAATCAGGTTCCGAAAGTCGTTGGCGCAAGAGAGATTTAAGTCCAACTTTGAATTTAGAAATCAAATCATAGTATCGTCTATGAAATTTTGAAAATGTTTTGCGAAGTTTATGATACATTTCAAAGCAACATTTCTGGATGTTGACATCAGTAAAAACAGTGATGGTACTTTAAAAATAGTAAGTGAGTATGATCAGTAAATTCCACAATTACAAACTGTAGACAAACCCATGGTACTGAAAGGAAGACACACAACAACTACTTCAAAAGACAAACGATCATCAATACATAGAATGTGCCATCCTCTGTCATGCAAAAAGGCATAACTTTAAGCCAGGCTGCTCAACACAGACGTATTGTTTCTGATGGTGAAACATTTGAAAAGAGCTTTAATAACTTGATCAAGAAAGGAAATAACCCTCCACACATTGTGGATCATGTATTTAAAAGGCAAGATATCTTTTCAGAGATGTAGGAGGGTTGTCCCAGAAAGTTGTAGACTTCTTAAATAGCAAGAAAACTATACAGTATATTGTAATTAATTTTTACTTGTTAATTATATTATTTTTCTGCATTGCTATGCGAAATTTGAAAGAAAGATGTCAAATAATGAAGTTTGTGCACTAGTTATACCAGCTATAGTCTGACCAACTGGCGCACGTAATTTAGTATATTAATCATGTCATGAAGTAAGAAACTTTACAATTGTTACATACTGTCCATTTCTTCTCAAAGAACTCTACTCCATGCGCTCCACACTTTTTGTCGCGATTCAACCATGATTCACATTTCTTCAAACCATTTCTGAGGTAAAGTTTTAATAAATGAAAGAATGGCATCCCTGCTATGAAATCTATTACCAAGCGAATGATTCTTCAGCTTGGAAAAGTACTTAAAGTTGAGTTGGGTCAAGTCCGGCGAAATGGGGGATGGTCAACCAGCTGAAACCCCAAAACACCCATTTCTAGCTGGGTTGTGTTCCCAGTATGAGCTTAGACATAATTTTGATGCAACACTGACTTTTCTATTTCATTTATCAACTCTGGTCTCTTTCTTATGGCATTTTACAAGTCTCGTCTTAAACCTTAGAATAATAGTTGGCATTATTCGTCCCTTGGGTACCATATGGACGAGCAGCATTCTACTCCTGTCTATAAACATTATGCACATCACTTTGCCTATAGATTTTACAGTTTTGGCTGATTTTAATATGCTACCCACTGTAGACTTCCCTCAACCTGTTTTATCAGCTAGGTCATGCACCGTGTGTCTCTGGCAACGTTGATGTCTAATTCAACTTTTGAAACATTGCCAGTATTCTTAAGTGGGGGACTACCGACATGCTTAGCTGCAGGCATTCCATCACGAAAACTCGAAAATAACGTATACTAGTCTTTGATACAATCCTGTGACGCTTGACTTGTTTCACTTGCTTAAAAGTATCTACTGTTGTCATTCCAGGCTCAAAACACAATATTATTAATGTCCCCTGCTCCACTAGTACGTCGGACGTACCCATTTTTCACTGCTCTTTGACTTGCATCGATTGTATGACATCAGTTCATAAATAATGCCATCAATTTGCAATTTTGTGACATAATGCGTAATTAAATAATATTCCCACCAATATAAATATTTTATGGGTTTCATCTCTAGTTTTGATACAACCACTTGTCAAAAATGAATTCTGCTTTTTTATTTGTTCATTTTTTAGTGCGCGCTGGTGACGGTTACCTTACCGTGATAGAATGAACATAAAAATTTGTTCCTTTTAATTTTATTGGTCATATTCACACTCAAAATGTTAAAAAGGATAGAATATAAATATGATCGCGCGTCAATTTTTCTTGCTATTCAAAAAGTCCACGACTTTCTGGGACAACCCTCGTAGCTATAATAAAATTTAATCCTGAATAACCTGAGATGAGACATGCTGACGTAATTTTTAATTTACAATGAAGTCACTGGTCGACGTGTGTCCAGCGTGCGGCCAACATGCCACTGTTTGTTCGAGTATGTGAGATAGATACATCTCCTACATAGTCTTATCTTTATGTAAAAGACGCAGATGTACCCATTGTGAGAGTGTGTAAACAGAATTTCTTTCTTCCAATACAGATGAAGCTTTTGGTTTAAAAATGATTTTGATTGCACTTCAGAAGATGATTCTTATCTAATAACATGTAAGAAATGTAATGCACAATACGTCCAACAGACACACCAAAAGCTTCAAAGAGAATGAACAGTCATTGATTTAACATTTGTCAGTATGTGGATAATTTTACAAATGTTTCTGTACATTTTAATAAAAACGACAATATTTTCAGGAGAACCAGTCTAAATTGTTACATAGAGAACAAGATGTGTTCAAGCATGCCAAAAACTATGGATTTAAAGTCATTGGTACATTTAAGATGACAATGTCTAGATACAAAGACTTCACCCAAGGAAAATGTGCGTGCCATTTCCATAAGGTAAGCACACGCAGTTCTATGCTTCAGATGTCACTATTATATTCCTTAAACACCAGGGGCTGAGTATAAAAGCCTGAGGTTCTTAGAAAATGGCTGCTTGTCTTATGCATTCCAACCTCTCAACAGCTTAACACTGAGAAAACTTTCATGATTTTTTCAATACTTCCCCAAAAGTTTTTCTTCAAATTTGGCACAGAGGTTTTTTGGTATGCACAGTAAACATATGCAAAAAATTAAATTTCAATTTTGTTCAGAAATACCATTTCTGGAAAAAAAATATTACTGTCTGCTACAAAATTCAAATTTACCACTGTTAGATAAACCCCGCCTACTTAGAGGTCATAACCTGTTGATCAGCCACTAGAGGTAAGCCAGACAGTGAGTCAGCACAAGTTGTGAAATCTGACATATGGCGGTTAATCCATCAGCTGATTTTGGCATTATTTTCTATTCATCTGTCCATATTGAAACTAACTACAAAACACAATCCTGACCGAAACAAAATATATTTAACATTGGTGTTGTTTATACATCAAAACCTTATGCACTATAATTTTCTTGGAATAAATAAATTACCACAATCACAAAAAAGTGGCCTGCTGTTTGTTGTCTGCTGATTTGTTTTAGAAACCCCCCCTCAAAAATGAATGTGGATTCGGATCAGAATATTCCTGTAGGATCAGTCTGATCTTGGTCCACACTGATTGCTCCCATATCTACACAAGTCAAATAATGTTAGCAAAAATATGTAACAGACAATATATGCAGACAGCATCATTTAGATGATTTTTGCAGGCACTTTATAGGTTAAATCATATCAGCTGCAATAACTTCCAACTGTGAACTTTCAAACATTTCTGACTCTTTGTTAATAAACTAGGCATGAATGAAAGATAATTTTCAGATACAGTTACAGCCTTGGAATTTATGACTGGTCTGTTTCAGCTGGACCAGTGTATAATGAAGAAGGGTGAACAAGTTCTTAATTTTAATTATACTTTTAGTTTTTTCAACAAAGCTAAACTTCAGTCTAGACCTTTTTTCATGAAAGCTAACAATATATAACCTTGATCAGACTGCTCTTACGGAAATAGTCTGATCTGGGTCCATATTGTTTGCAACATTCGCTACTAAAGAACATAAGCTTATGGGTGAGCAGAGGACTAAAGACATGACTGACAGGTCAGACTCTTAAGAATGATTTATAGTGGAAAAAACCAAACAGTTTTATGAATATAATAGCAGCATTTATGAAATAAACTTGGATTTATAATTAGAGCTTCTGAGTACCAGGTTAGTCAAACATTTACTTATCCATTGCTAAAGCACATGGCTAGTGTTTACACTCCTCAGTTGTCAGATTCCATTGATAAGCCCTGCCTCTCTTGTAAAAATATCTAAATTGCAAAACTACCGCTTCAGCACATAGGTGAAACCCGGGGTTTAATATGTTTAATAGGCCAGAAAATGAGTTTTGTTGAAACATCATGTGTGCATAAAATCTTAATGTTGTGTGTTTGTATATATCATCAGTAAATGCCAACTGCCCTATTTTAATCAATGGAAAGAAAGGTAAATATCTTTGAAAGTATGTTCGTAATTAGACAGGGTTTGAACTCGCAGCTTTTCTTTAACAATTATTTATGCATCTTGTTTATATGTCAGACATCTTTCCTCGCATTGCTATTGTAATATAGCGATTAACAGACTGAGATTGAAAACCTTAAAAAATAAAAGAAAAAATATTTTGTCAGAATGAAGAGGATACAAACTATTGAAAAGCTTAAAAGGTCAGAGTTATCAGGTGTTTGCTATTATGTCCCCCACCTCCAAGCTCAGTGTTGGCCTCATCGTATCTTTTTGTTTGCACTCTAACTTAAGAGCTGTTGGATGGGTTTAAGCCAAAATTGCACAGATACTTTCTTGTGACAGCTAAATGGAATAATTAGATTTTTAAGACGTTGACCTAATTTTCAATGTCACCAGACTCATAATCAGGGCTGCGTTACATTATTTCTTAGCAGCAGGTCAACTTTAATTCTCTTGCACAGCTATCTAATCATTGTGTTACAACTGTTGTTGTTTTTTCCTTAAAGAAATATGATTTCTATTAAATGTTTTGATTATTTAAAATGTTCTTTTATATGATTATTTTAGGTTTGTATTCTCAAAAAGTTTTGCATGATTAATATGTTTCTTTTGTTTTCAGATTTCAAAGATTGCGAAAGCCAACACGACAGAATACAAAGTAGAAGGGGAGATCAATGCAGCTTACTCACAAATATTACTTCATAACATCTGTGACCAGACATAACTATCTTAAATATATTACACTTATTGTACTGTTAAGTATTTACTGCTCATACGTTTATACAATCAAAGGTTTTAACTTTTTGGTCAAAATCTTTGGATTCGGTTTCCATAGCAACGGAAGTAAAGATTAAAGAATTAAGAATAAATGATTTGGTTTTGAGTGAAAACAAACAAGTACAGAAAGTTTCGTTGAAATCTGAGACTATGCGTGAAAAACTTTGCTCCATATGTACAGAGAATCGCTCTTAAGATATACACATTTATTGAGTGTACAAATGATCCTTTTTTTTCTTTTTCTTTTTCATCACAGTATGTTAATTGGTTGGATTGATTCCCCACGATGATAAATTGGATAAGTTAAGAAGCCTCCACATGAACTAAACTTTAGTGTTTTGACAACAGCAGAATCTATGGTGAAGATTTAACAATAAAATATTCAATCCCCCCCCCCCCCACCACACACACACACAGTGGCTGCGGATGATGTCTATTCTAAGGATGTAGTTCTGTTGTTGTCGATTTATTGTTTATTTATGCTCCCATTGTTTTGCTGGGGTGTATGATCTTTGTTTTGTTGTGTAGTAATTACTGTCGTTTATAGTTTTGGAATCATTTCGCTGGCTGCTTTGCTTTTATTGCCTGATGATTTAATGTGACTTAATGTGGTCATCTGCTGGGAAAGGGCTGACCTCTTGGTTCTCGTTTGTGGTGTCTGGCTGTGAGTATGTCACTTTCCCATTGGT
The DNA here is from genome assembly GCA_964019695.1 of Loripinus fragilis. NCBI lineage: Eukaryota > Metazoa > Mollusca > Bivalvia > Lucinida > Lucinidae > Loripinus > Loripinus fragilis. The sequence continues at coordinate 60,672,534 of OZ026520.1, read as the reverse complement.
ATCCTGGGTCAGGTGTGGTTCTTGATTGTATCGATTACTGATCTTTGCATCCTTACTTACTTTGCGCATTCTGTGTCTCTTCCTCGTGGTGCCATTGGTTGGTCTGCAGTGTAAATTGTAGCATTTCCTGGTCATAGTCACTTACTTTTTGATGCATTTGAATATTTGTACTTATATTTGTTGTAGACAAGATCCAGGTCTGAAACATTGATATATGAGAGAAATGTCCATATTCTTTACGATTACTCTCCCTTAATATGTACCTTCTGATATGTTTCAGAAACATATGTGGCAAGAAGATAGAGTATTCCAGGAAGTAAAACATCTTAAAATTTAATTTTGAATACGTTTAACTGACATAGTAATGCTTCAGGCTAAAAAGTAAGTGAGTATGATCAGGAAATATCACAATCACAAACTGCAGACAAACCCACGGTACCGCGAGGAAGAGCCACACAACAACCACAAGACACCAGGAAGACAAACTAAGCAAAGCAAAGCAACCAGCTCTCTCTTCTCCATCAAGATGATTGCAAAACAAGAAGGACATAAAGTAACGTACAACAAACATAGAGCAATTACAGACTCCCACAATGGGAGTAACAATAAACAAAAAGTCAACAACAACAGAACCACCTCCTGAATGGACAGCAGCGAGGGGTGGGAGGGGGGGCTTAAATGCATTTTACTGGTACCAAATCTTTGCCCTAGATTATGCTGTTGTTAAAGTATAAGAAATGTTCAGCTCGCATGGAAGTCTTCTAACTATTGCAATGTATCATCATGGAGAAACACTCTAATCAAATTAACACACTATGGTGAAACAAAGAAAAGGGCTCACGACTCACAGATAGTCAGAGCTAAAGAAGACCTCAAGTTGAGCCACGGTGGGCCCCACTACAGAAAAAGCCAGTCTATATCTGTTGTTATCACAGCATATTTCTTTGGTTTGTAACTAAACAATGAAGTGATAAATTTGGTGTGTTTTTGTTTGTTTTCGTTTGGGGGGGGGCACTTTTCTTCTTGCGTGAACCCAAACTCATCCCTCAATACACACCATAAAAAATATGTTGGAAATTATATCTTTTAAATTCAACCTTTTTTATAGGTACAAAATATGACATGATGAAAAGTAGAAAATTGGTGCCGTGTTTTTCACCAGAAAATGCGCAAAAGAAAACTGATGCATTAGTGTGTGGCTCAGTATATTTGTTTCTGCTATTTTAGAATGTGAACTTTGAGTATAGTTATATGTTGTGACTCAAGCTGCGCAAGAATGAAAACTGTTTCGGACCAATTGTACTGAGAAGAGTTTAATGGTATTATAGTTCTTTGGTATGACGTCTCTGCACTGTAAGAAAATACATGAGCCGCGACATGAGATTTCTAACAATATTGCATATGCGACCAGCAAAGCCTCAGATCAGCCTGCGCATACGCGCAGTCTGATCAGGGCCATTGATTGTCACTTGAATCTTCTGTGAGTGGTAGGCTACTGACCGAACATCATTTGAAGTTTCTGAGCTGAATAGTAGGCTGCACAGGCTCTTCCAAGACTACACTTGTCAAAATATCAAATTGTTGGAAATTTCAAGCCCGGCTCTCATATAAGTTAGCAACAAAAGAGGTGGCAGCTGAGCTGAGCTGCTACCTTTTTAGTGTAGACTGACACTCAATTTCCTGCTACTGAAACTTGAAGTCATTATTTCTCCAGTGATATATATTAACATTTTACCTGTTATTGTTGTTAATTCCGGATCAATACACTCAAACTGAGCATAGCTATAAATGACCATGTTGATTAAATGAAATAAACTAGTTAATGTTACTAAGATAATGTTTGATTTGATTCTTTACGTCCCATCAACAATATTTCAGTTAAACAGGGACGGGTCTTCATGGGTTGGACCAGTACTAAGCTAGGATAAATGTGTCTTGCTCAAGGACCTCGCCAGTGAGGCTAAAACCCGCGGTCCCTTGGTCTCGAGTCAAGCGCTCTACCACTGAGCCACTGCGCTCCCGTTACTAATTAAGAAAAGAATAAAACCATTTGAACTTTTGTTTTATTTTGTTTTTGTTTTGCCCTTGTCTCAACTCAACGTTTTAAAAAGTGCACTGTGATTTACATTTTATTTTATTTAACTCATTAACTGCTGAAATGGACTTGACTTATCTATCCTTGTAATCTTTTGGTAATTTACTGATGGAATCAAATAAATTACCCTTGGTCAGAGTGCGCATTTTTCATACAACTGTCAGTATGAACAGATTGGTCATTTCCAAATAATGTGGACTCGATTGTCTGTTCTTCTGGTAAACCTCAGGTCTATCTTTTTATTTTCATGGCAATATCAAGTGTCACTATCAAAAAATCTCTAGCGTTATAATGCTGAAATTTGACAAAGTAAGAAAGGGTGCAAAGATCTCGAACCGATACAATCAAGTACCATACCAGGCCCAGGATACCAACGAGAGCCAAGAGGTCAGCCCTTTTCCCAGTAGGTGACCACAAGGCAAATATAATCAGACACGAACGAACGCATAACAAACACAAACAGAAATAATATAAATTAAACCACTCTTTCCGGTTATTAACTCTTATACAAAGTTTGAAGAAAATTATTCAAAACGTTCTCAAGATGGAGAGCCAAATAAAAGTGCTGACGGATTGACAGACAGACAGACAGATGGATCGACATACAGACGTACTTATGGATGAACACTAATATGTGAATTTGGCACAAAAATATTAAATAATACAATAACCAACACTATTTAAAAGGGCTGAGTATAAAAAAGTGAGTCACAAACTTCAGGTAAGCATTTAGAGTAAAGCAAGCCAACTCTACAGAATTTTAGTATTTTGAATATATAGTCGGGGAACCAAGGTAGAAAAAATGCTAACCCTTGCACCCAAAAGGTATACAGCTGGATTTTGTATAATTGCAGAGGTAATTCTATAGTATATCTGAAACCACTGTATAGCAGACTCGATCGACTTGCATAACGCCAGAGCAGTCAACTTTCTAGGGAAGCCCAGCAAGAACATGTCAAAATATTATTTTTCAAAATGTTATATATTTTTTATCAAAACATTTCAGGACTGAAAACTATTAAGTTTATATGATAATACAACATCGGCGTAGACCTCAGAAGCAGTGCTGGTCATCTAAGAATACTGATTATTGATTTCAAAAGCATGTAGATAAGGGCACCCCCATTTTGAAATTAAATTTTTAGATTTCTTTGCTTTAAATCTCATTAAAACTGCATTTATTGCCCACAAATGTATTTGATAAGAGTTTATATATCGCTTGGAAGTATATCTCGTAAAAATATGTGTGCTTACTTGTTCACTATTGTCCTCCCACTGATGTGGATATTGCATATTTTTACATAAATAAAATGTGTTTAAGTACCGCATACAGTTAGACAGACGTTTGGGACATAATTTAAGACAATTTATTTCATTTTCTATGGTAAACTAGAAAAAGTAGCTAAAAAGTAAAAATATGAAACTACGATAATTTGATACTTAGTAATTTAATCCATGCCAGCTGGTGCGTAGTTAAATACTATGGACAACTTAAGAGCAGTTTAACACATAAATGCAATTTATCAAGGGTTAAAGGATGTTTATCTTCCATATTTACAGCAGCTTTGAAACAGAGGGTCATTGTAGGGGACCAAGGGGATTTTTATCTACTGTAAACATAAATTTCATTTAACAGTGGTAAAATAAATATGAAAACCTCGTATAATTATTATCATATCACCATGAAAAACCTGTCTGTCCCCGCCTGGGATGCAAAAAAGTAGCCGCACAGTATTTATAAAGAAGACAATGTCCATAAGAAGACCATTTTGGTGCACAAATGACTTCCCATACTTTTAAATGCATTTGATAGTGTATTATTGTATAATCGAAAAGTCAAACGGCTTCTCATACCCATGCTCCAGATAAGAGTGCGTAATGGAAAATTAATTTTGTTATTTCTCAACCAAAACATATGTTGTGGGTACTTAAATAGACCTATCAAATGAGACGGTTCTTTCGAAGACCAAAAGCACACTCTTTAACTTATTAATAAAGGAAACGTCACAATTTCTATGCTATGAAAGATTGCTTAACATGACCTATGTGGCATACAAAAAATGCATTTTTCCGCGAATTGCAATTCTGGTCGCATTGCTATACAGTGGTTTCATATCATGCACTATTTAGACTATCAGTATACAAAATTTCAGCCGTATACATTTCCGGTGCAAAAAATGTGTGTTTTTGCACGATACGCGGCTTTGGTTCCCCGACTAATAGACATTTTTACCCACAGGCTGACTCCTTACGCGTACACCTTACACTGACTTTATGGGTGCAGTGTATTGTGCATTTGCGGTCAACTTTTTAATTTTTACCAAGCAAACTTATACGCAGATATGTTGTCTTATATGCTTTAGTGCATTATGAAAAGGCTGTATTTATAGAATGCTCTGCTGTATATATCGTCACTGAACCTAATGTGAATTAAGAGTGATGACCACAAACTGCAAATGACATGTTTCTGGGAATTAAAAATATTCAGCCACTATTTCATGTGCTTTGAGCTTTAAGAAAACAATATAATATATGACCAACATTCTGCCCTGGGTTACATATAATAACCTCCGAGTAAACAAGACATCTTGGGGTAACAGGAATTATTGACCACAAAAACACAATGGCTATATTTCATGCACTGGTTAAGATATTGGGGGATTTTCTCAGAATACGCAGGATAACTTTACTTACAACATATACATGTACGTCGGTACGGTCTATGCGTCTGCTTTGATTTTGTTTGTTTGATTTGACTCTTTACGTCCCATCAACAATCTTTCAGTTATATAGGGATGAGTTTTCCTGGGTTGAACCAGTACTAAGCTAGGATAGATGCGTCTTGCTCAAGGACCACAACGCAGTGATGCCGGTGAGTTTCGAGCCCGCGGCCCTTCGGTCTCGAGTCAAGCACTCTACCACTGAACCACTAAGCTCTGCAGTTTAAATTTGTCGGACACTGAATTGCAGAGTCCATCCGTTGTCTACGCTTGTTGATACAATAATATTTGCTCGTCATTTCACATGCTTTAGAGTCTCCGATTTATGGCGGCAAGGAAAGTCGTTCCCGTTGTCCTTATAAATTTTACCCATACTGTCTAGGACACATTAAAATATGAGATTCTTCCATTAAACATTGACTGCTGCACCGATGATTTCTCTCTTATGTGGAATATTCTACATGTACATGTACCTCAGCGGATGTTTATAGAATATGTGGAATATCCTACATGCACATGTACCGAGCAGCTGTACATAGTTTGGATGCTGAATTCACTGTTTTAGAAATGACGACCTCGAATGCCTTTTTTCTCGTGAGCTCAGGATTTTGTACCATTTAATACATGCTTCTATCTTGCCAACGTATCGGACGAGATTAACTTTTTCCGCGCTGGTGGCGAGTTGTGTCCTCGGCTTCAGTTTAGAACCAGATCAGACCGACAACATGAACTTTGTAACTATTTGACATTCTGGTGGTATTCTGGATTATGTTTTGAAATACTAATTTAGAGAAACTGAGCAGACTTCAAAAAAGCATGCAAAATTACCTAGCATGCAAAGACGCTAACTGAATAAGAAGTATCCCGTTTTTAACATGGTGGACAATGTGGTTTGAGGTGTTTCTGTGTCAATGGTCGGTTGTGAAATTCAGCTACGGTCTTTTTGAAGTTATCAGACTTTTCAATGGCATGTGAAAACATTCACAGTCATATATGTGATTATTTGTGGTGCTCATGAAATAGCATGCGCAATTATAATTGTTGTGGCGTCAACTATTTTTTTAGCATAGAATATATTTGTAAGCGCAGTTTCAGATTTAAAAGTGATATATGATCCATCTTTCTTTAATCTAAAGTCTAATCTGTTCGCGATATGTGAGGTATAAAATCGGGTAGGCGGCGATGCTGTGCGCAATTCTTAAAACTAAGAGTCCAGAAAATACCACAATTACATACTGCAGACCAACCAACCACACCGTGAGGAAGAGACACGGAACACTTACAGTCGCATGCCAGCAAGAAGACAATTAAAATAAAGCAATCAGCTCTCTCTTTCCTAGCGGAACGAGTGCAAAACTAGAATTTATACTAAGTACTGTATAGCAAAACAAGGAACAAACACAAAACTCCCACACACAATGAGGGCAACAATAAACTATAAAATCAACTGGTCGTAATGTGCACGACCCGTGGTGAACGTATATCTTAGAAACAACATTTTAAAGTTAAATCAGTTTTTTACTGATCTGACTGCGCCGAGACTGAAGAAAACGAGAGCATCTTTGGGGATATGTTGCAGTTGCGGTTTTCATATATTTCGCCTGAGATTCGTATTAGTTTTCTTTCTTGCTTTGACTAGTTGAGAAAGGGATAGTTTGAATTTGGGAGTGAAAGAATTTTAAGATATTCTAGTATAGGGGTCCAAAATATCATATTTGAGTTTAAAATCATGATATATGAGTACATTTCAGCTAAAGAGACTTGTTGGGTGGGTATTTCTACAAATTGAAATGAAATACGAAACTAAGGTTACATCAAACAACACTGGTACAAATGCAAAATAATTTCGCAGAAATGTTCCCATAATGCCCTCTAACAAAATTGCCTAACTGATTTTGCTCCGGCAAACAAGTTGGCTGCCAGAACTGTAGATAAGAAATATCTTATAATGCCATATTCTCTCGAGCCATTGGTCCCAATTCAAAAACACATCACGCAAAGGTTTATTATAAAGTCATCTGGTAAGATTTCTCAATCGGTTCTGATCAGCTGACTACCAGAGTTAAAACAAAAACACCACTTTACACTGCATCAGATTCTCGGCTATTGTTCAAGATTCAAAAAAATTATATTATACCAGGGTTTAGGATAAGTATGAAAACTTTGATCAAAATAAATATATAACATGCCGTTCAAAGTTATGAGCATTTTCACTAAAATACCTCGACCGGCCTAAATGATGATGGCAAAGCGTCGTCACCGTTTTGCATACATGTGTCTGAACAATGTTAAAATGAATATTAAGAAATAATTATGCAAAATTTGATCGAAATATACCATGTGGTTTAAGATTTATGAGCATTTATACTAACTGACCATTACCCGCCTGACTGATGCTCGGCATAACCTTGTCCGCCAAACGAAACTTTCACGCATGCCAGTGTTTGGACAATGTTGAAATGTATACGTATGCAAAATTTGATCAAACTAGTATACCATCTGGTTATAAAGTTATGAGCATTCAACAACGACAGAATCATCCCCAAAGAAAGGACAACAGCGGAAGCTACTGGTTGCTTAAATGCGTTATGGCGCCAAATCTTTGCTCTGGATTCTGCTGGGTTTCTTTTAAAACACAAACGTGTTAAGCTCGAATAGAGGATGTCTAATTTATGCAAAACATTACCACAGAGGAACAAACTTTCAATGATTTGGTGAAACAAAGAAAATGGCTCACAGAGAGTTAGAACTAAAGAGTACCTCAAGTTGAGCCACGTCGGGCCCAGCTGAAAACAAGCATTAGGGGCCAGCATAAAGACGAAAGCTTCTGAGACTGAGGTCTGCTCCATCGTGATGCACTTATAGTAGAAACCATAGCTAAACCATGATTTGGTTTTCTACACAGGCATACTGACTGTCGCAATGTATTAAATTGCTGACCTCCAATGCAGTGGCAATACAGTTTCAATAAATAGAATACCTTTCACTGTTACTGGCGAACAAGCAAGGTCTCGGCCAGCCCAGCTTACATTGATTGTGATTGACTTGTGATAACGAAAGAAGTACTCACCTAAAACACATTTACCACATGGCACTCTGCTATCCAAAGATGCAACCACACACCAAATTTGGTATCCCTAGCTCAAATAATATAGGTGAGATGCTCCGGACACAATTATTCTATAAACTAGGTCAGAGGTCAAGTTCACAATGACCCAAAAATGGTATGCGACATTCTGCCATCCCAAGATGCATCAACTCATCTAATTTGGAATTCCTTCCTCAAAGAATATAGAAGTTTTGCACAAGACTTGATGCCGATTCTAGAAACTAGGTTAGAGGTTAAGGTCACAGTGACCTGAAAATGGAACGTGACAATCTGCCATTTCAAGATGCATTCACACACCAAATTGCCATCCAAGATGCATTTACACACCAAATTTGGAATTCCTACCTTAAAGAATGTAAGAGATGTGCTCCAGACAAGAATTCTTAAAACTAGGTCAAAGGTCAATGTCACAGTGACTCGAATATGGTACGTGACACTCCACCATCCCAAGATGCATTTCCACACCAAATTTGGAATTCCTACCTCAAAGAATATAGGAGATATGCACCAGACTCAAAGCAGTTTTTAGAAACTAGGTCAGAGGTAAAGGTCAATGTTACAGGGACTCAAGGATGGTGCACGACACTTTGTCATCCCAAGATGCATCAACATACCAAATTTGGGATCCCTACCTCAAATGATATAGGAGATATGCTCCGGACACGATAATATTAAAACTAGGTCAGATGTCGGGGTCAAGGTCACAGTGACCTGAACATGTTACGAGACACTTTGCTATCTCAATATGCATCCACACACCAAAATTGGAATTCCTACCTCAAATAATATAGGAGATATGCACCAGACAGGAAGCGGGACGGACGGACAGACAGACGGAGGAATGGACAAAGCAATTACTATATGCCTCCCACAGTTCCTTTGGGGCATAAAAACAGTTATGTTAAAAAAGCTGAGCTTATGATTGCCGCAAACCCAGTGTGTATATACAATACATCATTGTATGAAGCCTGAATCGCCGTCCATTTGTAATTTGACATCGAAATGAATGTTGAGATGTTCCCTAAAATTTAATCCGCAGTCAGTTATCCGCTATCAGCAGTTCGCTTTGTGGGTAAAAATGTCTAACAGGGATCAAACATGTTTTTTCTATGTATTAACATCTGCTGGACCCCGATGGGGGTGTTAAACTAAGTTTAGCAGACGTTAGTGTATCAGAAAACCATTTTGGTCGTTATTAATACATTAAGTCATTTTGTCACTTGAAAACTTTGGAAAACACTTCGAAAAGTTAATTTTCATTATATTATAATGACGTGCAAAATCCTGAAGGATTCATGGTTTTCGAAAACGCCAGTACCAGAGCAAAGACTTACGTCATCCTTACGTCACTAAATTATGTGCACTTCTATGCACGTAATTGTTGATGACGTCAATTCTTCTGACGATATGTAAAATATAAAAGCGTGCATCAACCGGTAGGTGCTGTTATGTCAACTCCTTAAATGTCTACTCTCACAATGTCTACTCCCAAAATATCTACTCCTGTTTTGTCTACTGTGCCAAAATGTCTACTCCAAAAAAGTCTACACCATTTAGAAGTTGACATTTTAGACTGATGTTATAGATTGTTCTATACTGAACGAAACTTCTAAACCGCCACTCAATATTTTCTCATATATCTTAACATATATGATACATACTTGGCTACAATTTACACTCAATATGGAAAAGTCAATGAAACTCAACCTGTCAAAATTTCATTTTCATAAATTGGAATTAACATGCTCAATTGATAGACTGTCTATAGGCACCATCGCATTTCATTTTCACATAAACGCTAAAATTTGAACTTATCGCTTAAAATAAAGTAATCCAGGGACCTTAAGTGAAAAAAAAACAACTTTATGGTGTTATAAATGGACATTATTGAACATTTTTGGGTTTCGCTTTTATTAAGTAGGAATTTACAGGTAATCCAAAATGTTCCTATGGAAGCCCATATGACATAAAACAAGACAAGAATGCCTTATGGAGATGACATGTTTTTGTCCACAATATTATCGGAACTTTCTGGTGCTGTAAATGGACATTTTTGAACACTATCGTGTTTATTTAGAAATAAAGTAGCGATTTTCATGCAATTCAGTGCTCCTATGGAGGCCCATATGGCCTAAAAGAACACAGAAATGTGTTTATGGTGATGGAATGTTTTTGTTTACAATATTATTGGAACATCCGTCACACATTAAGCGTGTACTGCACATCAATCTCGTCACTTCCGACGTTCCAATGCAGCATTTTTGCATCACCGCACCAAAGTATGGTGGACTATACAGGACATTTTATGACATACGTAATACTCAGTTTTTGTCGATTTTTCTCGTCATACGAGTGCAGAAATGAAAAATGACCGACAGGTTGTGATGTAAACTTTCTGCTCTATCAAAACATGGCAAACCATATGATAAATTATGAATCAGTCTCAGCGAGGCCCCAATTTCGATTGAACCCACAGCCCGACCCCTCTTCTTTATACTCATACAACCCAAACGTTGTTATTTTCGTGATAAAATAAAATTGTCCAATAGTTGTGGATGAAAATACGAGTATACACAAGGCGAAAAAACATTTAGCATCGTGTGCCACATGCAAAACAGGTATTAGTACTCTATCGTTACGCATAAATGAACATCCTTATTGAATCAAACTTTGTTATGTTCAATCGACGGATACATGTGCCAAAATATACTGTGTTAAATATCATTTCAAACAGTTTAATAATAAATGAGCTATACTGAAAAAATGTGTTTTGTTAACTGGCGGTTTAGAAGTTTCGTTCAGTATATGTATTTGGGTTTGGAACTTAAGATTACTGTTTTTGATGATACATAGGGTACATATGTACTTTATATACTTCATAGTTTGTCTGATTTATGACAGACAGAAGGAACATTATTTAGGATAAAATATACTGTTCAATAAATAATAAAATGATTGATTTCATCTGCTAGTGACGGTTTGCAACTGCTTGAGTCTAGATCAGGACCATCAAATATAATTACATGTAGTACACTAACAAACTCGATGAATCTTATATATAGACGAGCGTATAATTATTTGATAAACAGGTGAAATTTCGTGATATGTTTTAATAAACTATTCACATATTCCTATAAAAAAGATCATGTGAAAGTTACGAAAATCTGACACATTTTTACTAAATAACATCGAATCGTTTACACTAAAATGAACATATTTTAATTAATGTAAACTCGTCACTAAGAAACAGAAATATTCTTGAAAAATGGTATAAAATGTGAAAACTCTGTAAATAGAGGACAGTGTGTTTTGAAAAAAAAAGCCTTATGGCATACTTAGCATATTTTTAGCAAAATGTGCTAAGATACAGTGACGTTCATCATTACGTCTTCAGCAGATTACTCAAAATAATGTTTATTTTAAAATAAATGACGTCACAAACGTGACTGCTTACTGGAGATAAAAACAAGATTATATAAACTTTTACCTGCAAGCAGATACGAGAAAGTTACAAAAGTGGCATCTAAAATTTGATGCCAATTTGTCTTAAACTTGCAAAGATATGATACTATATCCGCGCATGCAACAAAACGTGTGTTGCAATTTGCTTCATAAAATCTTGGTATACAGGAGTGGCCTTCATATTTATGACTGTAACTCGAGAAATATATTGTGTGCTTCTTTATGCCTGGTGCTAGTTTAAAGTCTGCTAATTATTCTCTCTAGAAACTTTTAACATTTTCTCGTAGTATATATGTGTAGAACGTTATGAAGCTGTCTGCATTCATATTTGAACACTCCTCGTAGTAAAGCTTGCATCTTTCCCCGATGTTTTCATTATAGAGGACTTTGAAAACACTTCACCTAGACAAATTCCTTAATTGCTCAAACACAGGAGGTGTCCTAAAGTTAACTTTTATCACATCCATCATTGAACGATTCAAAATGTGTTGGCAGTACGGATTGTTCAAATTGATAGACTTTTATAGATGCCTAGTTACCCTACCCACTCTGATTACTATAGTCTAGCATTAACATTACTCATATTGAGCCTTTAAAAGCGTCGTTATTTTTAGCTGACCTGAGCCATTGGCGCATGGTGATCTATTGTGATCGTTGGATGTCGGTCGTCTGTCGTTCGACGTGCGTCGTGTGTCGTGCGTCGTGTGTCGTCAACAGTTGCTTCAAACCACATCTCCTCCTAAGCTACTGGCTGGATTGTGACCAAATTTGGCAGGAATGATCCTTATATGGCCCTCTTTGAAAAGTGTTCCGGTCCATTGCATAATGTAGGTCACACGGGGTAAAAAAGAAATTCACGATGCAAACTTTAAAAATCCTCCTATCTGAGACCACAAAGCCTAGAGCCTTGATATTTGGTATTTAGCATCACCTGGTAGTCCTCAAACAAGCCTGTCAAAATTATATCCCTGGGGCAAAAATGGCTCCGCCCCAGGGGTCAAATGTTTTAAATACGTTTTTATAGGGAAAAATGAAAAAATCTTCTTGTCTGAAACCAAGAGGCCTAGAGCAATAATATTTGATATGTTGCATCACCTAGTCAACCTCTACCAAGTTGTCAAATTATGCCCTTGGGGCCAAAAATGGCCCCTATTTTGCATAGACTTATATATTAGACTTATATATGGAAAAACAGAACAGATCTTCTTGTCCGAAACCATAAGGCCTAGAGCCATGATATCTGGTATGTTGCATAAACTTATAGACCTCTACCAAGTTTGTTCCAAATATACCCCTGGGGCCAAAAATGGGCCCGCCCTGGGGTCACATGTTCTGAATAGCCTTATATATGGAAAAAACATGACAAAACCTTCTTGTCTGAAACCATAAGATATAGGGCATTGATATTTGGTATGTAGTATCATCAAGTAGACCTCTACCAAGTTTGTTCAAATTATGCACATGGGGCCAAAAATTAGTATACCAGTGACTCCCGCGTCCGTCGTCCGTCCGTCCGTCAACATTTTCAAACATCTCCTCTGAAACCACTGGACCAATTGAACTCAAATTTCAAATGGAGACTCCTTAGGGTGGGGGAACGGAAGTTTGTTCAAATGGTCTTGGTCACATGACCAAGATGGCCGCCATGCCCATATATGGTAAAAACCCTTTAAAAGTCTTCTATTCCAGAACCAGAAGGCCGGTGAACTTGAACCTTGGTATGTAGCATTGGGGATGTGAGGCCAACCAAGTTTGTTCAAATGGTGATCCTGTGCTGACCTTGACTTACTTAACGTTAAGGTTAAATTTGCTTCCTAATGCATTTAAATTTGGAAATTTTTGAAAAGTTTTTTTTTTAAAACTATTGAAGCCAAAGTCATTATTCTCACTTGATATGTTTATTCTAATGTGACAATGGCTATAAATAAGTCCCAAAGGTCAAGGTTGACCTTTGACCTTTCAGCCAAGGACGCTCTTATTGGAGTCAAATCAATATATTAAAACATAGTTTTCTCAGAAACCATTAGGCCAATTGAACACAAATTTTATATAAAGACTCCTTACAATAAGATAACCCAGATTTATGCAAATTGTTTTGGTCACATGACCAAGATGGCCGATATGCTCATATATGGTAAAAACCCTTTAAAAATCTTCTTCTCCAGAACCAGAAAGCTGATAACCTTGACACTTGGTATGTAACATTTGGAATGTAGGGCCTACCCAGTTTCTTCAAAATAATGATCCTAGGTTGACCTTGACCTACTTAACATGAAGGTCAAATTAGCTCCCTAATGCATTTAAATTGGATCTTTTTGAAAAGTTTTTTTTAATACTGTTGAAGCCAAAGTCATTGTTCTCACTTGATACGTTAAGAGGCAATTCCAAAGTTCAAGGTTGACCTTTGACCTTTCAGCCAAGGTCACTCATATTAGAGGCCTATTAATATATTAAAACACAGTTTTCTCAGAAACCTTTTGGCCAATTGAACTCAAATTTCATATGGAGACTCCTTAAGTTGAGTGGGGTAAATTTGAACCAAATGTTAATGGTCACATTACCAAGATGGCGGCTATTCCCAAATAAGGTAAAACCCCTTTAAATATCTTCTACTCTGGAACCAAAAGGTCAATGGCCTTGGGACTTGGTATAAAGCATTGGGGATGTGGGCCCTACCAGGTTATTTGGGTCGACCTTGATCTATTTCTCGGCAAGGCCAAATTTGAATCCTAATACATTTATATTGGAAAAATCTTGAAATGTTCATTTTTCTATTTACCTGTTTAAGCTGAAATCATAAAACTTGCAAAAAATGTTAAACCTATTGAGGCACTGGTTTTATATAAACACCAAATGTCAAGCTGATATTTGACCTTTCATTAAAGGCCTCTGATATTGGACTGCCTTATACATATCTAAGCATCTTTTTCTCAGAATTCACTGTACTGTTTGAACTCAAATTTCATATGGGGTATTCAGTAGATAAAACAATATAGATATAATATTTTTAAGTCACTTGATCAAAATGGCCACTGCCCATATATGGTAAAACAAAATATGTTTGAATAATAAGTATGAGTTGACCTTGTTCTATTATAACCTTATTGAGGAGATCAGGTGAGTGCTTCAGGACCTTCAGGTACTCTAGTTTGTTTGTATGAAGATGTTTTCTGACTGCCGTGAGTAAAGAAGAACACGCTTCAAATGATTCGCTTCAATCAGACTCCTCTTTTCTGTTACGTAATAGCATGATGACAAACACAACCAACAGCTAATTCATTGAAATTCAGCTTTTTGCATGCAATTTACATTAGAAGTTCGCATTGTTCTGTACGCATTATTATCTGTGATACGGCATTGAAATTTTCAGCGATTATGTAATACTACTAGACGTCACTGTTCTAGTTTGGAATTTGAAAAAAAAAATGCAAAGTACCGTCAAATTGCCTTTTTAAGTTTTATATTCAAACCGGAAGTGCACAGCAGCAGTAAAATGTTTGTCATCACAAAATGGACGAATCAAGTTCGATTCTGTTTGGGCTATCTTGTTCAGATGAAATAAATTACATGCAACAATTTTTACACAAGCTACTAACAATGACTAATGAATTTGAAAATTCTCGAAAGATGTGAAATTTAAAAAAAAAAAATGCGTAAAAATTCTACTTTAGTCAAAATTTTAAGTGTATGGTGTTTTTTGAAGTCGACAAGACCAGTTTGTTACTACCTGCACTGAAATTTGATAAACGCTTCACTCAAAACAATTTTTCTTTAAAAATCATATTTCTGTATTTTTAACAAAAAAAAAACAACGTGACTTGAAAGACAACTTTTTCTGAAAGACTGCTAAACGTTTGCCCATTATACTGCACATATATTGGCAAAAACTCATTTTAATGTTGTTAGCGCTTGATCAGAAATAATAAAAAAATTTGTTGAGTGTAAATTTAAAAGCAGTGGAAAACGTAGCAGTTTTCAGTTCCGCTGCAATCACATTGGATGTAAGTTTTAACTAGATTTACAGTGTATAAAGATATTTCCTTTTTTTGATCGGCTGCTGAAAAATCAGATGGTATTTTGGCTTTGTGTCCTTTGTCCGTCTGCCCCATCTGTGGCTGCATCTCTTTAAACAGTTGCTTAGAATTTCATGAAACTTTATGAGATATTTTGCGAAGACAATGGAAAGTTAGTGGTTTAAATATTTTTTTCTCAAATCACTACTGTCTGTCTTGGAATTTTTTGCGAAGTGGCACATTCCTGTCCGTTTTTATATTGAGTCCCTTACCCCAACCCATCACATGGAGTACAATACTCAATATTAATGACCTTATAAAACATGTGTAATCGAGTCCCCCCGCTTATCTTCTCTGGAGCCTTTTTGATTAACTTGAATATTTCAGAATTAAAACTGCAGCTATGGTCTGAAATGATTTATTTCGCTTTTGGATTTACATTTATTTTGTGCATGTGTGTTTGAGTTTTTAATGTCCCACCAACAGTTAAGGTCATATCAAGATGAGGCAATAGCTAAAGTCTCATTGCCATCCTGGACAAGCTAGGTATCAAGCATGGAACCGCTAGTTAACAATGCTAGTGGTTCCTGGTGTGGATCTATATAAGCAATTACATAGCTGAAAAGGGATAGTTGGTTGCTTTACAAGAATAGTATTGTGGCTGTCTGTGTTTTATTTCTCTTCTTCTGGGGGCACTGAGTTGGTCTGAAGTCAGTGATTATGGCGTTTCCTAGTTATACACAGTTGCTGTGCATTACTGAGATTTTTTTATTTTTCCTCTACAAGGTACTAGTCAAACTGTCAGCTTAAAGGTTGACCAATCAGTGTCCATTTTAAAGTTGCTTTGATAAGGTTACAAGGAAATATAAGGAGATTTTAAAATGTCTTAAATAAACCGTGACATTCCAATCAGAATCGTTTTCAAAACCGTGACATTGTCTCATCCAGACAGTGACATTATATATTTGTTGTTTTATTAGTTTATGAGAATTTACAACAGATGTGCACGAGATATTCAATTTATTTCTTTTATGAATCAATAGAAACATTCTTCCAGGTTAAATAATTCTTATTTTCTGAATCCAACTTATGAGTACACCTTGACACAGTTGTTGCCAATAAAATACAATGATATGGCAATTGCTGAGTAAATAGCTAATAAAGTTATTGGCAAGATGTCCGCTATCACGTCTATAAGGATATCGACGATAAGGGATGAAAACAAATACGTTATCATGATTATTTTGACCTTATGAGTTTCCTGAAATTTTTGTTCATTGAAGTCCGTGACATTGTATGAAACGTTTCGTCACAGTTGTAAGAGAAAGTTCGTGATGGATCAGTGAAAATCCAAAAATCGTTGTGACGGAGTTGGGCACCAGTGGGTATACATCATTAAACTGCGGGGTATTAACCTCGAGGTAGAACGGAGACACTGCAATGTGTCTTTTAGCAAGACACTTTATCTTCAGATTTATTAGTCACTTGCTTAATACCCACCCCCTCACACACATACACAAATTAGAAAAGTAAATCGTCCCTGCACGGCTGACAAAATAATTGAGTTGGACGATAGCAACAACGTAGACAAACAAAGCTTTGGGCCACTATTTTTATGGACCTATGTGTATTCAAATTTAACTACATAGGTCGATTTGACATGGGCCGACATGTTTAAGGGCCGAATCATACGGAAGCGTAATAGGATCAAGTAGAAAAAAAAAACAATCATACGTAAAAACTTGATGACAAGTCGTAATAACGAAACTCGTAAATATAACATAAGAAGTTGAAATTACATGACCACATCTCGTAAATACAAAATGACAAGTTCAATTTACATGATACCATCACGTTTATTCAACATAACAAGTTGAATTAACATGATGCCATCTCGTTATTTCAACATAGCAAGTTGAAATTACACAATGCAATCTCGTAATTTCAACATAACAAGTTGAATTCACATGATGCCATCTCGTATATTCAACATAACAAGTTGACTTTACAAGATAACATGTCGTAATTTCAACATCAAAAGTTGTATTTACATGATACCATCTCATAAATTAAACACAACAAGTTGAATTTACAATATACCATATCGAAATTTCAACATCACAAGTTGTATTTACATGAAACCATCTCGTAAATTTAACATAACAAGTTGAAATTACAAGATGACATCTCGTAATTTCAACATAGCTTGTTATGTTGAAATTACGAGATGCCATCATGAAATTTCAACTTGCTATGTTGAACTTTCGAGATGTCATCATGTAATTTCAACTTGTTATGTTGAGTATACGAGATGTCATCATGTTAATTTAACTTGTTATGTTGAATATACTTGATGGTATCATGTAAATTCAACTTGACATGTTGTATACTGAAACAATAAAGTTATGTCCGCTTGACGTTTATGTCTGACAGTTCTAAATGTATGAACGCATTTCATTCAAATTTTTACAATACAAACTGTTATCTTTTAGAAACGTTATGCAACTAAACAAAAATCATTTGATCATCAGTAGAGCCGTTGACAACTCAGAAAACATGGGCGCCCTTAAAATCAAAAGTCACAACATCAATAGCTTGGGTGTCCATCATAATTACGAACCGTTCGAGCACATTTAAACACCACTGAGCAAACTCTCTAGTAAAGTGTTATGCATATTAGCTTTATGCATTGCTTTTACGGCCACAATATTTAATCTGTAACATACTCTGACGTCACAAAACATTATGCATTGCTTTTACGGCCACAACCATTAATCTGTAACATACTCTGACGTCACAAAACATGCGTGAAGACACACAGAAAATTCTTTGCTGGTCCAGAATTTTGATAATCAACACAGTCGGTCAAATTTGATTTTTTTTTCGTCATCGCAAGCATTTTAACATTAATTAAGTCTAATCATCATCAAAACAATTGATACTGGAAATTCATTTGTGTTTTTTCAAGAAGGGGTGGGGTATAAAACACAAATTTAGTAAACATGTGGTGGCCGACATCAGTCCTAAATTTTATTTTTATATTTTGTGCAATCGTTGTCATACACAAGCGCAACAAATTAAAACAAAAACGGTGTCAAATTGATGTTAGGTTAAGGAGAATCAGAGGTTCTTCAATTCTTATTTGTTTAATTCAAAGGGAGGTAATTTCCGTTAGTTTCGTCAATTAACGGTTTTGAATTGCAATTTTGCTCGATTATTAAGCACATTTGAGAATTTTAGATGTGTTTTCATCGTTGGACGTTCCTGGTTACTATTTAACGTAAAACGTGTCTCGTTTTGATTGTCAACTTGCTGATGATAGTGGAATGAACTTTTTTCACTTTAGGTTAAATAACTCTTCCAGGTTAGAAGATAAAATCAAATAATTACCATTTTTGTGTGTCGGACGTTTGATAAACATTTTGGCTTATTTTTTGCTGTGACATCTTAACTGACTCAAAAGATGCAGTACCATGAAATTCGGACATTTCTTTTTTGTTTGAGTATATTTACGAGATGTGATCATGTAATTTCAACTTCTTATGTTGTATTTACGAGATGTCATCTCGTTATTACGACTTGTCATCACGTTTTTATGCGATTGTATTTTTTCTACTTGAACCTATTACGCTTCCGTAGGAGCGGCTGACGTTTTGTGGTAGACTTTTTATGAGGGTCTGGATGGGCTATATTGATTAGTGAATAATGGCCCTTTTTATAATGAATAGTGAATAATGAGTAAAAAAAAATGAATAGTGAATAATGAGAGCCTAAAAAATAATGAATAATCTTATTTTTTAATGAATTGAAGAAAAAAAAATAATGAATAGTGAATTATCAGATTTTTTGCCACCTTAATAATTGGTCTTATTTTAATGAATAACCCAAAATTGTAATGAGATGAATGATGGGCTAAATTTTTAATGAATAGTGAATATCAGACCCCCATCCAGACCCTCTTTTATTGTATCCGAGGTATACTAGACAGTTTTACGGTCTGGAAAAGAGTACATGCCCTGGGCCACTCATGGTGTATCCTAGCTTGCCCTATCGGTAACATAATCATTTTATTTTAGGTGTATATGTCTATATAGTGTACATGAAGAGATCATTACATGGACTCTCAAGTCTTTGCCTGCACTGGTGACACTACTAGAAGTGTCATCCGCTGATAACTTTTGCAAACGGCTTGGACCCAGATAGAGCCAGACATAATGTCCAGTCTGGTCATGGTCCAAATTGTTTGATATTCTGATGGTATTGCTGATTTGTTTGTCTTTCTTTTTCTTTGTTTTCTTTTTTCTTTTTTTTCTTTTTTTTTTTTGGGGGGGGGGGGTGATATTTACTTTTGCAAACAGTTAAAGTCAAGATCAGGCCTTACAAAATGCATCCAGACAGTGTCCAGTCTGATCTGGGTCCAAACTGTTCCACACTGATAGTAATCTGTATTCCTGGGATAATGTTTAGAGAAAGTTGATTGTATATTTTGTTTAAACAGTTTGGACCCAGATCAGACCCGACAAAGTGTCAGACCTGTTCTGGGTCCAAACAGTGTTTGACACCCTGAATGTATTTGTGTTAGAATTATAAAAAAGTATACTTAACGCCAGTAAAAACGCAACTTTTACAGTATAACCTTACTCGAGATTTAATGCTATTTTATCATTCTGTTAAAATAAAAGCTTAAAGCTATGGTCGCGATATCAAGCCAATACTCTTTTGGTGCAGATAAAGCAGTCCAGATAAGCCAGGCTGATTTTTTTGATAAAGGGATACAACCCAAACCTCGACACGAAAACTGCAAAATCATCTTATTAATCTGGATATTAGATCTTCATTATGAATGGCTCTTTTGGATTCAAACTTTGGGAAAACTTCAACATTGCTCTACTGTCTATGCACACGCGACAGATTTTTTTGTCTTGAAGTTTTGACCTTCTAAATGGTCATCAAAGTTTCAGCATGAAAACCGAAAGTTAACGAAAATGCGACACTTTCGACGGTAAATATTGCGATAAATGATAACCATAGGTTATTACCTTACAACTTACGTATGCCAAGTTTTAATTGATTCAGTTTAATTGAAGTTTTAGTGATTTCTCAAATTTTGGGGAAATTTCACAAAAAATGAAATTTAAAACATAAATTTTAGGTCCTTCCAGCAAAGTGAATTTTGTGTTTTAAACCGTTTTCTTGTTTGTTTGAGTGCAACGCAGTACTTGCACGCTGAAATTGAACAAAATTTCAAGATTTAATATGGTTACCAAAAAATTTGATGAATTTGTCATTTTTCACCAAAATTTTTAGCAGAAGTGTGCAATTGAGCTCAAGTTTTGGCAAAACGTTCTCCTACGTTAGGGACGCTTGTTAGTACAAAGAAAAAGTGAATCAAGCTGTTATTTATATGAAAAATAACACTTGTACCAGTTGCGTTTTTAATGGCTTTAAGTATATATACTCTATCAGCAAGTAGACAGCACTGGCCATTCACGATTGGTTGTGTATTCTGTTTTCCCAACATGTAAATTTTCAACCAAAATCGAACCCGACGATCTTGATCTGGATCTGAACTGTTTGACCCTATGATGGTATTCATATAAACACGTTTTGAAAAAAAAAATCTTTTTTTAAAAAAATTGAGACGAAAAAACAAATCCCAATAGCAAATCCAAACCCTATAATAGGGTATGTATACACATAGCGTTTTAGCACCAGGTCCTACTGTGTAAAATAACGCCAGTCATTTTGGCGTTTGCCGATAACATCAATCTCATTTGTCATTTTAGTATCTCTTTCTGTTGATGTCAGTTTTAATTGGCGCTTTTACATTTTTTTCCAAAACGGCTGGATGCTACCCAACTTAAAATAACATTACCCCACATTAAATAACATGACTAAAATAGTATTCTAACACACCTCGCCTATAGAGCCTATAATTCACAGTTTTGAAAGCGCGAGGAGAGGGCGTATTAGCTGACGCTATTTGTAACTGGAAAATGACCTCGTTCATGGCGTTAGGCGTGTAGCGTAATTTTTCGCTAGAAAGACGCTACGAATGCATGTAAACGCAAGAGACGAAGTCTAACTATTGGTGGGATATCTTCAGTGCAATGGCGGAAAGTTAGAAGACGTTGTAGACTTCAAATGTGTTTTCGTCGTTAATTGTAAGTTTGAATCGAAATAAATCAGCTTCATTTCGTGAATTGTTGAGTAATAATTCACTATTTATTGTTCCGTTGTTCAGTTGTCTGAAGATGAATAAATCGCGCTACGCGCTCCTAATTTGATCTTCTTTACAACAGATTTCCAAACAGTGAATTATTATTTAACAATTCACTGCTAGAGCTGATCTATTTCTTAAACATACGTGCATGTTATTCAAAACATTAGGCTCATACATAAGTCCAGATAAACATATTTGTGGGTGGTAAGGTCGTACTTTTAGTCTCAGCTGTACAAAGCATTCGGGAAGATGGCCCTGTCATTTTCGTTGTTAACAGGATGCTTCTCTTGAGGCAAAATTTTGGTTGGAATTGTGACCTAGCTTTTAGTATATCCCTTTCTTTTCTCTCCCTGTCTCTGAGAAGAAACCCAACATGACTGAACTATTGCTGGCCAGGACATTAAGGTTTAATTCAATCTATCACGATGATCATAAGTTTTGCAGGTAAAATCAAGATTATCTTCTTATCTATCTATCAGTTTTAGTATTTATTTTGTGCACCAATTTGTGCTGAAAACGAAAGGCTCAAACGTTTCAATAAGAGTTCTTTTAATACCCACACTAAGTACCCACACACCCGTATGATAACATGTTTTGGTACAGAAATGAGAAAAAACTACGCTATTTTTATCATCCCAGCACCCCTAGTCCCATGCCTTGGGCATGCCCCAGGCGACAAAATGATAATTCTGTTCAACATGTTTTCTATCTTTTATTTGTAATAACACTTACAACGTTTGGTATAAAAATCTTTGAAACGTGTAATAATACTTGCAAAAGCTTGTTTATGAGCATGCTGAGTACATCTGCTATTTTTTGATTTATTCCAATGCATTGTCAAACCATGTAAACCAAAAGCTAATTTTCAAATATTGTTAGGAAAATGGAGGAAAGGTTTGTCAAAAAAAGTAGTCCCGCTTTACAATTTTATGTGTATGGTGGACAAAGCATGCCATATCACTTCTACAAATTACATGCAATTTAAAACTAAAGTAATATGTTAGCTACATTCAAAAAGATGAAAATACTTGTATGTTCAAAATGTATGGTGAGTAATAAATGCCATAAAAGGGACTTAACAACAGCCAATTTTGTATTTAGACTTAAAATGTTGCTGCTAATTATAATTCTGACACACCTCGTCCATATAGCCAATGAAACCCAGTGCATTATTAGTTGATAAATCACTGCACGGACTGAACACGGACTTGCGCGACTTCATTCGGTAGCCAGTTTGATTTTAATGATGTCATCTATCACATAGATGACACTAGACGTTGTAAAGTCGTTTTTACAACATTTGAACGTCCAAAACGTGTTTCAGCTCATGATGGATTCTTATAGACTCTGAAGGATTCGTTCATATTCTAATGCCCGCTTTTTCTTTAGAGAAAAAGGGTATTTGATTTCGTACCAAAGTCGGTCCGTCGTCCGTCTTTCACGTTTCTTGTAAATGTATCTCCTCCTAAACCGTTAGAGGTAGCAATTTTAAAAATTTGTAGTTGAATAGGTCACATGATGTAGAGGGTACTGGGAAACATTTCGTGTGACCTTGACCCCAAGGTCAATGGCAAAGATCAAATAATGTATTTTCTTGTAAATGTATCTCCTCCTAAACCGTTTTCGGTTAGATCTAGCAACTTCAAACTTTGTAGCTGAATAGGTCACATGATGAAGAGGGTCCTGGGCAACACTTCGTGTGACCAAGGTCAAAAGTCAAATATTGAATTTTCTTGTAAATGCATCTCCTCTTAAACCTTTTTATGTAGCAAATTTAAACTTTGTAGCTGAATAGGTCACATGGTGTAGAGGGTACTGGGCAACATCTCGTGTGACCTTGATCAGAAGGTCAAGGTCAAAGATCAAATAATGTATTTTCTTGTAAATGTATCTCCTCCTCAACTGTTTGACGTAGCAACTTCAAACTTTGTAGCTGGATAGGTCACATGATGTAAGGGGTACTGGGCAAAACATTGATATTGAATTTTCTTGTACATACTTCTCTTTCTAAATCTTTTGACGTAATAACTTCAAACTCTGTATGTGCATAGGTCACATGATGTAGAGGGTACTGGGCAACTTTTCGTGTGACCTTGATTCGAAGGTCAATGTCAAATAATGTATTTTCTTGTAAATGCATCTTCTCCTTAACCGTGGGATGTAGCGATATCAAGCTTTGCTGGTGCAAAGGTCACATGATGTCGAGGGTACTGGGCAACATTTTGTGTGACCTTGAAGGTCAAATAATGTATTTTCTTGC